>RSEF01000002.1:71364261-71455609 GCA_003993805.1 Himantopus leucocephalus | reverse complement strand
AAAAAGGCAGATTATCTGGAAGAGAAATGGAAAAGCCTAGTACCATGGGAAGGAGCAACAGGTTGAGGTTTGGGCTGGGAAGATACATACAGGAGGTGGGAGCTAGAGCATCAGTAAAGAGTGTATGGGACAGCTGAAAATGTAGAATAGGAAAGAGAGAGAGGAGAGAGTAGAAAGCACATGTATCGAAAGGTGCTGGCAGTGGATTTGAGGAGCAGGACACTCCTTGGTTGTATATAATACCTTAGCAGTGTAAAAGGCTGGAGTTTATTCTTGTTGATGGGTAAGTAAGAGCTCAAGCTTTTCTATCTTACCTCTCTGGAAACAGAGTGGCTGCAGAGTGAAGAGATCTGCCACAGCAGACATAAACCAGTTGTTGGGACAGTCTCGTCTTCTGTCCATATGCAGTCAAGAGAGTTGTAAAGCAATGGGAACGTTCAGAGATGTACACAATTCCTATCCTAACCCTTGTCCCACCCCATCCTTTTGAGTTTTCTTAGCCTTAGCTAGCTAATGCACCAGCGGCAACATACAAATACTATCATCCTTGCTGCTAGGAAAAGCAATGGTATTTTTAAGTGTGTTTTCAAGGAATCCAATGGTGAGGTGCTTCATGGTAAAGGTTTAATTTTTAGTTTGGTTGTTTAGATTTCCATTTTATTCTTCCTCCTCCTCCTCAGTATGCTTGTGCAGATTGTCTTTCAGATAACACAGAAGAAATAATGTCCAGTTCTTTTGCTCTTTCCTTCTTTTTTCTTAAATTAACAAACTGGCTTATTAGAAACACATTTTGAGAGGAAAAGTTTCTTGGAATTTTCATGATATCTGAGACTAAAGTATCTCACTAGCAATGAGGAAATAGCTTTATTTTTCATAACCGTATTGTACTTCTTATTGTGCCATACATACATCTCCTTCCAATCTTTCTCATCTAGCAACTTTTCATGAAATGCAGCTTAACTTAATATTAGTTGCAAGTTTTTGCATTGTTATTCTAGTCTTAGTTCTTCCCAAAAGAAAGGCAAATTACAGAAACAACCTGTGTGAGATACAAACTCCTAGATGATGATATCAATTTGCTTTTCACAGTTAGACACAATAAATTACTTTTCATTGCAGGTGAAATTTGCTGCACTGACATGTTTCCTCCTCCACAGAACACAGTTGGGTTCTGAGACAGGGATAAAGAGCTAGCAGTCATGAAACTGAAGCAGCATTTAACTTTTTATTTAACTTCGTTTTCATCTGCTTGATAAACTACATGGTAAGCTGCATGGACAGGTTATTTTCCTATTGTATTTGAATTTCCTGTTACCTGTGAGGAATTTGCACTTAACTTTGTGATGAACTTCCCCGGGGAGCATAATATTATAGTCAAAAAAAAGAAGAAAAAAAAAAGGCACCCTGAATCCTACAGGCCTTTCTTTCTCAAAATTCCTCGTGAAAAAACAGAAGGTACCTAGAAGAGCTTTTCTGTGTGGGGAATGAGGAAAGAAACCTCTTGAGCCGACTACATTTTTGACAAAGCAGATTTTATTTTTTATGGCCTGATTCAGTATTAGATTATTGCAGTCTCATTCCATCTTAATTTCATCAATCAGTGGAGTTATTTCAGCATAAACCTGGGACAGGGGATGGCAGAGTTAGCCTCTCTGCGTGTAATTATTCTCTAGTCTGCAAGAGTAAAAAGTACCTTCTGGAGGACAGCAGCACTACCTTATTAAATCTGCTGCAAATGTGATCTGAGGCATTGAACACTTTGAAATTTAAGTACTTTAAACAAAACTTTGAAAGTAATTTTTTGTTATTGTGAATACACCGAGGATTTATTGCAAGAAAAAGGGACTAATGCCCTTACTCTGTAATGAGCCCCACAGAGGCAAACCTTGCCTCACTATTTACTCCAAAAGCAGTGAGTTTGCCTGCCTCTTGGTGAGAGGTATACAGGAGTGGGCCCTACCAGAAAAACACAGTTATTATTAACTACCTTGCCCTAACCTGAAATAAAAAACCCTCTTCTCTGAGGTGAGTTCATTGCTGTCTGTTCTCTGATGCCATGCTTTTACTGGCTTCCTGTGTTTAAGATGACCACTCTCTGTCTGTTTTTATAAGGAGAAGATGGAGTGATAGGCAGTAAGTACCCACTGTGTGTAGCTTACAGTGGTAGACAGAGAAGGTTGCCTGTCCTTCAGGTTATGGAGTTAACACCCTGCAAAATCAAGTGGTTTAAAATTCAGCATTTTAAATGGCCAAATCAGTTCTTGCCCTTACAGGCATTTCAGGTCATGCAGCTGCACTGTAGGTATTTGTAAGATTGAACATTTAATTTATGCTTTAGAAACCTCATATAATTTCCATGCTGGTGCTACAGTCTTGTCTGCATTTCACAACTGTGTCTGTTAAGGTCAGAGCTATCAAATCTGGTTAGTCCTGGCCTGATTTCCAGAGCAGGCAAGTTGCCTGCAACCCTCCACTTCACTTTAATGGGCCTTTGGGTGCACATAGCACTACTGTGAAGGAGGCCAGCTATGTAGGTCCCGAAGTATGGATTGGTACCTAATTCAGTGTATCCAGGGGTGAAAATGTCAGCTTAGTATTCTCTCTCCCTGGGACTCCTGTTCCATGTATTGCTCTTTGTATTTGAGACAGGAGCTGTCATTCACTGTGTGCCTGTACAGAAGCCAAGTAGGTCAGTGCCTCTAGGTACTACTGTATATGATATATCCCCCCCATGGGTGAGTTATCACCCTGTGTTGAATCTTACTGCAGGTGTGTTTTCTGAAACATTTTAGTGGGGTGCTCTCAGGTTACCCTCGACCTGAGGGCTGCTTGAGCCCTGGATGAGCAAAGTTGGGCAGAGCAAGCTCCATCTCTTTAACAGATTCCTGTAAGGGGGAGCAAGAGAGTTGCCCCAACCTGAAGACTTGAGCCAGAAGAGGCACAATGGCAAAAGAAGCCAGAAGACAGACTCTGGGCCCAAACTGCATATAAATCTCCTCTACCCTAAGCTGATTTGTTGTTTAGTCCAGCTTTCCCGTCTTCCCTGAGTCTCTTTTGCTCAACTTCACTCTTACTTGGCTGATCTTTATCCTCTTTTGCTCGGACCATCACTCACTCTCCTTCCGTTCAGCTGCTCTTTTCCTCACTGAATGCAGAGCCTCATGTTGCACTACTAAACCAGCTGCAGGGGAGCAGAAAACCCAAGGGCTGTCCCTTTGCACATCTGCCACTGAGACACAGTAGCTTGCTGCTTGCTTGTTCCAGGTCTGTTTCAAGGCAGAGGAAACTAAAATAGCTTAAAATACTTATCACTGTTGAAGGTGAACATGTGACTGCCTCAAACTGCATTGCCACCAAAAGCTTACAGAAATAACATGTGGTCTGCTGCCATCTGCTTACACCTCTTTCCTCCACCCTCCGTTGCTCTTGTCACTTCAGGCTGCTGTAAGCTCTTCAAAGCAAAGACCATCTTCTGTGTCTTTGCAAAGGGAGTGCTGCTGTGACACCTTCTCCACCCCATCTTTCCTTAGCTTTCCGTTTGCATTGTAATACAAATAATAGTAATAGAGTTGATAGTTTTATAATGTAGTCTTAATGGGGATGTGGGTTGAACCAAACAGGAGTTTCATTTTGTGGTATCTGCCCAGTTGTAACTCATCCCTAACGTGAATTTGTTGATAACACTCAGATCTGAGATATTGATCAATGATGTAATTGTCATCCTACAGTAGGACAGATGATGTAATTCTTACCCAGTTACTGAAGACAGTGACCTTGAGATAGATCAGATGGTTGAGCAGCATAGATGGGTCACTGATTATAAAATGCTCATGTTTTAAAGCTAAACTGTCATCTGTTAATTATTGGGGAGGAATAACTATAACAAAATGCCAGCATGTCACAAAAGATACAGCATTTATTGACTTTTACCAGCAGTTACTCTTGTTTTGACAGGTGACTTTTGATGTTTTTGCTGCTTTGTTGCTTTGGCCATCATTTCAATTTATGTTGAGGTAGCATAAAAGCTGACTTTGGCGAGCCCAAGGAAAACATTTGTTTCTGATAACAAGGCGGACATTTTTAAAAAAAAAAGTAAAGAAGTAGAGGTGGCTGTGATGTGAAAAATTCTGGTAGATGGAAGGAAAATATATGGCACAGTTTTGCAAATGGGAAAGCCTACTGTGTCCGTGTCCCCCCTCCCCCAAGAGGGCTGGAATATACATTTGAATAAGAGGTAGCATCACTTTTAATTTGAATACTTAATAAAAGAAAAAAGTGATAAGCATCAACCAGCTTTTGCTTTTAGATAAACAGTAGGCAGAACTTGAGAAAGGTCATGGAGAAAAAAAGAAATAAAACCACTTGCTATGATTGCTAATAACATGGTTGAGAAAAAGATATATTTTTATCTCAGTGGAAAGACGCTCTGAGAGACCCTAGTGCAAGCGTAAGAAACATTCAGTTATGAGAAGCATGGATACTGAAAAGAAAAAACAGAGGTTTGAAAAGACAAATGGTTGAAGAGCTATTTTTGGTTCTACTGTTGGTATTTTCTTCTTAACTACTAATACATTTCTGGCCTAACATTTGCTGTTTCGTGTCAGAATTTTTTGGATATTTTTGTTCCTCCTTAGTAAACCGGCACATTTGCAAGATAAGTATTAAACTGAAGAACTTGCCAAAGACTTCTCTTCAAGCAGATCCTTACTGAAAGTAGTGAAAGAAGTTAATCATTTGCATGAATTTGTGACCTAATAAAGACTACAAAAGTGTGATCTGACTAATTAATTACTGCAATTAATTGATCTTAAGAAATCATAGAGAGAGAGCTCAGTTGGATTCGCTTTTCTTTGACACAGAAGTTTCTCCAGTAGCTTGTTTGAAACTGATGAATATTATAGGCAAGAACTTATTTTTCTGAGTTCTATGAGCATGTGCTTTGTATTGTTGAAATACATTTCCCTGCTTCATGGACTTTTCATGTCTTCTGTTTTTCTACAGTATTTGCTTATGGATAATGTTACCTAATGTCTAGGGGACTCCTAATGTGTAAGATCTTATAGTCTGTTAAAAGCAGTTAAGATGTTAAAGTTTGTCCAGTTCTTTATGTGCAAAGGGCCTTATGCTTGGAAATCCTTCATGCTGTGACTTAGTGAGAATTTCAGGTTTCAGAGAAATGGAATAAGAACTTTGATGGATGTGGTCCCTTCAACAGTATTTCTTCTCTAAGTGTGCAATAAATCTAGATGTGCATAATTGAAATTGTGAGAAAATCATGAAAAGAAGGAAATTACTTTAATCCTGTAATGCCAAAGGAAACAGAAAATCTCTCACACACGCTCTCTGCCCCAGGGATTATAGCATGTGTCTTCATTTTTAAGCAAGCTTCTGTAGTGGGGTGCAACCACTTCAAAAATTAAGTTTCTTTGGCAGGCAGAGACTCTGGTTGCGTGGGGAACCATTCTTCACTGAGCTGTGAGCCCAGCCTCTGAGTGCTCTGCTCCCCTTTATGGTTTCATTCCCACAACTTTGTGTATGAGCTAGGCAACTGCTCTTACCCCTGTTCTGCAGATGAGGTAAAGAAAGGTGGAAAGATAGGCTTGTAAGAGCTCTGTGATGTTGAGGTTTGATTTCGTTAGTTTCCCAAATCCTGGGAAACTATGCTATCCTGTAGGTCACCCTTCTGCTTCAACCCTTCCCCAGTGTTTTTTGTTTGGTGCCAGTGTCATTCAGTTGCTCTCTCTGTTCCCATTTTTCCAGCATGGTCACAGCTCAGTTACCTCAGCTAACTCACATCCTTGACTAGGAGCATTTACATACTCAGATACAGTGGCACATCACTGAACAGTTTCTACCTCTAAAGTACTGCTTCAGAGAGTGAAATTTGCCCCAGGGTTGGAGAGCAGACTTCAGTCTGTGTATCAGCTCCTGAAGTCCAATCATCTAACTTGCAACGCACCCCCTGCATTTTGCTTCTGCACTTGGTTGAATTGCAAAATGAAATGAAGTGACAGTGCTTGTCCATGAAGCTTCCACTTAGGCAAATTCCATTTTATTTTCCCCTCCTTTCTGTGTCAGCTACTGCCTTGCCTTCCAAGTTTAGATGGCAGTTGTCAAGAGGCTCAGACCTTCAGATGACTCTTTACATTAACTATTTCTCTCTCTTTGCTTGTCACAAAAAAAAACCCCTCAAACCTGTAAGAAAAGTATGGGTAACAAATCAAGCCATCCATCCACAATTTCTTTCTACAGCTTTTCAAACCTGTTTCACAGCGTGGAAGCAGAGGCTAAATGCTGGGCTGTTTTCCCTGGCCAGGGAGTTGTGCATGGCTCTTCTCACCTGTGTTCCGTGTATGAATGGCAACCCTGTTGTGCTTGTTGAAGCTTGCTCCAAGTTGGCTGGGAGAGGAGAAGAGCCCAGACCTGTCCCATACTGCATCCAGCATGATCTCAAACTCAAGGATGCTTTTCCCAGATTCTTACTCTTGCTCCCTTCAGAGCCCTTTGCTCTCCTGCCCTGCGTCTGTCTCAGGCACGCTGGGTAGGCTGTCGCTTGAGATTTCCTGTTCCAGACTTAGTAATGTTTTAGGTTATCTGTTGTGCCAAGTCCATAACCATCTGAACCTTAAATAGTTATATTTCATAAGATACAAGGAGGCACATTTTCATCTGACGTAAGGTTCTGTAGCTCCTCAACCTAGAAAAACTCATGTGGGTTTGTACCAAAGCACTATCTGGTGAATTACGGTGATGGAAGTCTTCCTCACACCCCTTGGTAGTTCACATTTCTTTCATGCTGCACTTAGGAAACTGGGTCTCTCGTATCGAAACATGAATCCTCTGCTTCCTAACATTCTTCTTCATAAAGCTGTAAAGAGGCCTGGACATAGTCCAGGTAATTCTGGGTTATTTTCTTGCCCTGAATTTCTTCAGTAGTCAGTGAATTTTTTTCCACATCTGTTCACTGCTCTGCTAGCCAAAGTGGAACATTACGGGGACTTGCTGCGTAGTCTAGAAACGGATGAATTGTCAGGATGAGATCTGTATATCTGATTTTCCTGGAAGACCCAAAGGAAAATCAGAGTGATTTTAAGGACATGGAGGGCGAGTTGTTATTGCTTACCTGCCTCAACTGTTGACTTAAGTGCCCAATACTGAGGGATGTAGATGTTATTAGGTAGGCTATCCCAAACTCACGTGAATCAGAATTAACTCCAGTATGCCTCATGAAATAAAAGTCAGGCCATACACATCTACGTCTTGTCTTGTGATCTGAACAGTTACTCTTTTTCAGAAAACATGCAGATCTTTGGACATGGTTTGCTCTTTCTTGCAGCATTTCTGCTTGGAAGTGAGAGGGTTTGGGTGAACCTGTTGCTCAGCCTGGCACTCATACCAGGTTGTAGCTACATCCCCTTGTACTGGGTTATTCTTTGTCTAGTCAAGATACGTACACCAAATGGAGGAATGGAGCTGTCCAGCTGGAGACCTCACCATGAGCCTGTTTGGTAGGATGCTCTTGGTTTGGCTTATTTTCATTTAATTTCCAGCTGCAGGAGGGTTTCCATTTTCCTTGCTGCTTCTTTGGTCTTGCCTAACTCTTTAGGTTACCGGGAAAGCCCGGTGACCTGTGCTTGCATGCATTTTGGTTCTTCCCATGTATATTTCCCTGTCCAGTGGAGGAAAAATTCAGCTTGGTCCACATAATAGACCGTATAATGGGTAAATGCAGAAAACAAGGCAATAATGTTTGCAGAGTTTGTTTGTTTGATTCATATGGGTGAGCCAGGATGTTCAACTTCACACAGTAGTCAGCAACTTAGAGATGTATCTAGGTGGGATAAAAACAATACACAGGCTTTCATCCCTGACTTTTATCTTGAGAGGCTTTCAGAAAGTCTCAGCAGGGCTTTAAGACCCTTCGAAGACCTGTTCCCAGCTCCCTGGTTTCCAGTGGAGGGCCTGAGAGATCAGCCCATCTGTAGCTCCACTCCACCCCTGCATTTGGAGGCTGCCTGCCTGCTGCTCTTTAAGACTCTTCTGTTTTTAAAATCAGTCCTGCCAACACATGCTTTCCCTCTTCTTGTGGGGAGGAGATTAAGTAGTAAGCACCAAGGCTCACAAGTGAAGTTCGTCCTGATGGGAACGTCCCATCCAACAAAGGGAAAGATCCCATATAAGTGGGACCTATTTTGCATTTTTCTTCCTTTCTCTGCTTGTACTTCTTTCTTATAATTGGAGAGGTCTAGCATCAGTCTTGAAAGGATGCTCTGCAGAGCACAAATGTGGAATGTTCCATGGGATAATCTGCCTGCTTACCTCTCTTTCAATAAAATTAGAAAGGCCATTTGCCTCTGTTTCACAAGTGTTATGCGAGGAGAAAACAACTTTACAACTCCTCTCTCTGTCATGCTGTAAAACTGGGTGGTAGTCACCTTTGGGGAAAAAACGTTTCATACCCCATTGCTCTTTTCTTCAGAGGCTCAGCAGCAGTGGTGGTCCCCTCTGCAGAGGGTTCAGGGGTGCAACTGGCACCCTAAAAAATGAAAAACACTTGAGTCATTTGCATAGTGGATCAGAATCCAGCACGCCCAGCTGCCGGAGCAAAGACCACAAACTTTCACATTTGAGTCATCTGCTGAAAAGCTACATATTTTTATGAAGAAAGAACTAAATGTTTGTTTTAAAGTCATTTTATTTGCTTTCTTGCAGCTGAATCATCTGACGCTTAGATGGTGAAGGTTTTGTATCAACAGCACTTCCTTGCTGTCTTTCTGTGTCTGCTGAACTACGATGATCAGAGTTTGACCTTGCTTCCAGTCATAAGAACAATTGTTTGATTCTAGTGTGAATATCAATGTTTGTGTCTATAGAAACCAATCAACACTTCCTCCTAATTTTTGTAAGTAGGCTGACTGTGGCACTTGGATTTCCTGTTTCTTGCATATCTGAATCAAAAAACCTCTGCACACAACGATGTCTTGTCTTCTGCATTCAGCATCTATCGCCTTGTTAATAGGCATCATCTTTATTACAGTCTGTATTTCTCCTATTGAGATATGTCCAGACATCACTGGAGCCTGTAATCTTCTTTCATTTTTATTCTACATCATAGATTTTTTTTTTTAAGGGACTTTCTCAGTAATAACTGTAGGAAATAGCAAGTAATGTAAGAAAAGCTGGTTCAACTGCCTACAATCAGCATTGCACAACATTTAGTATTTTTCCAGGATAACCTTTTGAAGAGAGGTTTTTCCAAACTCAGTGGCAGTTTCACGTTGATTTTTCTTCCTTTTTACATTTCAGCATAAATGATTCAGGTTGTCTTGAAAACAAGATATAAACCGCTGCATTTTTGTATCTTTTTTAAAAATAGGCCAGCTGTTTCATTGAGTAGCTGTGTAGCACCTTCACATTTGCAGGTAGATATTTGAAAATTGGCTGTAGAGTTGCCCCGGTATTAGGGATCTGCCTTCTCATCTGCAGGAAAATTTGTCCATAATCAGTAAGTTTATAAACTCTGAAATGTCTCATTTTTGTACCTGTACAGCAGGAGCTCGTCAGGTAATGCTGCACTGAGCATACTGTATTTTAAAGCTGAAGGACTTGCTTTGATGTTGCTACATCTGTCTCCCGAGGAGTGCTGTGGTCCTAGGCATAGGAAGCAAGTGGAAGGAGATTGTCCTCCCGTGTTTTCAACCAAGCTGTTGGTTGCCCGGACAGGGTGGAGCAGAAGGAAGGGATGGAGAGAGAACACAAGCTATGGGAGATGTGTTCGGGAGAAGTGTTGGGGAACATGGGACTGTCTGAACAAGGAGATGTGGGGGTGGTTATGACTGCAAGCACCAAGTGTGGGGACAGTGTTTTGGAGCTGAATGTGACTGTCAGGGATGGATTGTGTGATCGGATAGGGATTAAGATGAGGACCCAGGAGGAAATTGGGGTAAAGAGTCTGAGGGGGGAAGCAGCAGGACTGAAACCACAGAAGAGAAGGTCAGAGAGAAATCTCTGTTGTGTACATTGGGATGGAGTTTGGGATTCCTGATGCTGCAGTTGGATGCTGCTTGTCCTGTCTGAAGATACAAGATACAAGACCATTCCACCTCTGGTTGTTTGTTACAGGCTAAGTGCTTGACACAGCCTTGTAGCCCTACTGAGACAGCAGACTGAATTATGCAAGTGCTGTCCCTCTGCATCACTGCAAAAACCCTGGTGTGAAACCACACAGTTTAGCTTAAACTGCTAAGTCTGTTCAAAGCGTCTAACTTCACACTGAAGTGGATGAGAAGCATTCGTGCAGTTTGTTCAAGCAGCTCAGTAGTGGAGAAGCAATCTCCAACAAGAGGATGCAACAAGTGTCTTGCTGGCAGTAGTACCTTGTGTGAATGCATCTCTTTCCATCTGTTCGTACTCCTTAGACTTGCTGTCCCTGTGCTGTCAGCACGAATCTGTGAATGCAAATTGTGTGTCTTAGCCCTGCAGTTTTGGTTCATGTGAGGTCCAATCCTCTGTTGCCGTTTGCAGTTATCTCAGTGCCTCCATTGGAAGAGACTTGTTTGTTCGCATTTAGAAGTTTCAGTCCTGGTAATGATTTTGACCTGTAGCTACATGCAGGTGTCCTCTTTTGGGTCTGCCTCTGTCAGCACAAGCTTCCATGTGCTCACTGCACCTCCCCTTGGAAATGACCCTCTTTGGTCTGCTCTGGGGTGGAGGGAGCACTCCCCAGCTGGTTGGAGGCAAAACTGGGTTAGCATAAAAGAGCATAAAGAGTAGTTTGTAGCCGCTCCAGTTTATTTTCACCATAACGGATTACAAAACGCTTTTACACCAGACTGCTAGCACTTCAGAAGGGAGACAGTCATCACAGGAAGAGGGGCAGCTGGTGCCGAGCACGTGTGTGGGAGGAAAACCTCATCAAGCAGCGTAGTTGAGTTTGGAAGGGACCTTTGTCCACAACCTCAGCCTCTCCGAGTCTCAGTTCTGTCTGTGCGACAGGGAAAAAACCTCACAGGGGTGTTGTGAACGTGCGCTAATTTTAGTATCTCAGGCAGTTAGGTAACATGGTGACAGCCATAAAATAAGCTATAAGGAAGTAGCTTGTGCTGTCTTCAAAGCATGGGTTTTAGGACCATTTTTAATAGTGAGAATGAAGCAAACTACTGACTGTTGCTTATTCAGTAACACCAGCTCTACTATACCATGAATGGCACCATTTCCTGTGGAAAAAAAAAACCTCTGAGTGATCATAAAATTAAGAAAGAAGATTAAATGTTGCACAATTGACCATATTTCTGGTATTTCCTTGTCTTTTAGTTCTTGACTTAATATTTTTGACATGTCTGTATATGTTTGCCAGTACGCTTCTTTAAGCACATTTCTGTCTCCAAAAGTGCTTACCTCTGGTTGTTAAAAATGAGCGCAACTTTAACTGAAGGAGATAAGGGGGGAAATGTTTTTTCTAACTTATTGTCTTCTAAATCTGATAGAAAGTCATGTCTGGTCATTTTTTGCAGGTCTCCCTGATAAATCATTTCCCTGTATTTGTAAGTCCTTGCATAGCAACAGATGAGCAAGAGATTAAAAAAAATACTGCTATGAAACCACAGATGTTGTCAGCAAGGAAACAGAGCCGGGTTAACTCTCATAACTAGGCTTAAATAATTTTGCAAATGACGCTATTTGAAATTATGTCTCTTACTTGCACAGTGTTCAAGGAGTTGGGTTTCTTACTGTGTACTGTATACTGTATAACAGAGGAAACAGGTATACTGGTAAGTAAAAAAATAAAATTATCAGAATACCTGTTGGTGACTTCCCAGGGGGCTGAGCATGCATCACTCCAGCTGATTTCATTTGGAGTTACAAGGATTCAGCAACTCTGAAAACCAAACATGCAGGCACAGAAATAAGTTGACGTGAGAAAATGTTGGTCTTAGCAAGTTTGTTTGCCACAGAGTAAACGACGTGTGAACTCCCTGTGTAAGAGCAACCCCTTAGTAACTGTGCGCTCCTAGGCCAGGGTGCCCTGTGGTAAACAAGAGGTGGCTCACCACCGTGCCTGGAAGGAGTTGCCCTTCTGCGTTTACTCGGGGCTAAGATCCGGTGTCTGGGCGGCTCCTGCAGAGCCCGTCAGTGTACTGCTAACGTACACCCTTCTGTGCACCCAGCTGCCTTGTTTGTCTGCCTGTATCACCGCTCTTGCTCTGGCTTCATAAGGTTGTTTCTGTCTGAATAGCTAGAATAAGCACAGTGTTGGCAAATGGCTTTGGCTTTTTTTTTTTTTAACTTGAGGAGGTAAAGATGTTGTGCCTTGTCCAGGCAGTCTGATGTTTGAACAGCTTTGGGGCTTTTGTTGCTGGGGCCAGGGTGTTCAGTAGTTTGACTTTGCTGCTATTCTGTTTGTTTTATTCAGCCAGGGGCACATCACAGATCTATTTTTTGATCAGGCAGCATTGCTGTACTATGATAATTCAGAAGCAGCATTCACATGCTAGTTGTGTGAAATGCATGTTGCTCACTTCTGCACATGTGCTTCTTGCCCTTGCCTTCCCTTAGGTATAGCTTACTGTGTGCAAGCTGTAAACTCCATGGAGCAGGTGCCATCTCCTAATGTGTGTTTGTACAGCCCATAGCACAGCAGGACCCAGGTTTTGTCGCCGTTTCTGGACATGCTGTAATGTAAGTAAGGGTACTCCATCTTGCTGAGTAATTAGAATAGTTCACACTAGCTGAGCTTGCAGAGTTACGTGCATGCAGGCTGGTGAGGAAAGGGATTTTTCTTTCTAGGCTGAGAGGGGGCTTTGCAAATACTCTCCAAGTCACAGCGGCAGCTGGCTGTTTGGGTGCTGGACAAAGACATAATTTGGAAATAGCTTCAACGTTTAGAGATGGCCCTTCATGTACTAATGCTCCCAGATGACTTAAGTGGGGGAAGTTCACACCTCTCTGGGTGCTGCTGTTTTCAGTCTGCCAGGCTGCAGACTCAGCGAGAGTGCAGCATGCAGGTTTTCAGAGTGAGAGCTTTTGTCGCTCCCAGAAGTGCTAGAAACTTAATTGCTTTCAAAGGCAAGCCCGGAATCTGGAGGACCCAGTACAACCTGCTGAGAGAACATAAATCATGAGATACTATCGGGTTTCTGTGCTTGGGCTTGCGTGAAGTGAGTTTGCTTTGTGAGCGAATGCCTTTGGAATACACTGGTATGTGTTTTTTTTGTTGATTCTTAGACATAGCAGTAATTGTTGTTGGCTTTGTTAATAGGCATCTATGTTCTGCTCTGTAGTTACTGTTCATGTTTTCTAAAAAGTGTGCAGACAAAAAGAAATATTTGTTCTGCTGTGAAATCATGAAAGCATTTCTGCATTTAAACAGATTGACAGACTTGATCCAGGTGGTTCCCAGCCATTGTCCCTTCAAATAGGCATGGAGAGAGAGCTGACTGGTTGTCGTTTGGCCATTGCTGTTTAACTTCGCTTAGAGACAGTGCTTAAAATGCCAGTATTTACTTGTTCCTTTTTTACGCTAGTTTGCCAGCCACTTTTGTCCCTAGCCAAATGAACCGTGATGGCAACTGAGAAGAAACTGCCTTTTGTAGATAAGGAGTAGCATTTTCAAATGTCCTTATATAGTAGCTCTTGTGAAAATCTGTGGAGCTGGTCCTTAAATTGGTGGTGGTGTGGGGGGGTGGGATTTTATCCACAGCCCAGTTTTAAATGTAGTTTTACCTGTCCCCTTAAATGTTGAGTTTATAGGCACTCCATTGATAGGAATACTCTTTTGATACATTTTTTATGGAAGCTAAAGCAGAAGAAGGTTTTAAGGTAAGCCGGCCAAATAATCTAGGGTCTTTTGGTCAGTTTCCATTAGTATTAAACCAGTAAACTGCCCTATTAGATGTTGTTTGAAAGGAAGTTCAGTGTTTAAATAAGATAAACATACCAGTTGACATTCAATACGTCTTCTCAAGTCACCAGTAGAAACCTCGTTGGACCTTGTTGGCAGAGGTGCCTTCTGCAAAGGGTTCCTAAAAACACCTCCCCAGCTATTGGATTAGTTTCTGAAATGCTCTGGCGCTGCAGTGGGTCTGATGCCAGCGCTGGACACTTGGTCCAGCTCCAGTTGGAGCTGAAGAAGGACTGAATTTTAAGACCTCTAGCATGCCTTTGTGTCCAGAAGAAACCGAGCATTGGAATAATGTGTCATCCAAACTGTGGTGTATTCCTAGAAATTGATGAATATGCTATTTTAATTTGGGGAGCTTATATAGCTGAAGTTACTGAGATATTACCGCTTAGAAGTGAGAGTTCTGCAGCTCTTAAGATTGCCTGGCGCACAGACAGCAAAGATCTAAATTGCTTTGAGGTGCTGACAGTTATCACAGCTTTGTGCAGACACACCTTTGCCAGTACTGACAAAACACAAATACCAGTTTCACATCACTCTGCTCTCCAGGGCTGGTGTACAGCTGAAAACCGTGCTATATCTACCTTTGCAACTTTGGCGCAGAAAATGGAAACAAGGGGTCAACAGCAACAGTAGCCTCTTATCAAACAGTTGGTTTTAAATGCTTTGAGTAAAAACAGTATTTTAGAAAGAAATTTGTTCTGTTATTTGAAAATTGGACGTTTAATGCATAACATCACTCTCACCCCAGGCCACTCAGCTAAAGTTGCACTGGATGTTAGAGCAGGCTTTGGTCCATGATAAGGACAGTAGCAAATGAAGGAAAAATATTATTTTCTTTCTGCAACAGTGAGTTCCTCCAAACATCATAGATAACTGAAAAGTCTGTTTTCAAAACAGCTCTGACCCTACACGCAAATAAAATTTCTGTGATTTCAGCTTTTGCTAGAAATCATATCTATTATGCATCTGTGTGACAAAGCACTGCTGTATTAATACCAAGTGCTTCCTAAAGAAACTAATTTGAAATCCAGAGTAGGTCACAAGCGAAGAGGGATTGAGACTCCCCCTAATCCACATTATGGACCACCATGTATGGTTACTGACAGTACAACTGTCAGTAACAGCCTACGTGCCTGTGAAAGTTTCACATTAAGATAAAGAGTGTATTGACAGTTTTCAATGTATTTCGTCTCCTAACACTACAGATCGACATCGCGGTTGTTGTCGGCTGCTTCTGTGAGCCCCTGTCTGCAAATATGGAGTTAGAAATGAACAGGTAAACTCTGGCTGATATCCTTGGTATTGCAATGTGGGTATATTAACTTTACTAATTTGTCGGGGAAAAAAAGTGCCACAATTTGGCACTCCAGTGGCAAAACTATCAGTGTTCCTGGCTGCTGTTAGCACTGGATTTAATCTCAGTACTTTTGCCATCTGCTATTAAAGCATTGCAGACTGCTAGAGGAGTGGGAGATTGCACTGGCTTGGGGTAGCTCTCAGAAGAGCTAAGCAGATTCTTTGATTTACCATGATCAAACATCCTGATTGCCACAGTGTAGTTCAAGTTCCGTTTTTGATTCAGTGACTGAAGCCTGTCATGAATTCTTCGAATGAAGTGGCATGCAACCTTCTTGAATTAAAAATTACAGTGGCTCTCCTCCCCAAGTGCCGCAGTGGTAGCACAACAGCAGCGCTGACCGAAGTCTCTGCTGTGAGTGCATGTCTGCTGCCTTTATCTGTTTTGCTAGATGTTGCCCCTACATCTGCTCTAAGGGCAGCGAGGCAGGCCCCACAGCAGGCAGACAGCACAACCAAGGCGTTTGTCAGCTGGAATATTTTCTCCTCTGACTCCTCTGTTACGTTTCTGTTGTAATGTGCAAGATGCTGTGATGATTTGGGTGATGTTTTTTTAGCCTATGACCTGTGTTTGTGCTGCTGCAGGCTCTGAATGATTTTGTCCATTCTAGATAGCTTTGTGGCTCACCTGGGATAGGTGGTTTTCTCCTGTATCTTCATGAAGCACTAAGCTCACAGGCATTGCTTAGTAAATAACTTCAATACAAGGTAAACTCGTATGCCACTGTTACAATTCTCAGTCTTCCGAAAAGCCAGTAGATGGGGTGTGTGCAATTCCTGTGCAAAATCACTGCACTTCTCAACCCAAAGATCCAACTTTTTTACATTTTTCTTGCAGAGTGTTTTGGGTTTCTTTTTCCCTGTTAGAGATGTCCCTCCACATGAATCACAAATTTAAGCACCTCTGAGCAGAAGCCCTCAAAATTCTTGATTGATACTTACGCGTTAAATACTCTGAGCATGATCTACTGTGCACCTTGCAACGCAGGTCTTTGAAATCAGGCTATGAATTTTTATCATAAGCTTTTTTCTTTCTTCTTTTTTTTTTTTTTAAAAAATTACACTAGTCATGAACTAGGAAAGTACTGGATAACTGAAAATAGACTGGGTTACCACAGACTTCTCCTTAACTTGAGGTTGCACTATTAGGTATAGGTGCCATGGGGCCAACTATGAAATACACTTCCTCTTTTTGTGTCTCTAAGCCTAGCATGTAAGAGTAAATGTCTGTATGCATAATTCTGTTGATTATAGATGTGAAAATTGAATTTGCTAGCAGTGTAAATTAAAATATTTTCCTGTTGTTAGTAAAGGTCATGTAAATAATAATAATGATAACACAGACTATAGAAAGGGTCACTGGTCAGATCCCAGGGTGGATTTAATGCCTATAGGTCAGTTATGGTAGACTTGAAATAGGAAGGAATCTAAAATAAGGGATGAGTGGGTTTGGGACAAGTGGGTTCCTGAGTTGTCTTCCTCAGGGGAGATCACAGCAGAGCAGAGGATGAACCAACATGGAAATAACCTGGCCCAAGGTCATTTTTGCCATTCAAAATGAAACTGTCTAGAGTCCTGTTAGGTAGGTTCTAGCTGCTTATACCTTATTTGTGATGGAGAAACCTTCGGTTTGGTAATAATTAACCAAGGGAACTCTGCTAAAACACAATCCACGTCTGACATGTATGCACGTAAGGAGGGAGTATCTTGCCAAGAAATAAATTAAAGTTAGAATACTATATCAGAATTCAGCTATCTTCTGAGAAGAAGCGTGAAGGCTGATGGCCAAGAACTACAGCTGAAGTTTCCCAAGAGATTTTGGGAAGAAATGATGTGCATATGCTCTCCTCCAAGCTATTAGTGCAATTAGGGGCATGTAAAATTCTTCAAATAGCAGGGTAGCCTCAATTAATTCAGAAGAAAAGTCTAATAGCGGAGTATGACAGAGTCCTGAAAGCACCAGTTTTGCTTGTGCCTGTGATGAAAGGGGCAAATAACATCAACCTCTTACCTAGCGCTGCCTTTCAGGTGAGAACCACAATAGATGTGTTTTAATCTGGTGTGGTGAAGCGTGCCCGAAATACTCTGAGCATTTAACAGTTGCACAAATGATTCACTTTCCTAGCAGCCTGATTTCATATTATAGCATAATCTGTTTGCCCTCTGTCTTTAATGTGCAATTCTGCTGAGCATGCAGTTCACATTGGGTGCCTTGGGCGGACTGCAGGTCAGCTTTTGAATGCAGGAGAATCCATGAAAATTAAGTATTTTGTGTACACTTAACAGCAGTTGTGCAAGTACAAAGACTTTGCTTTATCAGCAGATGTGGTCTAGGTTTACATCTATGTCCACATTCAGTTCTTACATTTATCGCAGTGGAGCTCGGTGTTGTCTTTAACAATCTGCTTTGGTAGCTGGTCAGTCCACTTTCCCGTGTGTGAAGCACATGCTAGGGTGGTTCTTTATTCTATTAACTCTTTGATCCTGGGAAATAGGAATGATTCACATGACGTGGAAAGGGGGGAAAAAAATTAAAACAAATGCAAGATTAGCAGCCTTGCGCCAAGCCAGGAAGGGATTTGTGTACTGTGGGCACGATTAGATGGTAATATTTGCTGGACTGCTGTGGCAGACAAGGGATATTTGAGAAGGTGATCCAGCTCTGCTGCGGGAGCGGAGGGCAGCCTTTCCACTTGGAAACTAGAATTGGGCTGGGTACTTTCTGATTAGTCAAAAGGTTTGCTGGTGGTTGTTTGCAATAGCTCAGCCGTTTCCCACGTGACATGGCTGCGTTTCCTCACTTCTTGCCCACGCTGGTGCTGGAGTTTGGAGTAGAAGGCGCTTTGCCAGTGTTGTTCCTGTCCGATTAAGGTGCATTTTTGTTGGACTGGGAAGAGATAGGGAGGAATCATATCCATGCATGGAGAAATGGTGATGAGAGGAGTGCAGAAGGAAGGCTACATCTCCCCACTTCCCAAGCGCAGAAATAATTAGTGCCAATGTGGGAGCTTGTTTGTAGCACCTCAGCTTGGCCCAGCCAAGCAGCCATCATGTGGTGAGCGAAGAGCGGGGTGGGACTTCTTGCAAGGTGATTAATGTGACCTCCAAATGCTTTGAGGGGGAGTCATTCACAAGCACTGGTAGGAGCTTCTTTCCCAGGGTTAAGTACTGTCCTGTCCTCCTTTGAACCAGAGAGATGAGAGTCCGGAAGAAGGGTATGAAAAATAGATTAGTTTAAATTGAAACCTGGCATCTGGAACACCTCGAACTTTGGCAGACCTCGGGATAATACTTCAAAGTTGTTCAGCCCCACAAGGTGCAGTATAATTTTCTGTTTGGTGAAAGTATTACTCGGGAACTGAAGTCAGTCTTGGGGCTTCCTTGTGCTGGGTGCTGTGACACTAGCTGGAAGATAGCTCCTGGCCGAGCTGACTCTGAGCCTGTGTGCTCCTAGCTGCTTACATGCCTGTTCTCCATCTCCCCAAATATTTAGCAGTAAACATTTACCCTGAATTGGTTTTACCACATTGAACAACAAAGTGTAAATGTACCCAAGCCTTACTGAACCTGTCTTTACTCTCCTGAAATGATCCTCTGTATTTTAAAATCATTAAAGCCAAAACAATGTAACTATTCTTTCTTTCATGACAGCATGAAAGGAGCATAACCTCCTAATTACCCTGAGATGCAAATGTATGCATGGGCAGTTGGAAAGCGCTGGGCTCCCTCAGTTCCCTGCAGTTTGGCAGGTATATCTGTCTCTTTACTTGATTGGGTCTGGCCACTAAAGAAAAATTTAGCATATTGGCATATCTATGAATTTACCATTCTGGCACTGATGGGGTGATTTCCTGAGTTTAGTGCTCAGAGGCAGAGAACATCTTTCCAAGGGCAGTGAGTGCCTGTAATTCTCACCATAGTATGTGGACCAGCTTTCTCTTTTAGTGGTGTACAAGGGAGAAAGCAAGTCAGCCTAGTTCAGTTTTTTTAGCCGCGTGCGTCTGGAGCTCATTCTGAAATACGATTAATACATGCCTGCACGTAGGTAGGATTTTAGGTTGTAAGATTACTAATTGGTTTCAATGTTGTTTGCTGCTTGAATGTTGGGGTTTTATTTTAATCTAGAGGTAAAAAGAACATCATTATTTTTAGCTTATAACAAAGAAAAACACATTTTCTCTTAAATGTCTTGATATGAAGTAATTTAAACTAAATTTCTGCACAAATCATTTCCAAGAGATTGGCTGTCAAGTGTGATAAAAAAAATCTGTACTTTTGCAGGGACCCAATGAGACTTAGCAAATTTAGATTTATTCTCAACGTTAAATGTGGTTGAAGATGTCATTTTTTAAACAGCACTTTTAGAAGTAGTTAGCTTAAAAGTATAGCAATTCAAAGCACAGAGGGAATGATTTTGAAGTGTAAAGTCTTGAAACACAACGCAGAGGTTGACAGTTTCACTACAATTAGAAGCAAGGCAGGCACAACTCCCACTTCTGAAAACTTTCCTATCGCGCTGCTTCCTCTCTTGGCCTAGAAAACCTCAACAAAAAAAAACTTTGAGTGGCTTTGCTTATTGACTTAACATAGTTATACTCAATAGCATTAGGAGACAGAGCAGAAAGGGCTGCCAAATCTGTCTGTAAAGAATAATCTTTACAGAAAGCTTCACAGAGGTATTTTTTTTCACATGCTTTCAGTCTCCTGAGAATGCTGCTTTTTTGAGGAAAGCAAGTTTTAGGTTTGGGTTTTTTTCATCTTTCTTTTTTTTATTTTTTCAACAAGGCTTGTTTTGTTAGGAAACCACTCCCTTCTGCTTCTGCATTTAGACTCACTGCTAATTGCCTTTTGGTCGATGACATTTTCCATGAATTGCCACATTCTCCCACACTGTTACAACTTCACACTGATTATGTTATGCGGCACTTCTCCCTGCTGCCTTTGGGAGGAGTGGCTGAGAGAGGGATATGGTGTACCTGGGAAATTGCGATTTATTGCTTTCTGAGAGAAGTTTGCTGAAACTGAGTTTTGTAGCTGCTAAGACACAGCAGAGGCTGTTCCTCCCAGGCTAACATGGGTGGCTAGGATAGGTGGGATCAGGAGGGCATCCTGTTACTGTGTCAGTTTAAGCACTGATTTGCTGTGTGCTGGTGATTTTGCTTAAGAGGTCATGACAAGGCAGTGTGTGGCATGTCAGGCTGATATTTTTCATCCTAGTCACAAGCTGTAGTGGAAAGCCAACCCCAAACCCTGGTGCCAGAGAGGGTGCAGGAGGGGGCAATCTTCATGGACACTACTGGCCTGCTGAGCTCCTTAGGTTGCCCACTGAGCCCCAGCTGCAAGCAGTCTTTCTCCCAGGGCTTGGGGACAGCTCAAGTTTGTCTTTAGCCCAGCTCCGTCCTCTGCAGCAAAACCTCCCGGAGCAGCTGAATATAAGATCACTGCTGATTGAAGCTTGAGTGCTGCCGACACAAGAACTGGATGCAGCAGAGTTGTTCAGCACAGCTAATCCACTTAAACTGTGGAGCTCATCTGCTGATCTGCAGGGGTGATGGCACTCTCTGGTGGGATAGCTAAAGAGGCTTTGGCTTGAGCTAGTGCTTCAGGGCAGTCAAAATCTGTGGCTAGGGCTGTGGATCTGGTTACACTAAGTTGGCCCTGACCCAACCAAACATGGTTAGAAGTGAGAGGTTAGGTGAGATAAACCCCTCTACTTAAGCCTTGTCTTACTTCAGGAGCTGATCAACATGTTCAAGTGCTTTTCCAGTCTAACTGCTTTGATCAAAGGTGGGGCTTACGTGGTTTCTGAACTGGGATGAGCTTTGCCAGTAAAAGCCCTTTTTTAAACTGTGATAATTACATCCACACTGCTAGCAGGTAAGGTTTCTGCTTTAATTATGTCACTGCACATAAGGGTATGGATCTTTTACAGGTAGAAAAACTGATTTCTGATGTAGTGGGGTCCCAGCTGTGGCTATTGTGGCGGTGCAGGATGAACAGCTGGTGTTGTAACAGGATCTCTGACTACATTACTCTGTTGTCCAGCCTGTGATATGAGGGTTTTCACCTCAAAGAGGTGGTTAAAAAATTCAGGTCCATCTGACAAGCCAGCAGCAGTGGTCTTTTCTGCCATGCAACAGTTGGCAGGGGTGGCTGCAGCCTGCAAGAGCAGGCAATAGCCACTGCTTCTGCCCTGCCGCTGTTTATCCCAGATAAAACCTTTATTTGTTCAGTCTTGCCCTTTTTTTTTTTTTTTTTTTTTTTTNTATGAGGAGAAGGTTTTGGTATACGTACACTGCTGAGTCCTCTGCTGTCCTCTGTGGTACTAGATGGCATCTGCAGAGACTAAAACTTGGTTGTCTTTTGTGAAAAGGGCTTATAATGTTCTTGCAGACCAAATTGTTATCTACAGCTAATCCCCGCTTGCCGCAGGAAGGAGTGCTGCAGTTCCAGTCAGTTCTGGTCCCATCACAAGCCAATGCAACCAGGGACCACTCTCACACCACTCAGGTGCAACCCATACCCCCAGGTACAGACACCTGTTCCCTCCTTTACATCAGCAGCAGAAATGAAGGCAGGACTCTCTAAATTTAAGGAAAGGCTGAAACTGGTCAGTTGGAATAAGGAGAGTACCAGGAAACAGGAGCAGCAGCTGTGTTGCATAGCTTTGGGCAGGTCAATTATCCCTTCTCCAGTGAAGTTGCCCTTTGCATAAGGTATGAATAATAATACTCAACGTACCTTGCAGGAGTGTTATGGAGTGTGCAGTTAATTATTTTTTTACAATGTTTGTAATATATAAAACCCTAAAAGAGTGCTAAGTATTATTGTGATTTAATTTTACTGAGGGTTAAACATCGGTGATGTGCCCAGCTGAGCATTTGCTGGCAGCGAGCTAGGCAAGTGACCAGCAGCAAACGTGTTTAGCAGCAAGCAATGGACAAAAAAAGGAAAATAGTGCTAACTTAATCAGTCCTATATATTTTTTTTTTCTGTTACCACCGCACTTTTCCCATGCAGCAGATGGAGGTGATCAAAATATCGAACTGGAACTCTACATTCTAATAGACTTACTGTATAAAAGGCAAATAAAGGTTAATGGCATGAAAATTCGTCTTGTAGGAGGGTGAGAGTGCGGAAATGCCTTCAGGCGTGCCCTGAATGGTCCTTAAACAGTAGCTTTTGGAAACAGATCGTACCTGAGTAGGTACGTGGCTGATTTTTCACTGGGGGAATAGCATGCCCAGGGTGCTGGTTCCTGCATGTTTCATGCTACTGCTAATGAGGGTTTTGCATTGCCAACAAAGTGGACTAAAAACCTGGAGGAAAATCACTTGGACAGGGTTGGTACCCTGTGGCAGCAGCACCAGAAAGGGAGTGTGCAGGGAGGGGGTGTGTGCGTGTGGGCGCGCATGTTGGGGGGTGCTCCCAAGTTTGAAACATGAGTCAGTGCCAGACTCTGACGTTTTTCTGTGTTAGAGCTGCCGAGTGTAAGAGAGGGAGAGACAGTGTGTGTGATTTCTCCAGCTTGCTCTAATTTGGCGTGAAATGGGGGCTTTCCAGTGGTGGGGTTACTCCAAGTGTGATCGCACTAGCAGGTTTCACGTTGCACCTCGGCGTGCGTATGCCTCCCATGCGTTTTGTTACTGCCTGCTCATTCTCGTTAATTTTTATTAGGTGTGAAATGCAAAGGCTTGTCCTAATTACCAATGGTAGATGATAGCACAACTGAATAACAATCTTTGATAATCAGGGCTAACTTCTGCCCTCGGATAATTACAGAACAGGCTCACTGAAGCTGATGTTTTCCTGGTGGGGAAGGAAGGATTTGGCCCACACTTTCTCTGTATGCATTAATTCACTGTCTTTGCTCTGTGACAGTGTCCTGAGGAACAGGTCCAAAGGTCAGCAAAGCAGAGAAGGATCTTTCCAGTGTCTTTGTTTAAGCTTCGGGCCAAAGTCTGCATCCTACCCTTGTTCTTATTGCATTTGAGAACATTGCTTGGCCCTGGATTTTCTCAAGGTTTGCCTTCTTCCCCAGGTCTAAAAACTGTCATGGTCACTTACCTAAACATAGTGACAGCATCAACTCCACAGTTAAGTTCTTGTTTAGTGGTGTTTCTGAAAATATTAATTGCTGCAAGAAAACAAATGGTAGAGATGCAGCATATGTTGCACATAATGATAATTTATTACCCTTTTTTTTTTAAATTACTGTATCAAATTTAGGGGGCAAATCTCAAATCCTGTGAAATTCATGGTGCAATGCCAGTTTATTTGAAAGAACCTTACATTTGTCCCTAAATCTTACAAGTCCTTAACTACAATTTGCTTTCTCGCATGCCACTCACCTTTAAGATGATACTCCTTTTTTGGCATTATTAATTATCATTATTGTTGTTGCTGTTATTATTCCAGGAGATCTGTATGGGAGGAATGCTGAAATCTGGATTAAAAATAGCGTTTTCATGTCCTCCCACTCACTGTACTTTGTGCACAGAATGCCTTTTATAAATGCAGACTTGCTGCTTGGCTAGATAAAAGAAGCTGTCACTTCATTTCCATAACGAAGTCATTCTCAGGAGAATTTCATTGTTTTAGCAATAAAATTTTTCTAAAAGGCCTTTTATTTTGCCTGAGAAAGGTAACAGAAATGAACTTCTGACTGGTTATTCCACAAAACAATTAGCAGAAAGCAAGACTGTCTTGATTTGAGGTAAGGAGATTTGTATGTGTATGAATTCCTTTTCGTGTAAGATGAGAATACATTCCTAACTGAAAACACACCCCCCAATTTTACACAAAGTCACAATTTTTTTTTTCCTTGCTTGCAGAGACATCACACATCTTTATCAGCACTCTCCTGAATAAATTTGGTCATATCCTTAAGTTCAGCCCTATTTCAAATGGCATTTGCATGACTTCTGGTTCAGATGCTTTCCTGAATTAAAGGCAGTTGTGGATAATTATTGCCAATTATTACAGTGCATTTATTTTGTTAACAGGTATGTTCTTACTCTCTGAGAAGAATGATCTCTGTATGCTGTACTGAGGCTGAGCGCTTCTTGAAGTGGGGACCGTGCTTTTGTTGTTAAGCACCGTGGCAGGTCTGGTCCCTCCCTGCCTGCGTACAGGATGCTGCCACGGCCTCTTGCCACTTCTCTGGCATATCTCACCCCTTTTCTCAGCTAGTCTGTGTCCCATGCCAGCGTGACATTCCTTTTCTCTGAATGCCGAACTTGCTAAAGCATGTCAGAATTAGAGCATCAAAGAAGTGCTGGTACAGAAGGCATATACAGTAAGCAAAATGTTCTATGGCCTGGATTTAGTTCTCTCTTTTTGTTTTTTGGGTATCTCTCATTTGCCACACATTTTGAGACATGTTTAGGTTTTGCTAAGTATGAATCGATGCAATTACCACTTCGGTCACTGTAGACAGCCTACTACCAGGTAGTAGTAGGTACATGTAATCAAGAGCAAAAGGGAAGAGGAAAAAACCCATTTTCTTCGTAGTCAGAAAGGCCTTTATAGATTTGGCATCACACTTAAAATTGCATTGTATTGAAGAAATGCAACAATTTTGGAAATTATTATTTATAGGAAGGTTTGTGAATTCAGGATATGATATTCTGACTCACCCAACAGCAAACATGTTTGCACTCCGGCTGGTATGACTCATGCTGGCATTTGTCTTTAGTGTGGTGATTGTTTTTGCCCTCTGCTTGGTGCACGATGAATGAAACAGCTGAGGTCCCCTGTTGCAGATTTACTACGTGCAGCTACGCTGGTAAATCACGGGCTCAGCTGTAGAGTATTTCCTGTAATGCACACACACATGCACGCACATGCACATACACTCACATATGCGTGCGCACCCCCCAAGTAATACTTTACTTTTAAAGACTAGATTCATAGAAAGGAAATGCATAATTACAGTGCTGGCTTTTGCACCACATAAAGCAGCCCACATCAAAAGGTGTTTGCCATTAATGTTTCAACAGGTAATCTCTGGATTTATTGCCAAGCTGTGTTCCTGTTACTTAGCGCTCGGTGTTGAAATCATTGAAACCTTTGTTGTACGCTAGCATAGTCATCTTAATCCTGCAAAAAAGTTAGTCAATAGTGCCTTTGTTTTCCAGCACTGTGTTTCACGTTGCATCAGCAGTGCAGAAGACGTGGCCATGCTGGAAGCGGGGAGAAGGTTATGGGTGGGTTCTGGGCTGGTTTCCTAAGGAAGCGCGGCTCATGTGGTGGCATTGTTTGTGCCTGTGCCCACGTGTGTGTCCCCAGCTCATATTACTTTGGTCCTCCTCGACCCAAGCTGCTGCCATGGGTAGAGGCTACAGGGAAGCTGGTCCCTGAAAGCTTTGTGTAAGTAGGCAGCCAAAGAGCTGTGGGAACCTGTGGCTGAGCCCAGTGAGGCAAAGGCCACGGCACCAGCTCAAATCTTACTGGTGCCAGGGAATTGTTACGGTGGGCATCCTCTGGGATTACTGCTGATGCCTTTCCGCTGGTATTTGTTAATACTACAACCCATAGAGCTATCTTCTTCAGGTGGTTTATCTTTGGCTTGTTAAGATACTGCAGATAAATAGAACCTCGGCTGTTGGTTTTGGGTGCTGCTACCCTTTGCTACTCACAGCGTTTGGACCCCCCCTTCACCACCGTCTGTTTGCAGGAGAGCTGTGGTCCTTGTGAGATGTCTCTGCGTTTAAAGAAGGGCTAGCCCTTGAGCTTGTTCTCATCTGTAACAAGTTACAAGGGTGCTGCAGTTCTTCAAATATGCAGGAGGCTCATTGTCTCAACTCAGGGCTGAGCTGCATTTTTTGCCTAATAGCTTCCACAAAAGAAAAAAGAGAAATATTTATGTCATGTAACAGAAGCATCCAGAGTGGTTATTTTTATTGCTTCTATCTGTTAAACATTACTGGCTCTGAGCCTGAATTATTAAGGACCATTTGAATTCTTTTTGCAATTTCTTCTACTCAGAAGACCTGTAGGAATGACTGTGTTACAAACATACAGGCAACAGAATTGTTTTTACTTAAAACCTCTGTGTGAGACTGAAGAAAGCTGGCATGCTAAGAGGCATGTAAATCAGTGTTGAAATCCCCCCTCCTTCCTCCTGCAGTTCCTGCTTTGATAGCCATGAGAAAGTGCTGGGGGGTGCATAGGGGGTGCTGATGCTAATGGGATGATGGATTTTTATTAAAAAATACGTCATTGACATCTGATAGAAGGTATTTGTGAGGTATTTTTCTTCTTCCAGTTCTGTACTATTGCTTCTTAGACAAAACAGCCTAGACATGGTCGTGTTAGTTTTCTTTTTGCTTGGTGGCATTGTACATTGCACCCACTGCCGAACTCTTTACTTGCTCTTTTAATACCTTACGCTGCACTCTCTTTGTGGGGAAAATCTCATAGAGCTTTGAAACTAAGCACAGTAACTGAAGCACAGGGCTAAACACAGTTTAACATCAAGTCTTCTTGGATAAAGTGGGTATTACTGAAGTACAAATAATGAGTATGGTTGTGTTTGCTGTTATTTGTGTAAAGGTGATGTCTCGGAGGTCCTAGTCAGAGTTGGATTTGTATTGTTATTAGGCATCATGTGAATGGAGAGTGTAAGTTTGAGCAGGCGTGCATATTTTCGTATTTACAACTGCCCCTATGGTGATGAATCTTCATCTATTTTCTGATCGCTTTTTTGAAGGTGTCAGGGTGAGGAAATGGGTAACGAGAGCAATGGGGACCACTCTGGGAACAAAGTTGCTTCCGTGATTTCCAGATAACAGGTTTTGAAGGGCTGATATCCAGTGAGCAGGGCTGAAAAAACCCATTCCTGGTCCGCTTGCATAGGTTGATGCTAAAATCAGGGGCAGTTTACCTGAGCCTTAATTTGGAAAAATACCTGCTGTGGATGAAATAATGATGAATAATGTTTTTTTTAGATTAAATCTTGGGACACTGATTTCTGGACGACTAATAGTTAATGTTAGTTGTGCAGAATCAGTGGTCATCTTACAGTAGTGGCTCCTGCACTGAAGGGTGTGAGCTGCAGCCTTACCCCTTCAGCCCCACATGCTGGTCCTGTCTGTCTGCTTTTTGCAGACAGATGTTCACATCCTGCAGCACTTTGTTTTCCCGGTGAGTAAGCATTTGCACTGAAAATGCCATTCACACAGGAAAGATTTGCTGTGCTGGGGCATCCCATGGATATGTCCACAGAGCTGGGGAAGGTAACATGTATCTTCTTCACCCTACTACAAATTGCGGGGCAGGATAGACTGCTTCTTTCTCCGAGTCCCATGATCTGCAGTCTATTTTTCTGGTTTAGGACCTGCAGGATATGCAAAGTGCTGGCAACTTGATTTATTATTCCCTTGCACCCAGATACAGTTATTCACCCTGCACAATGTGGGTGTAACACCTTGTGAAGTTGGGCATTTCACTGTGGACCATATGCAAAGCCATGGGAAGTGCTTGTTTATGTGACAAAGCTGTGGAGAATCAAGCTTCAGATGAGGAATGGATGTTAAACAGAAATCAGATTGATGTCTGCCTGTTTTATGCAAGCAAAAGCTCTTTTGTGCTAAGGTGATGTTCCTTCATCGTAGCCTTAAAGTAGGCATAATTGTGATTTAAGTCTTTTTTACACTAGCAGAACAATTAATGTAAAGATGACTCAGCCCCATCAGGAACAGCCTTTGTACACTAGACAAAGTGTCAGGAGATTTTCAGATAGGTAAAGTTTGGCTTGGCTGGTGTAGGGAAGCTTTTGGTAACTTGAAATCTGAAAGACAGTTAATTCTTGGAAGTTTGGCTTGGCTGGTGTAGGGAAGCTTTTGGTAACTTGAAATCTGACAGTTAATTCTTGGTTGGTTTGTGGTTTTTGGGTGTTTTTTTTTTTTTTATTTCCATTAGAAGCTTTTCTATATGTGTGAAATCAGCTAAACCTGTTGAAAATCATTTAGAAGTTTTTTCCTGACATGATAGATGATACGCACATTAGGTAATTGAAATCGCACACACTCCAGGAAGATACAACCTCACCTTTCCCATTTGTGGTGGGGCAGGATTGAACGTGTCTAAAACTATTTCATGCAGAGGGAGAATAAAGGAGGAAATGAGTTACGGTTTTGAGTTGAAGGATTAGTTGTGGGATAATAGCGAACAACGAAACAACGTGGAAACAATGCTGCCATCTCTTAAACAGTTTTATTAGCTTATGCTGATTTGTGAATTGGGAAAACCAAATTACGTGATGCAAGAGAGCAAGGAATGGCAATTAAAAACCTGCAGGAGAGGACTAGAAAAACTGTGATCTCTCATTGCCTGCTCTTCAAAGCAAGATGAAGAGCATGACCTTTTCTTGGAATAAATACGGGATATTGCACAGAGCCAACTTCTGGTTTTCAGTTTTGCCAATTTGCAGTTGCTCGCTTGTACTATGGTTCTTATTTGTTGATTGCCCTGGGGTCCAATTTTAGTAGCTAAATACTCCCAAGAAGTACTTCCATGTTCTTTGATTTGAGGTCTGTTCATCTCTCAATTACACTTCTAATCTGTCAACTCAATGTCCTTTTCAGCACTCAAAGGCAGGGCTGTGCTGTGCTGTTTGAATAACCATAATGCTGCGGGACCACGAAAAACAGCTTCCTTGCATAACACTTCCCTTTTATAGCCAAGATGTGATCGGTAACCGTATATGTGATAATGATTCATTGATCATGTTGAAACTTCAGTTGCAAAGCCTGGTTAAAACCTAGTTATACTGCAAACCGGCTTTCCTTGTTGGTCCCAACTTACGACTCTTTTGCATGTTCCAAGAAGAGCATGTCATCGCAGCCTGTCAGATCTGCATAGCAAAAAGATCGTCCCAATTAGGGAATGAGTGCTCTGCTCTTCAGGTGAGGATTGTGCTTCAGGAAGCAGCCTATCTCCCTGTGCATCCTGGAGTTTGTGCCATGCTGTCTTTAAATCTTAAGCATAAAAATGTCTGGAAGCTGTTGCAGGCAGACGTGCCTTGCCCCTCGCAGGAAGAAGTGCCTACGGGTAAGGTCAAGTGAGCAAGTTGTAGCAGATTAAACTAGCTTGTGAATTTACAGCGTGTCGTCTGCTCCATACTAACTGGCTGCGTGTGTGGTGCAGCCTACAGTAAATACGAGGTCTCTCACCCCTTTTTTCCCTGAGAGGTAGGCTGCCTTGCTTCATGTCATCTTTCCTGTGCAATAAGAGTGCAAGGAGAAGGAAATATGCTACAGAGCATCACTGCACTGTGTTGCACAGATGCTGCTTGTGACTTGTTCCTGTGTCCACGTGCTGGCAGGGGTCTGCAAGACAAATTCCAGACTGATAGCAAGATAACTGCATAGTTAGCACGCAACACTTCCTCCTGTTTCAGCAATCGGAGCCTTGTTTAGCTTGAACAGAACCAAAATCCTAATCCTGATGGTTGAATTTAGTGGAAGGACTTTCACTGAGTGGGGTGGGTTTCAGCCCAGTGTTACACACAGCTGACTCTCCAGGGAGGCTCAGAGGAGTGCATGCCAGCAGGANAGGAGGTTCAGAGGAGTGCGTGCCAGCAGGAGCTGCAAAATCTGGTATGAGAGACAAGGTGCGCATAGAGTAAACTTCCCTGTGCTTACTAAAAATAGTTGGAAACCATCTAGTTTTGGCAGAAATGTTAAATATTTTCTCATAGTCCTTTGGAATCCATTTTCAGGTTCCCCTGAATGTTGAATGACAAAAGATGGGTGATGGATGCATTTTGGGGGGGGAATAATTAAAAAATAGAATTTTTAGGGGATTTTTGGATCACCAAATTATTGGGAAAGAAAACAATTTTGAAAATGCTGAAATGTTTCATTTTTAGACTTAGAAACAACAAGTTAACACTTAGAAACAAAATGTTTTAAGTATTTTGAGCTGGGTTTTTTNGTGGGTTTTTTTTGATCTTGAGATTCACTTAGTTTAAATAGAAATAAATTACTTGAAAATAAATTTGTTTGGGTTAAGCAAAATGTAGAAGGTTGACTTAAAAATAGGTTTTGGGTTTTCTTCTCTTTTTGGTCTGCTTTCTAAAGTTAAAAAGCTTGTGAGACCGTGTCCAACGGTGTGCTTCTCTGTCAGATGGTCTGCAGAGTCCCATTTTAGTAGAGGAGAGGAGCTGTTGACCAGTGTCCTGGAAGCCAGGGCCTGAAGGATCTTGAGGTTGCACTGCCTCTGTCACACAGGAGCTGTATTTCCAGATCGGAGTTTCTTAAGCTGGGAAGACTTTTGTAACAGGTATCTTGCATTGCTACAACCCATCAGAGAGAGGACAAAGACGCATATAACTGAGACTAGCAGTCATCATCATCATTGCCAGTGTGCCTTCGAGAGTCCCAACCAGCTGGGCGCTGATTGACGGACACTGTTCTGGAAGGGCTTAGCCTCAGCTGGTAAATCCAGGAGTAGTCATACACCAAAGCTGGATCAGCTGGGCAAATACTGGTTTGGGTTTTGGAAGGTTTTGTTGTTGTTGCTTTGTATGTTCAACTAAACCAGACTGTCTCAGGCCTATAAACTTCTTTGAATAGTTATCATTGCATTGCCGTCCCTCTGCCATTCACCCATGAACTGCTCTTGTCCGTATGTCTGACTTGTTTCCTGCCTTCACATAGGGTGAGATTCATCTGCATGCATGTGTAGCCATCTAATCTGAGCTCAGTGTCTAGACTCCCTTTATGGAAGGAGAGAAGCAGATCTTTCTAGAGAGTGATTCATTCTGTCCTAAAGCAGATGCTTAAGATAGGTCAAATTAATCATTTTCTAGATTGCCTAGTTTTCTCCACTGAAAGTAAAGAGAGCTTGCTCTGTCTCAGTTGTAGACTTTTGTCCTACACATGTTTTTGGTTTGGAGACATGGATTGCAGCATAGCGCTGGTAAGATGGGATCTGTATGCACGAATCCTGAAATTACATGTGAAACGTTTGAGGAGCCTTAAGTCAAGGACATAGTAAAGGCTTGTGACACAAAGTGAAACTAAGAATTTAGGAACCACAAGTAGACCATGGGACTGAAGGAAAAAGCCTTGTGGGCCCTGTGGAAATACGCACTCTATTTTAAGTATTCTATGTGGGGTTCACATAAAAATGAAGCACAGCAGTTTTCCCAGACCCCAGTAAGAAGGCTGAGGATAATCTGATACATTTTACAATAGGTCAAAAAAATGAAGAGTTGTTCCACAAAGAAATTCTGTCAAAAAATAAGCATGAAAGAACCACATGATATTAAAAATCTCAGATGTGAAAAATATTTCCTACTGAGGAATAGCAAGTGTGTGTGTGTGTGCGTGTTTTGATTTCAGTACTCCTCTGTTGCAATATTACAGATAACCACAGAAATAGATAGGTGTTTGTGTCCCCTTAGAGGAGTTCATTGAAAACAAAAGTATTCCTGTATGGATCTGTCTGCACACCGTGGACTTTGTTTGCAGATGCTTTTCAAAAGAACAACCCCAAGTAGTTTTTTATTCCTCTTGTTATGGCAACAGAAGTATCCAAGACCTATTTTAATTATGTATCTGCCACAGCAACTCTGAACTGGGTTTTAATTGTTGGTAATAAGAAGTACAGAGCAAATGACTCTTCCTATTCTAGATCAGTGTTTGACATACACTCACTCTGTACTGGAATCTCCATCCTGGGAGCTTATTAAAAACGCATTTGCTTCAAGGAGATGTAGGAATCAATTGTTACTTGCTAAACAGCGCTATGGATTTTCCTCTTTTTATTTCTTGCTTTCCTTTCTTACTTTGTTTTGCTTTTCTTTTACAGCTCTATCTTACTTTATTTGAAAGAGGAAAGCCAGTGAGGACCTGTGAGCAATCCAGCACTTTCTGAAAAATCTTCATGCTAAAGGATAATCCAGAATTCCCTGAAGAAGAACGTAGTGAATGTTGTGAGTTCCTAGCAGGGATAATGCGTACTTGCAGTTGTGTCTTTTGGGGGGCGGTATCTGCACTTTAGTGTTTGCTCCTATCCCTGTGATGTACTGAGCATCTTTTTGCTCTGTTGAAACCAAAGGCAGATGTGTTTGCGTTGAGCTGCAAAGCCAGACTTGAATATCTCTCCTCTCTCTTTTTTCTTTCTTTTAATGTCTTCAAGGGCAGAATAGTGTTATCTAAGTAAAGATGCAGGGTTTCTTTTCCTTAGATTGCGACAATTATTTAACATATTACTATCGCTTTTTAGTGAAATGTGTAAGCCTGCATTTGAAGGGCTTGTGAATGTGTAGCCTAACAAGAATGAAAAATTTTATGGATAATAGTTCAGCAATCTACAGGTCAGATTCAGGAGTTTTATACACGCTTATACAATGGTTGGAATTATTTGGCCACTTTCAAATCAGAGGAATGCCAATGTGGTTATTTGCACCTGATATTCCAAACTCCTATTGCTTTGATCAGTTCATTGTATTAGTTTGAGTATTTTCAATACGAATGCTCCTCTCAGAGGTTTGTGTTCATGGGAGTTGGAGTAACACACCTTTCAGAGGGAAACACAGTCATGTAACTAAGACCATTTAAAAGAAAATGTTCCCATGAGGGATAGCTAAAGAGAAGGCATAAATATTTTCATGTTCATTGTTTTTCTCCTGAAGCCCCCTGCTTTTCTGGGTGGAAATGCGCAAATGTGCAGGTCAAATGTAAACATCCTCACAAACAGAGGAAAACAAGAATTCTCTGCCTGTCAGGTTTAAGAATAATCCTTATTTTTGTCTTAAGAAGGAACCTTGGGAATTTCAAAACTAGGTAAGTTAGTTTTTAAATCCTTATGCCCAAAGTATGCAGTGGTCCTTCAGGATATTAGTGATAAAACAGCTGCAGATTCTTCCATTTTAAGTAAATTAGTTTTTGCACTTTCCATAAATCTAGTAAATATATTTTGTGACTGCTGGGCATGCCTTCTAGCTCCCTGGAAGTTGGATGCCCTACTTTGCTCTGCTTTTCCCTTTGGGTTCAGGCTTTGGGAAGCAGATGGAGACAGATTCTAAGCGGTGCTGCTTTCCTGAGAGTCACTTGGAAAATAGATGTTTGAGAAGACACTGAAAAATCTTCATCGTCTCTCCCCTTTCCTGCATGCTTTGATCTACAGTGAAATAGTTAACAAAGCTGACATTTTGAGTTGTTAGTTACTAGTACTGCTAAGCTGCCGAGTTAGTAACTCATTAAGATGAATAAGGGACCTCCGAGACCCAGAGCATCTCACTGTCTTATATCCAAGCAGACGTGACTATATCAGCTTATTCCCACACTTTGAAACAGACTTCTTCGAAACCACAAGGGCTTGCTTTGCACACTGACATCCTAGAGCAGAGGAGGGCAGCCTTGAATAACAACAACAACAATAATAATGATGATAATAATAATAAAAAACTGTCCTAGCATGCAAACCGGTTGGGGTAACAGGAGATGTTTATTTAAGATGTTGCAATCACCTCCACTGATTGCAACAGCAGCACCACCTCATGCTGAGGAGAGAAGAGAGCATTCCCCAGGTCCTCTTTTGTATGTGGTGTGCCAGATCAGCCAGATAAATTGCGTGAGAAAAGGGGGTGATCATCAGCCATTACAGGGGATGAGGTGCTGTCAGTATGATTATTACATTCTGACCTGTCCTAAATGGTTTAAAATGGTCCTGCTTAAAGCGCAGCACGGTGGTCTGCTATTGTGGTGCCAAACCCCCGAATGACACTCATGAGGCCTGGGTTTGCACAGAAAAAGCAGCACTCTTCTCACCAGATACGATGGAAAGAAGTGCTTTTGAGAATGACTTTCACCCTGGCATCCAGGACTGGTTTCTTTTGGGGAGTCTTTGTAGGTGCGAGAGCTCTTACAAGTTCCTTGAGAGCATATTTTTTCACCTGGCTTCTGCTTGGAGGACAGTGCCGCAAGAAGGAGGCGGTTGGCCAGGCTCCTCCTCTTCCTTTATCCTCTTGGGGAGACAGGAATACCAGAGATGAGGAGGTGTTGTGTTTCTGCTGAAAGGATACAGTGATTTTACTGAAAAACACTGCGCTCTCTTCTCTGAGTGTTTGCAGGGTATCATCACATTAGGATGTTCAGAAAGTGATCAGACCTTTCCTACTGCAAGTGGTAGGTGTTCTCATCCTTTCTGCCTCCTCCTCCTGCCACCCAGGCAAATTTCAGAGGAAGGGGGATGTGAGGAGGGAGGGGGACAGTAGACTGGGACCAGTGTCTTGTATCCACCTAGGAGCTGCCTGCTTTTACTAAACAGTACAAATGTCTAGATTCCTTTCTCCTGCTCTCCTCATTTGGATGAAGCGCATTTCTGGAATAGCAGAGCTTGTACAAATCAAGTCCATATTCCTCTTTTGCAGAGAGAGAAAAGGATGTCAGAAGGATTCGTTAAGGGGGAACGTTTATTTCACTTACTGAGGGGCAAAAACAAAGCCAGGCAAGGCTCCTTTGCTCTCGCAGGAGGGTACCTTTTGAATTCCAGCATACGGTTTTGTAATTTTCTGGTAGGATTTAGATATCCTGAGGTTTTTTTTTTCCATCCTGAAAACATATGCCACAGCTTTTTTGGAGTGCTAGCCGCACAAGCACAAACACATTCTGACAGGAGCAATGAATAAACTCTTCATGTTCCTCACTTGCAGGCATTTTTTCACTTTTTTTTTTTTGCGCTTATGCGAAAACCTCTGGCACGGTTTGTGGGAAATGGAAAATAAATCTCTAAATCCAGTATGTGTCAATAACTGAAGCGTCTTCAGTTGATCTCATATCTATAACTGTAATTTTGGGCAAACTGTAGATGGCAGGGTAGTAAACATCCCTGTTTCTTGCTGCGACAGGCTTTTCATGCCCACCTTTGGTGGGACCTTGCTGCCATAAGGGCTGACCCCAGAGAGGGTCTCGAGGACTGCGGCCACACAAGGCTTAGCCCCAGTCCCATCCCATTTTTTGAGCTGCTGCCTCCTTTCTCTGCTCTTTGGCTCGCCTCGCTCCCCTCGCCCTGGCCCTATCTCGTCCGTACACCTCCTCTGGCTGCTGGCTGTTTTTCCTGGCACCTGGACCCGTGGCAGGGCTGGGAGTGACAGCTCCTGGAGCTGATGTCAGTGCTGCTTCCTGAGCTGCCTGGCCAGGCTGGCGGCAGCCCGGGCACACCCTCTCCCCAGAGCATCACCTTCTCCGCCTGCCCGCACTGCCGCTGTGGCAACCCCTCGGAGAGGAGGCATACATGAGTGATGAAAATTGAATGTTCGTGAGCCTTTTACACCGGTTTTCTGCGAGCAGCTGTTGCCCACGCCTTGAGCCACAACGCCAGGTTTGTGGCGTGGTTGGAAGTGATGCCCTGGTGTCTGTTCAAATGGTGATGAGCTGTGCACACCTTGGAAGAGCGACGGGAAGTTTTGACACATGCAGCCTTAATGTTTCTGGACGTCTTTGCTTTTGAATTGCTTTGGTATCAGTATGCTAAACCACTTAATGGTTTTTTACAGAAATTACTGGGCTACTGACGAAAGAGCTGCATGTGTCCATTCTTCCAAACAACTGCCCAGTACATGCCACTTAGTATTTATAGGGAGAGGGAAAAAGGGAAGAATCGCTGTCATTTGAGAAACGTCTCTCAGAAGCAGCAGTAATTTATTCCCAGGCATTATTCTTCATTAAGAGCTACAGACAGCTGCAGCTTCCCTTTAAATAGAAATTGCACTCTGTAGGCATGCTATACATAGGGCTTCAGGTTTCTGACATTTCTCTGCCAAAAATCAGAAGTATTTCTCACCAAATAAATGTTTATTCAGAAAGTCTTATTTCCTGGCTTTTATTTCATGTCACGTGATTCCGCTGGCCAGACAAGAACGACTCAAGGCTGACATTGGGGAGAGGAAGCTGAAACAGTTTGGGTCTCTTGTAGGGCTTCAAAAAAGTCTCTGACCATAAATCCGGGCCTTCGGTTTGGCAGTTTATTTTATCTGATGAACACTGGATTTAAAAGGATGTTGCAGAAATACAGCAGAGCTACTGTGTCTGTGTGGAAGCGAAGCAGGCAGTGGTAGATGTTTCTGGGCGTCAGGTCTGCTCACCTCCTTTCCTGGCCTCGAAGCTGCCATCCTCTGAGCGCACATGGGCAGCAAACCTGCCTCGGTGGCACGCAGCAACTGAGCTGTTTCAGCCATGGGGCATCCCCTGTATGGTCAGTGTATGGGCACCTGCGGACAGCGTGTGAGAGCTGGGCTGTGTCTGCTTGCCCCTGCCACCTGCCAGAGAGGTGGCCAGGGTGGCTTTGTGTGCTGCATAAGGACGATGAGCCACCAACGCTCAGGGACCAACGTAGGGCCAAGCAAATGACTTTTATTCACGTCTGTGCAGCTTCCCCACATTTACCTACTTTCTTCTTCGCATACCTACAGGCTGGCTCTTCAATTCACGACTTCCTAACCTGTCTTTTCCAGCCTGGACTGCTGAGCTTCCTCCTCCTTTGTCTCCGGGGCTTACCTGCTGGATCCATACTTTCCATTCAGTGTGCCAGCCCCTACCATTCCAGTAGATGACTTTGCTGTCATAGCAGCCCCACTTGGTTGCCTTTTGTAATCTGTGGCTGTGCTGTTTCTGTCAAATATAAGATGTCTTCCTCCTCCCCGTCTTCCCACACCCCTAAGTTTATGGCTTGCAGTATGCAATCTGTGTATTAAATTAATTTTTAGTTAGGTTATTCGTTATTCTTTTGCTTTCTTCTTGGCCGATAGAGCTTCCAGAGAACTGAGAAGTTGTAATTTCTGCAGGGCTAAAATCCAAGTCTTTGATAGGCAGGCATGATGCCTGGGGCCACTACATGTTGCTACCGGTTGTCAGCTTTGTAAAACTTACCCTGCAGAGCAAAGAAATCTGGGCACAAAGATTGTTCTCCTCTCTTACCATGGCAAGCTGTAGTTTCCCAGTCTGTTCTGCCTTCCCTTCATTGTCTTCCAAGCAAATGGCTTTAAGATTATGACTCCCATGTTTGGACTGAGAACAGCTTTTGCCTGAGCAAACAGATTTCTCTTTGGCAGTCACTTTAACTGCTGCCCCAGCTTTTCACTGTCAGCTTTGTTTCATGATTTGCCGTTGGAGAAGTCCAGGCAGTACTGGTGCATTGGAGTGAGTAAATGAAGCAAGGAAGGCAGGTGAATGTGTTTGTTAATGATTACAATACCAGGGTGATTGCAGTGGTCGCTTGTGGTTGCTCTTATTTTTAACTTGGTGGTGTCAGCTGGAGAAACTTCAGGTCCTTGCTTGCAGTGCTTCTTGATCCAAGAGACTTCTAGTTTAAACCACGAAGAAGCATTGGGAACCAAGCCCAGCCTTCACAGATGATAGCATGGCATGAAAGTTGCTCTAGTATTTGCAAGTTGTTTCTGGGTTGAAGCTGACTAAAACACAGGTGTCCCGTGCCTGTTAGAATATTTCTTCTGCCTCTCCTCTGTTTCACTGCTGCTTTGTTAGTGAGCATCACTGGTGAGCTGGTTTGCTGCACCCACGATGACCCAAACAGTATCGAGTAGCCTGTCGATGCTTCTCTCAAAGCTGATAATGTTGGTGGCGGCAGCAGCAGGAAGAGAATATAAATTAAGCTCTCTGAGAGGGGAGGTTTTTCACATGCTCTATCTGGAGCGTGCATTTAAAAGAAAAGACTGCTACTACTTGTAGGTTAGTTAAAAGAGATCACAAGCCCTTTTTAGCAGAATACTATTCTGAACTACTTGTTCACGCAGATTTATTCCAGGTTTGTTTGCAGCCTGCCAGGCATGTTGACCCTGGATGCTTATGTTGGGAAGGAATATTAGATACTCTCAAGAAACTGGCAGTATTGATGCTATCAGTGTTCCTTCTCAGTGAGTTTTATGTTTCTGGTTGTTAATCAGCATTGGTGTTCCCAGCTGCAGACACTGATGAATGTTTCAGAGGCACCTGATGGCACAAAGGTCAAGAGGAAGACGATAAAGAAGCAAGTTGCCAGGGTTGTTCTTAGCTTCTTTTTCTGTTGAAGTGTCAGAAGTACAGACAGGCTAAGGAAACCTGAGGTGCTGTAGTCTTCTATTTATTTCTAATGGGTTCCTTGCAATGGAGAGGTGTCCACAATGGAGGCAGCAGGCAAATTGTGCTTTAAGCCTTCAGCTGCCAGGAGTTTGTCTCTCTAGCAGATAAAACCTCTCTTATCAACAGCTTTATTTAGCATTTCTGATGCAAATAGTTCACAAAAAGAAACCTCAGGTAGCATGAACCTCTAATGAAGTAGAATTGAGTTTGACACTCAGGGTGGAGCGACAGGAAGAGCACTGGAGGAGCTAATACTTCTCATGTTCACAGTTAGCATGTTTTGGGTCTATTTTACATTTTTTTAAAGGAGTGTTGTTTGTTTTCTCATAAAATCATGCACTGTGAGCAACTTTGTTAAAGAATCAGCTTGTTATGGGAGAAAAAGGCAAAGTAATGTCTGTCATTCAGCTTGCATCGTGTACTACTGTTGTTTGAGGTGGGAAGGTCCTCATAACTTGTTTCTGAGTTAAGGTGTCCATTAGATCCACAGTGAGAATTACCATGATTCTTTTTCACTTTTACTAGATCCATTTAATTGTTTGTATAACTATCTTTATTCAACCTGAGGGATAGCCTGCAGAGTGATCAAGGAGATATAAGTACAAGCACTTCCTTCTTGTTATCATTGACCAGTTAAACCAGTTCAACTGAAGGGGTTTGGCTTAGTGAGCAGTCCTACTGCTCCTGATGACATTCGTAGAAAGGGTGAGTGAGCTGCAGAGCTTTATATGTCTTCATTATAGGGTGAAGTCTCTTCTTAAATTAAATGAAGCAGGCAGTCTTCATTAGCTCCGGGTTTTCTTGTTGTTATTATTATTCTAATGTAATTATCACTTTTCTTCAGTCAGCCTTCTGCTTGCCTACTTACAAATAAACTCTTTCCATCTGGAGAGTATTTTGAGATGCAGAAGGTACAGTGAAGTAGTGAAACTATTGTTAGCACCGTGTTCTTCCTCTCCTTCTCTTCAACTACCTAGAATGCTATACAAGGAAATAGAAAAAAAAAAAAAAAAAAANAAAAAAAAAAAAACAGGACAAACATAATAGGATCCTCCTCTCAGAAAAGATTATGCAAAGGAAGGCTATTGAGTTATCTGCATAAAAAGAGGGAGAAAGCATCACACATCGATCTGTAAGACCCCTGCAGTTCTTTGCCTCAAAAAAGCAGCATTAAGAACTGAGGAATCACCCCACTCTGCTCTCAGATGACAAGACGCGTTGCTTCAGCAGTAAGTAGTTCTTGGGCATAATGAAATACCTGCTGACTGCAGGGAGTAAAAAAGGTTCAGTCACGATGGGTACATCTATTTGTGCATCCGAGCCCCGTGCAGAGATTCCCAAGCTGACAAGGTGCTTTGCTCAGGCTAATTAGCCCTGCTTCTCCCCTTACATCTTCCCTGATTATGCTAATTAGACTGAGCAGGGTGCTGCCTGACACTGGTGAGAGTCAAACAAGTGTGTCTGTACAGCCTTGCCCTGCGGCGTCCTATAAATGTCTGAGCCCGCTCAGCACAAGCCCACGAGTCTGTGCCATGTGGTTGTGCTGCACAGGTATCTCCTGGAGTTTTATTGTATGTGCTGTCAAGAATCACTCAGCCTTGGGTGGTTTGCTGGGACTGCAATAGAGGTACTAAGCGTTAGGGCAGATCTTGAACAACTAACTGCCTGTAGCCTCCTTGCTCTCAGAAAAACACATGCTGCTAGGCGTCTTCTGTCCTGTTCTTTTTGTTGTATGTGAATGACTTCCCTGTTTCTGGAAGTGGTGGTCTGGAGGTCCTAGGGAGAGGGAGTTGGTGAGGGGACAGAAGTACCCAGGCAGACAATCAGAAATGGTGGGGCTGAGGAATAGAAGTATGAAGAACTTGGACTTTCTGCTTTTCATTCTATTTACGTATGCAGGACTGGAGGAAAAATGGGTTGGCAGGTTGAATTAGATTGTGAAACCTCGCTAATTAGCTGTGCATTTGCCACTCCACCTCTCCCTTCTTCTTCCTTCCCAAGTGGGATTCTTGCAGAATGAAATGAGCGCAGGGAGCGGTGACTTTCGTAATTTGGTGTTATGACATTAAATTCCAGCTGTAGCTGCAGCAATATAGGTAAGTTTGCTATCAAGTATTGTTTCAAAGACATTAACTGAGCTTACAGAAGACAGGTTTTAGAAGAAACAATCAAAAAAACCCTGAAAACGCCAAACTGACAACAAATAGAACTATTTCTGCTCATTATAGTAGAAATGTCTTTTTACACTCCTGACTGTTCTTCCTCTGACTGGCACCTTCCTGAGAAATGCGGTTGAGAATGAATGCATATGTATACACACATACACACATGCCTATCTATATATACATTGATCTTAGTGAGCCTGGGAATGTAAAAGCAAGTGCAAAAACGTATGCTGGTTTTGGCAACTTGTTTGTTTTAGTTGCGCAGTCTCATGATTTTCTTCATTTAAAAGGTGCATTAATGTTCTGTGTGTGAAGCCTGAAGTGTGATAGTTAGATCTCTTATCAAAAGATGGATGTCCGTGTTTCATTCCATATTGTGAAATGGTAGTCCTCAAAATATCATGTCAAGCCACTACCATGAATAAATAGCTGTGCTGTATTATTTTTGGGAGTAGCAGTTTCCAAGACAGTCAGTATGATCGCAGCCATTAAGTGAGTAGAAAGTGTTTTGAAAGAGCAGAATGAGCTTTGTTGACTGAAATGGCTGGGTCAGAGCTGAAAAGGAAGAGTTTGCTGTTTTAAAACATAGCAGACATTTTAGACATTCTTATCGGGATGCTTCAGTAACGCAGTTGTGTGAAAGACTGATAAGAGAACATGCGATAGCAGCCCTCATGATTTAAAGTGCCCAAACTCGGCACATTCTATGGTAATGTAAAAGAGTAATAAATATAAATCTTGTGTTCTGGAATTCCCGGGTCTGCTTATTAGCAGATCAGTGTGTAAACACTGCTCAGTGTGTCTAGTACTAGAAAGATGTGTTTTGTTCTTGCAAAGGGTTGTGTGCTGGCTCTGCACTCCCAGAGTGTGTATAAGACAGGCTAGATTCAGACTGAGCTGTACTCCGCATTTTCAAGAGGAAGTCTGTTTTGTGTAAACCACATGTGAAAACAATATGTAGGTAATTTTGCAGGTATTTCACCAGTTTTGAATCATGACTATTAGTTACTGGTTTCACTTGAGCTGCCTAATAAGGTCTTGCTAGGAACACCTTCACAGGACAACTCAATCAAAATTGCAGATGTAATGTTGCTCCTTGGTCAGATTGGGACTGACAGTTTCCAGTTGACTCCCAGATCTGCATCTGTTAAGTGCATAAAAATCGTTTAAAAGAGTGGGAAGAGCTTTGTTCACTGAAACAACTGTATTGGGACTGAAAGTGGAGAGCAGCAGATGGAAGAGCACTGGACCGCTAGTGACAGGGGATGAGTCCCAGTGTTTGCACCCTGTGGCTCCTGTAGGCCTGTGGTAGCTGTTTTTCCCTTACAAACTTGAGCTCTGATTTCGCTTGTTGACCTGTGCATGCTCATAAGGCTGCCTGGCGTGTCAGGACTGGAGCCTTGAAGCAGTAGAGAATGGTGTTTATCCGTGGTCAAAGAGGGAAACCACCATGCCAACACAGAGCCTGTTGTCTGATGAGACCAGTGCTAAAGGTAACATGTATAGCAGTGGTGATTGCTTCTTCAGGAAAGCAAATGGAAGCAGGATAAATGGTCCTTAATTGAGTTACAGTTGGTATTTTAAGGCCTATGGCATAATGCATTTAAGCTCAGTGAAGGCATTTCTTTTTAAACATTCCTTCAAGACTTCAAAACGTTGCAAAAAGCAAAGCAGTCTGATTGTGGTTGTGCAAAGCTGGTATGGTATCAGTGTAGCTGAAACTGAAAATGCACTCACGTGAGTTCAGTTTCAGTGCCTGTATTGTGCTAGAAAAAAGTGATTTGGTATAGAAAAGATTTTTCATACTAAAGCATCTCTTTTTGGTTATGTGTTTTTTTGTCTTTCCATTTTTGTTTTGGCGAAGATGGTGTGGGGGACGAGGAGTTGCAGATTGATGATTGTTTGTCTGTAAACTGTCTTACTGGAACAGAGACTGTAGGAGGCTTTCTCATGGCTCCTAGTCAGACCAGTGCCTTATCTAAACAGTATTTGACCCTTAAAGATGCTACACATGGGTCTCATCCAGCCTACCTACCTGATCAGAGCAGACGGTATGGTGATGCTTACAGCAGAGCACTCAGTTGGGGAACCATTCACATGTATCAAACCACTGTGTTCTTGAAAGTCTTCCCTTTCTCATAGCATCCTTTCTCTTGATTTATTTTAATGTAGTTCAAAGGTGTACCAGGAAGGAGAATTTGATACTGTGATGAAGCAAGTAGAAAATGAGGGCAATGCTGTGTCCTGACATCACCACATGGTACTTTTTTTGGCATTACATTAGTATGTGATAACTTGTAGTGGTAGCTATGCAGCAGCTCAAAACAAACACTGCAAAAACTTTGATCTCAGGCAGTGTTTGTCACTACAAATGTAATTATCTGTGTGGACCATCAGTCTTAAGACTAGTAATAACAGCAGTGTGGGAGAGCTCGTGGTATCCAGTCTGAGGCATTTCTACCCTGCTGATGTCAAACAGGCTGACAGCAGGTAGGAGACTGATGGCAGAGGTCAAGTCTTGCTGGGCTCATTACTTGCCCTCTGTTTTATGGTGGAGCAGGGGAGAAATTGTATCCTTGATCTTTCACCTGAAAACAATAAGAAAGGAGGAGATAGAGAGGAGGAGCGGTGTGCAATTGGAGAAATAAAATGGCAATTCACGCTGCTCTTTCATATAATTTCTTGCATTAAAATGTAAAGTCAATAATTCCTGTCTTCTTATTTTCTAATTTTTTTAGATTCAACTTAATAGTGACAGGAACATTCTTCCCTTGGTAAGGAGGAATTCTGATATGCAAAATTTGAAACTTAAGGGATAAGACAAGGGAAATTGCATTGTTTTCATAAATAATGAATCATTTAAATGCTTCCTGACCAGCTACAAATTACTTTATCCTTTCACAAAGGGAGACGGTAAAAATTTAGCCTTGGTAAGATTTGGCCAAATAATGCTAAGCATGGCGAGATCAGAAGCACAGTGGAAACGTTATGAGTTTCCTAGAATGGTTTCTCCAGGAGTTTGAGAAGAGTGGGTTGGGCCAAAAGCTAATCCAAGCTAAGGTCTGATGGTGTTGGGATCAAAGCATTTAGCCCAGGTCATGATAGAGATACGGTAGGCGCCCGATCAGAAACCACCTTCTCCCTTGCTCAGACTTCTTTGGGTTTCTATCTTGGTTCTGGCTTGTTACTTAATTTAAGTGATCTCCTCTGTGACATGCTGGTTGCAGTAAGTCTTGTCCTACATGGCCTTTTCTACAATGCCTAGTGCAGTGAACGTGGTATAGGAAGGTGTTGCCTTTTGGAAGGAGAATTGCATTTCTTGGTTTCTATTGTACCTTTAAAATTCTTCTCTTTCTTTCCTGTCTGCAGAGAGACTAACTGGTGCTGAGATGTTCACATATTACTCCTGCAACCCTTTCCTCTCTTGCAGCCTGCGGTTTGGGATGACTCCACTGGTAGGGCACTGACTTGCAATCAGGAGACATAGTGGCAGAGCCAGGAGGAAACTCTATCTGATGGGTGACTTGAGGCATGTCATGACCAGTCAGTGCTGCAGCCATAAAATGGAGATAGTGATACTGATATCACCCCTTGGTAAAGCATTATGAAATGTTTTCATGAGTATTTCTGCTCCGTGGCCTGGGTGTTTTTAGCCTGGATTCCAAGGAAGTGAGGTGTGAGTGGTGGTGATGATGTCTGTCTGTCTGCTTGTCCATCTCTATGCCCCCCCTCCCCATAACACTGAGTATCTTGGCTAATTCCCACCAAATCTGGCAGGAAGTAGAAGTCACAAAGAGAATTAAATTCTTACCAATTTTTTTGTTGTTGCTAAACTCAGCAGGCAGGGGAGGTGAGAGGCATGAGTTAGTGCTGACACCAAGGGGGAATAGACAGCCAAGCTCTGCCCTTGCTAATCTTTGGCAGTGGCCAGCAGCGCACCCCACCGCTGCATCCAGCAGGCCGTGGCAGCCCTTGCCCAGGTGCCAGGCCAGCATGGCGGTATCTGTAGCACGGCTGGGCTATTGGAGGATGCCAGAGGGAAGATGGTGCAGAGACAGGTCAATGCGGAAGGGACGGCAGAGATGCAGAGCACAAATCTTGCTCTCACTGTTTTTTGGTGGAATGGGATGTGCTACTAGAAGGGCTCCAACTCAATTTACTGTTTGAAATTCTTGTGGTGGTTTTGTTTTTGGCTGCTCTGAACATGCCTTCCTCATGTTCCTGGGATGTTTTCACTCCTCTTCTGTGTAGAGCTGGGTTCCTGTGCCGCAAGGAGCTCTGCATCTTTCCTGGCACCTTCAGCAAAGCTCTTGTGCTTCTTCTCCTCCATGCTGCTCATGTTTTACTTCTGCAGTAAACGCAAATTTAGAGCTACCTTCTATCCATGTAACTGTGGGGCTTTTCTCCACGTATCCCAAGTAGAAGAGCCTTCCTATTCTCATGAAGAAATTCTCTCTTTGTCCTCATTATACACATTTAATGTCTGGTAGGTCCTGTTTTCAGTGACTGCTGAATTTCGCCCTTGCACAGCCCTGTTTGTGCCTCCATAGTGCTGGCCTTTTCACTTACTTGGCACAGCACTCTGGTTTTGTATTGCTCTGTACGTTGAAGGCAGCTACATGGTAGTAGTAATAATCACAGGGATGCAAATTTATTATCTCGTGTTTAGAACTCAGTGGGAGCACATGTTTATCTTGTACACTTGAGTGCTGTTTTTAAATAGTACTGTATATACAATGATAGATTTAAAGTTGGCTAACCAAGAAAACATCCTCAAGGCTGAAAGAATAAGCATGAAAGATATGCAGGAGTTGCAGCCTGGGTTTTAGCACTACTTTGTGTCTGGTGTGCTGACGTTCATGGCTGTAGCAGTTAGATGTCTCATTTATACACCCAGATAAAGCCAAGATAGTTTAAAGCAATCAGATTCATCTTGTGTCTTGGAAGAATGAGTTTACATTTTGCATGAGAGAAGAGATTTGAAAATTGAAAATTTTTTTTTAAAAAAAGAATATTTAAGTAAGTATCATTTTACTGGGAAGAAGGGACAGGTAAACAAGTAGGTACCTGACCACAGGCTCTGTGGCTTCTGCTAAGATAATTATGTGAAGACCAAGACTCTTGAACTGCCTTCAGGTCAGTTGTTTTCAACTATGTTAGTTTAGGTAGATTTAAAGTTCAGTTGCTTTGAAATGGAGAAGCCATGACCGGGAACGAACATGACTGGAAAGCTTCAGTTATGGAAAAATACTGTAGCTTAAAGTTGGCTTTGAAGTCTCTGAGTCTTTTTATTGACTTCATAGATGTTAGGTTAGGTCTTCGGTACAGAAAGTCAAGATCAGACGTGTCTCTGAAATTATTTTTCAGGGATTATTTATATGTGTGATGTGTACTTCTCTGCTGCTTTAATAAGAATCTGTCATATTGAACTCATTATTATTACTATTATGGCATTAAGTTTGTAGGCTTGGTCAAACCCCATTTTGGCTAGGTATTTGGATACATAAATGGTAATAAAAAGACTCTCCATACCAAAGAAGTCATAACGTGCTTGTGTGCATGGAAGAGAATGGAGATTTCGGAGAGTGTGTAGATTGGTTACCAAACCAACCTACCTTTGCAGTCACTTTGCAGATAGTAGTCTGGGTTGTCCTAATGAGTCCAGGAAGATCATCTCTAACTTCTGGCTGCAAATCCCATCTTTGAATCAAAGGGAATTTGACTAGAATAGTGTCAAATCTTTGTCTATTATCTCGTACTTTATTATTCTTTTTGTTTTCTTTTCATGTACCTCCTGTTTGCATTGAAGTAAGAGGTGCAGAAGACCAGTAGATCACACCATGTCTGTTTTCCTGACAAGATGGGACACTTCCCTGCAATGCATTTTTAATTGTTTTGCCCTATTAAGTTCCCACTGTCCAGACCTTGTGGCTTCCTCCACTTCCCTTAAGGAGTTTTTAATAAGTCTTATATCATATCCAGCCTAATTTTCACTTTTAAAAATTTCCCATTAGTCTTAAGCTGTCCAAGAAACCACCTGACATAATTCTGTCTTACTCATTTATGACGTTGGACATATCAGCAGGGGTGGAAGCAGCAGTAATGGGATACTGCAAATCATCTGTCCCTTCAGTACGTGCTGGGAGATGCTCCTAAGAAGCTGTCCACGTGATATGTCAAACCCCATGTCTCGACCAAAGGAACAGGAATGTTCTCTGGACAGGCACCAAAACTTTGAGATGTTTTGGTTTATCTGAAGCAGTGACCGAACCTTTACTGTACTGGCTGATTGAAGTGGTGTTGCTGCACGTTAAAATTTCTGAAGGCCTCATTTCATCACTCTGCCTTTAATTTCCTTGTACTACTCTCAGTTGTTTCTTATTTTCCTGTCAGTCCTATATGCGCTCTCAACACTAAGTTTTCATTTCTTCCTTTTTATTTCCACAGTACATGATGGAGTCACATCCCACATGGCTCTGCCATCTGGAACAACTTCCCTGACTCATATTCCTTTTGAGTTTCAGCTTTATCTTTGGCCTCTATGTGTTAATCTTCCTTCTAATAAAACAATCACATCTCATGCCCAGAGGCTTCTAGTTCTTCTCTGCTCAGTCTTTCTCCTCAAGACACGTAGCTTTTGCTACCCTTTGATACACAAGGTATATTGTGATCTGTGCTTATTATTAGACACGGAAGACCTATTTTAGAGATACCTAATCACATACTTAAGTCTAATTCCGGTTCAGGACAATACTTCAGGGCACACTTACCTTTTTAACACCCCCTCATCCCTTTGATTTCAATCGGCTTCACTAATTTAAAGTTAGGTACATGGTTAAATACTGTGAACATGGTAAAGCCTCAGCTGTGAAACATCTTTTTTTATATTTTTTTTTAAAAAAAAATCAAACTAAAGCATATTGCAGTCTGAAAATAATGAAAGATTCAAGCAGAGAAGTAAGATTTCAAATCTGATACTACTTCTCCTTAAGTTTCATCTTGAAAACGTCAAACATGCTGTAAAATCAAACAAAACTTCAGCAGCCTTGCTTTTCAGTCTGTTGACTCCAAACATTTTCTGCTGTACACTGAGATTTTCAGTAGTTGACATAGTATGCAGTTGTTCTTGCTAAATTAAGAATGTCTCGTGCTTTCTGGGATCCCATAGTAGAACTGCTGAGTTGCAATACTTGCATTAAAAAAAAATTGAGGTTAGTTTACTGAGTGGTTGGACACAACTTGCAATGCTACTGCTTTTCTCCTAGTGGCTCCCTTAAAGCTTCTATGAGATGAGGGGAAAATACAGCTAATAGCAAGCTGTGCCTGGGCACCACACAGTCCGGGCTTTGTGCGGACCACAGCTTTGGCATCTGGAGTGGGAGCTCAGTGCCTGTTAGCAGCAGTATATTCATTGACATGGATCACTGTCAGAGCAATGGAGGAACGCAGCTGTGTATTTTGTGAGTGCTGGATGCGGTCTCTCTCAGACTCACTGTGAGATCATGGAAGATCTGCTCAAACTTGTGTCTCAGACTCTAAGTCTTGGGCGTGAGGCACTGCAGTTGGATAATACTCACTCACTTTTGAAATAAATGCAAGCTCAGTTGCAGGGCTCCTACCCATTTCCCCCATCATTGCCCCTTTCTTACCATTTCCTTCTTCCTTCCATGCAGAAGATCTGTCCGGAGAGGACACATAGTGACACACACATCCTTCCTAGTTCATAAAAAGTGAGGAGAGGGAAGCAATGCCTGGCTTTGGAGCAGCCCTTTAAAGGAGGTTCATTTAGAGTCCAGCCAGTATTGAAATTGGCTGTTCTCAGGGAGAGCGTGTCACCTTCAGTGTGTCTCCCACCAAAACCAAAAGGGGATATGTATTCCCATTCGTCCCCAGGAGTAAAGCTGCCCTGGTGTGTCTAAGCTGCACCTTAGGAAGTCACAGTGGTGCTGAGGAGAAGGGGCAGGGAAGGTACAGTCAAAGCAAAGTGGCTCAGACTGCTGTTGCATCCCACAAAAGCAAAGCTACCAATTAATTTATTACAGAAACCTGCATGGTGCTACTGTAACCCAACTTTGGGAAAGTCACTACAAAGAAGAGAGTTAGACCATAGGTTGCAGAGTGTTTTCATAGGTTTCTCAAGGGATTTTTTGCTTGTTTTCATTTGGTTTAGGTTTTTTTTGCTTGGTTTGCTGTTCCTACCTAAGCATCCAGCTAAAGTTCTTGCAGTCACTACCATCCTCTCCTTGCCCCAGATCACTGGGGAGTGATGCAGTGACTTCTCGTTTGCTTCTGGAGTTATGACATAGTCAGTGTTGTAGCATGAGAGTATTTTTGAAGCCTGAGGGTGGGCGTACGATTGTCAAAGTCGAGGGGTTTTTAGTATAGAATTTGAACCACAGTGCTTCATTAATGATGGGTTTGCCTTTGTCCTCCTTAAAATGAGGAAAGTAAGTGAAGACTGTATAATGCTTGGTTCCTTGTGAATCAGAGGGATTGCACAGCTAAAAGTGTATTTGCTAAAGTCCTTTTAAAATGCATCGCTTTTGTGCCTCTCACATAGTTCCCTGTCCAGGCTCCCATGAATCTCTACATTTTACCTCTCTTAAATGCTCAGTGGACATTAAAAACCTTCCTATGTGTGGAAGTGGAGCTGCTAATGCAAGTAAAAAAGATTCATGTGTTCCTTTTCCCATTCATGACAGTTCTTGGAGATTTTTGTGGAAAATTCACCACCCGAGGACCAAACTAAGCCTCCTTCACAACCTACCCTGTGGGATTAAGCCAACCTGAAGCAGTATTTTGGGGAATTTCTGAGAAGTCCGTTGTCCCTAGTGAAATCTCTTTTTACTCTGCTTCCCATTTTGCAGAAAGCATATTCTTCACACCAGCGCCGCCATGCTCTTCAGTTCAGCAAATTTTTCCTTGGCATTGCACTTGCTGTTTTTGAACCACGAAATGCTTTTAGGTAAAGTTATCATAATATAAACTGAAAATTGACAGGCTGAATAGTTGTGGTTAGTATGTGCTATAGTGGTGATGACATGGGAAAATATGTTGTTTTTCTCCAGATGACTGTTTGAGGTTAGTTCTAGACCATTTTGTTCATGATGTGCCAGCTAAAATTATGAGAGCATGACTTTGAAGTAAGCAGGTTAATTTGATTTTTTTTTTAAAGCCTGATAAAGTCCTGTTGTCAAAGAATGAATGTTGTTGTTATTTTGGGGTTTAAAAAGACTAGAACCAACCACTAGAAGGAGTAAAAGGTTAAAAGGACTAAATTCCCCCTTTCAAGAAGTTCATCTCACTGCATAATCTAACCAAAATTGTCTCATTCATGGGACTAGCATGGGCAAAGCACAGTCCACAGGGGAAAAGCCAGCACAGTTCAGGTGCCTCTTCTTCAGCGGAAAATAGTAGTGTGAAAGGGGGATGGGTAGCTGCAAGCAAAGCTGGTGCTTTCTGCTGGCAGCAGAAACAGCATTTCGTAGACCTGTTCCTTATGTGCCTTTCTGGTATTCGGAATCAGAGTGGTACCGCATCCTGCCAGGATGGCAGCTCAGCAGAGCCATGGGTGGCATCTTACGTACTCCATCAGTTACAGGATGATCTGCACGTGCCAAAAGATGTCATGGTGCTGAGTTGAGCAGGCAGCACTCCGAAGGACCACAGAAACGTGTGCCCTGTTCGTAAGATAGAAGCAAGAAAAGGAGGCATTAGGCAGGAGGTGATGTNGATGTCATGGTGCTGAGTTGAGCAGGCAGCGCTCCGAAGGACCACAGAAACGTGTGCCCTGTTCATAAGATAGAAGCAAGAAAAGGAGGCATTAGGCAGGAGGTGATGTTTGATGTCTTCATATCTAATGATAAAAACAAAAGTGACTCAAATGTCACTTTCTTCCCAAACAGAAGTCTTTTTGGTGTGGGCTGTCAGTCCATGTTAGGAGTGATATGCAAAATACACAAAACTTGTGTGTGGCTAAATGATGGTTTCTTTTTCTTTCATCTGCCTCTGTTTTGCTTTGTGCTGCAAGGTTGCAGTTGCATGTAAAAGGTTTGACATATTTAATGGGACCTTGAAACAGCTCCAGTGAACTGCAGCAGAAAAAGAAGCAGAGGAAAATAGAAGGATGGCAGAAGATATGTTGACCCAACTTACATTTTGAAATTAAACCCTACAGTTCTGGAAAAGTCCTTACTCCACCTGCTACACCAGCGTGTAAGTTTGAGGTTTAAATCTGCTCCAAGGTCTTTGTGGTGTTTGGGCACAGGGACACAAGTTAGCTGTGGAGGAGCAGCCTTCAAGGTGAGTTTGCCTGCCTTCAACCCTCCTGAAGTGCTGTGCCGAAATGAGGTTGTTAGCCCACTCAAGTGAGCTCCGATGTTTCCATTTTTTCTCTGCTTGTATGGGCTAATCTTGGCTCTTTTTGTGGTGTGGGAAAGATCAGGGAGTGGAGCATGTTGCTAACATCTCCCCTGCCTCTGAGCTGAGGAGCCTCTGAAGCTTCTCAAAAGTTAGACCACCCTACTTTTGTGTGGTACCCTTTAGCCCCAGCAAACACAAAGAGCATACATTATGGAAGGCTTGTTTTTAAAACACCATCAAAGAGAGGAAGAGATAGTCTTCTAATCCTAATATTCTCCTATTTCTGACGGTCTTCTAATGACTCCTAGAGGCACCATTCCCTTCCTCAGCAATTCCTTCTTCACTCTTTTGCGTACCTTATGTCAATACATCCAATACTCTGAAGAGTCCTAAGTCAGAAAAGCTCCCATTTTCCCTAGTTCTGATTAAATATTGTAAAATATTTGAATCTGTTTCAGTTAAAATAATGATAGCGTATTGATTAATATGATAATATTATCTGATCAGTACAATTGTTTAATGAGGTTAATCATACTTGGATAGAAATAAAAAGGCCAACTTATTCAAGGAGGATGAGGGGTTATGATCGTCCAAATGGTGACCTTTCAGGGTTGACGTTTGTATGCCCAGTAATGAAGGTAGGTGAAACAGCTAGCTACCTTTCTCAGGCAAATCCTCTTCAAAGGTCACTGCAAGTATAAATTGCATTGTTACTCATTTTGCATCTAAAATAAAAGGTGAGATACTGACAATTCTCCAATTCAGTTGCTGACACATACCTTCTCTCTTTTCTGGGGCCTTTCACCCCACACGTGATTTTTTGCGTTCACTGGATGATGGTCCCGTTTATAAGATAGAAGCAAGAAAAGGCAGGGGGAGATAAGAGGGGATGTTTGTGTCTACGTGTTTAATGGTAAAAACAAAAGTGACTCAACTGTCACTTTCTTCCAAAATAGGAGCCTTTTTGGTGTGGGCTGATGTGGTGACTTAATGCACCTTCTTCACTTCAGCAAGGCTAATGCACTTTTAATTTCCACAACCTCACTTCCAGTCTTTGGGGCAAGCACGTGCATAGCAGTTTGCAGGGACAGGGCCTTTGCCTCGAAATTATGCTGGGAGGACATTCATGCACATGCAGTGGGATGTCAAGCACAGTGGGATCCTGATCCTGACTGGGGCCTCTGGGCATAATGCTGTCATAAGTTTTAAATAATAATAATATTGTAAAAAGTTAAATAAATGTGTCAAGTTAATTTTATGCTCCCCTCCCCTCAGGCAAATTAGCATAAATTGAATTTTCTAATAATTAGTCCAAGCAATTATCACTGAATAGATATACCTGATTTCTGTGAATTGTGGTAATACATGGAGGACTGATCCTGCAAGGAGCAGAGAGGCTCCCAGGCTGACCGGCAGAATCAGGTCCAGTTGTGCTAGTTGTACAGATACTGTATGAACGCATGCGCCATTAGTTGAGTTAATTATAGGTTATATGTGTATTGCCAAACAGTACAGATTTTGGTCACTTATATTTACAGTCTTAGAAAATAATGCAGTGAACCGTCTTCTGCACTGGGCTTATTAAACTGTCGTAATAAACCATTTTACAATTCCAGGCGGCCCTTCCCAAATGTATTGTAGAGCCTATTAACCAACACCTGTCAAGTTCAATTGAAATGTCTAAGTGGCCTGATCTACAGCGTCTGCTGCCGTGCCAGAGAAAGCAGGGCTTGCACAGCACGCCAGCCGTGTCGAGTAATGCGCTCAGAGATGAGGTGTTGGGGAGCCAGGGGACTTCAAGGAGCTCTTGGCTTGCCTTTGAACCTGGTGGATTTTGGTAGTCAGTAGTGAGGAAAAAGAAGGAAAAAAGAAGTTTGTGTAAGGCAAGCAGCCTTTCTGTTCCGTGTTACCCAGCTATGGCATGTCTCAGAATAATTCAAGGTTTTCTTTCTCTCTTTTTTTTTTTTCCAAGTTAAGATACGGAAGTGTAAACAGATCTTTTCCTCTGTTGCTGACTTCAATGAGGGCTGGCCCCTGGTACATGTGTGAAAATTGCTTGGCTAGGAAAGATCTAATGTTCGTTGTATAGTAGCTTTGGAGATAAAGTCCAAACTCCCTAGCTGCTTGTCTTGACAGAGAGTGCTACTTGTATGTGTTCACTTCCAGAAACTGAGCTTACAAAAGAGGAGAGGGGGAAAATTAGCCCAGTAGCATCTCAGAAATGTTTGTGGAGGGTTTCTTGTTTCTTGTTCAGGGATTTTTTTTTCCTTTTTTTTTTAAAATGTGAACTCCGAATCAGAGGAGCCTCAGCAATCAGCGTGTTTGAACGCCAGCCAAGACACTAAACTGGCAGCCGTCCATTCTGATATCAATGTGAGTGAAATGTGTACTCAGTAACTGGATTCAGGCCCTTCATAGTTTGCAAGCAAATATTTCTGCTTTTGCAGATCAGATAAAAAACAGAAAAAGCTGTGCAGTGCTCAGTATGTGAGAGAGAGAGGTCTGCACCTTTGCAAAGGGACATTAACATTTCTGTGGCCCAGTCAAAGTCCTGTGCATTATGTCATCACGTTGAAGGCTAAGTTCTATTTCCAAAAAGCATTTAATTATGTCTTCTAGTGTTTTAACTACTAAATCTGCCTTGCATAAAAGCTGTAAGTACCTCACACTGGTAATAAGCTGTAGGAAAAGTGAAGTAAATTGGCATTTTGTAAAAAGGTTGTATGAAACCAATGGAAAGCTATGCAAATCAGCTATGATACAGCCAAATTTGCATTTTGTCTTGGGTTTAGTGATGATATGCACAGCATGACTTTGGCAGGCTTGCCTCTTGGGATGATGTATGCACTGGTGGTATGGCCCTGTAGGGTCAATTTAACAAGTGTAACATGATTTTCCATGCAGTTTCTCAGAACCACTGAACAACGTGTAGCAATAAATAGTGACAGAGGAAATCGATTTTTAAGAGTAAGTACATTTAGGAGGAGGAAAAAGTGTTATACAAATCTTCTGCCTTGCCAAAAGAAGGTTAGCAGTTTTGTTTGGTGCTGCTCAACTTTCCAAAGTGAATCCCTTCTGCTGTCTTACTTTTTTTGTTTTTACTCTTTGGTTTAGAAAGCATCAGGCCAAGGAGGTGATGTAGAGTTCTTGCACTCTGGGTGCTCAGATCATTAGAGCAATATACAGGAGAGGGCAACATGTTACAAGCAGCTGACAGTGCAGTTTCGCAGCCTTTTTGTTCACTGAACCAATGGCAGCTCTTAAGACCTGTTGTTTTGCCCAGCTGAGAAGAAAGGTGGGAGCATACTTGAGGTTTCTGGTGATAATAATGCTATTATAGGGCGGACAACGTGTAAATGCACTCTCAGAGCCATTTGCAGTCTGTTTTATTTTGGACAGACATGTATGCTTTTTAAGTGTTGCATAGACAGTACCTCTGAAATGACCTTACCTGCTTTTTTCCTCATACAGGTTTTGTTTCATTTCAGGAATTCATTCAGTGTATTGAATTGAAAGAAAAAGATCAAATAAAAATAAATCAAATTAATTGGAATTTTTTGGCATTGACCTTCACATGCTGCATGTTCTCTCCAGCCAGCTACTTGAACACAAATTTGTTATCTTTTCTGCTGTGAAAATAGACCAAATAAAAATTTCTGTATATGCTTTACTTGTCAGAAGGGTGAATTTGCTCCAGCATCCCTTCCCGGTTCACTGTTGCTGTGTGACAGCTCCATCCTGTGGGGCGCTGGGCCCCTGAAAGAAGTGCTAGGTGTTTTCATTTCCCGTGCTGTGATCTTGCATCCCTTGAATCGAGTAAAATATCAGCTGCTAACCTGTGGTAAGCTTTGGACTGGAGTCCTACAAGGGCTGCTCAAGAGCAACCTGAGGGAAGCATCTCTCATTAAGGCAGCAGATAAGCAGCATCTTTCCTTAAGGCAGGGCTTAAGCAGGAGTTCAGTGTGTTTAGAACAAAGCACCTGGTACAATGCTGTCATAAATTTAAGCACAAGCGTAAGTACTCTCTTCCTGTGACCTCAGCACACCCAGTGCTCTGTTACTTCGCCTTACAGAAGCAGAAGGGAGTTTGGCTGCTTTCAAATGAAGTCTGCCAAAAAAAAAAAAAAAAAAAAAANCAGCCCAGCAAGCATCTTCATTTTTTTTTTCCCCCCCTTGGCTTCTCTATAAATAGTCAAAACATTTTTTGGAGCAAGTTTAGTAAATGTGGCGAGTGAACACTGTGATGCTCTGGTATGTTTTGTGCTCCGGAATCTCATTGTAAGATGCTTGAGTGTAATTTAATTCGGGTTTTTAAACGAGAGGAAGAAAGAGTGCTATGAAATATCGTCTGAATTTTGTCGTTGACTTCATGAGAAGCCCTTTGAGTGCATTTGGGAACAGTTTGGCTTCTCATTTAGCTGTATCATTGGATACATGTTGAAAGTTTTCCTTTCTTATCCTTACCACACAGACAATCACGTCATTCTTGAAATGAATGCTCCTTTTGCTGTCCATATGCAAGAAATTATGCGAACATCTGTGTAAGTTGCAATGTAGAAGAAGGCAAATTCTTAGTGGCAGGCTGCAGAGCCCGTCTTTCAAACCCCTGTCTGCAGAGGGTCTGCGCGCAGCCATCAGCTTTGTTCTCACACCGCACGCTGACTGTCGGTTTCATGTTCCGCCGCCTTTTTTTTTCCACTGTTTTTTTTTTCTCCTTTTTTTTTCAACCACCAAATGTATAGTTTCACTTTGGCAGCTGGTTTTATCAAGTAAATGGTATCAGAATTGTGTGGGATTTTGTGAGTCATTACCAGAAATACTGCAGTGGGTGGATGAGCCCCTTCAAAGTGGCTGCTCTGAGTGTTTTCGGGGTAGTAAGGTGCAGGGAAAATAGGGTCGTACCTACCATTTTTCACATGCACCCTTGGGAATACCCTCGTTGAGGGCGATGTCCTTGTTCTGTCAGCAGCTCTCTGATGTTTCCTGTTGGCACCAGAGGGAAGACGAGTGATGCTCCTCAGTCTCCCTGCAAACAGAGTGTTTCTCGCACCTGTCCCTGCGTGACAGGATATTGTAGCACAAAACACACACGTTTCGGTTGCGGGGCTGTGCAACACAAGCCTGTGGCGTGAGAAGCTGGGGCAGCAGCACTTGCAGAAGCACCCAGAAGAGCGCGCTCAGGTGTCTTTGCTTTAGGTGTCAAGGCTTTCAAATCAGCCTCACCAGCTTGTAGCTGGGTTTATTTCAGTTGCAGGTATCAATGCTTCTTCCTAAAGGGTTGCCGCCTCTCTGCCTACAAAATGTAGCCCTGTTTCCATCCCAGACCTTGTTGGAAAGCACTTCCCTAAAGTAAGTCAAACCCAAGTGCTGTCTACTCGCTTTTAATGGCACAGGCCAGCCGTGTGTATCAGGGCTCTCACCATCAGCCTGGTCTCACCAGAGCAACGCATCCTCCCAGTAACAGCCCGTTAGTGGGACACTTGTAGAAACGTTTGCTGGTTTCCTCAAATGGTGTGCAGACTTTTCATCAAGGAAACCATTTGGGGATAATATGCAAGACTTTTTTGGAGTCCTGCTGCCTCCCAGACAAAATTACTGGTCTTTGGAGGCCAGTGCCAGGAACAGCCTCTCTGAGCCTGCAGTCCCCTGCTCCCCAGGACCCAGAGCACAGGTGTTTGCATTAGCACATCCCACCACCACCGTGTTTTCTCTCTGACACGGGGCTGAGGAGGTATATGCATGTTTGGTCTCGTGTGCTTTATCCAAGGATTCAGCAGAGAAGTTTCTTAGCGGCAGCACATTTGTTTTGGGTAAAGGCTTTCCTGTTAAGTCGTCAAGTGTCATGCTGCCCTGTGCACTAGAAAAAATATTTCCCCTTCCAAGAGAAAACCAAAGCAGTGCAAGGAGAATGTTTTGATGAAATCAGAAGGGGGGTGGTGAGGAGGAGCAGTGGAGACCCATCTCCTGCCAGTGTCCAGTTAATGCTCCCTATGAAGTGTAGTGCAGTGCTCTGACACACAGCAGAAACCTGCTCTGAGTGATGGCTTGTTGTGCCTGATGCTCTCCCAAGCATAATTTATGACAAATAAATATGCAACGGCTTTCCCTGCTTCTTCCTATTGCTCCGCTGCTTTTTTTTTCCCCCTCTCAGTTTGGGAATGTCAAAGAAAAACAAATAGTGTTGTCGTCTCCAGCCAGCTCCCGGAGCCCAGGGGACCCGTGGTGGGAGGAGGGTGCAGGTAGGTGGCTGCTCTCCAGCCTTCCTACGTGAATCCAGAGCACAGCTGTCTCCCGCAAAAGTCACCCAGGTGGGGACTGCTGGTCTGTTGGCTGGTCTGTCTGGGCAGAGCTACACTGAAGGTTGCAGAGCTGTGCATAAGGAGGAGCAACCTGGCTCTCAGTGGTGGAGATGAGCCAGGGCAGAGCAGCTGGCCAGCACCTCAACTGCCTCCTCCTGAGTGAGGTGGGCAATCTGCAGCTCTTGTTGCTTCGCCCGGCATGTGTGCAGGCCCATAAAATGGTTATTTGATAAGGTTCCAGGGTATCTGATAGTGCTGTATTGCAGTCCCCATGAAGCGTAACTAAGAGCTGTAGCCCTAGGTCCAAACTGAAGTAAGGGAAGGAGGCATCCCTGGCGGTGAGATGGATCCCCCCTCCACACCTGGGCAGACATCCTCCCCTGCACAACCCTCGCACATACACCATGTCAAGCAGTTGCTTGGTGTATTGAGTGAAGACCAACCTCTCTTCCCCCTAAACCATCCCCTTAGCCCCTTTATGCTTCTGGCAGGTCACTCAGGCCATGGGAATGGCAGGGCAGGTGTGCAAGACAACCTGTCGCAGCAAGCAGAGGGAGCGTGGGAGATACGCTTTGTACCCAGCTCCCATTCCCATGTGTACCATGAGAGGCACTGAGATGTGGTGTGAGGAGGAGCGGAAGGAGCGTGTGCTCAGTATGCTGCTGGAGCTCAATGGCTTTGGCTGCTTCACCAGGTCAGATTTCCCTGTGGCTGCACCTGGTGGCAACGGCTAGGCAGTAGCTCCGCCATTTCTTCCCTGCCTTGATGTGAGTGGCAGCAAGATGTGGCTGCTGATGATGGAGGGGGGGAACAACTGCTGGTTTGCAAAGATTAAAAACCCATTTTCAATGTGCTGGTGGAGCAGGTGCAGGGATTAGCCTGCCTCAGCATGGCCACAGGGTGAGCTCGGTTGCAGCTTACTGGGGCTCCTGTGAGTGAGGAGGTGGTGGTGGTTGCCTGTGAGTGGGTTGTGCATGAGACTCGAGTCACGATGTTTGCAAATGAAGATTGATGGGACGAGTCCTCCAGTGCCACCCCAGCTGTGGAGAGCTCTCACATAGAGGCCTAGGGCGGCACTGGCTCTGGGGGTGCAGCATGGTGGGGAAGTGGTGGCCCATGTGGCCACCATGCCAGCAGGGCTTGTGGTGGGAGAAGTTTTGAAATGACAGCAAGGGTAACAGCTCACTTGATGAAACAAACTGCAACTTCTTTGGGATGCTGCAGGCAGGGCAGGGCCAGGCGCCATCCTGGTCCTGGTCCTGGCAGAAACCAGACCTTTGTGGAGGACTGTCCAATCCTTTATCATTATATGAGCCACATGGAGAACTTCCATAAATATATTTCTGGATTTCCCCAGGCTTCGCTTCGCTTCGCTTCTCTTCTCTTCTCTTCTCTTCTCTTCTCTTCTCTTCTCTTCTCTTCTCTTCTCTTCTCTTCTCTTCTCTTCTCTTCTCTTCTCTTCTCTTCTCTTCTCTTCCAGTCTGAGGCTTTGTTTTTTTAGAAAATAAAATAATAAGAATAGCAGTAATAATGATCTTTTTTTGTTCTGAGGTTTTTGTGCCCCTGGTGGCTCAGTTGAAGCCGTAGTACAGTGTCTGAAACCGTGTGGATTTAGGCGTGGCAATACCAACCTTTTCCCCCCCTGCACAGGTACAAACTAGCTGTGTGTTGTGTGTGTACTGTAGGTCTGGTTTGTGCAATTTTTCTAATCCAAAGCATAGGCGTGATCCTGCACACTCCCAATATACGCACATACATGCATACACTTATCTGGCAAGTCTCACTTAGAAATAGGGCAGCCCCAGACCAGCGAGTTTGTCCATTGATTCCAGCAGGCAGCACTCCTTTCTGGAGCTAGGAGTTTCTCTGGTCAGCCTGGGGAGAGCATCTCTTGGTCTTGCAGCATGGCATCCCTGATCCCTTATGCAGGACAGCATTTTATGTATATGCAAATGTGCATTGTCATGTTGCCCTTTGAGTCAGTGCCCTATCGTAGGGTGGAATATTGCTGCTGTGTTTGAATGTTACTCTTGACGGGGTAGTCAGTTGCATAGTGCTCAGAAACACAAATGCACATGCGAAAGATTTGCAGAGGCAGGTGGTAGCCTGTATTTTTCTTCTGTTTGCAGTTTTTAAATAAAAAAAAAAATCTTTTCAAGTTCTACACTGTCAAGAATGTGGGTGTCTGGCTGAATGAAAGAGAAATAAAATAAACTTGCATAATAAACACACTAGTAAATTTGCAATTTCCCTAAACTCTTAGCTAAATACAACCACTTTGGGGGGTTGGTTTGCTTGGTTGCTTATCCAAGAAGAGGAGCAACTTTTGAAGAAAGTTTCCCTGAATGCCTTTCCTTATTATAATTATGTTAATTATTAGCAATGTACATACTCCAGTTACAGGATAAAATGCTACTTTCCAACAAAATCGGATCTGCTTTCTTTTACATCGTGTCATATGTCAAGTATGGAACAAGAATCCAAAGGCCTTGGGTATCTCTGCACGTGTTTTTAATATATATATTTAGTTATTTAATAATGCTATTTTTTTTCCCAGCATTTTGGAAATTGACTGCCTAGAGGTAGGCACCTGGATTTATATTTAGGGACTGAAGTAAGTGGGATGGCTTTCAAAGGTCCTGCGTACCTGCAGCTCTTGGTGAATTAATTAAAAGCAGATGTTCTTTTTGGCAAGTTTGACAGAAACAAGTATGAGATGCTGGGTGCCCAGCACCTTTGGAACACTAGCAGCTTATTCAGATGCCTAAAGATGGAGTTCAGCATTTAAATTTAGGCACTCAAGTTGGAAAAGTTTTAGCCCTGTAATCACAACAATCACTGTCCCCTCTGTCCTGAAGTGCTGTAGCAGAGATTCATCCGAGAAGCTGGAGGTTTGTACGTGGGAGTGAGCAGGGACAGAGTATGTGTCTCACTGCGGTGGAAGCGAGCTCGGCTGCCTGCCTTATAGCACATGCAAATGAGGGTCAGATGGCTTGACAGTTGGTTATGAAACTAAATAGAAATTATGCAAAATGGGATTGATTTTGCACATATTTTTAGGTTTTGTCTTTTAGGAGCTTGAATCTTTAATTAAAATACCAAAGAGGAAAAAAAAGTACAGGCAGCAACTGTTATGTTTCACATATATACTGGATGTAAAGTAATAGCCTGCTATGCTCTTTTTAGGGATCATTTTTATCCCATTGCAACTGAGAATATAAAGCCATCTTCTAACTTGCCAGAAGTGACACCTGCTTTCATACTTCCTAATAATTACTTTAGCTTTGACAGAAAGTACTTGGCAGGATGCATACAAATTATGACTCGCTTCAGGGTACAAATAATGTCATAATGACTTTAAGAGTTTCTCTTTATGCTCAGGATATTTGCATGTACATGTTTTGTTGGTATGAAGCGAGCAAGCGAAGAAGAGTTTTGGGTGACTTCTTTAACTTCTGAATAAAAATGTGTGTTGGATAGTGTAAGCATACAAATAGACTAGAAAAGGGAAATCAATACTAAGGTTTTCAGTGACTATTTGAGCGTGTTGGTTTTTTTTTCCCTTGACACTGTTGCTATGAAAATGCCCTAGACATTTGCAAGGAATAAAATAACTTCTAATGCTAGGTACTCACAGTTGTCTTGCTAGAGCATAAAACTTGCCTATGGGTAAGTGGCATCAACCTGCAAGGACTTTTCTCCCTCTGCCCTGCCTTGCAGTGAGTGAGTGTTCAGTTTAAAGTGCATTTGAATGTGGTATGTGTTCTTTCCCCCCATTTTTTTCCTATTCTTGCTGCAGTTAAGTAGAACTTGAAGTCACGTGTATTTATCTGTCTGCAAAATCAAGGTCTTTATTATATATCTGATCCCAAACTATAGCTAGGAAGTTAATCTTCCACAGTGGTTGGTAGTTACTGAACAGCCTTTAAAGTATTCAGGTTTAAACGTGTTAAAATATGTATTTTATATAAAAGCCCATTTTGAGAGAAGGTAGCAGCTGCACAGAGATCAGTGATATACTTGCCCAAGATCACCCCAGAGTCTCTGGTGGAGCAAAGATGTACTTCCACATCAAGGTGGTAGAAGTTTTGCCCTGGGGTCCAAAGGAGACTTTCCCTTCTCTGCATTATTTTATTGTCCAGCAGCAACCTGAAGTTCTAAAATGCTAAGGAAGGGGAATGTTGAGTTGGGTTTCCCTGTTCATATCTGCGACCTGTCTCCCTGCCCAGCTTTTATAGCAAAAAAGAGGCAAAGGAGAGGGCGAAGGGCAGGTATGGGGTACTGTTAAGCACTCACTGTACCATTTCTGAAGGCGAGTCGAGCAATTTCTGAAAACCAAAACATGAAGTCTCCACGTGAGCTTCCCTAAAGAACTGAAAGAGCAAGGCATCGATAAATACACTGCTTTGGCAAGGCAGAATGAGCAATCATGGAAAACAGTTGGGAGTCAGGCAGTTTCTTATCTGAAAAAAGTACAGTATGTTACTTCTCCACCTCTGTTAGGGGACTTAAAAAGACAAATGCCTTTTGCTTCCTGCCTGAAAGAGGCTAAGCTCTTTCTATAAAAAGAATGAATTTAGAAAACGTCTGGTGTGTTTCTGTGTGCGTGCGTATTAGTCCATGTCTTTTATCAGACAGAGCTTTAGGAGATACAAAGTTCATATGTGCATGGGTCTTTCATTACCAGAAAGACTTTGGCAAATTGTAGGGAATTCAGACAGCTGCAACAAAAGTGATTAATGGACTAGAGAAGAGAAGAAAGATTAAGAATTAAATACGTACGGTTTGTCTGAATGAAAGAGAAAGAGGGTGAAGGAACAGGGTGATGTTAAAACTACCAGTCCTGCACTCAAGGGGTATAAATATCCGAGTTTGGAAAAGAGCTGTTTTGGGTGGTCCAAGCAGTATGACTAGGAGTAACAGGATAAAATTCAGTGCAGAAGATGTAGGCTGAAATCCAGAAACACTTCCAGCTAGTGAGATCTGTTAGACTGTGGAGTAATCCCCAGTGGGAAGGGGTGGAAGCCACGTTGCTTGAGCCATTTGAACTAGACTGAACAAAGGCAGAGCTCCCTGAGTATGGCACGGGAGAGGTCCTGTATAGGGGAGGGGTTTGAGCATCATGTCCCCCCCTCCTCGCTGCATTATCGGGGGGGGGCAACATTGATAGTGGCTGCAAATCACACGGAGATTTCTGAGAGTGCTGTATTTTAGCACATATTTGAATAGGGATTTCCTTATGGAAACACAAAAATCCCTCTGTTCAGCTTTCTGCCTTGTAACTCTCTCTGCTTGTTGTACTTGTTTAAAAGAAACAAATAACCTAACAAAAGAGAGCAGAAGTTGCTCTACTGTAAAACTACCTAGTGACAAACTTTTTTATACTTCACTTGGAACAGGCTCTTCGGGCTGTTCTCGAAGGCTGAGGAAGAGCTGTTGGCAAGCTGCATACAGCCATTACAAGTGAGAATGACTGAGCAGAACAGGCCTGTTTTACTCATTCACTTTTCTGCTGTATCCAAGCAAGCCATAAGCTCTTAAATTCCACTTTTCATTTAGGGGTTTGGTCTCCACAGTTACGTCTGGTTTTTTTGTGTGTTTTTTTTTCTTTTGGACATAAATCTGATTTTCCAGTGCATGGCTAGAAAGCTACAACGTGTATGTTGAAAACTAGGGGGAGTTGTAATAAGTCTATAGGGTTTTTTATGTTATTTATGTTCGCGGCACCATATCCACCATAGTTTTTCCTTACTGCTAGGTTCTTTTTCGAAGAATGGCATGGAAGTGAAACATTTACCTTCCCCTCCCCACACTGCTGTGGTGGCAGGGCTTTGGATTGCTGATGCTATACTCTCTGCTGCTCCATGGATAAACTAAGGAGCTAAAGCTGTCACCTTCTTCTTTTCACTTCCTTCAGGTCAAGTCCATGCTATGAAATTTTAGAGAGAATAGTCAGCTGCTGGGACAGCTGTCCACTTGAAGCTTGCGGGGTTTGCATCCTCAGATGCTTTTTGAGTAGGTTGGGGAGCAGGCGCATAATCCCACACAGTGTTCACAATGCAGAGCTCCGCTGCGGTGTGTGGACCAGGCTGGCAGCATCCTGCATTTGTAGCTGCCTGGTGTTTCAGTACTGTGTTTTCTCTCTCCAAGAGACCCCTGAGTGGGAAAGAGGTTTTGTGTGGCTTCATACAGGCTTAGGTGTCACAGCTGGGTTTTGCACGGTTTTCAGAATCTCTGAAAAGCAAGGTTAATGATTTCCCACTGCCACCTAAGTACCAGAACACAGATGGGGTACTGGAGAGAAGTATATGTCAAGGTGTTGTCGAAACATTTATTTCCTTAGCAGGAAGTATTGATCCTGCAAACTATATTCTATTACAATGGCTTTATTTCTCCTATATTAAATGACTGATGCAGACTATATTTAATCAATTTGTGTGATGGATGTTGGCGAACCAACGTAGTGGTTGGTCACCGTGCACATCTTAGTTTGCTGCTGGCTGGTTGGCTGCTTTCAACAACCCAAAAATAGGGTTTGGCCTGAAAATCAAGGTTTTAAAGGTTTATTTTGTCACTTAGTAATACACTGGGCTTTGGTTGCCTCATTTACTCATTTTTTTTATCAGCGTTTATCGACTCTGAGTAATGCCTGCAAATAATGAACCATGCTTCTGCTTGTTAATGTGCTTTTGTTGTTTTCATTGTTTGTAAGCCTGTTTCAAAGGAGCAGTCGGGGTCATCTCTCAGACAGCTTTGTATCTTCCTAAGTGTATGCTTGCAGAAAACAAAAATGATTCAAAAATGGTTGGGAACCTTTTGAATGAAAGCCCATGTTCCAGATCTGGGAGGAAAGTAGTGATTTTTTTCAGCCATATTTGTGAGGCGTTCTTTGCGTTTTATTTGCTTTTTAAATTCATAATACAGCCAAGAAGCAGCTGAATTGAAGCAGTGGTAAAGAAGAATAGAAACGGAACCCATGTCTCTGCTAAGTCCTGTAGAATTCAACAGAAAATATGATCCTCCTTGTATTATCTTGAGCTTTTTTGTAAGTAGTCCTGCTAGGCTCAGATTCTGAGATAGTTTTTAAATGGTCTTGTCTGTCATTACAGTTAGATCTCAAAAGAATAATCTATGAAATGCATGTCTCCCCCATCCTTTGGTGAACTTATTTTAACCTAATGAATCAACTGCAGTGCTGCCTTCCTCGGCAGCCATTACAGAGGGCATGGTATGACATTTCTGTGTCACACACTTAACTTTCTCTTCAGAAGCCAGCCTCTTCATCTCTGAACAAGTGAATGTTTTAGGGTATGGCAATACTTTTGTTTCCTCAATGAATCTAGTTTTTCAGGTGGAGAAATCATTTAACTGGTAAGAGCGGGCTTGGATGGTTTCTAGGGGGTAGCTTCCCTTTACTGCTGCCCTTCTTGCTCCTCCAGTGCCATCTTCTCCCTAAGGAATTGGACAAGAATTTTGGCGTTCAGCGCTGCTGACAGCACAACTGGAAGGTCAGGATCCTGATTTTTTCCCTTTTCAAGGCTAAACAGACGGTCTTGCCCCCCAGAGAGGGCATGAGAAGTGAGGTGCTCACTCTCATCTGAGCATCTTGGCGGTGCAGGCATAACTCAGCCAGGGACCTTCTGCTAGTGTGACTGCTTGGACTGACAGCTGGGAAGGCTTCACCTGGCCCTGGCCAGCAGGACGGGAGCTGTATTTCCAGGCTCCCTGCAGCTCTGCCTGCAGCATTCCTGCATAGGCACATTGCCTGGAACTGCCTCTGTTCATTGTCTGCGGAGGTCAGGGACTGTACAGAAGTGGAGAGCAACCCCTTCACCAGTATAACTCATCCCCGTTGGTTGGGGAGTTGAGTCCTGGTCCTTCAAAAGGATTTGTGTGGGCAGGTTTGGTCTTGTACCTGCCCAGCACGTCAGTTTGGTGAACAGGGACTTTTCAGTGACTAAAGCAGACTGAAAGAGGATGTAGTTTCTTACAGTACAGCAAAGAGGATAGAGAGCTTGCCTTTAGATTTTAATGGAGGAAGGGAGTTGTGCTTCGCTCCTCTCCCTGAAATACCCTGGTCTCCAGCGCTGTCAGTCTGACATTGTTCTCAGCTGAAAGTTGCTTAAAATAGAGAGAAATAAAGGAGCAAGGAAGGTGCTTGGAGAGAAGTTGCCTATGTTTTGCTAACAAACCGTGATGTGCAACGTGCTGTTCTGCAGCTTGGGGTAAGCACACAAAAATTAAGAAGCACCAGAAAAATTGCAGTGGGTCAGCAGAATGTTCTCTTAGAGATTCCCTCGCAGATTTAAGAGGCAGAGGAAGTGAGCAACAGCCAGCTCAGAGCTCAGCCTGACATTTGTGGATGGCGTATCAACAAGTCTGGGTTGTAACTGTAAAGGTAAATGGGACACTGACACGGATGAAATGGCACTAAGTGTAGAGCGAATCAGCCTCACATGGCAGCAGCTCCCTTCAGGACTCATCAGCTGTGCCAAGTGTGAGACGAGCGTCTTGGATGAGATATAAATGGTTCAGCAGTAACTGTATTTCAAGAGTAAAGAGCAGGCACCAAAAGGTTATAGGAGAAGCAGGCAGAAATGTAAGAAGCCGAGGGATGATCGCAAGGGGTGGAATAATTCAGCAGAGGGAAAACCCTGCACACCGGTCTTGTGATAAATAAAAATACATGTTTCAGTGTATCATAAATAGTCTTTGCCTTTTACACAGACACACATTAACACATCTGTAATTACCAGCAGACTCACCTCAAAGAAGATGGTGTTACTCTTACTTTCCCATCACATTTAAATATTCAGATTTGTGAGAAGAGCTGAGGAGTTCTGTGTTTCCTGGCACAGCTGTATACTGAAGGCTGATTTAGCCAGTCTCTCCATCCTTCCACCTTCCAGCACTGTGACTGGGATTTCTCTGAACACCTGGGGACAGACTTCTTTCCCTGTATGCATGACTTTTCTAATAGAAAAGTTTGCGCATGTGTGCTTATGTAAGGGTGTATGTGTGCGGGAAGAATTGTCAAACCTGAAAATTACTTCTTTTTTTTTCCCCCAATGAGTTTCAGAATTAATTTTTAAAGCTTCAGTGCACATTGGAAAGACATTTTAAAAAGTAAAAAAAAAATCCGGATTTCGGACGTGGAGTGTTTTCTTTTTGCCTTAACCCAAGGGGAAAAAGGACTGCATCTTATTTTTCTGTAGGAAAAAGAGTAATTCAGTTCCTGTATTTACTTCCAGAAAAGAAACAAATGCTTCTGAACATGTCATGTGCAGTTCCTTTTTTCATTGTGAGAGGGGGCTTTTTTAAGCATTTAAAAAGCTGGAGGTGTGATTAATGTAGGCACCATCTCATAGCTCTGGCATCAGCAGATCTCCGCTCCCCTTTTAGTATCACCAGGAGCTTGCTTGATGCGGTACAAAGAGGAGAGTAGCGCTGTGCAAGTGATTTTCACATGCAAGGAGATGATCTTTGTAATTCGTCTGGGCTCTGTCCTGCATAAGTTCAACAGCAGCGGAAATAAGCAGAGTTTGGTGTTCATTTTCTTTCTGGGCTTGATCCTGGGTCTGTTCCCAGATGGTTTATACTGGTTTGAATGTTACTGGAGTTGAGCCCCAATACGTAAGGGAGAGTGCAAGGAGCATGCTCACCTTCACATGTGCTGCCAAAGTGGGGAGAAACATCAGTCTCTTGGTATACCATGACAAACTGAACCAGACCAGTATCTCTCTGCCAGTGCCAGCATGACCTATCCACATGGTTGGGAAAAGTGCCTTGGGAGTGAAAAGGAGCCTGTTTTGCTCCTGACTGGGGTTTAAAATCTTTTATCTTTGGCTCAAACGTAAATGGCGTAATCCTTACGGTTTGGCTGCCTGTCCTGCAGCCTTTGTGTGTGTGTTGGGGCAGAGAGGGTGGAAATTTGCTCACTGTTTTTGCCTTTAACGGTGCGTCTTGGGAGAGGGCTGCTTGCTGCCAGCCTCGTGGGGCAGGATGAGGATTAGTGCTGTGTGTGTAGCCCTGGCTGCGTAGGGCTGGCCCCACTGCCCTACACACCTCTCTACTGCACAGGTTTTTGTGGTAGGCTGGGGAAGGGAGGGGGGGAGCAGAGAGGTGCAAATCTGCGGCTGTTTCAAAGCAAAACCCAGTCTTTGATTGCGTTTCCTGACAAGCTCTATCTTGGGCAGTTTCATATATCATAGTTGCATGCCGTGGAGAGAGTGTACCCTTCAGGCACGTTGGACTGAGTTGCACTCTTCCCCTTTGTGCAGTGTTGCTGGTTTGCTGGTTTGTTAGCTGCAGATTACAGACAAAAGCTTTTACAATTAGTATTTTAATGGGAGAGAAGAGGAGTGACATTGTGACCTGCTTACAAATGTGCCTGAGATCGTCTGGATTTCGGCCCACATTGGGGAGAGTGAAGTCCTGTTTCCTGGGGATTAGTCCAGAAAACCACCTCTTGTTATCGGTTCTCACCATTTCAAGCCCAAGTGAGCGTATTCTGGTGTTTCCAGGTATTCAAGAAGCTTAAGCCTTCCAGTAGTCCGATTAAAGAAATTCCACATAGTGTGGGGATCATTTCAGAGTCTGATGAAGCTGAGATTTCCTAAGCACAGTATTTAAAAGCCCTCCTGCTAGAGAAGTGGAGGAAGGAGCTTCTTTCCAAGAAAAATGTAGGCTGGGTAATCTGACATCATTCAGAGTCACATCACCCTACACCCACCAGAATTCAAAGATAGAATGGAAATGGCATAATCTGTTCTCACGGTAACACTAATAGTACTGCTCCCGCAGTTCATTGTGCGTCGTCCCCACCCCGCCATCGCCACAATTAACATTTCTTGCAGTGACTTTGAAAAGTGTTGCCATAACAAGGTTGCTGATCAGCAACTACAAAAATCTTAACGAGGTACCTAATGGAGCTTTTTGTTTCCATTATTTCTGCTTAATATATTCTGAAAAAGTCAGGAGGTTTTAACCTTGCCTTCAGCTGCAATACCCTGGCATGTTTAATAGAATACCACTTCATTTGTACTGAAGCTAGCGTACGCTAAAAGGGCTTGGAGACCCCTCTAATGTAGTCAGTCAAATTGGTGCCTGAAGCCAAAGAAAACGTATATCCGAACACATGTTTTCGGTCTTGAGCTAAAAAAAATGCACTTCATGTTGAATAGCCTCCTCCAAGTGCTGCAGTTAATAAGCCATGTTGTGTTTTTACTGGAAAAGTATGCTTCTAGCCAAGCATTCTTTGCATTTTTCCCAGGATTTAGTCATAAAATCACTTTAGACATATTGCAAGTATGAAATGTGTGCACATCAGATAAAGGGCAGCAATTTTTGTTTTGCTGTAAAGCTCCATGGAAACATTTTTATCACTGTCAAATGCATTATCCCAAGAAGTCTGGCCCCTTTCTTTACTGTTAACATCTAGCTGGATAAGAAAACACTGAGTGACAGAGACCGCACTAAGAAACTGTAGGTGATGGTGGCTTGGCGAACGAATGCACAGCACCATCTCTCTGAGTTTGGTGGCGTCAGAATCCGACCTGTGTCTGAGACCATACCGTTTCAGACACAGGTATCTGGTGCTAATAGTCGGCCAGTGTGCAGATGTGTATGTTCAATCCTGGCTGCCTAATTCTGCATGCATAAAAAAAGTGAGAAACCTGGAGACTTGCTGAACTATTTTAAGCATTATTATTTCAAGAAATGATTTACGCAAGCGAGAAAAGCCTCTAGCACAGTCGGCAGGCTCAGCCCTTCGAGGCGGTTGCATCTCACAACACACTCTCGCAGCCCCCTCTGGCTGATGCTCTCAGCATCGTTGCTCTGCTCTGGAGCCAGCTGCAAAGTCCTGCTGATGGCTGGAGGAAAACCTTCCCGGGGGCAAGAGGGGCAGAGGGGAGTGAGGTTCCTGGAGGGAACCTCTGCTAAAGTCAGCAGCAGTGAGGTTTTAAAAGAACAAGTGTATACGCGGTTTTATGTATCGGAATAGAGTGATCTAGCTATCAAACATATGTTCACACATACACAGTATACAGAGTAATGTGTATATACCACCTCGCCGAGCCAATCTGTGTTCTGAAGAAGAGAGATATTTAAAGCAACTCTGCAAACTTTATAGCGCTGGGAGAGACTATCTGGGCTTGTCTCTGCGGGGACTTGCAGTAAAGCTGGTCCGATTTGCATTTCTTTGTGTATACAATTTGAGTATGTATTCGTGGTTAGCTATATAAATGCTAAGAAACAGGCACATGGCTTAGGAATACAGATGAAGGGGAAAAGTCAAAGGAACAAAGAGCAGTTACTCAGCCCAAAATGTAATTTGAACCTCATGAAGGTGTCATGGAGCGATGAAGTGCAGAAGGAGGAGGTCATTTAAAAGCCATCCCCACGGGCTGAGAGAGCACTGGGAGCACTGAATCATCAACACCTCACTTCTTCTTTGGGATCAGCATCTTTCTCCTCACTGACTGTGGCAGGCAGCTATCTGCCCAGTTTGAGGAGCAGGCAGGAGCCAGGAGAAAGCCAGCACTGACTATGCCATGCTTGGGCTTTGCATGGAGAGACAGAGTGGAGGTAGCAGGGTGACAGCTACTTGTTTGTCAGCTCAGCCCAAAGGAGTCAGGAAGCCCTGCTGTGCCCCAGTCATAGTGTAGGGTACTCACTGCCTGCCCATGGTGAATCATTGTTTTTGACAGATGAGTAAAACATCAGTGCTGTGATACTCGTTCTTAATCATCTTGGGAAAAGATTAGCTGATAGGTTTGGGGCCTTTTGCAACCAGCACATTTGTTGGTGAAAATTTTGCTATGGTGTAATGTGTCAGGGTAAATTTTACAGATGTGTGTGGATCCAGGTTAGATTTTGAGTGCCGTTCTCACCTGGTGCAGAGGTCTGTGATGGGAAAGTCAACAAAGTGGGTTTGAGTATGCGGCGCTCCCATATACAGCATACAGCAGAAATGTCGGTCCTAACCCGTTCCTTCTGCCATGGGATCACCCTGTGAAGGAACTGCCTCCGTGGTGTTCAGCTGACTGGTAAGACTGCTCCCTTCCACCCCTGTCTTCCTGGGAAAAAGCTTGTTTCTAAGCCTAGATCCCCTGAAACAGCCCCGAATGGGAAGAGGTGGAGCATGGGATCATCAGAGAGGGGGCTGGTTCACTGCAGCCATCTTTCTGCTTGTGGGCATCCTGGCTGGGATGTGTCTGCTGGAGCCTCCTGAAGGAGGGCAGCTCTCCAGGGAGGATCTCTCTCTTTTTGCTGGCCAGTGTCCACTGATGGGAGCGAAGTACCAACAGAAGTCAGAATAAAATCTCGAGGGAAAACGTCACAACAATAGTGAGAGTAGTTGGTTTTTCCTTTGCAGGGTCATACGCTGGAGATACAGTTACAGGGTCGTGTGTGGTTCACCAGAGATATCACACTGCATTCGTTCTGGATCAGACAGGGCTGAGGTTTCTCCCATTATAGACAAATCTCTGAATCTCCGTACTAGTTTACTACCTGAAATATTTGAGCACTTTGCTTTTTTTCGACAACTTGGCATTTTTCACCTGCATGCACTGTAGCAGCTTTCATAGAGGAGGAACTTTATTCCACTGCTGTCTTTCTAAATGCCTTTTTTTTTATTGTACTTAATCAATCTTGCCGTGTTACTAAGAGCAACATCCCTGTCGGCCAGTCAAAAAGCTGCAAGTCTTACATGGCCTGGTGTGTAGCCGGGCACAAAGCTCCCTTTCATGGCTTCGGCTGGCTGCATTACCAGCCATGCCGAGATCACAGTCCCGATAAAATGCTGTTGAAAGCACTGAGAGTTTCAGGCTTCATGCTCTCTGCCGAAGGGATAATTTTAGAATGTTCTTCCCCTTGATAATAGTAATTTTACAGCAATGTAACTGTTGGATTTAAGAGTTAGATCAGTGTAAATGAAGGCAGAATCAGATCATTTCTTCTGAGGCAAAGAACAAAACTCTCTATATCAGCAGTTATAAATGTATAAAAAATTCCAAATGTGCATACACACACAAAAATCTACATCCTCTTAAGGCAAGACTGTAAATAATTAATATAATAGCCTGCTTACGAATTCAATCTAGGTATATTAAGTTAGTCAAGACATTTCAGATTAGTCCTCTTCTTTTTTATCTTGTTTTGCTTTCTATGCCCCCATGAATGCAGGTAGCTTCCACCTGTGTGAAGAGCGAGCAAGCATTTTTCCTTCTGGTTTGAGAGCTGCATTTTCAAAAGGATCTTACACCTCTCCCAGGTTTCCAAGCATGTTTTTCTGGGGCTTTTTTCTGTTTTTCTATTCAGTTTTTTCTGTGTTTCCAAAAAAAATAAAATGCGACACATCATATCCACGTTCCTAGGGGCAATTTTTGCAGCTCTTTGCAAATAAAGCGCTTAAAGACTTCTTGCAAGGTGATTGTACTAAACAAATGTAGTAAATAATCCTGAAATTGCAATGCGTCTCATTTACATTTGAATGGAATTACTTAGATGTGGGATGTCAGTGGTACAAGTGGCTCCAAGTACGTGGCTTCGGGTTTTGTGTTCACTAATACAGGCAGCTTTATCACTTGCATGTATAAAAAGCATGACATTTTGAAAAGAATACGAATCTCATTTGACTTTACTATTGTGCGGGTGACTGAAGTTAGGGACCTAAATAAAGCTGGTCCGATACTCAAAGGTGCTGAACAACTGCATCTTCTGTTTAAGTAACAAGGAGATGCAGCTGCTTGGCCCATCGAAAAATCAAGCATTTTTTTAGGTCCCTAAAAATGGTTTTAGAAGACTAACTTAAGAATATGAGGTTCAAAATACTGGTCCACACAAAGTCCATTTTCAGCGATGAACTGAGCAGGGACACAGATGTACTCCGATGCTTGTGCAGAGCTATCCATCATTATTACTGTAAGCCCTTCGTGGAACAGCGTGGGACAGAAAAGGCTTTCTGCAAAATAGTGTATTCACAGTCACAGAAGTTCTGGGGGGGATTCGAGGACCTGCAGTACCCAAAATCAATTTGCTTCTTGCACGTAGAGGTCATGAGGTAGAAGCCCCAAGTTCTGGTCTTTGAGGGCTTTTAAAAAAAAAAAAAAAAAAAAAAAAAGCACCTTTTCTTCTCCAGAACCTAACGGTTGCCTCTTACCACCACCCTTTGGCATCCTAGCTTTGCTACAGTAGTGTGTCTCATCTTATCAGGGGTGTGACCTAGATGTGGAACATAGCTCCTTCCAGCTGCAGTTCAGGTGAAGAAACCAGGTTGAATTTGGTCTCCTGTACCATGACCTGGATGCAGGATCTAAAAAATCCTTGCCACAGTTTCCTCTGTCTGCAGAGGCTTAGCAATTTTGCAATAGTTGATCTTTTTTTAATTTTTAAATTTTTTTTTTGCAGTAGATGAGGGTACAGGGATAAAGTACCCTAAAACTACCTCATGTGGGAAATTCAGTGGGTGTCTCAGAAGGCATTATATGTATTTGCATATGAGTTTTGGAAGTATTACGATTACCAGAGATAAAGTGAGCCAGCTGTTGTGCTGTCTTACTGATGTAGAGGTGGGTTAGATGACCTGGTAGTGCAATGGCAAAACTGCTGTGTTGGTGATGTCCACCTAGTTCCCTGATGCTGCCAGATGGCCCTGGACTGGGAGACTGTTCCATATGCGTGAAGGCAAGAGCACCGAGTCCTCCAAAATGTAAGTTTGCTAGACACCATTTATGTTAAAAGGGAGAAGAACAGTGATTCCTGCTCGCAGCTACTTGTCAGCCAGCCCTCTGAACTTGTTAGATTTCTATGACTTACCTAAGCTGTGAGCAGACCCTATGCACCAATAACAGCAGCATTTATATGCCATTTGCACAGCAGTGAAGTTTGAGACAACATGACACTTAAATTAGCGTTCTTCTCATTGATAGGTAAGGACAGATGCTGTAGTGTATAGTAAACCCTACCTGCATCTGCTGCTTTGTAGGGTCCTGTGTGCAGTGTTGTGATATGGCTAAGTGGCCTGTAAGCTCATACCAGATAAATTTGGTTAATAGTAGTGGCTTACCCCACCATTCCTTCGGACGTCTGTCATGTTAGACAGTATTTCCAGAGGGAGATCAGCAGGCTTAGATCCAGCAGGGGCTTTGGGGATGAGTGTATGCCACTGATTGATTTCAGGGAAAAGGTCCTCTGGGGATTATACAGTCATCACACGCTTAAGAGATCACTACTATGGCCTGTGCATTTCTGAATAATGGAAGAGGTGTGGTCTTGGTCACGCAGCAGGTCCTTGAGTACCTAGTGCCGGTGTGTTGACACGGGTAAGTTATTCTGGCTGGGCTGACATTGACTTACGAGCTTGTATTATGGCTGGAGTCTTCTTGCCTCAGTGTTACCAGAGAGCGTGCCTACATCCCTTGGTTTTGCCCTTATTATGTTCTTTTTTGAAATTTGTGCCTGTGCACGCAGCTGGGTTTAGATAGGGTGAAATGTCCTCGGATCATAGTTAGATGACGAGGAAGAAATAAACACAAATTTGCATGCATAGCTTCGTTTTATTTTAGGAGAAGAGTTTGGAAGATCTGAGAGTAAAATTTAGCACAGAATGTTTAGATTAAAAAAATATATATATTCTTCGCTTGACTTGCCTTTGAGCATTTTCTTAAAAGTACTAAAAACTCTTTTAATGAAGCATAAAAATTGATTGTTTCTTGCCAGGAGGGATCGTCTTCAATCTTCAGATACTAAAGACTTCATGAGAACTACAAGAAGAATATCTTCTTGAATCATTTACATTTTTCCCCTTTTGCAGGCTTATGTAACCATGCAGAAAATCTAATAATAAGTGTGCTATTAGTATCCAGTGTGGCACCTTCTGCAAGCTGAGGTGTCATATTATTACAAATAATGGTGCAGAAATGTTGTAGATGTGGAGAGCTTCTGTACGTGGCTTATTTGAGTAACCTTTATCAAAAAAGATCTTGGGCTAATTGAATCCGTCTTTGCTTCTGTTTTACTATTCTGTTTTATTGTTCGAGGGAGGAAGAGCCTGGCTGCTTGCTTTTGTTTCCGTGAAGTCTGGCATGCTATTAATGGTATTGGAAGGAATAGGCTAGTAGCAGTACTCAGAGCCAGGTGTCTTGCGGTCTTTTATTTTTACATACACGCCCACCCCTTCTTTGTTGACCCACCCACAGGCTCTTGAGGATTAAATCTGACCTACAAACATCCCTTTCGGTTCTGGTCTCAAGTCCCTTGAGCAGGGATTGTCAGCCTTGTGATGAACACTCGCGCAGGCGAGGCTACCAGGCTGATCTTCTTGTACAACCTTACCGCCAGGGAGTTCAAACTCGACTCGGCTCCACAGTCCTCACTGATGGGATTGCAGGCTTAGCTTGAAGATGGGCAGCCTACTGAGCAGCAGCAAATGACCTGCAGGGTCTTTTCTTCCCTAACTATTGCAAGTGACTCCATCTTTTCTATTGCAAGCAACTCTTTTTTTTTTTTTTTTGGCTGTTTCTGTTACCCTGGCACCCCACCAGCAGTGATACCCACACCCAGAGCATCGCTTCCCGTCCCAGGTGAGCACAGTGTGCTTGCTCTCTAGGCAGTTCCCTTCCTCCTGGCATCTCTTCACCTGGTTTTGTGCAAGTTGTGCACCCAGTTGTTATTCCAGGTGAATATTTAGAGCATGTCCTCTCATCTATGGTTGTTACCATGTGCTTTGAAGACACCATAAAAAAAATATGATAATGGAAAGTGTGATGCTACTTTTGTGTAAATTACCTCTCTAAGCTGACCCCTGAAAGAAGGGAGAGCATGAAAATGCCGTTGATGGTATCTCCCTGCTCCTGGAGTGCCAGTGCACTTTTCTTACCAAAAATGGTTTAGAAATTGTCCTAGTCACCAAAAGAAACTCCTGAAACTTCTAGGTACGTCAAATGTGGATGCTTAACCTCGGTCCCTCCTTTGTTCATGCAGGGATGCAGTCCCTCATGAACGTCCATCCCAGGTTTGCTCAGCAGCGCTGCCTGGCTCAGCACAGTGCCAACCACCCCTTCCTGGCTTCAGCCTCCTTGTGCGGAGTTGCGGCTGGGGGCCATGCTGTTTCCCCTGGTTGAGTCTCGCCAGCAAATGAGGCAGTACCTTGGGAGCCATGCCTGTGGTTGTCCCACAGCCTGTCTCACTCGATGCCTTTACTCTTAAAAAGCTGATGGTCCCAGGTTTAAAAATGTGTTTAAATGTGAGTGTGGCCTAAGGCACAAGGGATGTAACCGCAACCTCACCAACCTCGTACCCCAGCAGTTTGGAGTAACCAGTGCTTTGGACTTGCAGACTTTGCAAGGTGGTGGTGATCGAGAGGGATGATCTGGGATAGGAGGTAACCTAACCGTTGCCATTGATAACCATTCCTTGCTTTTATAAGCAGTGTCACTGAAAAAAAAGGGTAACCCCCCCGTCCTGAAACACACAAGAAAGAGCCTGGCTGTTTGCTGTAAGGTCATGTGAAACAGCTAAGGAAAACGGTGCTTTTTTCAATAGCTTTCAGTGCCCTGCATTAGTGTAGCAATTCCAGTTTGGTGTGTCGGACATGTTCATTATTATAACAGTTGATACCGTTCAGTTACATGTAAAAGATTGTGCATAGTGTAACTCTCCAAGGTTGTGTTACTGTTGTTTCCTACTGTGTGTTTTCCTAGACAGTTTAGCGCTTTGTGGCAGGGACCTAATCCTGCAAGTTACTGAGCACCATGAAATCCCATTAAAGCCAGTGCATTCAGCTCCTTGACGGATTGTAACTTTATTTGATGCAGGTTCTGGTGGTGCTTTGCCAATAGAAATAAAGCTATTTTTAAAGGTCGGTGTGTTGTAGGCTTTTATAAAGCTGTACTTGCACAATGGATCTCTCCTAAATCTGTACTTCTCCCTGCTAATCCCGGAGACTTATTTCTTTCCCCTTTGGTGTTTTGTGCTTTGGTTTTTTTTCTTTTTCCTTAATAATGTATTTTCTTTCATGGCTTCTCCTGGTTCCTTAGCTTTGCCACCCTTCTCCTACTTGGGTGGGTCTTTTTATGTCTGTTACGTGGGGATGGTTTCCCAGCAGTGGTAGCTATGGGACTCCTGAGGTCTCTGCCGCTCGAAATGCTCCTTCAGAACTATATTGGATAATTTCCTGGCCCATTTCCCTTCTATTTTACTTTTAAACATCTGATAAGTTGTTTACAGAAGCTAGGGTGGTTGATGCCAACCTGAAGAGGGGCTGTGTTCACAGGCCGGTAGCACAGGGGGAGGGCTGAGCTGAGTGGCTGTGATGTCTCGTGCTCGCAGTAATGGAGAGGGAAGCCATTACAAACTTCACATCTAGAGCCCAATCCAATATTGAACCCTTCCTGGAAAAGCTTGGATTTTGCTGTTTAGGAGTCATTTAGCGTAAAGTGTTTGTACTATCGTCGTATGTGTCTTTTCAGTTTGTTTTTATGAGAAGGATAGTGACTTGCCTCAAAACTATCCTTCAGGTGCCAATTAGGTGCTTTACCAGGCCACTTTTTTTGAGAAGAAAACTGATTGTGAAACCTAGGCAGCAGAAATTGTTTTACTGAACTGGCAAAAGCCATTCTCCAGTGCCCAGCCCTTGTAAAACCATCCTGCGTAGGGAAACCTCTAGACTATCTAGGGACAGCAGTGCAGCTCTTTCCTATAGTTGTGGGGTACAGAGCTTTACATTGCAGATGCATGGCCGTGCATCTGTTTGTGCCGTGGAGAGCTTGGTGGTGGAGGTGCACGGTAGCACTTCTGCAGGGGAAGAGCCAGCCCCTCGCATGCTGGAGGGAGAAGATTGCACTCCGCCGTATTTCTTCTGTGCTTGGGTTTTTGTCCCTTTTGCTCCCTGGTTAGGCTTTATTGGCAAGAGGAGTGTGAGGTCAAGACTGTGCTGTTTATTTTGCTTCTCAGCTAATAATTTCTCTCTGAAAAATACAGCCTTGCCTCGCTGCAGCCTGCCAGGAACCAAACTTAATGGTCAGTGTTTTAATTTAAACGACGCCAGCCGTTAGGCAAATGGCGTAAAGGGCACAGTCAGTCAGCCCTTCCTTCCAGCGGTTTGCTGTACATCCAGGGCTGTCGACCCCTTGCTCGCAGACGGCATGTGGTCGGCCAGTGGCTGGAGGCGAGCTGCCGTGCCAGGAGACCTGGGACTTAGCAGTGCACCCATGCCCACTGCAGAAACCTTCTGTCTTGGGAGAGGAGTGGCTCTGTGGTGGTACCCTGCACGGTTCCCTCAAGGTCCTTCTCCTCCCTGAGGTGTGGGGACAGTGTTTTGTGTTTTCTGAAGATGTGAAGGCTTGTCTGTGTGGCTCTGGGAAAGGCTGATGGCGCTGGTTTAGGTTCAAGGCTGCTTCTCAGAAAACACAAGCATAAGGGCCTTGATCATATATCTAGAAATGGAGGCGTCCAAAAGAACAGGCTATCAGAAAGCTTTTGTCTTTTAACCCGGTTGTGTTTCTGCATCATGAAGATGATGTGAGACTTGCTGTGAGATGGCATGATGAGAGACACTGTGCCGGGAGCTCACGATCACTGCTAGGAAGCTGTGGGGAGGAGCGGCAGGCTCCTTCTCTTCACGGGTTTCACAAACGGGAGCTTTTCTGGTACTTGGTGATCATCACATTCCCTCTCCCGTGACAGGGGAGGAGGCTGCTCCCCTTTCAGCCTCTCCCACTCTTAAGCTGTTTATTCACATTAAGTGGTGAGGAGGCCGGATCAGCCGTACTTCTCTGGTGTCCTTAGTTAACACAAGGATCTGGCAATTGTATCTCTGATTATTCTCTCGCCATCCCTACCTTTTAAAAATATTTCTCTTTAATTGCTGCTTTGTCAGCTGTGTAATACTGTACTGGGATCCAAAAGTGCTTGTTAAATAAGGGATTTGAGGCTGCAGGGGATTGAGCTGATCATTATGAGTCTGAGAATGGGACCTGTGAAGCATGTTATCTGAGGCCTCTGTGGAGAGTTATATTAAATGAATGCTTTTGTGATAAACAGGTTTTTTCAAACTAATCAATTGTGTGAGAGCAGGGAGTAAGCCTTAGCAAGCTGGATGGTGAGGGCTGGAGAGCCACAGCTGCTGCCTGTTCCCGTTGCAATGCCATTAATGAGCAGTTAAAGACTGTATCCCAGTCCAGTGTTTCTAGATCCTTTCATTTTTTTCATTGCCCTTGCTTAAAGGTGGCCCAGAAAAGAAGCGAATAGGCAGAAGGCATCAGGAAAATGGAGCAGGGAAGCAACGCTGTGCAGTCGTCCCAAGATGTCGTGGGGCTGCCATCAGCCTTCCCAAGTTACTTGCTTGGTGGAGGTGGTCCGTGAAGGAAAGGAACTGCAGGAAAGGGGTGGAGAGTGACAAGGCTGCAGTACGAGCTGCGGCTCCTGCCAAAAAGCAGTGTAACAGCTGTCGTGCCTGCAAAAGATGGTTTGCTTTGAGCATCTTTTCTTTCCTTTGTGTAGGGGATGGGTCAATTGATAGGCATCGATACAATGCTGTAGCGTATTGCTTGGGCCCATCCGGTCTGTGCCTTCCCTGCGTATTACACTCTGGATCTTCTTGTGGGTACAGCCCCTGGTAGAGAATCAACATGCTGCTGGATGCCACGCAGAGTTGAATGGTAACTCTGGGGCCTGCAGACCACACTGCTTCTATGGGAGACCCAGCTGAGAAGGCAGGAGGAGAGACAGGGCAGGCTGCCTGCGGGTAGAGTAGCAGGGAGCCCTGCCCCAGCAACATCAAGTTCCTGCCTTGTTTGTTCTAATAGTTATTTTTCCAAAGACCTATAAAAGTCTAGTTCTCTTTTAATTTTGCTTGATCATTATCTGTGCTTTAGAAAAGAAAAAATTGGTTTAGTGCCACTTCGGGTGAGGAGCAGCTTGAGCTGTGCCCTCCCAGGCTCACCACAAGAGGCACAATGTTAGGCAATTGCAGCTCTGTGCAGCAGGGTGGGCACATCCATAGATCTGCCTTTTGCAGAGCTTTGGGAGGTAAGTTTTGGGTGGGAAACAGGTAAGAAGGAGGCAAACCTGGAAGAGGTTTGGTGAAGCAGAAGACAGCAGAGGTTTTCACTGATCTCCTGCACAGGCATCAGATGCAGCCTGCCTTACAGTACTGACTGACCAGCAGGAGCAGCGTGAGCCCAAGAGAAAAGGACCTAGTTAGGGACACAAACATGAGATGGGATAAATGGGACTGCCCTGAGAGTACAAAGGTGGTCTCATCAGCCAAGGGGCAGTTGGCTGCACAGAGACCTAATCTGATTGCCTCCTTGCATCAGGGCCAATAGCGTTTATACTGTGTCACCAGTGGGAGGTTATGGTCGAGGCTGATTCTTGCCTTGTTTGCCTGAAGCGCTATGAACTGTTCCTGCGCAAAGGGAGGGGGAGGACTGGGCAGGGGTGTGGGAACGCCCTCTTCACCAGCCACTTTGCTGAAAAAAATGTTACCCCTGTGTGAGGTCTGGACTCCCCGGTGGCTGCAAAGGATGTCATGGGTGGTAACACTTCCTACATGTATTCTCTGTTGCTAATGGCCATGGTTTCACCACGCACAGGCATGACCCCTTTGGGGCAATAAAAAGCTAATCTTCCTTCCCTTAAGCTGTCAGCAGTGGTTTTTTTTTCTTTTTGGTTTGCTTTATCATTGTTTTCTCCATGAATGTAGAGGATGCAGGCTTTCTCCACTCTAGTCCCTGTACACTTGGTGTGTGGGGCATGTATGTATTTCTTCTGGCTCGCTCTCTCTTGCATCAGTAATTTAGAGAAGGTACAGGTTTGTAGCACAGCTGTGTGAATTCAGGGGGAAAAAAATAGTGCTACCTGCCTTGTGTTTTCTGTTTTCATTTTGAACTGCTCAGCCCAGGCTTTCATGTGGCAGGAGTGGTGGAGTCTGATCAATGAAAACACGGGTTGGTAAGATCACAGGGAAGTTTGAATCAATACCTTTCTTACCTTCTAGAGATCTTCCAGCCATGAGGGAGAGGTTTCAGGGGCGCTGTTTCCTCTATCTGTACACAAAACTGGGAGGTCCTGAGATAAATGACCATAGAGCACTTTACTTTCATCATCTTTCTCTTTTTCCCTTGGTGTGGCTTGGAAACAGCGACTGTGGTCAGGCTAAGAGCTGGAAGAGAATGGGGTTTTTTTGCCTTGTGCAGGTAACCTGTTTTCTGTCCATAAGTTCGTGATCTGTGCTCCTTTCTGCTTGCTACAAAAGTAGACCTTATTTTTCTGCCATGCATGGCTCCAGAGCTATCCAGGGGAAAAATACAGTTGTTGGGACATGTCACCCCACTGCTGTTAGCCCTGCAGGGTATGTCTTTGCTATGGTGAATACAGAGCTGATGCTGAGTAGAGGGACTGTTTAACTGTACTTCTACTCTTTTCACTTCCTAGGAAATTAACTTGACTTGCCATTTTGAATTCTTCAATCTGAAACAATAAACAGCTCCTGCCTTGTACTTAACAGTGTGAGGACCAAGCAGCTTGTCCACGTGCCAGTGTGGGAGACTGTCAATGGAAAGATTTCTTCAGCCAGGCAGTCTGGAGGCAACGCGATTAATTTATTTTCTTCCCTGATCTGTGAACCCTCTCGGTTACCAGAGCATTGAGACCTTCAGCTGAACGGCATCCTGGGTCTGCCCTCACACACCTCCCCATGACTGCCTGACCGCCGGGGCTTCAGTCCTCGCTGAGGCCAAGCGCCTCTGGTCCTGTGCCTAGGCTGTCCCCAGAAATGGCGCTGTTATAGCTGCAAGAGGTGACGACTGCAGACCTGGGAACTCCGTAATTTATGCTCCCCACGCAAACAAACACGCATATGCCATTCACACTCCTGGTGTATTAATAGTGACAGAGCAACATGTGTTTTCCGCAAGAGCAATGCACCTGTTGAGGTTGTTCAAGGTCACCAAGTGCTGCTGCAATGATGCTTTACTGCTTTCTGCAGGCTCCAGCATGTGTTGAGGAGGGAGGGAAAGGTTTTTATTAGGCCAAGAGGAGCTGTGGGTGGGGAGCCATGCAGACATTTCAAGTCCACTCGCTGGATTCATGTGCTCAGCCCAAGAAGGAGGGCAGGTCGAGGAGCTGAGGCTGTTACCTGTTCTGGTCTAAATCTGGCATTCGTGATAAGGTAAATGGAAGTCTCCTAGCAACTGAGGTCAGCATTTGTCCTATGGTGTGTACGGTGCTGCCCTGCGAGGTGCACTGATAAATACGTTTTGTTCCACAGTTCTGTGTATCTGCAAGTCTGAAGCTACTGTTGCAATTGCTCTCACCTATTTTGTAGGCCAGAAATGGATTTTAATTAAAGCTCCTCTGCAGTTGTTTAAAAAATATTGGATCCTCAGTCACTGGGCAAGTAGCTCAAGGGCATGAGGGCTGCCCTTGTGTGCATCGTGTGAAACAACATGAGCAAAACTTTGCCCAACGTTAAGAGGTACTGAAAGCAACCCCTAGTATGTCTAAGCAGTGACTTACCCTCCTTCAGTTGCATTTGGATGTTACAGTATCCCTTGGGTCTCAGATGCTCTTAGACAGAGATTTCAGGTACATGATCTTTCATGGATTTCCTTTTGCAGAGCAGAGTCTAGAGCCACTGTGCTTTATCCCCTAGAGAAACTGCTATGGGTTGAGCTTGCAGAAAAGAAGAGAAGCAATGTCCTGGCTGTTTAATCTGGGTGCCTTAAAGAAACAGTAGCTGTAAATTGGAAAGCCATTTCTATCTGAAAAACAATAACTGGGGAGGAAGCTCATACATGCCTCCTGGATGCGATCCACCCCCTAAAGGGACCAGAGCAGTTGTAAGTGGGTAGGTAGGAAAGGGAGAACAGGATACGCAACCAACTCCCTCCCACTGGAGAGCAATATTTGGAGCTCGCTCTGTTTAGGATACTGGGTCAGGTAAGACGTGAAGAAACTGGGAGAAAGTTGTTTGGTGTGCTCCACTTGCTAATGCGTACAGAGTTTTGGAGAATTTTACACGGAAATGAACGGTGATCCTATTGGCATTGCCATCACTAGCACCCTGGTCCTTGTAGGTGTGCACAGATCCAGGGGGAAAGGCATGGCCAGTGGAAGGCAGGCAACAGGCTGGTGGGGAAATTGTCCCCAGGATCTACAAATGCTTTCCCTGATAATTAGGGGCATCTGCCGAAAGGCTGAGAGCTTTTTGTACCCTTCCCAGTCCCTGAATAGGCTCTCTTGTAAGTTATCTATTATTCTTTAGCCTTTCTGGTTTGGTTTTCCTCAGTTTTATTTTACTGGGAGGGGCAAGATTTGACCTACAGAAATTCCATTGTTTCAAAGTAATTATCCAGGTCCTGCAGGAGATTTTTATGATAGTGTTCAACAGTTTATAAACACAGGCCATCTTTTAGTTCTTCACAGACCAGATTATACAAATTAAAACTTTGCTGCTAAACAAAAGGGATACTAACCTGATAAAACCAAGAGGAAGCATTAAGAAACCAGATTAAGAGAATTATATTCTTGGTCATTTCTATTCTTAACTCATAGTAGAATGGGCACAAAGTACCTCCTTTATATCTCCAAACGTTCAGCCTAGAGATAGCTGTAGGCACAATATACATCCTGTATTCCTCATTGTAGTTTCCATTGTGGCAATCCCTGCCGGTGTTTTCTATTCCCGAGTTTTATCAATCTGAGCAAGTCAGTTCCTGAGGCTCTGCTGAAAGGCAAAAGGGTGAAAGAACATTATGTCTACGGAAATGTCAGAAGAAATGCTTCCCAACGTGCTGTGGATCATTAATTTGGCTTCAAAGAAGTGTTTTGTACTTTGGGATTTTACAGAGCAGCTGCATGGAGGATTTTTTACTATTGGACAGGGCATGTTCCCCACAAAGTAACCTTATAAAGCATTTTCTCTACTAACGGGATTGCAGACAAATAGTTTCTTGCTTTTATCCTCCTGTTTTCTCTATTCTGTCCCCAAGAATTCCTCTCAATTCCTAGGTTCCTCTTCAGGGTGACATAAGGACAGCTTACCCAAAGTGGGAGATGAGAGAAACGCAGTGTTAAAACAAACTGAAGCCGGTATGAGTTGCCAGGACTGAGGAGATAACCCATGCGATCAGGGTCATTTCACAAACATCAGGGGACAAAGTTCAGGAGTAGAATCTGTCGTTAGCGAATCTGAAAGATAGCATCGCCCTGAAAGTACTGAGTCAATCAGAAACTGCTAGAGTTTTCTACTGAGTGAGTTTTCAGTGACATCGTCATCATCAATATTATTATAAGAAAACAGAATATCAGCAATTATTTTTCCATTTAAGGAGTTGAAAATCACCTCGCTTCTCTGTTAAAGTCAGTTGAATGATGACATTAAATGATGTGCAAAGGAGCACTTTTTAAAATAAATGATGATTTTTGATGATGAAACTTAACTCTTTCTGTTACTTTGCATGAAGGTATGTTTTGTGTTTTTTGTGGTTTGGTGGTTGGTTTGTTTTCTGGATTGCTCATGCCAGTGCACTGAAAAGCTTGCAAGAACATTATAGTAGCGATGAGGGTATTGACTGAAATTCAGTGCTGTTAACCAAACTGGCAGCAGCTACCAGCTGTCCACATCCCATCTCCCTCCTCTCTCCTCAGCCCATTTTACTGGTGTTTTGAAGAGGTTGTGTGGCTTTTCCTCAAGACCGCAGTTTTCAGTGTGACCTTTTAATGCAACCTGTTGCTGGTGCCAGTTTGCAGCATCCCCTGAAGAACTCAACGTGTTTGTTCCTATCTGTGAAGTGGAAGTAATAAGAAGAGTTCTCACTCTGCTGGGATGCAATGAGGTTATGCCATTAAAAGTTGGAATAGGTTCCTTGTGATTTAAAGATATGTATACATATCGTTACCCCCTGAGCGAGAGTTGGAAACAAGATCTGAGAGTCCAGGGTCTAACCACTGAGCCATTCCTTGTAAAGAGAAAGTAGTTTGAGTGCAGGGATTAAATTTAGAAAAACAACACATGCATGATCAGATAAATAGCAATAGCAAATAAAGCAAAAACTATCCTCTAGAGCTGTCAAGGTTCTGCAAACATTTTTTTTCATTACTGCCCTTTCTCTGGAAACCCAATCTGCAGTACTGCCTCATATGAAGTAGTGCTAAGGAAAAGACGTATTTGTTGTGTATGTTTGTTCACTTAAAAAAAACAACTAAAGTGTACTCTTTCCAGCAAGTTTACAACACGCATCAGTCACAACTTCACTTGCTTCCCAGGAAACGGGTCTGTCACTTTGCTGTTTTACCAATGCGCAGCACGCATAACTTGGGCTCAAGCTTGAATAAAGTTTCTTGGTTGCATGAAGATCAGTTACATAGTTCATTGCATTGAACCTACTCACTGTGCAAAGCAGTGGATTCACAGTCTGTATCTGCTTAAATGTAATTTTTGCCTCTGCCCTCCCTCAGATAGCCCTGCCTGGCACAGTGGCAACCAGGTCTGGAGTCTCAGTGGCCCAGTTCAGCCGAGAACGTAAGCCTGCCCTTCTAGCTAAGTCACTAAATGTTCTCAGTGATGGGATTTTAAGCAGGGCTGGTTCCCCATGGTTTCACGTTAATAGGCAATTAAGTGGTTTGCTAGGTCCAGACCTAGAGAAACACCAGCTTTGATCACTACTCAAATAAGTTAAAGTCACTCAGGCAGCTGTTTTGTGCACAGAGATACCCGGTGACTGGATCCGTATTAGAAACATTGTGTTTGGGCGTGGGCAAAGGTTTCTACTAGAGAAAAAAAGTTATTACTAGATAAGGAAAAGATCTCAAAATTAACATTGAGAATCATTCTGTTTATACTCTAAGGGCTGCTATTTACTTTTATAGATTTGTTTATACAAGTTTTGAGGACAACTGCATTTTTATCATATGAATCTACCCGACTCCCGACAAACTCCCCTAGAAAAATTCCTAAGAGTTTTCCTTAGGGCTGTTAAAAAAAGAAATAATAATAATAATAATAATAATAAAAAAAAGGACAGGGTGGAGAAGTTTAAGGGGTGGTATGGCTATGCAAAATTGTGTTTTCTTGTCCACCAAAGCTTAAGTAGTTGTAAATTATGCATATACATGGAACAAGCATAACCAGTGCTAAGAAACAGGGATATAACCGTGTTTCGAACAGTTTCAAAACTGCACAGAAATTACTGTCCTCTGCATGTGCTATTAACACCAAGACTTTCCTCCTTGTACAGTTGTTTTCCACACAGAAATCTAAGATAGCATATTCCGTGCAGTCTTCTGTTGGACATTGAGTTTCAATCTGTTATTTTATTACTAGGACCAACATGAATGGCATCCTGATCATAAGGTGCAGAGATGCAGTTTATGTGTAAAACTGGTATGCTTTTCTGGAGAACCATGTCAGTGGCCAGGCAGTTGACAATGTCTTGATGCTGTGCCTGAGAAAGGTTTTTTGGGCTAAAACCTCCCAGGGTAGGCCAGATGGTATGTGACAAAATTCTGTACCTGACAAATTCCACAGAGGTTTTACCTTTCGTTCCTCTGGGGCCAGGATTTCATCCATGTTTCTGAATCCCATGAAGCTGCACAGCCCTGAGAAGGATAGGAGCTCACTTACTGGAGGTGACTCTGCCTCTTCTGATCTCCCAGTGTGGTCTATCCCTCTTGTCTACAAAGATGGATAGCTGGAAAAAGAGTCTGAACGGGGGTCTCCATTACATTGCTCACAATTTTTATGCATTCAGTGAGGCAAGGCAAGTGATTCTCCAAAAATGACAGGCATAAAAAGAAGGTTGTAAGCAGGAACAAGTTCCCTTCTCTTACCAACACTTGTACGTATGTTACGTGTCACACCCCCATTGCGGTTGTGCCCAAACCTTCAATAGTATGCTAGAGCAGCCGCCACACGTCAGCAATGCAATTCAGTAGTCAAGAACAGAAACTGTAGAGATTAGATGAAGTCCACTTTTCTGTTGCTTTACACTGTTTATGGCTGCCTACTTGCATTATTATTATTACTGCTTTCATAGTTTTTGACTTTCTGTGAAGTATTGGGTGTTTCCCACCACCAGCAGCCTGGGAGGCCAGATGTGCTGTCATTGTGGGAGCACTAATGAACTGACCAAGAATGCATTTGCTTTGTTTTGCTGGAGGCTTTGTGCAGAAAGAGTGCCAGATCATCTCTTCACCACATGCTTATGGTCTAAATGGGTAGAATAAGAAAATGAAGCCAAAACTGGTACAGCATAAAGTTGCAGGGAAAATGTGCTAGGTTCATAAAATTGTGGCCCAATGTCTTCTTCAGTCTTCAAAGAAAGCTCTTTATAGAATCACTAAAAAAAGCTGTTTGTCTTAGTAGTTCTTTATTTAAAATCAGAAAATGGAAATAGATACATGGCAGGTATTGAGGATTTCTTTTTCATTGCATTCGTTCATATATCTTCGTTCATTTCTTACTGCGTTTCTTCATGTTTTAAAATTTAGACAAAGATAAAACAATTCTAAGGATAGTTCATGCTACTAGCTCATAATTGTAACAAGTATTTTATCATGTCTCTGCCATTGCTGAAAAACTGAATTCATCATCTCTGCAAAGTGATTCTGGAAAAAAAGTAATAGTCAATGGTATGCTGTTAATGATGTGTTTAAACAGTAGCCTACCATGAGATCACGATGTTCTAAGAAGAAATATCCTCAGGAATGCAAACGCACCATCTAAATAAAATGTAGGTGGAATTAGCAGGAAAAGATGGAACTGACTTAATCTGATTGTATTGTTTCCTAACTCATGAGAAATTGAGGGAAGCATAAACATAAGTGAATTGTGCACAGCCGGCCATGGTGAGAGGACTTCATAAAGCCTGGAGGCCCAGAGCAAGGCCAGTGTGAGTTCATTTTTTCTAGACCAGACTTTGATCTTGGCTGCCCTGGAAGAAGACACATCCCTGGGAGGGGACAGTGAGACTTCTGCAGCTCCCTCACAATCAGGCTTAGTGAAGGCCTAGGGAGCTTTTAACACAACAAAATAAATGACATCTTATCATAAGAAGCTGTTTTGAAACAGTCTTATGGTGGATGTGTTCAGCCTGTTAAAATGGCCAGGTGGGCGGGAGGATGGCTTCTTTTCCGGTATTAATTAGATGAGGAAGTTTGTGGTGGGATATGTGTTACATCTATAGAAGGTAACTGTAATTTTTAACTGTAATGGTTTACCCTTCCAGTTCCCAGTGGCACGCGTCCAGGGTCTGATGGCTGGGAAGCGCAGCTGTAGCCAAGGATTCCTCTTCAGCATGTCAGAAAGGCAGGCTGTTTGCTTTGCTCTCTGTTTCTCCAAACTAGATGGAGGGCTGTAATGCTCATCTGTCCCTCTAGGGAGTTACGGGAGTGATCAATGTGTGCAAAGCAATGATGAAAGTAAGGAGAGGACTTGACGACAATGGTGCCGGAAGGGTGCTGAGTATCAGCATCTCTTGGAGATTGAAGGTTGTTCCCACATAGGGTAAGGAGCCAGGTTAACATCCTGATGCTGTGTTTAGGTCACTCAGTCTTCAGGCCCTGGGTGGGAAGGCCAGCTCCAGCCAGAGATTGTCATACTTGGCTGCAGTTAAATCTTTGTGATGTTAAAAGCAGTCCTGGAAAGCATTGAGGTAACATCTGGTCAGCAGAAGACAATGGAAATTGAAAAGACTGTGGTTGGACTGGCCTGGACCTCCTCTAGCTTCCTGACGCAGGAGCGTGGTCTGAGTGTCCACACTGTGAGGTCCCTGCGTGCTTATCAGCATCCACCACTTGTACGTGAAAGAAGGAAGTGAGAAGTGATTCAGTTTTCATCCGGGCCCCGCAAGCAGCGTGTGCAACTGTGTGTTCTCTCCTCTTCCCAGTTCCTGCATCACCCTCACTCTGCCTGCCATGGTCATCCTCCATGTTTTGTAAGTGCTTCTGGGGAGACGGCTGGTCTTCATTTTGTTCTGCAGAATGTTTAGTCCAAAACAGGTAATGGAGTACATTTAAGGAAAACCAAACTGCACTCCCCCTGCAGCAGTCTTTCTCTGCCTGCCTGCCAGGCAGGAGGGAGAGGCATCGATGGGGTGCAGAGCCATGCGTACCAGCAGCCCGTGACAAAACCCGCCTCACCTCTGGAGGCTGGTGGGCAGCCCGGGAGGCTGGTGGGCAGCCCGGCATCGGGGGGGATGCCAGGGAAGGGAGAGCTCCAGTTTCACAGCGTGTGGATGGTGGGGCTGTGAGCAAGGACCGTCGGCTCCATCTCGCCAGCTGGCTCGCTCAGCAGTTTTCGCAGGAAGTGTGAAGAGAACACATTTTATGGGAGATATTTATCATTACCCTGTACTGCTTAAATATAGCCTGTGTAGCAGGTTAGAGCTTGTTAGGCTTTTATCTTCTCAAGTTGGAGGATGATGTATTAATCCATGAGTGTTGCAGCCTCAAGTGAATTACAGAAAGTCATCCCCAGTGAGTAAAGATAAATGACATTTGGAAATTAACCCATTACGTAGTCTCTTCCAATAAAGTGCTTACTAAAATATTAAATTGTAAGTGAAGATGCTTCAGGTCTCATTTGAAAGTCAGAAAGACACTTGTTTGTAATTCCAGTACTGGTTTTCTTTTTTTTTTCTCAGAGATTTCATTTCTCCTGAAAAGGTTTGGGACTGACAGCGGACAAAGTCTCTATTAATCCACTGAGCAGACACAGCAGCTATAATGCGAGCTACTCTGCCCTGTTCATGTGCTGCAGCCTTTGCTGAGAAAGGAGCAGTCCCGAGGGATGTGGTGTTAGCTCAGACTTTGCAGCATCCAACTACAAAAAAAACCCAGTTGTTCAGCTCTTTATCGACCTGCACCTGCATTAATTCAACTGGGTTTAACTGTTCATTTAGATGGATTTAAGGTGACCTACAGGGCAACATGGACCCACTGTTAACTTTTCTGCCAGTGTAGGTCTTCCAGCTTCAGCCCAGGATGCAACTTGAAGCTGATCCTGGCTCAGATATTTGAAGAATGAGAGCAATAATAATGCTGAGATGCACATTCAGCTGTGAGTGTTACTAAAGGCTTGGCAGTCCTCATCATCTCTAGGTTTGTCACTCCACACCAAAGTAAGGGTGTAAAAAAAGGGTGCACAGGGGTAAAAACGCCCCTGTTATTCCAAGGCAAGTAATTCTAGTTTTAAACCAGTATACAGTGAATGCAGGTTTCATACAGTTATCATTGATGAGATTTGCTTTGGAGTAAATATGCCTGTATAAATATCCTTGTTCCAGGCTAAGATCTATAAGCATGATAACAGAAAGCAAAAGACAAAGCATTTTCAAGAATTCCTTCCTCCAGCACACCGCATTGCTGTGGTGATGGTTTTTATTCTCTGAATGTGGAACTGGACCGACCCTGACATCATCGCCTCACTTCAGAGAGGCTGCCCAGCAGAAATGGCTTTCACTTCCAACCTGAGCTGGCTCCAAACCAAGGACCCAGAGGGCAGAGCCTCTCTTCCCATTATCTATCCTGTAAGGCATCAGAGCCAATTTCCCATTTTCTTTTAGTGCTAGCAGCTTGATGATAACAGAGAATTATTAAAGCCATATAATATTAAATATGATGGTAATTAGATAATCTCCTGTAACTGCCAAACTGTGATTTTTAAAGACTGTTGTTCATCACTGGCTTTTTCTTTTCTGATGGCGAAGGACAGACTTTGTCTTCTCTGTTTCTCAAGTGCTGCCACTGCATGAGTATAGTTTATGCTCATGGAGGGAATTTGTTTCTGCTCATTTAATTGCTTTCAGCCCATACCAGTTCTGATTTTACTGCAAGGCTGTCAGTTACCCTTATGTGAAGGGTATTTGGAAGAGCGTATATGGCCTATAGAAGCTTGGTGTTGCACAGCATCGCTTGAGGTGATGGAGCTTCTAGGAAGAGAGAGACTGCTCTACAGGGAGGGCACAGGTTTGATTGGGAGACTGGCTCAGGTTGTCCTTTCGAATAAGCATGGAAACAAGTCATACAATAAGATACCCGAATAATTTTGGACTTGAGGTTCTTGCATGTTTTAGAGGTGTTATGGAGGCAAAATTAGGCCTGCACTTAGGGAAATCTTTGACATACCATTTTACAAAGGAAATATCTAAAAGTCTGGTTTGCTCTTGTAGCTGCTTTCATAGGCACTTGCCTTGTGTGCTGCTGCTGTGATTTGACTTATTAATAAATTCCTGGTATAAGGAAGGCCGGATCTTGTTCCCATTGCAATAAACAAATTCAAGCAGTAAAGGAGTAAGACTTTAGGTAGTAACTCTCAAAAAGTGTTTTATTAGTTTTATTATCTGACCAGAATCATCCTGGTTGTGTTAGCTCCTCTGCATCCAGTGTCTTCCAGGCCACATTCTGCGGGTAGGAGGTTGTCTTGCATCAGCTCTTCTCTTTAAAGATTATACTTATATACCATTAAATCCAAACCAAAGGACAATTCACATGCGTTTTTAACATTGTTTAATCCCTGATTGAGATCAGCAGTTTGAGTTTTTACAGAAACTTTATACTCACCTGCCTATGAAGTGTGGATTCTCTGCAATGAAAGTGAACAGAATAATCCCCCCTTGTAAGGGTGCAAGAGAGCTCTTTCACCACTGGTTTATGTGGTTAAAATGGGAGTGATGCAAAAACAATCATCAGCCTTAAGAACACATTGAAGATATGAATTAATGCCCATAGGAGCCTGCCAGCCTTCTCAGTGTGTTTTCCGTAGGCTTAAAGTTTGAGGGATGGGAACAGACAGGACAGAGCAAAACTTTTTTATAGAGAGTGACGCAATAAACACTTCATAGCAATCATATACAATTTTAATGAAATACTGTACTAGAGTAGTTCTACTGTTCTGGGCATCAGTGAGAGGGGATGTAATTCACAGTACTGTTTTTGGCTTTTAGTAATTTTCTCCTAGAGTCAGAAATGAGTGAGTGTGCAGTCTCAATTCTGACTCAGTCTCATGCTGTTAGTGATAGTGGCATTTTAACTGATATTGAAGCAAGGACAGAAACGAACATTTAAAAGCAAGCAAGAATGACAGAAATGCTAACATGAGGAGAATAAAGAAGAAAAATGCTAAAACAGTAGTTCAGAAAAGATGGGGGGGGGGGGGGGGGG
>RSEF01000002.1:71343424-71364244 GCA_003993805.1 Himantopus leucocephalus | reverse complement strand
GGATAATTTTAGACCAGAACTGTAGAAACAGTACTTGACCACAGACTGAAAATTGGTAAAGCTGCTATTTCTTGTCAGACCAGCTTGATTTTGAGTCTAAGCTGCTGAATGGCGATTTTCCTCTAGTCTGATCCTGCGTCTTTTAATTAAACAGGGTTGTCATCCACATCTTTGAGATCTGATGTGAGCGGGAGCTCGTCTCTGTTGATTTGCTCAACACTCTGTGTGCAGAAAGCAGCAGCTGCTGCTGGTGATCCCAGGGCTGATTTGTCTGCGTCTTCCACTGGAAATGTTTCCGTAAATGAAGTAGGCTGTGCGAGGAGGCACCTAGTCTAATTGGAGCATTAGGTCTGTGTAGTAGGTGGTACGCATGTGGTTTTTTGTTGTTTTTCTGTCAGCTGGTAGTTTATCTGTGACATGTACGGGGTTTTGATGGATGTAGGTAGTGCTGCTGCACAGAAGAGCCATTACGTGCTGGTGCAGTGTGGCCATGCTGCGGCTTACAGTGTTTTCAGAGTGCTTTGCCCCCCTTGGGCTCTCACACATTGTACACTTTGAGTAGCAGCTACCATGGACCTCAGTGGGGGTCCTGGGCAAGATCTTGGCCTAGGTGATAGAGGTGAGTTGCTAGTTACGTTACCCCTACCTTCATAGCTCATCACTGGAGTGGTTTCAGCACAGTTGTGCTGAGTGGTGTCTCAAAGCATAGCTGTCAAAATCACCTGCTAAAATCTATAATTTTTGAGAGTCTTCGAGTATTTTCAGTGGATAGGTGTAACAAGCATATTCCCATCCTTGCCAGCAGCCCACTAGTGAACTGAAGCTGTACAAGGTTTTGCTGATAAAGCTGTAGCAATGCAGCCCATGTGAGAAATGCAGTTTGGACCACCAGAAGATCTCCTCATTAGCCCACTTCTCCAAATAATAAAAGGCAAGGTAGCCTCACACTGACAGCCAAGAAATTCTGCGGTGCACCTTCTGTTAGCCATGCTGGCAACTTGCAGCAGCAGCTCAGGCAGCTTATGTATAGGAGACATGTCTTCTCTCTCCCTCCTTCCTCACTGAATGGGTTGGACCAGCAACTATGGCTTCTCTTGAGATGCTGCAGCTCCTTCAACCACAATTCATCAGACAGGCCAGCAGTTCTCTTCCCTTCCCTCTCTTTCTTCTTTTCCCTCTCATTAAACCACTGCAGTAACTGTCATCTCAACCCAGCTGTACATCAGCGAAGATACTGTGCTGTTTCGACAGCAATCTGAGCTGAAAGAAAAGATTTTGCAGGCAGAATTGGACCCTTGGGGGTGAGTTGAATGATGCCGTCACAGGAGAAGAAGGACTCTTTTTCCAGTGCAGCTCGTGGTTTTTGCCAGGCAAGAGCAAGGGTGTGAATTTTCATATACATGGGTAATCAAGCTGGCAATGTTTCAAAATGCTTGGGTAGGTCTTGCCCCAGCTAGGAAAGATTTAAATCTAATTAGAAATCAGAGCTAGGAGGAAATGATATTTCTGCCCATGAGAATTTCCAAGATCTCAAAGCAATGTCTCATGCTGTAATGGGAGGAAAACTTGAAAAGCTGAGATACAGTGAAAATCAGATAATAGGTAAAAATGTTTTATAAAACCGTACAACAAAGCTCTGTATTCTAGCTAGAAGATAGTTTCAATGCAAACCAAATTTCTCTTGCAGTTACAGCATTTTTTAATTACACATTCATTAATTGTTTAAAACAAACCTTTGTTTTGGGCCCTACAAATGGATTACTTTTTTTAATATTACTGGGAAAAAATTTACAAAGAAATTCCAGCAGTTTTCCCCAACTGTAAATGTATTCAAACATTTTTGCCTCTAACAGATTCAGGTTTGGGAACAAGCGTTTCCTAATGTAAATTTTCCTTGAAAAATTCCTGCCACTTCTATTAAAAAACACTAGTTCTTCCTTAATTTTAGCCCAAGGGCAACAGTGACTGTGTAACTTATTTCGGTTTTAGTTTCACTAGCCTCATAGCAGAGTATTGTCAAGGTTTTTCCTCCTCAAGAGTTGAGTACATTGTGACTGATGATGATGTTATTTTTGTCACCCTCGTTGTACGATCTCATGGTTATTCCATATTCTTCTAACATGTCTGTTGTACCAAAGAGATTGTATATCATCCATTGCAGTAGTTATTTCACATTTCTAAGAAAACATAACATTCATTCATAAACACAAGGAGAACAAAAGACAGAAGAAACAGCATTATATTCCATATCTACCATAAGGAGTCTACATGTCAAAACCCACATATGAAATAGAAACCAAACCAGATTAACAGATGTAAAATCAGTATGCATTCAGAAGAAAAAATCAGAGTAGGCAGAGAGAGAATGAATGGTAAACAGGTCAGATGCTGGAGAATCACTCAGTCCAGGACTAAACGAGTGTAAATAAAACTAGGAAAAAAAATCCCTTTTCCTTTTTGCCATAGGAATGTCAATGGTGGGTAATGTGTCCGCGGCCACAGGAGCAGCTGTGGAGTGGTGGGATGCGTCACACCTATTGCGCACCTATTGCTTCTGAACTTCACGAATTAGACACAGGGTGCCTCCGTGAGCAGACTTGGCCAATGTTCGGTGTTCCCTTTGTCCTGGTTGGAGTGGATGTCTTGGTGCGATGAGGCAGTTTTTGCAAGGGACTGCCCCAGGAGCTTTCTTCTCCCAAGAAGGTCTCCCGGTTGGGTTCTGCTTTGCAATGGGAGGATCTGAGCCTATTTTAACTATTTTCTTCTCTGGGAGAACAGCACTTAAATGCTGGTTTGAAGAGGAACGCACTAAGGTTTTGAGCACTCAGATCCCGCACTGAATCTCTTTCCCTTCTCCTAATTTAGTTAGAGTGTTTCTGAAAGGTCATTAGCTGACAAAGAAACTGAAATCCTGTCATGAGCGACGTATCGTTGGTTAGAGATAGCTTTTGCACTAGGTTGTGCTGAAGCCCCAGTCTGGAGAGAGCACCTCAAAGCCCTGTAGGTAGTACCCACTGAAATGCATTGGCAAACTGCAATCAGATGTGTCTGTCGCTACAAAAGGGCTAATGCGGTTTCACTGGGCACTGAGCAAAAGACTGCCCGAGCTGGTAGGAGAGCTGTGTCAGTAGAGGATGCACAGTCATGAGCCGGATTCACTCGCCTGAGTCCAGGGAGTGCCAATAAAATCTGGAACTGCACCATCATGTATTTGTGTATGAAAGGAGCTGTACAGCAAGTTGTACCTGCTGTGTATAATGTGATATAATGAATCTAAAAGGTCAACATCACAGTCCACTAGCATTAAAAATAAAGCTCCGGAAAGGTGAATTTCTGTGCTTAGAAAGTGGTGAAGTCCCCCTGCGAAGCTGAATCACAAGATAATAGATTTAAACAACCCCCTAGCTTCTGATTGCCTCTGCCCCACTTTCTAGTTCAGACCAGTGGATACCACTAAAGCCACCAGCTTTGATGAAGAAGGGAATCAACATTTCTGTTTCAGGCTGTGTTTGTATAAACAGGCAGCTGCTTAAATATGCTGAAGTGTGAGAATGTGAGCAGAGAAACAGCAAAAGCGAGTGAAAATCTCTAAGAAATACCACTGAATACATTGGACTGCAGTTCAGCATTTTCTTATGGGCATCATTTGTATTTATACTGTCAACACTGGGTGGATGAATGGAGGTACAGTAAACGATATGTACAATTTGAATTTTTCAGTGTGTGCTCGAGACATGATTCTGTTTCTCCAGCAAATAAGATGATTTTTTTCTGCTGTTTCAGGGATTAGGTAAATCCCATGAGTGATGACAACAGACAGAACTGGGGCTTGCAGAGATACAGAAGGGAAGATATACTTGACACTTGTGAGAAGTGAACTCTGAGCTGGCGGTGCGGTTAGACACGCAAGCCTCATTTCACAGTGCTGAAATATTGCCTTCTCATTCTCCTACCTTGAATCATGAAACCCCACGTTCTTCTAATGATTCTTTCAGAGGGAGAAGTGAAATGATTCATACAAAGAACCAGAATTGCTCAAACCACATCCCTTTTATTTATCTAGACCAAACTAGAACCTCTGCTCAAGTTTGGATTGTTTGGGATAAAATAATCATAGTGCTCCTGAGCTGGTTTTCTTCTTCTGCTCCGTTATGTTCCTGTCCTTCTGATGGCCCACTTTAAAACTCATGTAGCTACTTCTTGTGTCAGAAATGACACCTTGGTGGGTGCTCCCGGGCACAGAGGAGAGGCCTAGAAGATGGAATCTCATCGTGGGTTGTTGCCTTGATGCAAGGAAAGGAGGTCGCTGCTGCAAAGAAGGCTTGAGCAGCTGTTTAAGCAGGAGAGGGGAAGCTGAGACTGCTGGCATGGGCAGAGAAGAAAGGATTCGCATTGTGTCTTGAATGAAGTAGTGGTGTCAAGGATGCAAGAGAAGGGAGGTGAAGTGAAAAGAAGAGGAGGAACCTCCAAGCTTTGGACCTGATTTAGAGAAGCATTAGAGATGGGGATGAAGGTAGTGAGACATAGTGCTTAGGTGCTTGGATAATTTAAAGGCCCTTAGCTCAAGATTGAACGTCTGGTGAAGGAGGCTGACTTGAGTGTAGAGTACTTTGAGGCTGCTTGGCTGATGTCCTACACACTTTGGAGTGCAGAAGGCCAAGGACTAAGAAACATGTCGCCTTCAGACACCTTTTCATCTCTTTCTCTTTTTTAATTCCGTTCATGCAGTAAAAGCATCTTGAGTAGTTTTTGTTTCCTAGTCAGCAAAACCTACGTGCTACCATGTAGCAGTTGATGAAGCAATGCTCAGCCGTACTTCACTGTTCACTCACTGATGAGCTGCAAAACGTAGCATTCACTTCTACCCCTTACACATATCACCAGCTGGCTACCCACAAGCTGTGTTTTGTTTGTCTACTAGGTACTTAGGTGCTGTTCAGTACGTCCACCTGCAGAGAAATTCAAGAAGGGATCCAGGAGTTAACCGTGGGCTTCTGTGGTATGGTCAGAGGAAGAGTCAGGGTCAGAGTAATGGGTGTTGGTTTGGGGTCTTTTACGTGCTTTTGCTAAGTGCATCTGAGCTGCAGACTTCCAGCTAAATGTTGGCCTTACATTAATAGCCCTTTTTGAAAGCCTTTTGTCTGATTTGCCATTTGTCTCATGGTTTGTGGCAGTGGCCATAGAAGATCTGGGGTGGATTTTTTTTCTGAAGAGAAACAGCAGCTTGGAGGCTAGCTAGAGAAGAAGCAGTTGAAGTTCCTACAGGGAAGATTTGTGCTCTCTGTGATAACAGAAGATCAAGGGTTGTGAGGGATGGTTTGCATCATTGGAGGAAGGTGGGGAGTGTGGATGCTCTTGAGGCATGTTGGGCAGGTCTGTGGCTGAGGATTTGCACCAGGGTGTATCGTTTTCATCATAATACCATAAACACTCTTTTGAAATAGTCACAGTGCTTTGTATTTCTGTGTTACTTTTACGGACTTGCTTGGAGTACCCTGCCATCCGGTAGTTTTTCGCACAGGGCAGAATGAGATAAGGGGAAGAGATGCTGAGTGCTTTCACGCTGTTGCTCAGCTTCCACTGTGGGAAATGTAACACCTCTCCCTGTCCTTAATGCCCAGCCTGGCTCACTGCATGAAGCTCTTCACAGTATAGTCAGAGCTGACTCTCAAGACCTGCTTTTTGGAGTAGTCATAAAGCAGCTTTCTTGTAGCTTGCTGGGAAAAAAATGCAGTGAAAGTCATTCTGGTGACAGCTACAGGGAAGAAGTAACGTTCTTTGCAAACTTACATGTAAAGACTAAGAAAAACAAGAGCAAGAGCTGTGCAAGTGAGGGGACTCTCTATTTGATGCTTGAATGCTACAGGCCTGTGGAAGACTTATGTTTACAGATACGGGGGTCAAACAGAGATTTCCATTACCAGTTGCTCTTAACATTAGTTGTGTGATGCTTCCCCTCTTTTTTTTTTTTTTTTTTTTTTTTTTTTCTTTTTTTCNCCTTGTTCCCTTCTGTCTGGATTAAGCTGTGCAACTTATGTGGTATGTGCAAAAGAAAGGGTAGCAACCTTGCAGCAAAATGAGTTGAGTTGATCCTGCCACAATTCCTTTTTTCCCCTAAATAATCAAATTAATTAATTAGTCCATTGCTCTGGGGAAGTACTCTACGCCACTGCTTGCTGGCTGCACTGACTTACGGGGCTGCTGTCAATTCCACGGTCTCCAGAACTGACATCTGCCGCCACCGCAGCTCCTGAGCCCTCTGTGCTTTTTGGGAGGCTGTAGCAAAGGTGCGTGTGTGCCCGGGCTGTGTGCAAAACTAACGCCCCTCTCAAAGCGTGAGGAATCTTAGATTACCCTTTTTCTTCCAGCCCTGGTGGCTGATGTGAGCATGCTCCTTGCATGCATGGCACTGGCTATTTGCCAGGCTTAGTGTAATTTTTATTTTTTTTTGAATGAGTGAGTGAATGAATGAATGAATACCTGATTAAGTTAATGAAGCTGAGCCAATGGTGGGAGGGAGCAACTTGGCTGCTGCCTGCTCTAAGAGATCTGGCAGCACATTAGACTTGCATAACGCTTTACAGCTCCATGCTGCGCTCCATATGAGCCACAGGAGAGGGCTGCAATAATTACTCGGCTTTTCGATTGAAACCAGCTGCAGGTAGCTAGTCATCCTTTTGTCCATTTCACTGGTGTCGGGGAGTCACTTGTCTCTGCGCCGTGGATTTCCAGTGGCAGATGGGTAAGATGCTTTCCCAGAAGTGATCGCAGCGGTGAGAAAGCATGTTCGTGGCTCAGTGGCTTTTACGAAAGGTCCATTCAGATTTCCAAGCTGTGATTCACTGGACCCACATGTCCAATGGAGGAATGTTTTTAGTTCTTGAGTTCAGACCTCCTGTATAAATAACCTTTATTGGAGTAGTGTGATTTTTATTTTCCCCTTCCTTCTTCAGTTGGCTGGGAGAAGGGGAGCAAAAGGTTTTCTTGTATCTGTTTTTTGTAAGAAAAGTCATTTTTAAACCCTTCCAGTTCTTTCTGATTGCTGTTTAAAGCGAGTTCTTTCTGGCAGTCCTGGATGGTACATACCTTTGTTTCTCACATACTTAAATTAAGAGTACTGGCACTGCCTGTTAGCACACCGCCTTCATTTGTCAGCGTTCCCTGCTTGAGAGCAATGCTGATGATTTGCATTCTTAGTTGGAAGGGGTGGGTTTTTCATTGCAACTGGAGCCTGTGACTGTGGAGCCTGCTATGTTGTTATGAACTAGCATTATTTCATTTTCTTTTAATTTTTTCTGCATTGCCTTGTCAGATAGAACAGTCAGGGCAATCTCACTGTTGCTGCACTGGCCTCAGTCAAGTGACGCTGGTGATGGATTTGGCTCTCCGTGCCCATTTTATCTGCCTGCTGTGCTCCCCATGGAGAAGGAGATAGGCTCCCTACAAAGCTGAGTCAGGAAGAGTAACTAGTCACTTGGTTTTGTGGGGTGTAGGGCCAGGACAGATGTTTTATGGGGAGAGGAGGTACAGAAGTGTTGGTCTGGCTTTTTTTTTTCCGGTCCATCTGCACTCATACGTGCACTGACCCCTACAACGTTACCTGTGTTGAGATTGCTAGTTTGGGGGTCTGTGCAGGACAAGCGGGCAGTGCTGCAGGGCACACCCAAACGTAGTTGACCCTGAATGAAGAAGAAAAAAACGAATGAATGAGAGAAAGACTGCAGAGGTGGTTGGGGGGGGGGGGGGGGGGGNTGAACTCACTCTCAGCCTTCTGCAGCCCTGGGGGACCGTGCTGCATGCCTTAAGGCTGGGGTGAGCTGCTGGCGTTTAGGTTTTGTCAATGGTGACCGTCAGTGATCCTGATTCAGCGAGGCACCGAGTGTGTGCTGGGGCTATGAACAAGAGCTTCTGAAAAATTGCTTCAAGTTAAAGCTTTGCTGAATGAAGCCTGAGAGAAGGCAAGGTGCTGGAATCCATTTCAAGGGGAATTTAACATCAATTCGTGTTTCGCACTTTACAGATGGACTAATTATAGTCTAATTTGCTAGCACATGGAATCTACCAGAGAAGCAGTCTGCAGGGAGGAATTCCAAGGAAAGGCATCGAGTGTGCAGCTGACCTTTCCCAATCTGCCCCTAAAGCTGTGCTCTCACACCATCCCCTTATCATCCAGGCTTAAAGGTACATTCCTCCCCATAAGCGCCTGTGCTTATCTGTAAAATGGCTGCTCCGAGTTGGCTGCTGCTTGCTGGTGTTACTGGCTGGATCTTCAAAGGGGTGAAACGCCCCCGGTTTCTGTAGTTTTTCATGGGGGTCTTATTCATCTCTCCTGGCAGCGAAGCCAGGCGTCTTTCTAATTTGTTTTGCTGAAGGAGTAGAGAATGTTAGCGAGCATTTTCAGACACATGGAAGGAGACCTGTGTGACATATCTGCGGTGCAAATGTGTTCATACAGGCATGACAGTTTCTGTCACAAGTTAAAATGAGTGGCGAGTGGGTGTCGCTACGTTTATAGTCACTCATGTGAAATTTTCAATGGAAAATTGTGTAGGCAGCTCCCATTGTAGCTGGGCACATTTTAGATAAATGAAAAACATCAACAAAGTAATTTCGGTATTATACTTGTTTATAAATGAACTCTATTCGCTCATTTAAGCTGCAGAAACGCCTCTAGGGAATGGGTGCAAGAGTAAAGGATGTCACTGTGCACTATCAGACAAGCTGGTCCTCTAAACCCGCTATCCTGTGCTGGCAACAGTTGGTGCAGTGCAGGAGATAAAAGGTTAGATGTTGCATCCAGCCACTTGCAGAGCGGCGTAGGTGGGATCCATCTTTCCATCCTGCCATCAGTGGGGTTGAAGGAGGACTTTAACATGTGTGTATTCGCCCCACGGCTTCCCCTCTGCCACCAAAGGCGGTGGGTGTGTGTGAAGGGGGATGCTGCCTTCCTGAACATCTTGGGTTGGTGGTCCTCACGCTCCTGGCGCAGCCGCCTCTCAGGGTTTGGGAGCAGGGCTTCAGAGGGGTTTGGCAGACCTCTATCAGGTTGTAAAGGCTTCAGTGCAGCGTGGTGGTAAAACGTTGTGCTGCTGGGATGTGCTCCAGTGTCACGCCTGGATCGGCTCTGCCTGCAGGACCGTGCAGCTCACAGTCAGCCTGAGCTGCAACCCCAGGCCCAAGCAGCCCCAGGTCTGTCCTTCGTGGCCACAGATAGAGGTGCTTCTCGTAGGGGTCAGCTGAGGTGCACTTGCTGCTGTGCAGCTGAGACAGACAGCCGTGCATCAAGTTGTGCACACTCACATGCGTTTGTCCCCGGGCTCAGGCCCTTACTTAGCAGTTAAATCCTTCTCCCCCTTTCTCTGTAGAGGCAGAGGGCTCTAGAGTCCAGTGCTTCACCCTCAAAGAAATGTCACTGTAATCAGCGTTGTCAGCTCTTGCGTTTTTATCACTAGTCTCTAGATATTTGATGCTGTTTCACAAAACTCCAGATCCTGATGTCAAACAATGAGATGGGAAATTCCACTTCTCGCTAAAATAGTAAGTTTCTGGTCTTGTGGGTTGCAGGGAAAAGCTAGAGACCTCAAGCCTGAAAGCCCTCACGCAGCAGAAGGGCAAGTTAAAAGAAAAAAATAATAAAAAAGCAAATAACCTCCACCGTTATCATTTTAAGAAATCTTCTATTTGTAAACCAGTATCATGTGCTTCAGGGGCAAGAAGCAGGGCCTGACTCATGGTATTTGAGTGCACGGGTTTGGTACTGCGAGGCAGGGGATTTCTGTGCTGGGGAGCAAGGGTGCTGCCTGCAGGGTGGGCTGGGAGGGCAGCAGGACGGCCAACACACCCAGACCTTCCGATGGCAGCCCTGACACAGGGTCGGCTTGCGGCACGTGGAGCAAACAATTCCTTGTGTCCAGCCTGCCTGCCCGCCTGGCATCTTGTGCTGCGCTCTGTGGTACCACCTCTCTGCAAAGCATGCTGGAATAGGAGGGATCACCTTTGCTAGTAACTTTTTTTGTAAAAGAAACATGGAATAAATGAGTAGGCAGCTGTGAATATAGTCAGATCACCCACGGTACTCAGAGTACAAGGCTTATGTGTAGCCGCATGGCTATACGTGCGCGCAGAAAAGTATGCTGTGCATCCAGAGCATGGAATGATTTTTACAGATGCTGAAAATACAGGCATCTTTCCTGTTGCAGAACCCAATGATGGCACCCAGATGAACTGATGACAGAAACCTGCAAAATTCTGAAAGTTAATTCCAACTCTGAATTCATCAGTTAGCTTCATTAAAACCGAAGCTAATACTAGCACCATATTCTTCTGCAGCTCGCCAGCACCTACCACACAAAATAACTATGTGTACCTAACCACAGTGTACCTGTAGTAAAACAGGACTACAGGAGGCACGTGCCCTGCTTGGAACATGCAGATCTCCCCTTACCCTCAAAATTCAGGAGCTAAGTGGCAGAAATAAATAGTTAACCACTGGAGTAGCTTTCTAATAATCAATTTGTATCACCTGCATTGTCATTGAGTGAATGGCTGTCCTGGAACTCCATCATCTGTCTGTCCTTTTGGGAATGTATCTTACACTATTTTTTCCTCCTAAATCTTCCTGTCTCAACTCTGGTACCTACATATTTGCGTCATAAAATTTCATGGGAATGTTGAGCCATTGGGCATCTCACATCCAGTGATGTGCTCGCTGAGGTTCTCTTGTATCACTTGCTTTACATACTGCATAGAGACTGTCTGATCTGGCCGGGGAGAGGAGGGACGTGCAGAATAATAGGTGCTCGCTCTGCAGAAACCTGTAGCAATTTAATGTGGCAGACTCCCAGAAGCACAATAAGAGCTAACACTGCAGTGGACAATCTGTCTCGCGGATGTGGTGTTGATCAGGAATCCTTTAGTTTTGGGAGGAGAATTTCAAATTTTATTAGAGGTTTTCATGTTTCTTATTAATGGATCTCTGCAGTTGGCCCTCCTGGGAAATCTGCCAGAGAGCTGTGAAATTGGTCGGATTGGACAATAAACTCCTATAGCTATTGTTGGCGTGTGCCGAGCTGCACATGGCAAGGCTAATTAAATCTGTAGCAGTTACAACTATGAATATGTAGCTGGCAGCAGGCAGGGTGTAGAGCGGGCGGGAAAGCTGGCATATAGATCTGAGAGCCAGAATGCAGCTGCGGAGCCCTCTGCAATGTGTCTGTCTTTTAATCTCTCTGAATCTGATCCTGCAAGATGCCAGCCTCCTTGGAGGGGAGGGGAGAGGTGGGATGAAGTGCCCTCCCTTCCCACTGATTTCCAGCGCTGCCGAAATTAGTGGCTCATCCTATCATGATGGGATGGGCGGGCGATTTGAGATGGGAGCACCAGACTGCACTGCTGCTTCTGCCCGGTAACACCCCAGATATAAAGGGCTGTTTGTTGGGCTCGATGGAAAGGTTTATTTTTTCGGTGTACTGTCTGCATTATGCATTGATGTCTACTTGCCAGGCAGGGCAACGGGGTCTGACAGAGGGGAGACCTATTTTTTTTTATTGCGTGGATAAATGTGAGAATTTACTGGTCATACATGAAGGTAATAGTTAAAAAGTCATAACAATCTGTGTGTTATTAGGGTTTGGGATCAAAGGAGCCTTTTGTCAACAAGTGACTGGCTTGAATTGAATATCCCTGAAGTTGGAGGCTGATGGCTGCCCCCCTTGGGTTATTGCTCCACGCAATAAGGCAAACAAGTGTGTGGTCCCAGCCCTTGCTCCTGGTGGCAAATGTCGGTGTGAGTTTGTTAGCAGCTGCAGAAAGGTCAGGGACCAGAGAGGATGAGGGACCAGATTTTTGAAGGTGTTTTAGAGACCTAAAAATGACATTAGCTACATCATCAGACTGGAAAAAGAGCCTGATCTCTGAAGGCAGTGAAAGCTCCACCCTTTGCATAGCCAGATGCTGCGGTGGTTTGTGAATCTGGCCCCAACTTCTCTGCACCCCAAGACTCACTCCTGGGTGGTGGGGGGCAGCATACGATTATGGTGTGGGCTGAGGCTTGCATTGCTGGTTTTACCTTTGCTGCAGTGAACTCCGGATAAATAAAGGAGGTCAGCCCCTCAAGCTATAACCTCATGAGTTTTAAATTTATTAGATGAAATAAATAGAAAAATACTGTTTTGGGAGACATAGTGAGGTTTAAAGTGCCTTGCAGAGAGACGCTGGAGTTTTGCATGAAAAATGCACATCCTGAGCTCCAGTGAGCAATCCCTTTGGGATCAGAGCAAGCCCAGATGGTGACTCCTCCAAGTGATTATTTTTCTGCCTTAAGCCTTTCCAGGAATTTGAGTGTGGGCAGCCTGCCAGCGGACACTGGCTGTCCAGACACTTTAGCAATGTTCCATGTGTACTCGCTGCCAGAGATACCAAAGTCCAGCTGCTGTCCCTGATCTCTTTGTCCCCTTTACCTTCCCAGCCATAATTACACAGGCGTGCACGCACGCACGCATGCACTTGTGTGACACACACACGTACAAAGCGGGAGCAAAAAATCACCTGGTGTTTGCTGCTCGTTTGCATGTCTCCCAAATCGTGATTGACAGCTCTGAAGTTACAGAGAAAGGAAATCTCGAGAGTCAGAAGAATGACTGGGACTGGGATCCAAAAATAAAAAAGCATACAAATAACAAACCGCACAGCACACTGCAGAAGGCAGGCATTCATCTTCCTAGGACAGCCAGCAAAGAACAGTTTAACCAGGTCTTGTACCTCTTGCCTTTGAGATGCTCTGTTTGGGTTGTCTCCCTTTCATTGCTTCCCAAGCAAACTTCCTTATCTTTGCTGTTGCTGGAACTTGAATTATGCTGAAAACTTACCGTTTTACTTTTAAGTCTTGAAGTAGAAGTAGGCTGTTTTATGCTGCACATTTACATTTCTGCAGATCCAAGCCTGTGTCTGTTAAGAGTTCAAAGTCTCACCGTGAAGTACTTCAGCTTGGAAAAGTGGGGCAGTCTTCACCGCTCTACGGCTGTCTCATCCCTTGTCTCTGTTAAGCTTGTTCATTCCTCCTGTGCTCTCCAGGAGATTTTGGGCAGCCCTTTTGTTACCGGTGATGATGAAGTCAGCCATATGAGAGATTTACACACACAAAAAAAACCCTGAAAGATTTAGTATTTGGTTTTTTTGAAGGATGTTAGCTTTGACTTTGGAGGCTACTCAAAACTCAGGGATTCAATGCTATTTAAGCAGAACAAAACCTTTGCTTCAGCTCCTGCAGAGTGAAACCTCACCAGGTTTCATACAGCTTCATAGTAGTACTTTTGATGCGGTGAAGCTGAACCCAGATGCCTTGGGCTTTTGGAAACAACTAGGTTGGGGGAGCACGGTTTGTCTGTCACAGAAAAAGAGACTCGTCCTATGCGGTCCCATGTACAAGCTCCCTGCTCTGTTGCAGGCAGAGGGGCTAGCCCTTTGCTCCCAGCTTTTCCCCATGGGAGTGCATTTAAATTCTGGGTTTGCAGCTCATGTTCATCTTGAAGGACGGTCCCAGCCCAGCGTGAGCTCCCCGTGGCAAGGGTAGCGGGATGAGTGCCCTGCATCGGGGGCGTCCCTGAGCAGCCGCCTCGGCCAGGAGCTGCTGACTTACCTGCCAAAGCCGACTGCCCAGGGCAGAAGGCTACAGTGAGCTAAAGTTAACCAAGGATGACTGCGCAAATGTGAGCTCGGCGATTTTATTTTTAGTCGAACTTAAAAATAAAAATCTGTAAGTCATGTGTAATATAATAATTTTAGCTGTTGCCAAGACACGCTGAGCAACTGTTAGGAGAAGAGGGAAGACCCGTTCTGATATAGCGGGGACCCTGTCTCCTGGCTGCCCTCATCCGGCCACAGTCACAGTGCTGAGGTGGCGGTGCCGGCAGCGGGTCGGGGCAGGACAGGGTAGTGGTGCGGACCCGTCGCTCAGCAGGTGCCACTGCCCCTGAGCCACTGCGCTCAACACGTCACTGGCTCTTTTGAAGCTGCCCTGAGTCCTTTCGTCCTTCCTCTCACCTTAAATCCAGGGAATCTGCCCTGAAACAGTGCTCCCCCCCGCCCCCCCAGCTCTGTGACTATTGGTGTTTCATTACTGTTTATCAATAATTAAACAATGGAATAATTAACTTAAGACTGATTATATCAAACCGTTAGAAGGTTTGGACTTTTCCTGCAGGCTTACAGCAGCTTGGAGGACTATAAACGTAAAGAGTGCTCTTAAAGATAGGCTTAATCTTAGTCTAGTATGTCTTCAAAGTACTGCATACGCATATAAACATCAGGGTTATTGTTCATTAGAAGCGAGGTAGCAGGGAAAGAAATCCCCCAAGGGAATATTACTTGCTATAAGTATCATTACTTCTGCTCAGCATTCACTTTAAAGTGGGCTATAGCCTATTTCCATCTTCTTTCACATCCACTCTTAATTCTTTCTGTCTCCATTTTTCTTTCATACAACGCGTGCTTTTCTTGTCAGGATGCCAGTTGTGCGAGGTGCACGGTTTCTCAGCACCCGTTCTTGCATATCTTTCAAAACAGCCAGAAATGCAGATGACAGGTTGTGGCTGGACAGAGGCTGGGGAAGAGTTTCACTCTGCATAAAGTTTGTTATGGAACAAGGCAAGGCAAGTTTCAGGAAGGTAGGGGGAGACTGTCAGCTCCTTTTGCTTTTTTTCAAAGCATGGTGTGATTCAGTTATGGTATTTTCCTTAGCAGATAATGAAAGAGTTAGGAAGACTTTGTTGACTTTGTTGCCTTTGGGTGGCTGAAGTCACCGAATTAAGTGATGCAGAGCAGAGAGAGCAACTGGTTTTCTCCAACAGCAAAATTAGCCCAATATAAAATCGTGAGCTTTTACAGTGGTGGGGGCTCCTGGTTTGGATCAGGAAACCCAAACATGCTTTTCCAAGCAGTCCTACTGAGGCATCCCCAGGGCTGAGTTTGCTCAGGGTTTGGACATGTGGCTGTGGCCGCGAGTGTGGTACCCACAGCCTCCGTGGTCTGGCAGTCGTTAAGAAACAGGAGGATCGGATCCCAATGGAGATGGAGATGGTCCCAGTGCCAGGCTTCGGCTGACCTGCGTGTGGTGGGTGGCATCTCCCAGTGCAGAGCCCTGCCTGGGCATCTGGGTGTCAGTAGCAGAGGGAGTTCAAAACTCTGGGGGAGGCGGGGAAAAAAAAACTTTAAAAACCTGGCTCAGAGCCATCTCTGGCTCTGGGCTGCTGCTGTAAACAGATCGTGTGGCCGAGGTTTATTGCCAGACTGGTAGATGAAGGGCACGTGGGCCTGTAAGGAGCCGTGTCATGGCAGGTGGGGGGTGTGGGGGCAGCTGCTGCCTCCGCAGCCCTGCCTTGTGTGAAGTGAAGGCACCCTGGGGGTGACTCTGGGGTTCAAGGGTTGAGGAGTGACCCACCACCTTCCCTCCACACTGCTAATAGCTACTTGTTGCTAACGTAAATATTTTGTACATGCATGTTCCTCGGGCTCCCTGCCACACTCTCATGCTTTTTAGGACACGGCAGGGTGAAGGCAACATCGTTGTTGCAGGGAAAGGAGAGGCTGGAAAAGCAAACCGGGCACCTTAGAGACATAGAGGGTTTTCCCAGAGGAAGGAGAAAGTAAGCCTTGGGAAATAAGTGATCACTACTAAATATGGCAAGTTATGGCCAGAGAGTTTCTGATCTACCTAAAGTTTTCATCATTTTCATGATGCATTAGCAGATGTACCAGCTGTCAACTGCTCCTTGACACAAGAGTGGCAATGCTTGACAGGTTTTGTTTTGTCCAGAGGTTTTTCTTTTACTTGCTTGCTGTTTCAGGGTGTCTGCTCGTTTGTTCTTATTTCCCAGCGCTGACGGTGTGACTCCCCCCTCCCCTGCCCACCCTCTCGTTGCAGAATCCAGAGGAGCCATCGGAGAATCGTGCTTACGGGGAGATGATTCCTCATGAAGTCACTGGATCCCTTGCAGAAATCAAATGTGACTTTCCATTTATCAGACTGAAATCAGAGGCAGCCAGACAGTGAAGCAAGCACAGTGGAGGGGGGACGGCGAAAGATGAAATCCAACCAAGAGCGGAGCAATGAATGCCTGCCACCTAAGAAGCGAGAAATCCCTGCCACCAGCCTGCCTTCGGAGGTGAAGCCGGTCTTGCCAAACGAAAACCACCGTGCGGATAACCTAGCATGGCTCCCCAGCACACCTGGTGGCCAGAGCGGCCTGGGGGGCCGGCACCGGCCTGGGGGGACGTCGTCGGTGGAGGCGGGCTTGCAGCAGGGTTTGCACAAGTCACTATCTGCAGGGCTGGACTATTCCCCACCAAGCGCACCCAGGTCTGTTCCAGCCTCCACCACTCTTCCCACAGTGTACTCGCCTGCCCTCTCCCAGTCAGGGACCCCCGTTTCCCCCGTGCAGTACACGCACCTGCAGCACACCTTCCAGTTTGTCGGGCCCCAGTACAGTGGATCTTACACCGGCTTCATCCCCTCGCAGCTGATTTCCCCAACGGCCAATTCTGCGACTGGCGCCGTGGCAGCGGCCACGGCCGTTGCGACCACTCCATCCCAGCGCTCCCAGCTGGAGGCTTATTCCACTTTGCTGGCCAGCATGAGCGGCTTAAGCCAGCAGGGGCACAAAGTTGAGCCGCACCTGGTCAGGACGCCTGGACTGATTGCTGCCGGGTCTCCTCCACCCACCCAGCAAAACCAGTACGTCCACATTTCCAGCTCTTCCCAGAGCACTGTCAGAAATGTCTCTCCTCCAACCATCCCGGTCCCCCTGCACCCCCATCAGACGGTGATCCCGCACACCCTCACCCTCGGCCCTTCCTCCCAAGTGGTGGTGCAGTACACTGACTCTGGGGGCCACTTTGTCACCAGGGATCCCCCCAAGAAGCCTGAGAGCAGCCGGCTGCAGGCAATGCAGGCCAAGGAGGTACTGAATGGTGAGATAGAGAAGAGCCGGAGGTATGGCATTTCGCCCTCTGCCGACATGGGTCTAATCAAAGCAGGCAATAAACCAGCTCCCCATCATTACGAGACCAGGCATGTGGTGGTCCACTCAAGCCCCGCTGAGTACAGTGCACGAGATTCCTCAGGTGTCCGAGCCTCTGTCATGGTGGTCCCCAACAGCAGCACACCCACGGCAGACATGGAGGTGCAGCAGGTCACCAACCGTGAGACCTCTCCCTCAGCCCTCAACGACAAGGGAAGCTTGCACTTGGGAAAGCCAGCCCACCGGTCCTACGCCTTGTCTCCGCAGCAGGCTCTGGGCCATGAGGGGGTGAAGGCAGTGGCCACACTGTCCCCTCACACCGTCATTCAGACCACCCACAGCGCCTCTGAGCAACTCCCTGTTGGGCTGCCGGCAACAGCCTTCTACGCTGGGACCCAGCCACCGGTGATCGGCTACCTGAGTGGCCAGCAGCAAGCCATTGGGTACCCCAGCAGCCTGCCACAGCACCTGGTGATCCCTGGCACCCAGTCCCTGCTGATACCGGTCGGTGGCGCGGATGTCGAGCCGTCAGGAGTCGCGCCTGCGATCGTCACGTCATCTCCCCAGTTTGCAGCAGTGCCTCACACGTTCGTCACCACCGCCGTCCCCAAAAGCGAGAACTTCAGCGCGGAGCCCCTCACCACCCAGCCCGCCTACCAGGCCACCATGGTGCAGGCGCAGATCCACCTGCCCGTGGTTCAGTCCATCGCTTCCCCTGCTGCCGCACCTCCCACACTGCCCCCCTACTTCATGAAGGGGTCGATCATTCAGCTGGCCAACGGGGAGCTGAAGAAAGTAGAGGACTTGAAAACAGAAGACTTCATACAGAGTGCGGAAATTAGCAACGACCTGAAAATAGACTCCAGCACTGTGGAGAGGATTGAAGACAGCCATAGCCCAGGCATTGCCGTGATACAGTTTGCGGTTGGGGAGCATCGAGCACAGGTAATGGCAACGCATGGTGGGGTGCGGGGGGTTGACTGGGGCGCATCCTGTGGCCCCCTGGGTGCAGCTTTCCTCAGCACATCTCAGTCACTTTGGGTCCGCACAAGGTTGATTCTTCATCGTTCACATCCATCCATGAGACTAACTCTGGTCCAAAAATCATCCCCCTCTGTGCCGGGGGAGCCATCAGGGTCACACTGATGGTAAATGTAGTTTTTGGATATAAAACAGACCTTTCTTACAGCTGGAGAACCCACAGAAAGAATTACATGATCTTCATATTTTTTGATTAAAACATAAAACAGTGTAAGCAGTACGAGAGGATATATTTTGCATTTTGATGGGTGATTTTTACCTTCCACACCAGAAAGCTCAGGTTAGATTCATCTCAGATCCTACCCTTGAGAGATAGGTAGGGCACAAGGCAGTGAATTTCCACAGCTTGAAAACTTGGAGCTGCCTGGGAATGGCTCCATCACACACTTAAGTTACTGAAACGCACTACAGAGTTTTACTGAGCCTTCGGTTGGGGGTAGTTTAAACACTGCAGAGCTCACATAAACTGTGTGTTCAAGGGAAATTTGGAAAGAAAAACCATCTAGGTGGCTGGGCGGGCTGCGCTTCTGACCTTTGTTTCTTGGTGGTTTGCAGTGTAGGAAGAAACTCTGTAACTTTCCAAAGGTATTTTTAGGTTGAGAATGAGTCCATACTGATCATAAGGCATTATCCCGATTCTGTCTGTTTTCTGAGTGGTTTAGATTCTGCTGTGTTGAGGCTGGAAGAGACCAGATATACTGGATAACATTTTGCTTCCTAGAGGTACTAATTTTAAATATTCTTGTTGCAAATGTTTTTGGTGTGGCTTGAGTGCTGTGAACTGCAGCATCTGCAGCCCTGACGCTGCACCCTCNCGAACTGCAGCATCTGCAGCCCTGATGCTGCACCCTCAGTGCTGGAGAACCAGAATGAGAGAGAGGGAGAGAGGAGCTGGACGTGGACACATGTAGTAAAGCACCTCAGGCTGACAGTTTGGAGAAGAAAAACAAACAGTGACAGNCTCAGGCTGACAGTTTGGAGAAGAAAAACAAACAGTGACAGTACTGAGGAGCAGATTACACGAAAAATTTCTTACAGTCACAACAGTCTGTGGCCTGTCCTTCCCCAATGGTGCATACGTGGTAAATTGCTACATATGACATGTCCCCTTTCTCATGTCAAACTTGGCAATTCCCTTTGTTGTTTTCTTCATGTATGTGCGTGCGTCTGCACAGCTGATAGAAGTTGGGCCTCTGGTGCTTTCAGTATAAAGACGTGATTTTTTCCCCACCGCTCAACTGTATTTTAGTGCATCTCAGGCTTTGTGATGAGAGGAACTGTCCTTGGATCAGGACCAGGTACTGTAATTTGCCCCAGTGCCTTGAATAATGAGATTTCAAAAGTAGCAATCTCCCACCTGCAATTTTCATGTTGCTCTCATTTCTCTCCCTGCAGCCAGGCCACCAGTCTCTGCACCAGCAGAAGAGGTACAAATTAGCAGGTAGCATTTGTGTCATGTCTCGTTTGCAGATCTGTCAACGCAGGCGATGTGTTGTAGTCCTGGGCGCCGGGAAGAGCGCCTTTGCAGGGGGTGGAGTGCCATCCTCTGGCAGAAAGCAAGCCGAGTCTGAGGCTGTAAAAATCCAGGGCCAGGCACACGGGTCTCACCCAGCAAAGTGTCACCTTACGGAGAAGCCTATCAGGAGCAGGCTGACATCATCGCAGCCGAAATACTCCCCAGCTGTGTTTCCCACCAGGGATGCTTCCAGAATGGAGGGCGAGTCACGTAGAGATATGATTAGAAACGGGGGTTTAATTTAGGTTTCCTGCAGATTCCAGGACTTGGTTCTCTTCCCAGATCAGCTGTGTCCCTGCATAGCGGGGACGGCTCTGCCGGTTTTCCCTTGCCTGGGTTGAGAGAGAGAGAGAGAGAGATCGTTTCTACGTGCTTGAAGTCTCCGGTGACCTCACCCTCAGCCCTACGTGGCTATATGAAAGCATTTAGCCTTATTAGCAGGCATGCGGCAGTCATTACTTGTTAGAAAATTGCCTGCGTGAAGAGGGCTTAGTCTTCTCATTGAAAGAACAGTATTTAGTCGCGCTGCTTTGAGCAGTGGCACTGTGGTGCTGCTGCACTTAAATGTATCTTGACTCCAGAGTATAGTGGGGACGTATCTGTGTGTGTAATGTAGCTTCGCAAAGTATTTTATTACAATTAAGTTTCAGTTGCTTACATCTGGAAGGAGGGAGCTTTTCAAATGGTATTATCAAGGGAGTGCAAGTTGTAAAGATTAAGTGCCCTACAAAAATAGCATTGTTATCATTAGCTTTGGCTCACTCAGGTGCTCCTCCCAGGGATCTCTGGGAAGTCATTACAATATTGATGAATTCGTATTTTCAGACTCTGTGCAAACATCAGCTAGTTTTCTCACCAATTGAGGGACAGAGGTAGGAGATTATTTTTAGCTGAGCATATACAACTGTAATGTAAATAGGAAGGCACCATGCAGCTGCTATTGTATCGTATTAGCGCAAGCCCACAGTTGCCCCTCCCTAGCACAGCACTTACGCAGAAGGAGGTCATCCTCCTTCCTTTCCCTGTCTTCCAGTCATCTGGCAAATCCAATCCTGTTCCAAGTATGGAAACCTAGAGGAAAATAAACCCACCTAGAGGAAAATAAACCCACCTAAAGCTACATGCCTTTGCAGTGAAATAACTGGCCTTAGCCCTGGAGGGATGCTAGGTTACCATTTCACAGCATTAGGAAGAAGTCAAGGGCAATGAAGCTGCTGAAGGGTTTTGAGAACAAATCTTATGAGGAGC
>RSEF01000002.1:71305470-71343324 GCA_003993805.1 Himantopus leucocephalus | reverse complement strand
AAGGTCTTTTCCAGCCATAACAATTCTATGATTCTAAGTATCAACTGGACCAGAACCCCCAGTCCAGCTGTTACTCCTCTGCATTCAAGTTGCCTAAAAGAAAAGACCTACAGGTCTGCATCTCTTTGCAATTCCACATACTATTCTTTCATCATTAATACCTGTCCTTTCTTTTGCTGCCAGGAAAAAGTGGAAGCCAGTAATTCACCTCCATTGATGTTAAGGTCAGAACACACAGGAGATGCAAAATAAGTTCCGTGAAATGCCTGCTTTCATCCCTGCATTTCAGTTCCTAATCATTCCTAAAGTATAGCTTAAAAAGAAAAGATGAACATACAGTTCTTAATTTTCCTTTTTTTAAAAAACAGAATCGTAGATACTAGAGATGGAAAAGGCCTGTTAGAGCATCTAGCTAGTAGCCCTAACTAGTGTAGTATAGTGCATATTTTTTTAGACCATCGTCTAGTTTGGTTTTCCCCTTATATCTCTGCATGTGCACAAACCAGTTACTTTTTCTTTTAATCTGCCCTCTCCTTTTCATTGTCTTTGGCACCATAACGACACAGAAAGAGACGTTGACTCAGTTCGCTGATGCAGATGGAGATCTCTCCCGGCCTTCCCCTGATGTGATCTCCATGTCTGTGTCCCCTGGTCGTGGGGGCTGTGTGTCGTTGTTCCTCTGAGTGACGGGGCACCTGTGGTCTGTCTCTGGATGCATGTTGTTGAATTCTGGGAGTGCAGCAGATAAGAGCTCATGTAATAAACTCAGCAGCCAGTGGTCTGTGGGACAGAGGTGGCTTCTTTTGAGATCAGGCAGCTGTGGAGAACCGTAGCCCCTAGCGTTCAAGCCCTGGGTGCATTTGTTCTAATAACAGTGTACTGAAGCTGGGCTAAATGCAGCCCTGGGGGATGCCCACCCGGACCACCTGTTGTGCGGGGTAGTCCCCATGGCACGAGGTGCCCCATAAATCTCTGAAAGGAAATCTACTCTTTTGAAGGCAGGTGTTGTTCGGGGTGGTGGGAACATTAGGAGTCCCAAAGTCTCTTGAGTAGGGGAGCTCGTGTGGGAGCGCGGCACTGCAGAGGCTTCTGTCTGCGAGAGGGAGAGCTTCTGTTCCGTGAATCCACCCAGTTGTTTTTTGGACCCAAGGAGTCTCTCGGCACCCGCAGCAAGATCTTCAGTGGAGAGCTCCACTGCTTACTTGCACATTGTTTCCAGAACCGCTTCCTTCTCTTTGTTTCCAGCCTGCCACTCCTAGTTTCGTCACATTTTAATAATATCAAGGAGAAAAGCACTTAATTGGAAAACGTATGTTTGCATTTATTAAAATACAGTTCACACAAACCACTTTTATTTGGTACCTTTTGCTTTAGTGCTGGTTATGTTGGTTGCAGCAGCGAGCCCTAAGACTAAAGTTGCTGTGTGTCTGAATGATGGGAAGGGTATTTTCTGGGCATCACATTTTCCAGCACCTCTCATCCGTGTTCCAGCTCCAGTCGGGGTTCCCTGAGCAGTCTGAATTGCCTGTCTTACGTACCAAGTTTGGCTGAGGAATAAAATTATAAAGGATTATAGAAAATTGCAGATACTCAGCGGCTGCACTGAAGAATTTTGGATGTTTTCACTAGTCAGTCTTAAAATTAGAAATATAAATGTAGCTTTCAGTGGGGCCTCAGTGTGCTTGAAGAGGGACCAACATTTTGGCTTCTTGCTTTATCATCTTAGTAGTTGGAAAACAAGTTCCAAATTTCTTTCTCTCCTACAATGATCATGGCAAAATATTGGGGGAGGGAGCTTTTAAAATTAATTCTTTGTGTTTCAATGCAGTGGTCAGAAGGAAGTTATATGGGGGTGTTTTTAGTGAACTTTCACACTTAAAAGGTCTTTGACTACTGTTGCTTGTAGAGAATGGTTACCTTAAATCCCAAGTTAGCTGAATCCAGCTAAAACAGGGCTTGATAATCCATGAGGAAACCCATTTCAAATCAATAGTGGTACATGCACACCATGACTGGATCGTGGAAATTCTGGCATTTCACCATCTTTATTATTCAATGTTAGTCATGATCACCACTACCGGTTTTGGGGTTTGTTTCAATGACTGACAGTTCAGGCAAGTGTTTTGGATGCCATGTTAAAAAAAAAAAAGTATAACATGATGGAAGCGTGTTCACATCAAGAGGAACTTGCGTGTCGGTGAGGATGATGCACACAAGCATGTATGATTCCCACAGATACAAATAGCTTTTGACAAGGATGGGAAAGTAAAAAAAGAAAGAAAAAATACGGCAGGCAGGGATGAAGAAAGAGGAGAGACATAGCAATATAAAGGAGAAAGCTGTGTCTACCAGATGATCCATGCCTGGAGAGAAACCTACAGCTGTGTGTATATAGCAGTTTTCTTCTAAGTCCATGGGAGATACTGGATATTCACCACTCTCCCAGTCAGACCCCTTACTGAGATGCATATATATGGAATAGGATCCCAAATGGGGCAAAAATTTTCTGCAAATCCTGGTGCTGGAGTGTTTCTGTCCAACGACATGGAGGGATGGGACTTTCATGGTTACCTCACCCCACTGACTCCATAGTTCAGAGCATAAACCAGGTGTAGAGTCAGATCCCTTTCCACTATTGCAATGTGTGTAATGTTTAATATGACAGAAATTGATGTAGTGGGGGGTGTCTTGTGCCTCTAAACTGCTCCTTTTGAAATTCCTCGTGCAGTGGCTTGCTATGTTGGGCAGGTGGGGTGGCAGGTGAATCCATGCGGTGTTATCTGTTGGCCTAGTTGCAGAAGTACGTAGCATATATTTATAGACTTTATAAGGGGTTTTTTCCAGCAGAATCAACTGTCTCATAAGCCGCAGTTGACTGCCAGTGCATGGCATATGCTTAACCAGGTGTAGGCACAGTCAACATCTGATGAGAATCTTTGGTTTCCACGTTCTGGAGCCTCTGTCTCTGAGCTGTGGGACATCCCTGATCGAGTCTTCTTGCCCAGAAGGGATGTGGAGATGGTGGGGTGTGAGTGGAGCAAGCTCGGGCCCTGCTTGCAGGGAGGGTGCCTCTGAAGCTAAGTAGTGCTAGCAGGGAAGCAGCAGGGCTGCTGGGTGCCATGCTGTCACTGAGTCCAACCTCTTCTGTGAGACAGGCCTTCATCCTAAGGTTCACACTTAATATTATGAACAAATGGGCCTGAACACTGGAGTGCAATGTGCATCTCAAACTGCTTCTATTCCTTAATGTTGAAATGTATTTTTAACGATACAAAGCCATGCTTGGTATGACAGTGTTCCTTGCTCCCAAGAGTGAGAGGTAGTTTTGCAAGCCTGCTGTGATGTTCCTTTGAAGTGAGTCCGTGTTCCTGGAGAGGGAAGGCTCTCCAGGCAGCTGGTATGCTGCGTGCCTGCTGAATGGCTCAGAAGTGAGATGAGCACGTGTATTCAGGTGTTCTCTTGCCCTTGACCCTCTACCAAATAGGGGTTACACCATCAGAGCAGGATCCTGCCCCCCATGAAGAGCTCCAGAAGACATGGGGACCTTGGGAGCAGAGCAGTGGATGTCTGACTTCAGCCTAAGCCACTCTCTTAGAGTTGCAGACCTCATTGGTGTTACACACAGCAAGTTAAAGACGCGTGCCAAATTTTTAAAAAGTATTAGTCAGAATTTCCTGGGTAGTGAATCGCATGAACCCGCATCAAGCGTTTGAGCCTGCAGATGCAGCACCGTGCAGTGAGCGCCAGACTGCTGACACGTGCAAAGATAAGCGGGTATTGAGGTGCTTTATCATGTTGAGACCTCAAGGCCAAGCATTTGCAAGGTCAAGGAGCAGTGGGCACCTGTTGCTGGTCTGTTCTCCTGGCTATGGCATCTCCCTGTGAGATGGTTAGATAGGATTCATAACCAGGTGTGTTTTCGAAGTGGGGTGAAGTGGGGGGAAAAGGGGACACTGTACAGAAAAGGAGACCCAGTGCAGGAACTGCAGGAGGAGGAGGAGGACAGATGATCCTCTCTCTGAGGGAGTGCACGGGGCAAACTCAACTGCAGAGTGGGAGAGCAGGTGTGAGAAGGGAAGAAACTGGACTGGTAACAGGACTGCTGGGGGAAGGCAGGTTCATGGTCACTGCTGTTATGCCTACAACTCTGTACGTACTCATGGCCTTCCCCTGGAAATCAGCATGCTTTCAGCCGTATGATGCTGGTAAGTATACGTTTGTTTGGGCAGAGGTGAGGATGACGTTCCTGTGGTCATTTAGGAAATCGTGTGTCAGAACTGAGAGCTTCCCTTGGCCTGTTCTCTGGTTGGAAAGTGTCTTTAGATGTGGATGACAGGCTGTAGGTACCACAAGGGGATGGCGGGGAACGGAGTTTGCCAGTTTGCCAAATGCCTCTTACGCTTCTCTGAGCGGCTGGATAAAGGTAAAGCTTGATTCCTGCTGTGGTCTTGTGCTAAGAAATGCTGAGCTCAGAGAAACCATTAACACCCATGTAACAAGGACAGACATGAAGTCTGGTGGTCGACATACTGATTTTGCGGAAACTGAACAGCACTTTTGGAATTTCAGCTTCATCCCTCTCCCCCGTGGCAAGCGCCGCCTGCCATGCACATGTGTGAGGGCACACGGGTGATCTCACACTCTCCCCTCTCTCTCCCTCTGTCTCTCTCTCTGTTGTCCCCTCTCTTTCTGCAGGTCAGCGTGGAAGTCTTGGTAGAATACCCTTTTTTTGTATTTGGACAAGGCTGGTCATCCTGCTGCCCCGAGAGAACCAGCCAGCTCTTTGATTTGCCATGCTCCAAACTCTCGGTGGGGGACGTCTGCATATCGCTCACGCTCAAGAACCTGAAGAATGGCTCTATTAAAAAGGGCCAGCCCATGGACTCAGCTAGTATCTTGCTGAAGCATTCAAAGAATGACAGTCTAGCTGGAAGTAGACACAGGTATGCGGAGCAGGAAAACGGGATTAATCAGGGAAGTGCACAGATGTTAGCTGAGAACGGTGAACTGAAGTTTCCGGACAAAATAGGATTGCCTGCAGCACCTTTGCTCACCAAAACAGAACCCAGCAAGCCCCCAGCAACGAGGAAGAGGAGGTGGTCAGCCCCCGAAACACGAAAACTAGAGAAATCAGAAGAGGAGCCACCTTTGACTCTTCCCAAGCCTTCTTTTATTCCTCAGGAGGTTAAGATTTGCATTGAAGGTCGATCCAACGTAGGAAAGTAAAAGTTGTTTGGGGAAAGGAAATTAGGCTATCCCTTGTCATTTTTATCCAGATTACTGTACTGTAGACTAAATAACCCAGTATTTACATGTTATCATCTTATTTTAGGTTTATGTTATAACCTTGTTGTTATAGTTGCAGCTGGTATTATGCAGGAGACTGGTGCATATGTTTTTCCACAAGTGTTTTGTCAGTGACTAGGTTTATCGAGAGCTACGGAAGGGGCAGTACCTGCTTCACACACCCTTAGTGGAAATGAATGTGTTGTCATGGCTCCTGTTTTCTAACACCTCGTGTAGGACAGGGTCCAGCTGTGATTTTGTTTTCTTTTCGTCCTCGTTTTTTTGCTTTTGTTTCTGTTTTGTTGTTTTGGTTCTTGTTCTAGTTTTTTGGGGGGGGAGGTGAGGAGAAGGGAACTGTAGCAGAGGTGTGTGTCACATGTGGGGTGCGTGCGTGTGTGCGTGTGTGTGTGCACGCCAGTCCCGAGGAGGGACTGCGGCTCTGTGGCGGGTTGGTGAAGAGGTTTCCTCACCCCAGGTGGATGCTGAGGACACAACCCATGGGTGTTACTGAAAAGGATCGGACAGTCTCTGACGTTTTCAACAGCAAGCCAACTCCTACTCAAGGCTCTACTATATATATATATATATATATATTTGTGTGTGTGTATATGTATATATATATTTTTTCCCCCCATGGGGTCTGACTGCACTGATTTTTATTCCTAAAGCAACTGCCACACCAACATTTCCTTTCTGCTTGCTAGTGCAGTTCCATTGCCCGGAGTCAGCAGATGGGGAGGCTGTACGGACTCTTGCACTGGTCGCCCTGCAAGGTTTTCCTTCATGGCGGTGGGGTGGGTGGGTGGGTGCATGTGTGCGTGTGGCGTGGGTGTGCGTGGGTGTGCGTGAGGAGGCCTCCAGCTCCGTGGATGCGCCTGGCTCAGGCTCACTCCTGTTTCTGTGCAGTGTTAGACAAATCGACCGGGTTACGCCATTGACATTTGCTTCCACAAGGTAGACGCATACTGCCCCTTTGAGATCACAGGCATCCATTGTTTGCAGTTAGGTTGCAAATCTTTGTCTTTAACTCTAGTACTGTTTTTAGTTCATGATTATGGACAACTGGTGCCACTTTTTTTCAAATTTCAGTGTGACACAGGAATCCGCTGTTGAAGATGAACCTAGAATGTCTTTAAGCACTTAAAATGCTGTTCACACTTTATTGCTGAGCATCCTGGTCTAACACTCAGTACGTACTGTATCTCACTTTAATCTGCTCGGAAAGCAACAACAACAAACAAACAAACAAATCTCTTCAACACTGTAACTACATGCAACTCTGTAAAGTTTTCTCACAGGCAAGAGGCTGAAAGTTTTAATGTGGTTTCAAAGGGATGAATGTGAATTATTGAACTAGTATGTGACAGTCATTGTCCACAAAGGACTACTTAATAGGAGGCACTTTTTAAACTTTAATGCTTGAGAAAGAGTTAAAGGCATATGCGAGCTGACAGATAATAAAAGAAAATAAGAGAAAGGAAAAAGGAAAGAGGAAAAAAAATCATTGTCCAGTGTTTTTGAAAAAGATGGACTTTAAAGAATCTTGCAATTTGCACATCTTGAGTTTATCATTTGTGTGGTATTCCTGCAGTTTTTACCTAATAATGTTGTGGGTTGNGTGGTTGGGGGGGGGGGGTCTGAAAGAGCATAAACAAATGTAGCAATTACTCACTAACCTGCCTACGCTCTAGGCCATTTCATAGGGTTACGTTCCTTTCCAAGTTCATTTTTGGTCTTTCTACCATATCTGCCACACAGAACCAGGTCCTACCGGGACAGCTCTGAGAATTTTTCTTCAGACTTGCTGAGAGAGTTTTCCACAAGAAACATTTCTGTACGTAAGCAAGGTGTTTGTTTGTTTTGAAAACAAACCTATTGTTATTTTATTATTATTATTATTTGTTATTTTAATTGCATCGTTTTCCATTGGAAAGGCGAAATTTCAAGAGTTTGGTACAAACCAAGTAGGGGGGGGAGGGGGGAGGGGGATTCACACCTTTTTTTTCCCCAGGTAGGGCCGGATCCTTTGAGGTGCTGTGCACCCCGCCTCCCGCACAAGCCTCGGGGAGGTGCAGGTATGAAGTACTCCGGGGCTGAGCGCGAAAGCCTGTTGCTGCCATTAGAAAGGTCCCACTGATTTCAGTGGGGTTGCGCTCGGGCCCTGCACGAGCAAGCGTTTGTGTTGTCGTTTTTGGTTGGCGAGTTCGCGTCCTTCAAGTAGTTTTGAAGAAGCTGTACTGATAGGGAGAAAAGGAAATAAAAGTCCGTCATTAGAAACGCAGTAACCTAAAGTGAACAAATTTATTTAAAGATCTTGGTTTCCCTCTCCCCTAAAATATAGTGCTTTTATTTAAGAGGAGAAATGTTAACCCCAAACCCCAGCTTTGACTCTGTTATTTGTTACTTGAAATTTAGCTCACACCAGAACTAATTGTTTTTATACCATATTCTGGGGTGCACCAAAAAGTTGAAATACATTTAAAATAGCTTGAAACTTTTCTTGAATTTCCTTGAATTTTATTAACCTCTCGGCGGGCTACCAAATAGCTGAGTGGGTTTCTTCTCACGGTCACACTGCTTAGTTAGTGCTTATTTGTTAATATTTCTGCTCAGAGAAGTTGCTTAATCTTCCATATACTCTGCTCAGGGCACTTGCAATTTATTGTTTCGTTTTGTTTCCTGTTTTGTTTTTAAGCTTTGATGGTAAAGGAATAGGAAGAATTACAGATTTTAGTTCGCAGTCGTACCACTATTTCCATATATTTCACGCATACTTGGAAAAAAAAAATCTCAAATAAAACCATACGCATAGACATTTGTGGTTAATACGGAAGCAGGGGCTATTAAACTGACTGGATCTATTCAACTAACACTAAAAAAAATAAAAAATAATAATAATAAAAAAATACGTTTGGAGCAATAGGAATGTATTAGTTCTGTGCTTGTATTTCAGACTGAGGAACTCTGAAATAACTGGTTCTTTCCAAACAATTGTCCCTTTCCATGCTTTGGCTTTTGTAGGATGTGCAATACTTTACGTGCCAACTTAGACTCACCCGTGCGGTGTCAGCTAGATCTCATACCCACTTCTGATTTCCCCTGGTTGTGTTCTTTTTTGAATAGTTTCTTTCTTTCTGCCTTTTTTGTTTTCCTTTTAATAACTCCCTCCCTATCCTCCCCTCACCAAGAAAAAAAAAAGGTAGTAAGGGTCAAGCATCCCTTGCCCTGGGAAACACCAACCGTTTTTGTATTTGATGTTAAANAAAAAAAAAAAAGAGAGAAAAAAAAAAAAGACGTATTAATGTCTGCGTGGCGCCCAGGCGGACGAGACCTGGTTCCCACTGGGGAGAGAAAAGTTCCCCTGGGGACCAAGTCCTTTGCAAGGGGGGACTTTGCCTCTCCCCCCCGGCACCGAGCGTCCCTTGCAGTGAGTCCCCACGCCCGGGAAGTGCCATTGATCCCCAGGCGCACGCAAAAATGCCACTCGCAGGCATAGAGGTGCCGAGGCGAAGCCGAGGGAGGAGGTTTAGCCGCTGCTTCTGCGCGGCGTCCGCTTTGCAATAGTAACTGACAGTAGTTTTCTTTTTCTTTTTGTCTTTTTTTTTTTTCTTTTTGTAGCAGGCCTGTTTAGTTTACAACGAAACGCATACAATCACCAAGAAATTAGTCAGGGCAAAGAAAAATAAAACAAAAACCTCTTTATAGGGATTTCTAAAAAAAAAAAAATCTATCTATCTATCTGTCTATCTATCTATCTAATCTATCTATATATCTATATATATAAAATGACTGTTCCTTATAGTGTTTAACTTAGGCATTGTTTCAGTTTGTCTGGGCCACATCACGGGGAATTTGAGTTTGATGTCACTTACCTCGAGTCCTCTGGTCGAGACCCAAATCGGAGTCGCTGTTGACCTATTTTACCATTTCGTGCGTTGCCCTTGGGCTCGCTTTCCCTCGAAGACGTAGACCTCGGGAGGAGGGGGGGGGGACACACACGTTCCTTTTTTTATTCTTTTGATTCCTTTGTCCCTCTGTCGCTTCATTCAACCTGTCGTTCCCGTCATTTTCTCAGTGTGGGGAAGTGACATCACTACTCTTGTTTCCCTTAAATCAAGGAACATTTAGAAACCTTTCACACCTTTTACTCAGGGATGGGGCTGGCATATGTGTGGTACACTGATGTGACCAGAAGCAGCACTTTTACTGCTCCGGAGTAGGGATGTACAATGTTACAGACAAGTTTGGATTTCCTGCATCTCATGGTTTAAACTTTGTAGATCTCACTTAGATTGCAATACAAAGGCAGCAGGCTCAGCGCGAACTGTAGCTGTTGGTTATCATGAAAATTCACTCTCTGCAGAGATTTATTTGAAGTGTGTTGCCAATAGTAAAAAGGAAACGGTGAAATTCTGTTAATACTTGCAACTGCTTGAAAAAAAGCCACCACAACCCTGTATCAAGGAGAGCAAATCCTCGATATTCTTAAACACTAATAGTGTTATGTCAAAGAGGGGGGCTCTTGGCACAGTGCTCTGCGTGTCCTGGGACCCAGTTCTGCGAACACTTATACACGTGCTTATGGGAGGTCCGGGCTGGCCGGCGAAGGCTGCTCGGCAGCTTGCTGTGAAGCACATGTATAAATCTTTGTGAAACTGCAGCTTGGTTCAGTCAGGGCCAGATCCTGACCTTAATCAGGCGGCTGGAAAAATCTTGGGGTTCATCCAGGTTCACCAGGGCTGAAGCCCCGGGCGGGCGGGGAGGATTTGGCCTGTTGAAACACTTCTGCTGTCCCAGGAATGCCATAAATGGCAAAATGGGACATGCACTCATACAAATAATTTCCATTTCTTCCCTCCCCATCACCACAGGTAACAGCAGAGTCCACTCTGGGCTCTGGCCAGTGCTGATGTGAAAAGCAAGGGGAATGAACGCAGCACCAGAGTGCAGGCAGTAATTTCCTTTCCTCTGGTTTATCCGACCCTCCCACCCCCCCTAAATCCTGAAATACATAGCAAAATGAGAATTCGTCGATGCAAATATGCATATGTGCACACACACCCCCCCAGACAGAAGTGTCTGTTTGCACATGAATAAATATGTGTGATTTTTTTTTACGCGTATGCCTACATGCCCACTTGATTCCCTGTCCTGAGGACAGCCTTGCTTTGTGTCGATAGGGAAATTCCAAACGCGTTGCACACCTCTACTCCAGAGTTCAATTTCTTTTACATAGACGACCTCGCTTCAGATGTGTTACCTTTACTGATAGGATCTTTTCTTGTAGCACTATACCTTGTGGGAATATTTTTTGATGTAAACCTAATTTGAGAAGCTTATTAAAAATAGAAACTTTTTTTGAAGCACTCACATTGAGGAGTACAGGTAATGTTTTAAAAAATTGCACAAAAGAAAAATGAATGTTGGAATGATTCATTCAGTGTTTGAAAAAGAGATGGCTCTGTTTGAACAGTGAGTTTCATACCTTGTTTGTAAAAAAAAAAAAGTTTTTAAATACAAAAGCAGAGAAAGGTTGAAAGTTACATGTTTTTTGTATATAGAAAATGTCATGTCTAGATGATCTGATTTGTATTGGCTTTGGCCAGGAAGAATTATTACTTAAAAGGCTCTTAAAGAACAACTGTGCTTAATTTTCTGTTCGTATTACATGGGTCCCATTTCTGGGGAATGGAGTCATGCTTCACACACTGTTTATTCCTGTGCTGAAAATATACCTTGGAGCAGCAATTCTCCAGTGCAGCTACTGGGCACTTCAAAGGGTGGCTACTGTGCAAAACCAGTCTCGCTCTCCAGCTGTATTTTGGCTTTAAGTCTCTCCCGCCTGCGCCGAGGGAGCCCCTGGCAGCCCACGGGCCACGGCCGGTTTTGAGGGAGGCCTCGACCAGCCCTGGTGTCGGTGTCGGGGCTGGATCGGGACCGGGGCCGGGGCCGGGGCCGGCATGGCGGCAGCAGCCCTGGGCTGGGGAGCCGCTGCCGGCTGCGCGCGACCTGCTCAGTCCCCGGCTGAAGCCTTTCGGTGCCAGTTTTTTTTTTCCTCTCTCTGGGATGCTGTTCCACGTTTTTTCAGCACTTCCTGTTCCAGATGAAACCCAAAGAGTATAACCCTGAGCGAGAAGTGCTTATAACAAGGGATCCTAGCCCAGCGCTAGCAGCAGAGCGATACCCAAGGCGACCGGCCTTCCAGCCCCCGTCGCTGCCCCCTCTCCCCCGACTCTGCTGCCAGAGCCGCCGGGGAGCAGTCCGTCACACTGAGCGCGTTTCCAGTGATGGTCTTGACCAATGGCGAGACCGGTGTTTGTCAGAAGCCAAAAGGAGAGGGTCCTGAGGCAGTTTCTGAGGAGAGGGTCCTTTTCCTGTCCAAAGATTGAGCTGGGCGGCCGGCAGCCAGCGGCAGGGGGAGCGGCTGATGTTTCAGGCTGCCCCCGTCCCCCTCCCCGGCGGTGACCCGGCTACCGCAGGCACACGGGGCAGAAATACGCGCCCCGTCCAAGCAACCCCCGGGCGCTCAGAAACCCGGCCCCAGTCGTGTTACAATGAAGTGCATTCAGCCAACAGGTAGTATTTATACAATAACGGTCTCTAAGGTCTCTGTAGTTTTTTTCTTGTCGTTAGCTGAAAGGACTTAAGTCTTCCACTGAGGATTTTATGGAGGCTTCATCCAAGGTTGTTTCTTTTTTGTTCATTTCTATTTTGAGCAGTCAAAGCTCCTGTGCCCTTTCCCTCGACCACGCAGTAGGTATGCATTGGAAGTGGTGTTTGCAGCGAGCGTTAGTCACTCGTTGAAGCTGTCGTGGCTGTACTACGGGATTGCTGATGAGCAGAAACTTCAGGGCCCAGATCCTCGGCCGGCGTGGAGCCGGTGTGGGACCGCCGGTTCCCCGGGCAGCATCGCTTCTGCCCCTTCCACGCCAGCCANCGGGCAGCGTTGCTTCTGCCCCTTCCACGCCAGCCGGCGAGGGGCTCCCGCCCTGGCTTTTGCTTTAAAAACCCATGACCCAGGTACTCTCCCTTTGAACACGCTCTGCAGAACTCCTGTCCAAGTCAGTCGGGTTTGGATCTGTGTAGCTGAGGGCAAAAACGGGCCCTGGGGCGGCCGCGGGTGGCTCAGTCTGTGTCTTCTGCCTGGCCGTCGGGCGGGCCTCTTCGCGAAGTTACTAATCTCTTAAGGCGTAGATACGATTCTTCACGACAGTCAGCTANTTGCTGTATTTGCTCTTTTTTTTTTTTTTTTTTTGAATAATATATTAACTTGTTGAACACTGTTCTTTTCGCAGTGTTACAAAATGGGGGGGGGAGAGGGGGATTTCCCAACCTTTTTCAGTTTGGGTGAGCTACTGAAAATCATTTTGTACTAGCTATGTCACCGCTCCCGGCAGCCGGCGGCGGCGCTTGGCGCGGGGCCGTGCCGGGACAAGGTTTAGTCGTTCTACAGCAGTAGTTTTTAAGGTTTTTGGTTTTTGGTTTTTTTTTTTTTAATCATCTTGTATTACTAACGGGGGTTGTTGCAAATCACACTTCCAGTGTAGTTCCTAGTATAGGCCCAGTAAAAGGGATATCGCAGCTTTGTGTTGGGGAGAAATTGAGCTGACATGGCCAGTACAAAGGAGAAATAGGGAGGGAATAACGTTTTGCACCTTATTGAAAAGAGGAGAAGATTTTAAGTGCATACAGACATAGTTAAGAGCTTTTATTGTGACAGGAGAACTTTTTTCCATATGCGTGCATACTCTCTGTAATTCCAGTGTAAAATATTGTACTTGCACTAGCTTTTTTAAAACAAATATTAAAAAAAATGGAAGAATTCATATTCTATTTTCTAATGGTGGTGTGTCTATTTGTAGGATACACTCGCGTCTGTTTATTGAATTTTATGGTCCCTTTCTTTGATGGTGCTTGCAGGTTTTCTAGGTAGAAATTATTTCATTATTATAATAAAACAATGTTTGATTCAAAATTTGAACAAAATTGTTTTAAAGAAATTGTCTGTATACCAGTACAAGTTTATTGTTTCAGTATACTCGTACTAATAAAATAACAGTGCCAATTGCAAATGTGTGCTTTGTCTTTATGAATAACAACCTGAATGCGAACGAGCTTTCCTAGGCAAGTAATTTGCCCAATTTAATTCCTCCCCCGCCCCAGCAAAGCATTTTAGAGCATTTGCTTTTATTCGCGATGATGCAGAAACGCGCACGTACCCATCCATGGCCATAAAACCCTCTCCAGACCATCAGAGTGAAGCTCTTTATTGCATAACAAAAAACTTTCAGTTTACAACTTTTGAACACTTTAAATGATGGTGCTGCGCACACACCGCGGGCGTTGGCGCGCACGTGGTTGCTACAGAGGAGGGGAGGCAGCGCTCGTCATCGCCATCGCAGCAGGGACGAGTGGGGCAGGAAAACATCTAACGTTCATCAGCTCTTTTTGGCCGGTTACGCAGAAGCGCTTCACAGTAATCGCAGGCAAACAGCAAGGAGTTCTGGACTCTGAATTGTTTAGTTATGTACGAAAACATCAACCAGCAAACATTGTGTCAAGTAAATGCAGGGGAGGGCTCGCTTGAACAGCTGAATGACCACAAGCGGAGCGAAGGCTGCGGGGGGTGGGGGGGGATGGGGTGGTCTGTGTGGGGTGGTCCGTGCTGTGTTTAGGGGCGCATCTAACCCAGCCGTGCTTCAGGGCAGCTCCCGGCCTGCAGGGAAGGGCCCGGCCCTCTCCTGCCCGCTGGCTTCGGCTGCTGCAGAAGGCAAACTGCTCTCCTGGGCTTTTTTTTTTTTCCCCTTTCTTCTACACAAGCAAGGCCAAACCTGGCACCGATTGCCAAAGCCCTCCTGGCTCCAGCGAAGAACTTTTGGTATAAAACTGCTACTAGCGACTGAAAAGCAACATCCCCCTGGGTGGGGGGGGGGGTGGGAGGAAGTGATGGACAGACACTGTACGTACCACTGGCAGAAAGCTGCAGCAGCAAGTCTGTTCAAGACAGTGGAGCTCAATAGGTATAAACTAGGGAGTGTGTGGTTCAGAAAAGGCTTCAAACTCAACGTGTCCGTGAGTGGCAAACACCAGCCCCTGTACCAACACAGTGGCGCTTCGCTAGTTGCCGCTGTGTTTCTTGCTCACCCCCATCCTTTCTCCCCCTGCTGCCGACTACCTGAAAGGAACACACAGGCACACTTGTATGGGAAAAAGCTCCAAATGTAAGCAGCGGCTCCTCCCGCCCCTGCTGACAACTCTTCATATTTACAGGGTGGCCCCATCCTATATTCAACCACCCCCACCTTGAGAAGAAAGTGAAGAAGGTGAGAAGAAAGCGGCACAGAGGAGTGCAGCGAAAGCCCCTGCCCCACGGCGGGTGGGGGTGAGCCGGCGGTGCAATGGGCAGAGGTGGGGAGGCACACACTCGCTGGGTGCATGCGCGTCTGTCTTTCAGAGAAAGGAGACCTGTGCGGCGGCGTGGCTTCTTTTGCATCTGGCAGGACGCCGGCTCAAGGCCCACTCCTCTAACAGGCCGGGGTCACGCCTATGAGGAGGAGGTCTACACGTGCACCTGCCGCAGCCACCGCGCCATCACTCAGGCGTGAGCGAGGCTGCTGCTGTGCTGTGAACTTCCTCCCCAAGGAGAGTTCAGGTAAGCCAGGCTGCGGGGGTGGGAACCACTGCAGCAAGGCGACACCGGAATATGACTGGGAGAGGAGGGGGCGTTTCAGGTGTCCTTACGTTTCAAGAAGCCAGAGATGGACACGCTCAGCAGGGAGTGCCTTAATGATGCAACATTGCCCTTTTCAGCATCCCTGCTTGTAGGTCTTTGGTATGGTGAACTAAATCACTGAGGGGCCAAACCTCAACATTGCTCTTGAGTGCTCGACTTAACAGCTGCCTGGCTGGGGGAAGCAGGCGCGACCATGGCCTACAGCGCAGCTTATCACACTCACAGCGCTCCTCTAGACAGGAATGGGACAGGGTGGTAGGGTTAAAGACGACCAGGTTATGCCCCATCACCCAACACTGAGCATTTGGGAATGACACTTCCCACAGAAGGACACCAAATAACAGAGAACCTGGTTAAATCTGCAGGTGAGGTAGATCCACAAATGCCACGTGGCATTTATCCGTAGTTGTGGCCTCTGCTTGGACCATCCTGCCAGACACAGCACGCCCTCAGCTCCCTCTCTGCCCCCAGTTCCTTGCGAGAGTGGCAGCGGGCTTGAGCAGGGCTCAGGGAAGACAAGGGCAACTACTAGAGCACAGGACTGGGTGTTCAAGCAGAGCTCCAGCTCGTCTTTTTTCCATTTTTCCAGCCCGTCTGAGAGCTGGACATGTACAGTGTCAACGGTGAGCGCTGACATAGTTGGGGGGGTTATCCCTGAACAAAACCCGCAGATAACGTTGTGTGAGATGCAGACATGCCACCAGTTCAGCCTTTCTGCAGCTGGTTTCTCTCTCCCGCTTACTTTGGAGTGAGAAGGAGAAAACGAAAGAGAAAACATGCTGCTTTTCAAAATGATGGTAAGAGCTGCTATTTGGAAAACCAGATACCCTTAGTCAAAGCTTTATCAGTAACTATTCTTAGCATCAATGTCATTCACAGCCTGGAGAATTCAGGGGACAACTTAAGATTAGCCTATCCCCATTCTTTCCTACCAGTCAGCGGTCAGTCAGAGGTATGTGCAAAGGGGGAAGGAAAGCGGGTGTCAGCGTGGCCCCAGGCCGGGCTGGCTGTGTAGGTGTGCAGCCTGCCCGGCGAGGAGGCTCCACGCTTGCCATGCCTGGGGGACAGGCAGCCCCCTCCCCTTGTCCCCAGCGCCTGCCCTTTGGAAAAGAAACTGTTCCGAAGACGTGTCATGAAGCTGCTCTGTTCACTGTGCGTATGATCTTTTTAAAAAAATGTTTACAAATATAGATATATTTTATATATGTATATGTATTTCTTAAATTCCATTTAGAAATGTAGCTAAAAGAAGTAGAAAAGCGCTAGCGAGAGTAGGCGTGAGACCAGCAGACTGCTGCACTTCCCACGTATGAAGGCACGAGTGTGGAGAGACACCTGTGGTCAGGCCTGCGACGTGACAGTCTAACCCCTGCTCCTCACGGAGGTGTTTATTTGCCTTTGCACCCCTACCCTTCACATCCCGTTGTGACCTCCTACAGCCGTACTGGTGCAGAGCAGTGATACTGCCTGTGCGCTGGGCTTAGCGCAGGTAAGAGCAGTATGTGGCCTGCGGTGGGGTTTGTGGTAAAGAAGCCTGGCATCTTCTTAACGGGATGCTTTCAGGCTGGAGGGAATAGATATCAGATCCTTTATTCACAGGGCCTGCTTCTCTCCTGCATTCAGGTTCCTTTATGGTATGTGGGCAGGACAAATGGTCCTTAAAGCCAGCACAAGCACAACCTGTGCTCGCATTAAGGCCCTTATTCACCTCCAAAGCAGAGGAGGGGGTCGTACCCCAATGAAGAATTATGTCCTACGTGTTAAATGGAAGACATTTCAAATATCAAGCTATTTAGAAAATATTCTGTGTTTTTTCTAATGTGCACAACACACTTCAAAATCACCAGGGATCAGCCTGTGGCCTAGATGTGCTCCTCAGCGTGGTCAGTTGTACCAATCCCTGTGCCTGGCTTTTTGGGCAGTCCCGCATATAAGTTTAATTCTAGAGTTTCTCTTTGCTATTCCTCTTCCTACAGATCACTCTTTTGCTTTTCAAAGGAAGCCTGCCTCTTTCTACAGATATCCACAGGAGGGGAAAGTAAGACTGAAATACAGAAGTAGCATCAGCTGTATTATGATCTCAGCAGCACTTTAAAGTAAGTGGCCAAGCATTATTAATTCATTGCCGCTCACTTTTACAACATTTATCATAACGAGCTACTGTGGTATTCATGTGGATGCAATGCGTATTTCCAAAGAAATTCCATTGTGATTTATCAATTAATTAGTGGGCCATTACATTTTATTAAAGTGTTACCCAGAGTCTTAAACATTCATTACTGCCTTTAGAGCAAATGCTTTAACTGCATCTCAGCCTACCAGTGTCTTGCAATCAGCCTATTCTGCCGAAAGCTCTCTTTTGCTTTCCACGATGTTGAGGACTGCCGAGGAGTGGTACCAGATAAGCAGAAGTTAATTAGATCCCTCTGGCCTCATTCACCTGGCCACAGACAATGCAGTTTTATGTCTTTGCTAAATGGATATGAACAGGCAAGGGAAAAGGGAGGGCTGCAGAAAAACCTCCCCTTGGTGGGTTCCTGTTGCTGTGTTTCAATGTCTTAAAAAAATGTCAATATGTCTTCAAAATGTCAGTGAGTTTCAATGTCTTAAAAATTCTGTTCAGAGAGAGCAGGTAAAAGCAGGAACGCAAGTAATTCAGTAACTGCATGCACAAAAAAGCAGAGAAGCTCTGAGATGTTCTCTCCTGAGTGATCTCCACAGATGGGGGCAAGGGGGACAGCACGGGTTTGCTACATTCAATGCCAGCTTCTCTGAAGAGGTGAGTCCATTGAATAGGGGGAATTAAGTCAGAACAGCAGTGCCACCCCTGTGAACTGAGACTGAAAGAGACCTGGCATTTTTTATCTTCACTGTAAGAAGTCACCAGTAGCCAGGCCTCATCCACCATCCACCTCTGGCATTCTGCAGGCTGGCAGCCGTGCCACAAACATCTATTCTTTGGCTGGAGCAAAGATGAAGAGAATTTGATTTCTGATTTCTCCACACAATTCCTTGCATCTTTTTCTCTCCCAGCCTGCAATTTCTGGAGGGTGCACGCCAGAAGTGGTGGTAGCTGACAGGTCAAGTCTTAAAAGAAGGAATGTGTGTATGTGTGCAGGTGCAAGAGCCAAGTCTGTGCAAGAGCCAAGTCTGTACAAGCCAATTCTTTGTTAACTGAGGTTTCAGCAGCTATTTATCAGAGGGGGGGGGAAACAGGTGAAGAAATGTTGATTAAAAAATAAAAATAGGCACAACAATAAAAGATGAGGCTATTGCGTTTTGAACCAATGGCACTGTGTTAATAGCACAACCTTCCCCTTCCAAATGTCAGCCATAGCCTCTCCAATGGCTATGACACTGCCATTCTGAGAGAGGAGCATTTGCCACTAACACAATGTGGAGGAGAAAGCAAACCAAAACAGCAGCCCTTCCCGCTTCTCTCCCCCACCCCTCTCTCTCCCGTTCCCCCGTCCTGAGCTAAGAGAAGACCTGGCTGTGCTGCTGGGTGACCCGGATAAACGTTGTTCTCCTGCTCAGTTCCTTGAGTTTGGCAGCTCCCACGTAGGTGCAGGTGGAGCGCAGCCCCCCGAGGATGTCCAGGATGGTGAGTTCCACGTCCCCTCTGTACGGTACCTCCACAGTTCTGCCCTCTGAAGCCCTGGAGAAGAGATCAGTTACTGCATTTATATCTAGATGCAAAACTTAGTAGTGTGTTTACTGGAGAAAGGTGGAGCTTAATACTCTGCATGCTGCAGTTTACAAATATTCCCCCAGCTTTATTGCTTGCTTGCCTGTTGCTGCTTGCTGCTCTCAAGCACTGAAATGCTTCAACTCCCATCACCACCAATACTGTGAACTGGAAGCCAACAAATCTTGTAGATGCCCCTATATCCCATGAGTGTGTTTACAGATCTGTGCCTTCATCCCCTTCACCATCTGCCTACAAGCAAGAGAAGCTTCAGGGTTTTTGGAAAGGTACATTTGACCTTGAGGGTTGCAAGCCTTGCAGTATAAGGAACGGCCAGGCTCAGGCAACTTGCAGAAACGTTGGAGCTGTTTCTCAGCAGGCACCACTCACCACAGCTCTACAGAGGTTTCGCAGCCACTGGGCTCTGTCCCATGTCACTGACCACATACAGATTGAAATGCTCTGGCTGTCTCCTACCAGCCTGATTCTCCAGAGCCCACAGAGATGGAGTGGGAAACTTGTTAGGGAAACCCATGGCAGAGCTGTCCCCTGAAGCTAAAAGGTGAGCTGGCACACTTCAGAGTCCGGCAAAAAGACCAGAAAAAATAGCAGTGCTGTGAATGCTGTCAAGTACAGGCGCATGCCAGCACAGACTGCACTGTCCCCAAAAGCGCATCTGAAGAGTTACATGAGGGAAGAATCCAGGCAAGTAACTTTCACCCCTTCCCCTTCAGCTTTCTCCAGACTCGTGCTCAGCAATTCCTCCTGCAGAAGAGTTCCCCAATCACCAGCTGATCTCACTGGGCTTTAGAGCGAACTTGTTCTGCTCAGCACGCTAGCTCCTTTGGGGAGGCAGGCCTTGGGAAGGTGGGCTGAGAGCAATGCGGAGGGGAGAGGGGATTGCTCTCCTTCTCTCCTACAAAATGGAGGCAGAAATCACGGCTGGGTTCTGTAATTGTTGTAACTGTGGCTTTATTTACTTCTCCCTTAAACAACTTGTCTAGGGGATAGTGCAAGAGAGGAAGGGCATGCCTGTTTGGAGGCTTCATTTGCAAATCATTGACAACAGCAATGGCTATGTGGAGGTACTTCAGTGTCAGCCCGGCTGTATTTCATTCTGTTAGTTTAAATGTGAGGTCAAAGCCCTAGGGAGACAATAAAGGAGAAGTGTTAATATGCCATGTGAATAAGGAACCATGATTAATCTCCCTACATCTGATGAGTAATTGACTCTTTCTTGAAACTCTTAAATAAACACTGTAATAAGTGGCCAACGGAAAATGTATGTACCACTGCCATCTAGCAGACTGCACCGGTCTCAGTGGTGTGATGTAGGGCCTGTGCTGCTGGGAGTTCACAAGCTTTTATTTTCAGCTCCAGTGCCAGCAGGAAGAGAAGGCCGGGCCCATAAAATGACACAAGTCGTGCCACCATTCTGCAGCTTGGTTTTCGGCCATGCCCACCTCATCCAGTCAAAGTCAGGAAGTTCAGCTCAGCCTCTGGGGAGCTTCCCGTGAGACTGCGAAAGACAGTGCATGTGTGGGATTTGGGGAAACCAGATCCTGCTACCTCAGAGCTCTGCATGCTGTATTGGGCAAGAAATGCAGGGTTTACTGCATTCATGCGTGACTGCCAATTCAGTTCACATGTGAATGCCCCATCAGTTCAAACATGAGTGCCCGGTCAATTCATGCTTGAGCATCACGTGGGGCGTAAGTTGCAGGGGTTTGATTGCAGAGAGCTGATTGCAAACAAAGGCAGCCCCAGTTACAGTGGTTCAACAGACCTGCAGAGATGGGAAGATTGGTCCCGAGGGTGTGAAGACTTGGTCGTCCTTTTTTTCAGAGAAAAATTACAGAAATGTGGGACACTTACAGCCACTGCCCCTGGAAGATGGCCCTGCAGTGGCTATGGTGGTGTTAGGAGGCTGGAGCTTGTGGGATGCCACTTTTGGCTTTGGAGACCAAAACCTACAGAAGTGGTGAACACTACTACCGTCACAGCCCCAAAGCTCTGACAGCTAGACAGTTGCTACTGCTCCTCTAGTATCAGATGATAAGCTGGCGGGATGTCCTGTTGATCAAGGAGTGACCTTTAGATACCATACTGGGGGAAGCATGCTGGAAGAGATGTGTGAGATTAGCTCCACAGAAAGCGCCGACAGTCCAGTTTTATGTTCATCCTTGAAAAAGAGTGTCAAAAAGGGCTGAAAATTCTCCATGCTCCCACCTTACATGCTGGGAATAACGGATGTCCCAGAAGGAAAAGGAGGAACATTGGATGGAAGTGGGACAGAAATTTAGAGCTGTGAGTTAAGCAACTGCAAGCACAGCAAGAAAGTCAGAGCTCAGTTAACATTGTTATGGCTGGGGAGCAAGCCCCAAGCCAGCAAAGCTGTTTGGTGTGTCATCTTACTCCCCAAATGGGGAAATGCCCACGCTGCTGCATGTGAACACATCACCCTGCCATTTTGGATGTAAATGAAGCCCTGCAGGTAGTGACCTCATGACCCTATTGGTACCTTCAGCCAGTCAGGGGAGCATATGACCTCTCTGCTCAAGTGTATTTAAGAAACAGCAGCGGCCACTGGCAGAGGAGACACACCTGGACATGCCTGAGGAGACATGCAGCTGGAGATGCGCTCTCAAAAGGAGGTGCTCCGTGCCAAAGGTGCGCATTCCCAAAGGGACTGTAGTCCCTGGGTGACCCATGCCAGAGCAGGGACAGCTGCAAAGGGACTGTGGCCTGTGGGCGACCCACGATGGAGCAGGCACAGTAAGAAGGAGTTGTGGCAGACAGAAACCATTACATACATGCCCACAACATCCTGTGCCACCCCTTTTCCTCACTGAAGGAGGAAACCGAGTGTGTGACAGACCGAGTGTGACCTGTGGTGAAAGTAAGGGAAGTTGAGACATGGCGGGGCAAAGAGAGGTGTCCAGCTTCAGTGGAGTCTGGAAAAGGAGGAGGAACGGTGTTTACTTAGGTGTTTGTTTAATTACCCAACAGTGACTAGAAGTTTGTGTTACCTGGCAATAAATGAAACTAAGTAAAAAATCCCCAAGTTGAGACTGCTTTGCCAGCAACAAATGCCTGCGCATAGGCCATGCATGGATTACAAGGGGTGTCAGAAAAGCTGGCACACTTGGCAGAGAGCTGCAGCCGCAAGTCAGCAGGAACTGCTGAGGGATTTGCAGGTCTGACATCTCTCCTGGAGTTACGACCTGAAACTAACCCTTTCTCAGAAAAGAAAGGTGAAGATGGAGCAATTGGGACTCCCAACAGCTGGGAAAGGTGTGCTCAGATGCTCTCAGCAGAGACTATGTCTCTCGCTAGCCACTGAATGGTGAATAGAAAGGAAAACCTATTTGCTTTAGACTTTTTGTACGGGGTCCGATCTGCAGTGCACCCCGTAACTCCCGACCAGCTTAAGCTCTGCTGCTGGCATGGAGGGATGCGCACGGTGGGTGGGAATCCTGGCAGGCTGGATGGGGTGAAGCACACGTGATGGTGCTCTGTCAGCCCAGCAAAACGTGGGTCAGGATAAAGGGGTCAGGCTGCTGCGGCATGAGGCAACCTTATGAGTGGAGCATTTAAGAAATGGCAGGAACTGGGCACAGGGCTTCAGGCTATCATTTGGGATACAGAAAAAGACAGTAAGTAGGAGGCAGCTGCTGGTGCTATTCTGTCTCTGTGGCCCAAATTCCACCCTACAGTTGTGCTCAAACCCAGCTTAGTAGCAGCTGTGAATTGCTGAGTGACCACAGTAGAACCACGGCGTTCACACAAAACCTGTGAAATCTCAAAAGGGTTAACAAAAGCAAATTGGCTCTAACTGAACAATACTGCAGTGTCTGTTCCTGCTTGCTTTATTTCTTTTCTCCCATAAAAGAAACTTAATAATTGCCTTTCAGAAATTCCCAGCTCTGATCCATGTTCCTCGTGGAAGGGGGTAAAAATGTAAAAATAAACCAATATATAAATGACATAAAAGTAATGAAAACAGGTACACAGATTTCATACAAAATTAAATGGGATCAACTTGACATATTCATTACAAAACCAATTACTCTCACGACTTTATTCCCTGCTACAGCCATCTCACCTTACCTGTCAATTTTAATTTAACTGTTTGCTGGAGGCTCAGGTTCTCCAGACAAAATATGCCATTTTGAGAAGAAGAACTTAAGTGACAAGTCGTCTGATTCTGCAGGGGTTGAGCACACTGAGCTCCCCACTGCTTCAATAAAACACTGTGAATGCTCAGGCTCTTTTAAAGACAAAACAGCTTATTGGGGGTCACTGATACAGACTTACAGCTGGGCTTTTTAAATGCATATAAAGAAGCCCCACTGAGTTGACCTGTGCGGGGTATCCAGCATTTAAAATGCTGAGGTAGAACCCTTTTGGTTCAAGTTTGCCATAAGCTAACCTAGTAAGTGACTAAACTTCCTGTAACTTGTCCTACAAGAGTAATTCAAAGCAAAGCCTTGCTCTGTTTCCAATCGTCCCTTCAATGCACAGCACATTTACAGCGCTGGATAACTAACTGTTGCTATTTTTAAGCCACAGTGACACTCATCATGCTGGGACAGGCCAAGCAAGACCAAGACCAAGGCCGGTATGGATAGCCAGCTCTGACTCAAGGCTGCAACATGAACAAGATGAGAATCTGCTCCTTCACAGTTAACAGTCAAGGCTTATGGATTTAACACTTGGAGCTGTTGTAGCTAGCAGCAGACCAGGGACTCCTTCTATGTTACCTGTTAGTGGCACAAAAAAGCAGTACCTCAACAGGGACTAAAAATTTCAGATTGTGCTTCCACTCCCTTGTTGCTGAGAAGGTTTCAGAACCTGATCCCCAGGGGACTCTAAAATCAGGATACAAATCAGAATACAGCTATGGATCCAGCAGAATTTGTGTAGTATTGCCCACAAGGAATTGAAAGGGTCTATCTAGACTGAGCCAAATACAGCACCTTTCCGTACATCCTTTATTCCTACAAGATATAATACTTGCACTTCATCTCATTTTTAAGAGGGACCAGCGTCAATTAATTCTCCTGCTGGCGATGAATTTTGTTCCCAGATCACACACACAGCTAACTAGGTGGAGCAGAATTTAACAGCTGCCTTCGTCCCTTGGCCCACTGGTACAGCAAGCTTTCTCAAACTCTTCCTGCAACTTTCACCAGCTCTGTGGTGGCCAGGCCCTAAATGACTACGGCTGCACTGAGATCCACGCAGCACACTTGGGCTGCTCTGTGGTCTCTCGGGGAGCTGCCATTAACTACATGCCTGACCAGCATCAGGCCTCTCCCACGCTCCAGCTGACACAAGCATAGGGTAGCAAAGGACAGTGAGTTATCGTAGTTCAGATAAAAGTTTGCCAGCACCTCTGTGTAACTGGCAGCTGCCACTTTTAAATTACAAGGTAATTACTACTGCTCTCCACTCAGACCATTTTTTCAGAGGCTTTGATGACAAGCAGATTCACTGGGGGACAAAAAAAGCCCCCAAAATGTACACTGCTTCTGGGAGCTAGCATATGAGCCCACAGTGAATCAAAGCTCAGAGGTATGCAGTGCACCTTTCTGGTGCATCATTTCAGCTTGTCTCAGATGCAGACGGACTCTTGGTGCAGCTCTTTCTTCTGCAAATAAACAGTTGTGCTTGAAAGCAAAAGCACGCTGAACTTGCAGCGCCAAAAGAGCCTTGCAGGTCAAACAGGTGGAAAGCCAGTCACATGGGTTGCTCCCCTAAGCAATCCACTGGCTGTGCTCAGTGTAGCCAGATATCCTGCAGATAATAGTGCTTTTAACAAGTACAGATGCAGCCCCATGTAAGATTAAAAAAAAATCCCTTGCACATGGCTCACTAGCTTCTGATCTGAGCCCCAGAAAGAGGTACATAACCTCAGGTAAAGTAGGAAGGGTACACTCCACTCAAGAAAGACATATATGTCCTCCTCAGGCAGAAGGTAAAGGTATCCCTGTCCCCTTCTCATCCTATTAGATGCAGAAAAATCCTGGCTTGAAAATCTGCCAGGATTTACATGTTCTCCTCAAATTACAGTATTCACTGTATATTTTTACTTGTAAAGAAATACCTTTTTTTTCTTCCTGCAAAAACAAATGCCCTTGGAACTTGCCAGAACTCATCACAAGCTTTTTTGTCCTTGAAAAACTCTTTACTATCATCTCTAATCCCGATGTCCAACTGGTTTTCTTCTCTTCAGAAGTCTTCCTTGGAAAGTACTATTGAACCAGACTGTGTCTAGTAGGCACTGACTATCCAATAAGTGCAGTGTTGACAGGCTGTTTCCCCATTTTCACATAGGCTTCTCTTTTAATGAGCCTGGGTTTTCTGCCAGACCAGAAAAGGTAATGACTTCACTTATCTCCAGGTCTCTCCTGCACAATGTCTACCTTCCTTAGTCTCCATTATTACTGCAGTCTAGGAGCTCATAATAACCAGCTTGGGATGCTGAGGCCAAAGGAGACAGGTGTAAATGCTCTGAAGTAGGCTGTGTCTTACCACTTTGTAAAGTGCTGGGTGAACTACTGCACATTTTCATGGTGTATTTTGACTCTTTTAAGTGTCAGACAAAAAACACAAGAGCCAATGTCGAGGTGGAGGACAGGAGGTGGGATCAAAGGTGCTTTATATATCTAGCATAATGTCTGAGACTGGCATGGTCCTATCAGCATGCCTCTGTGTCAAAGTGTGAATTCCATTTTATTTTGTGGATCCCATTCTGCTTTACATCCTCCACTGTCAGCTTCACAGTGCTGCACCTCTTGTCCGTGGTATGGATGGTCACGTGGGGAAAAACCCATGTGCTCAAGTAGTTGTAGTAGATGGGGCCAACAAAACCCATCAGTCCTGAATGCCTGGAACAGTAGGTAAGGTCACTGACTCCGAGACCCTTACAAACAGCAGTTTACCAGATGGGTCCAGAGCCTGCATCTACCCCAGCCAAGGAGGAAAGAATCAAAAGAGACATCTCAATAAACCCATATAAACTCTAAGACAGGAAACATTCTCTAACAAAGTATGCAAGAACCATGGTGTCTAAGGGCAGTGACTATACCTGCCACTCATAAGAGAAAAGACACAGAGGTTTTCTGGAGTCATCTGCTTTTTTCAAAAAGCCCAAATTCTCACCACTTTCTGGAGTAAAACAGTAATGGACAAGAGATTCCTTTGCAAAGCCTTTCTTCCTTTCCTCCCCCCCTAAGAATTTTAGCTCAAAACCCAAGGTTTCACATGGTGCGTGATTTGGGGCTACTCTGGTGCTCTGTTAACCAAAAACGTGTGGGAAATCTGTACAGCAGGATTCTGCTGCCTAGGAAGACTGCCCAGCAAACGCAGGAGGGAGTCCTGGGGCTACCACCTGTGGCTGAGAGTGCTTTGGCGTTCCTGGGTCCTCATCAATGTTACAGATATAATTCAACTCCATACTGAGGAAACCCCAGCTGAGCTTCGCCGATTCACCAGGCACCCACTTTCTGCAAACAGAAGGGAGCATGTAGGCTAGCCGGGAACCCATATACCAACAGGACACCCAACCTGGACAAGTAGAGGGCCAGAAACTGCAGCCTGGTTTGCCATGTTCCAGCATTTAATTAATACACATCCCGAGAAACCAGTAAGTCAGAGCAGTGTCTAATAACTTCCCAGACCATGCAGCTAGTGCTGCAGTGACAGCATACTGCGCTGGCTGCAATCAAGTGAACACAGTTACTCTCAGACAGACACCCCCTGCTCCTTCTCCCTGTTCTCCGCCTTGATGTCATCCCTCCCTCAGATCTGCTGCCATAAGCGTTGGTAACAGCTTCCTAAACGGGAATAAAGGCATGGGCCTGTTTCCAACAGATGCCTTTTGCACAACTCTGCTCCAGAAGTTAATGGATGGATGGCTCACTGCAATTGTTCCTGTGTGGAATTCATACCTGTATTCAGCAACCCCTCCTGCATGCTTCTTCATAGCTGTATCGGAGCTCATTCCATAGAAAAGTTTCACCTTTTTGCCATTCTTTTCCATAATCTCTCCAGCACACTGGTCATGGCCTGCAAACATTCCTCCAAGCATGACGAAATCAGCACCGGCTCCTGTGATCAGCAAAGTGACACGTTAAGGAAGCAGGGAAGGGAGAAGAGGGTGAAAGAAAAAGCAAGAACACAGCGGCCTCCAAAAACAACAGCCAGCCCTAAATAGTTTGGTACAGAGTCCGCTCCTATAATACATGCTGCAAACTTTAAAGAAATGCTTTACTAAAGAACTGACACATGCTGAATTGTATTTCTCTGATATTTTAAATGGAAAGAATCCTTCTCTGTTGCGATAACAAAGATCTAGATTATTCTACTCCACCCCACACTCTTTATTTTCAAATTCAGTTTTAACCCTTTACTTCATAATAGTATGTGAGCACAGTTCCTTATCAACTACTATTGTGACTGCAGCAGTCAGAAGCCCTAATCACAGGGCCGGGACCTGTTGAGCTCAGTGCTGTACAGAGAAGAGGACAGCTCCTACTTCAAGACATTTCTAGGCTACAAGCTGTGAGTGGGAACGTACCCTGAAGGAAGGCATACTCATGAATCTAATGTACTCCTCCCAACACTAACATAAAACAAGCAGATGGATTTTTCAAGTCCATCAGCCATATGTGCTCAGTGTAGGTCTGGGTGATCCCTTGTCAAAGAGATCTGGATGGGTCTGCATTTGCTTCCTGTTGTTTTAAAAACTCTGGGCCAAGGACCGCCAGCCCTGGGTTCTGGGGTACTCAGCATGTACCACAAAGGAGGTCTAAATATGTTCTAGATAATGAGTAACAACACTGAATACTTAATCATGCTTGTTCAGTCTGTCCATCTCCCCTGGCTTTGCCAGGGAAATGAAATCAATTCCACTAGGAGTAAGATCAGGAAGAAGGTTTTTGGAATCACTCTTGATTTTCTACTGTGATTTCCAATATTTCCAGCTGGGCTGGAACTACTCCACCAGCAGCTCCTCCTGTGATATTTTGGCATATCTAGTCTTGCTTGGAAAAGTTTGGCTTTTACTCATTTATGAGCCTGTGGTGACCCATCCCTGAAACAAAGCATTTTCCTGTTCAGACTCTCTACTTCTTCAATGTGTATGTGTCAGAACAGGCCTCCCCTCTGCCCAGTTTCTTCCCAGAACTGGCAAAAGACAGGACTATAAACCTCACTTCATAGAAAGCAGATGAGCCTGAACTAACCCCACCCTGTTATGAACATGTCCGAACTCTGGGGAGATCCCAGGCTAGGTAAGTCTGGCATTAGGATTTGCTCTGATCTCTGTAACTGTCCAAACAATAGCACCGGATCTTGAAATCTGAAAAGTAAGTGAAATCATTATCAAATCTGCACAGCTTCTGCCATCTGTTTAAAAGACAAACCTGAACTTGGGAGTATTTTGATCTTAGAATACATGACAACTGTGGAACGTCCATTGATTCATAAAAGCCAGTTCCTTCCCTCCACCCCTTTGCCAAAGAGCAGACCTAGCAGCAATGCCTGGGAGCACGGCACCCAGCTGCTCTGCTGACCTCACCTCCCTTTGCCTGGTTGTTGTTTGAAAGGAACACTATGTCTGTGGTAAAGCGATATTAAAAATTAGGCTTGTGCAAAACTGCTGAGCACATCACAAGCAATATTTATAGCCAGGCACTCATTCAGGTGTCCTATCATGCCAGCTACCTCGCAGATTTTTCTTGAGCGCTCTTGTTTCAGATGTCTGAGTTCTAAAGCCTCAGTTTGACTCACGTCTGATACTACTATTAACCTGCCAAAAACGAAGGGAATGTTCATCCTTTAAGACATTCTCAATTACTGGTGGGGAGCTCCTGTTGTTACCTGGCACAATCTCGCTCCACCTTTGCAAAAAATAGTACCCTGGGAAATCTAGTTGATGTCTCCTTCATGGGTGGAAGAAAACAACATGAGGAAGGAGGGACAGATTTGGGGTCAAGGTTTCAAAGAGGCCCTTTAAACAAGTCAAAGGGCTGCCAAAGGACACTCTGGACTCTGCCTTGTCAATACTATCCCCTGATCCCCAATTCTAGTCCTGTCTCTGGTTATGGGTCTCACCGCCTCCAAATTATTAGTGGAAAACAGTCACATAAAATCTACACTTCAGAATCACAGAATTTTGGTTCCTGTGCACTTAAGTATCTGTTTATTGTTTTTCTTTTGATGGCGTATTTTGGGAGGAAAGCAAGTATGTTTGAATTACAGGATTGAAACTCATCCAACTTGAGTAACTTTTGAAAGCTACAACATAATTCATCAAGCTCTTCCAGAAGAGAGGAGCCATGTTACAGCAGCCACAGCACGTCTAAACACTGGAATGACATACACTTACTGCCCTGCGGCTCCAGGAATGACAAGCCCAGATTAAATACACTGTTCCAGTGCTCTCCTGAACTTTCCACCCTCCTTCAGTGTTGGAAAGTTCCCTGAAAGTTTCAAGTCTGTTCCACTACTTTTCTACCAGTTAACAACCAACCAGAAGGCTGTAGTTTTTAGCATGGTCTTTCTTTACTTATGCATGGGCTTTGTATGACCAGAAGCATTGGCAATGTTTGCAACACCCAGCTGCAGTCTTTCATTTTCAAGGTAGACAAGTGTGCCGTTATTTTAGGTTGTGAGGGACGGGGAACACCTGGCAACAACCCCCTAGATAATACAGGATATGATGGGGTACGTTGTATACAAGCATCCCAGTAGCTCGCCCAGAGTTTGCTAGACTTGTCCTGTTTCTGCACAATGCCACTTCAATGCACTGACTGATGCTGGGGAGGACTTCCCCCTTGAGGCCTATGCTGTATCTGGGCTGATTTTACTCATCCACATTTCACAGTGCCTTCTCTTTCAAGCCATTACAGAACATGTGTGCTGACACCAGCCCAATCTTGCAGCACTCACACAGTTCTGCTGGATCTGGATGGAGTCCCTCGGATGCCTTTTGTATGCCTGATAATACAAGTTACTGATAACCAGATTGGCTCTGCACAAATTCAGCTGGAGTCAGCCTGGATTTGTAGCCTGGGCAGCCCTCCAGGCAGATGCAGCATAAGTTTGGCTGGACCACAGCTGGCCCTGGAATCAACATTCACCTGTGCTCCAGCCGAGCCAGCAAGCCTTTGCAACAGTAGATGTACACACAGCTAGTGAAAACAGGAAAAAAAAAAAAGCCAGTATGATCTGTCAGGTATATTTTGGAACCAGTATATGTCCCCAGTTGACTTTTCCACATGATTTTCCCTTCCTTTTCCTTCCCTGCTCCTATATCTCTTCTCACCACTGCTGTAAGGAACAGCAGTATTGTGTTAAAGATGCTGGCATAGGATTCAAAAGGCACATTCTGTTCCTGGCTGTGTCACAAAAATATATGTGACCTCAGGCAATTGAACTTAGTATTTCTGTGCTTTGACTTCTCATCTTTAAAAAAGGAGGCAGTAGTGCCTCCCTGGGGTATTCTGAGAAATGTGTTCATGTTATCAGCCTTTCCAAGGGTGCAGTTATGTGAACCATCTGCGAGCCCAACACAAAGTTCTTTCATGCTTTCTCTCATTCCTGCATCAAAACACCTCTTTTCTTCCTGATCAACCTACGTCTTTTCTATTATCATCTCCAATACCCAGATGGAAGAGACATCTTCAGTTTATGAAATCCATACCAGGTTCCCATCCAGCAGTTCCAGAATTCTAGCAGTCTCTCCCAAATTACCTGTCACTTCTGGCATTTTTGTCCCCTATCTTCAGTGCCTCTGTGTTCCCTGGCTTTTTAAATAGGCTTCTACCTTGTTTTCCCTCTGTCAAAATGCCCTGTCTGCCTCTGAATCCTGACACCAATGGTGTCACCTTCCACTTGTAAAACTTCTCAGCATCTTCTTCATGGTTCTTCACAATTATTCACTTGCACTCAATCCACTTTACTCCTCCTGTCTGCATGAACTTGCCACCTCCAGTCACATCTTTAGCCATTTGTAAATGCTAGTCTTCACATCTGGGACTCCCTCACACTTTTTATGACTCAAATGGCTGCTTTGTCACTGCTTTATAATGAACACCTCAACATCCCTTTCATGAACGATCCACCAAAAAGAGATAGTATAATCACTTTAATCAAAAGTCCTCTTTGGGTCTCTTGTCCATGCTTTGCCCAGGCTTCCGTCCCTAGGTGAAATTGTACATCTGTGTGTTTTAGCACCCCGTCTCTGCTATCCAATATATTTACGTAACTGCCCCCCTGCCCCCAAGAGGCTCTCAGCAAGAACAGAGGTCTGTGCTAGACAATTCAGTATGAATATCAAGGCTTTGGCTTGTAAATGCTTGGCATGGAGGCTATCTTCCACGTGGCTCACATAGCCAACCACCTCAATAGTATTCAATAAACACTGATAGTAATAACATCATCTAGAAGCTTATTTTTCTACCCACCTTTGACAAATGCACACCTGGCTCCAGCTAGTCAGATGTCCACAGTGTGTCTACCTCAATTACACATAACCAGATACGGTAAGTTTATTGCCTCAAGGTAATCTCTATCAGTTCCAGCCCTGTACCTGTGACACACAGGTCAGACTGGTATGTCTAGCCTGCTGTCAGAGTAGAACTACTGTCTGTAGTAGGAGCTTTCCGATGCTCCTCTGTCCCCGNCGATGCTCCTCTGTCCCCAGGACAACCCGTGGTAGCCTTCAAACACATACCACTGTGAGTCCCAGTGCCTCCTGACAATCATCTGCCCTTTCACAGGTTTCAAGTAAGTTTCTGTTCAGTTAGCCCAAAAAGACTACAAGGCCCCTTCAGACTTATATAAACATCAGAAAGGAAAACATTTTAAACACTTTGAAGTTGCTTCCTGTTGTTCTAACTCCTGGAAATGCTCTTGTTGAAGAAAGACCTTTTCCACAGGCCAGGTTTCTGCACAGGCAGAATGCTGGGAATGCAGTGAGGTCGCAATCCTGGTTCACAAGCTCCCAACACAATGCCAGCAAGAACCAGGGAAGCAGAGGAGCCAGCGAAAGTCAGGCAGAACAAAGGTGTCACTGCAGGCAGCATGAAGTCAGAGTGGGCTGGGCTGAGGAGAGGTCGGGTGGTTTTTTAATACAATCTTGTTGCCAAAGAGGGTGGATGCTGCTGTTCAGCTATGTCAGAATCACCCAACTGGAAGTATCTATTCCCCATGTCACATCACCCACTGGGTAACACAACGGTGCTGTAAAATCCTGTGACTGACCGGATTCCTTGCTGGTAGCAATCACACCACAGCTGTGCTTAAAATTTTCTAATTAAGTCTTCCTTGTCATCTGACCTGTCTAAAAACAGGAGCTGTCTGCAAACTTAGAAGACAGAATTTGGTTTCAACCTTTCCAGGAGGCCCAGAGTTTTTCTTGGCAGGTCTGTAATCTGAGTTTAGGCCTGCTCCTGCTTTCCATACTTGCAAACCTTCCTGCCAAGCAGATGTGCTGTATCATAATGTCCCATACAGTTAGGGTGACAGAGCACTGGAACAGGCTGCCCAGGGAGGTTGTGGAGTCCCCTTCTCTGGAGATTTTCAAGACCCACCTGGATGCAGTCCTGAGTAACGTGCTCTAGGCAATCCTGCTTTAGCAGGGGAGTTGGACTAGATGATCTCTAGAGGTCCCTTCCAACTCTGAAAATTCCGTGATTCCGTGATCTCTTGTACCGTACCACCCTGAAATCCCAATGAAACATTGTGCTGTCCCACTGTATTCTGGGTATTACCCCACTATGACATCTCCAAAGGGTTTGGCATTTTTGGAGGCAGGGGAGTGTCTGTAAATGTCCCGTTAGCCTGGGATGTGTTTAGCACCTGGTTACATACGCTGCTGCAACAAGGTTATGGCTAAGTGACAATTCTGACCTTGACTCTCCCACACCGATGTAACTTTCATGCCCAATAGAAAACACTCACAGATTAAATTCTCTGTTCTATCAGCAAGAGCTGGTGCAAGTCACTAAAGCTATCGGCATGAGAGCAAAGTCTGTTAATTATTAACTTAGATGTTTCAGACATCTGCTCAGCTCTAGGGGATACAATATAAATAAAATCTCATCTCTTCAAGTTGACAGCTGATCCCAAGAACATCTCCAGGGATCTGGCCTGCCTTTTTGTTTTGTTCTTCTGTCCAACACACATTCCACCAGCTCTTTGTCCATTCAAGGCCAAAGTCAGCCAGATCTGGCAATGTTACAGGCATCTTTGAACCCTACTCAGAAGAAATCCCTATCAGTTTTCTTTGTATTACTGTCCCAGTGGCTGTATCTTATGCACACCTGGCAGATAGTTTCTAAATAGGACTTCGACCATTGTATGTTTTACGCTGCAGAATTTGGACTGTCTGGTCCAAAGAGCAAATTCATGTCTGGTTTATTAATTTCACTGGAGTCAGCCACAGGAACGAATGTAACCTATTGCTGATTACACATTCAGGGTCAAATTGACTCCTGCATCACTGCTGACGGTGCTGGAGATACGCTGGGTATAACGGGTGGCAATACACGCTGTCCTTACCAAAAGCTTTGGCGACATCTCCTGGGCAGCTGCATCCTCCATCCTGCATAAAGAAAAGACGACAGTGAGTGGCAATGAGCTCACTCAGGGACCCAGTGAGCACTGGCGCTCCATAACCTCCAGCAGAATGGCCCCTGCTCAAGAACAGCAGGTCAAGAGGTGACTGTGCACCATCGGTATACATGATCTTGGCTGAGATTTTAGGGAATCCATATTATCCTTTCTACTGCTTTTCTTCTTTAGGCTCATTTACTCTACCATATAGTCGACTGATAATACCACCAGTAACAAACGCAACACAAATTCCTGACTGCAATTTCTTAAATCCCAGAAAGTGGAAAACAAAAAGTCCTCTGATGATATTAATCATTCCCTGCCATTTTAATGAAAGGCCATGTGATGCAGAGGTACCACAAACCCCTACCTTAAACGACCAAAGACATTTAAAATAACTTTCTCAGCAGTTTACAATATATTAAAAGGTCACAGTGGGAGGGGTGAGGAAATACACCATCAGCTATGTTGGATTCTGATCTGATAATCTCTAAGCAAACCCGGTAATCTAATCTTTGGTAAGTGAAAATGAATCTCTCATCGTACTCCTTACTCTTTGCAGTGGGTTTGGTTAAGAAACAGCATTTTGTGATCTTTAGCATTTTAGTCCTGTGCATTTCAGTTTCAGTGCAGAGCAAAGAAATGTCTGATCAGGGGGTTTCAGTTGAGGTGAGGGAAGTTATGTATGTGTGACAGGGCTGTAAAAAAGGGATGGCACATAGCAGAACTCATCATGTGCTATGGTTCTTTAGGTTTGTAAAGGTCTGAGCATCAGATGAAAGATCCTTCTACTCGACACAGTCATTGTACCAAGAGGGCTCCCAATTCCTTTGATGATCAGGGTCTGTTGCAGACTGCTGACAGCTCTCCTGCTTTTGAAGCTACTCCCGAGACTGTATGGTTACTCCGTTTGTTTCACCTCCCTGTTGGCAGAAATGCATGCCCATGTATGACCTGCGGCTAAGCACAGCCAGACGCCCCCACCATCAGCCATTTTAGAGCTGGCTTTCGTGGGTAGTTGGCAGTGGGGCTGAGTGTTAGAACCTCTCTGTGCATAGAAAAGGATTCAGACACAAACTGAGCAGGTGGATCTGAAAGTGAGTGGCTTTTCAAAGGGCATCCCACTGCAAACAGCGCCTGGTAGCAGTATAAAGGCTTTTACTCCATTTGCTGATAACCTCTAGCACATTATGCGTTTTTTTGAGCTAGACACCCTTGCTGTCAGCTCCAGAAAGGAGTGCTGGGCTGACAGCTGAATCTCTCTCGCCTGTTAAGGGCTCTGCTTGTGCAATTCTTTCCCTCTGACAAGTCTGTCAGAGCTTGGAGGAGGGTGTGAGTGTGTGTGCATGTGTCAGGGGAGGAAGAGCTGAGGCAGAAAAAGGGGGTCTAATAATCTTCAAAGAGTGGTGCCAGGAATTTTCCTGACTCTTACTCTGAGACAGGATGGCTATGAATGCTCTCTGGTAGATGGGTTTCGGTGTGTTCTTGTTCGGTGGCTCAGTGTCTGACTTTTACAATTAACCCAGTAGTGGCAGTGATGGAGGCTTTATGCTTTCAAAAGTATCATGAGGATGGAGGTCTTACTGTGTAATCATTAATCATCGGCTTCAAAAAATATCACTTTGAATGTCATCAAATTACAAAATGCTGAGCAGATTAAGACTTTCTCAAAAAGCTCGTAAGTCACCATTTAAGATAAAAGGAACTGATGATGATGATTCACAGCACTTCTTTATCTGTAGATGTCTCCACTTAGTTCACATAAGCAGGTAAATTTAATGATTCTGATTCACAGAAAGGGAAACAAAAAGGGGACATACTAAGTAGTAATGCCAGAAGATGCTATATAATAAAGCTATATGCATTAAACCACTTCATTCCATGTGAAAAATCAAGCACTCTGTTTAGAAAATAAGACTGTGCTTCTGCTGCATTCAGTCTGGGAAGCTTCCCCTAGCAGTTCAGCTCGTCCCAACAGAGGCTTAGGTCTGCACTCAAAATGACTCGTAGAACTGCTGGGCTACAGTCATGGAGCTTGCTGCATGCTCAGCCTCTCCCTCAGAGGCTTAAGAAAATGTATCTGTACAAATCCTCCTGTGAGTTCAGGAGAACTGGCATTAGTAAGTAAGCCTACTGGAAAGTGTGGCCATGGGGCCTGTAGAGGACATGATTCTGAGACAACTGGGTGCTAGGTAGAAGGAGAGACGAAAACAGCTTTCTAGTCAACACAATTATTTTAACATGGCTAAAATAATGTTATTTTCCTCAGCCTTGTTCTCAGAACAGAGAAACCATTTAACAACAAAATTTAGCCTGAGGAAAAGAAATACAGTATGGAAAACCAGTATGAACTTGTTAAATATTTAATATTATATGCAAATTATAATACATCTATAACTATGATTTATATGTTTCAAGCAACCTTTATAATAAACTGTATAACCAGCCCTTCCTACAGTATTAGCAAACAGATAGGTATTTATTATGCAGAAGATATATAAAGTATGTGGCACATACAGCAGTAGAAACAATACATATAGTGCTTTAGTCTGAACTACATATGCAGGGCATATTTCTGTGTGGAAAGTGTTCTGTGTGGAGGAAGAGATGATATCGTAGTAGCTGGGTGAAGAACCTCTTAGTCATCCTTTTCACTGAATGCTGGTGGCCTATCACCCAGGCACGGTGAAGGGGAAATAGGGATCTCTATTAAATGATAGCCAAATGAGAGAAAACACATGGAAGGCTGCTTTCCATTCCCCACATTGCTGGCTTACTAGAATACGTGACTGCCTAACTATCCAGCAGAGGAGTTCTCTGACCTACAAGAAACAGAAACTTTATCTCAAGTAGGGCGTTTCTGAAGGAGCTCTCCTGCTAAATGCCCTCTCCACTGTAACTCACTGCTGCACCTTCTCAAGGATTAGCGGGAATGAAAAATGAGACCATTGGCTCCCAGACAAGTAGCATGGGACAGAAACAGTGCCTGTATCTTAGACAGGGTTTCCTCTCTTCTTTCAGTGAGTCATGAAAGATTCATTTCTGGTGTGAGCTTTGAGTCTTAAAGATAATATAGCATGAGGAAAGTTAACTGGTGCAATTTCACCTCCCCCTTCTCTGTGTAAGTGACTCTAGAGAGACACCATGCGTTCATTTGGACTATCATGTTTGCCTAAAAATTGTCACCTTCTTTGTCAACGTATCAGCTCCAAAAATCATACGTGATCGCTTCAGTAATAAAAATGTGTTTAAAATCCCAGTTTGTGCTGGCATCCTAACAGAGCTACTAGAGAATGAGCTTCAAGCATGCTGTGTTCCTTGCAGTGCTTGTACTGTGCTCAGCGGTGTCACTGTCTCATTCCACAAGTGGGACTTCCTTCCCTTCATACCTAAGCTGAGCCAACATAACAAGAAAGAGGAGCAATTTGATGAAGGTACTGGACAAGACAGAAGTGGATGCAAGAAAGCGCCCCAAGGGACTAACCTATTTCACACTGTCAGCTATAAAATCTAGATGAAGATAGCTGGTAGGCTTTGAATCTTTTCACATCCTTCCTGCCACTTCCATATCAACATAAAAAAGCTGCTGGACCTATTTTCTCCTGCTGAATTGATGGAGATAGCTGTGGTAATACTCTGACTGTAGAGGTCTTCTTTGTCTCAGGTAGGGTGTGCCCCTTCCTAAACGTATGTAATGACAGTAATGAGACATTTTGAGGGATGCCATGTGTACTTGTTGCCACTAGACCCAATTATGTACTTCAGCTTGCTCCCATATAGTGTTTTTCCCCCAGGAGGATACCTCTCTTTTGTGATACCTTTGCCAGAGCTCTGGCAATGACCATAAAGTCCAGCCTTTTCTTTCCCCAATAAACACACCAATACCTATCTGAATGCTGCAGAATCCAGGCATAATATCCTCACCCTTGCTTTAGTCTCCTTAGCTTGGGTGACAGAGTTGAGTTGCAGTGGTGTTACAGACTCCAGTTACAGCTGAAGGCCCAGATGTTGTAGCAGGCAGGTATGAAATTTCCCTCCTATGCTCCCCGTGTAATGGCTAGGGGGTTGATAGGTGTGGGCTCACTGAAGCCAACATGACCTAAGCAGGTCAGGAACTGATCCATCCACAAAGCAGCAAAGGAGAGGAGGAGTAGTACAGAAACGTCTCATTTTTCAACAGTCTAAATACACACTCCCTGTTTTCCTGTAAAATGAGGGTAATAACTTTCTTCTGAGAGTTGCTAGCAGAAAATGATTACTGCAAAACTAGGATGGGTCTCTGAGCACCACTGCTAGGATGACACCTATAGTTATCCAGCCTTCATAGTAATGAGTCAGTCTTTCATGCTCTATTGCACACATGTTCTGCTGTCTGCTACAGGCATAAAATTTGTAATGCTGCCCAAGTCATAAAATCAGACTGCTTTTCTTTTTTTCTGAAAAATTCATATAGGGGAGCCATGAAGAAGAGGGAATGCATATGCATTAAAAATAAAGAACAACAGAGATCCGCCTGTAA
>RSEF01000002.1:71282616-71305370 GCA_003993805.1 Himantopus leucocephalus | reverse complement strand
TGACTACCCTAGGAGCTAGTATGGGGTCAACTGGAGATGACAGAAAGATAGCCTTTAGTATGCAGGGTACTGGACTGTTTGATTCTCGTGTTCCACAACGATTTGCACAGTGGGAATCTGAGAGCGGATGATATTTACTTACAGAGATGATATGTCCTTTCAAGCCATGTGCTGAGTCTGCACACTCAATAACAGCACTTAGCTGTGGATATCCCACCCCTGTCTTAATCCGAGTGGTACACACAGAACCTAGACAAGAGAATGAGAGGAAAAAACAGCCCATTAGGCTGAAGGAAAGATACATCCTGTTTTCTTTTTCTTGTGGAAAAAACATGTTTCTATCTGTATTATTTTTTCCCTCAAGAAGTCTCTATTGGAAATGTTGGCTTCTCATGGGTAGAAGGAACACGTAGGAACCTGAGTTTTGAAATGCTATCACACCACTTCATGGAAGCTGTAACTGAGGTGACCAATATCCCCCCTTTCTTCTCCAGGGCCACAATTCCCAGTTCAGGTCTCATCAGTAATGCTTCCTGGTGAGGGAATTACTGCATCATGAGAAAGCAAATCTCACGGAGGTGCCTGAAGGGAAGGGAGGCAAAAGGACCAGAGTCACAGCCCATGAGACTCAGCAGCAGCATTTAATACCTGAATATTTCTTCCAATAAATATTTCTCTTTTCTACGTATGTTTTTTAAAATAATTCTCAGGCAAAATCTGTGCTTTTATTTTCTTTTCTGTGGAGACTTCCACAAGGGAAAGAAGCCCATCTTTTCCCTAATACTTAACGCAGAAATATTTGATCGATTGCAATAGTTGGGAATGTAAGAAAACCAGCACACAGCATTTAAAAGGTGAGATAAGTACAGAAAGCTGTATAGTGTAATATTACAGGAAATATACTAATTGTATCTGATTATTAAACGATACTATTTATACACATACACGGTGCATGTATATATGTATATATAAAAATAAAGGTATATACAGAAATATAAAAAAACCACTTCAGTTACAGTTTAACATGGTAACATGGCTATGGATATTTNTGATACTATTTATACACATACATGGTGCATGTATATATGTATATATAAAAATAAAGGTATATACATAAATATAAAAAAACACTTCAGTTACAGTTTAACATGGTAACATGGCTATGGATATTTTGGAATACGTTCTCTATTCNTTGGAATATGTTCTCTATTCTTCTCCTCAAATTAAGAGTCAAAATGAGGACTGCTTTTTGCCAGTCCAGGTCTTGTTAATTTAGAATATGGACCATAAAGGTCTGCATGATAACAAGAACTTCAAAACAGATTCTAAACCAAATGCAGTGAAATCTGTATCCCTTCACCCAGCTGATATCCAGGTATACTCGAGCTACTGGTAAAATAAATTTCCAAAGATCTTTCAAAGAACTGACAAGGTGAAAACACTGAGAAGTATTTCTGCAAAGTAGGAAGAAAATGAGTTTTAAAATAATCTCCACAGGGTATGTACTTATATATGTAATGCTTTATAATAAATCACTGCCACTTTCTACAGGATGGACCATTATCTGCAAAAGAGCCTCAAGATCTGATCTTCCGTGAGGAACACTTGTTCCTTATAGTTTTTGGGTGGTCAACTTATACAGATCTGTTCAGGAAGATCTCTAGGGAGGGCTACATAGCGTTTACTCCTATTTCTACTTCAAGGCTACAAACGATAATATTTCTTTTTATATCTGAACTTGCCCATGACAACAGCACCACATCATCTCTGTTGTTTATTCTTCAAGTATTATTGCAGTATTTATTGTCTGCTGTCTTCCTGGACACAACTGCAACCTTTATTACATCATTTGCTCTGCTCAAATTATCCATTCATGAACCGTAACTACTTGGCACTGTAAACAATCTGCCTGCACTGGCTGATCACAGCTATACTGTCAGTGGCACTTGTGTTAGCCAGTTTAAAATCTAGTCCATGCATGGCAACCCCAGCTGCAGTCTATGAAGAAAATAGAAAGAGGAAGGAGCACATGAACAAACACACAAGGGAGGGAAAGAAAAAAGGGAAGACAATATGGCAGTATATGCCAGACAACAATATTAGGGAAGAGAAGGTAGGAAAAACACTGTAAGAAGTTTAAGGTCCTCCCATTTATCCATGGGAATGTTACAGTGATAGGCAACATTTAGGCACATTAATGTAAGTATTATAGCTCCCAGGCAATAGTAACAGGTAGAGGCAATGTTATCCATACTTCACACTTAATTAATGTCATTTAATCTTTGAAGACATTGACAAGATGGGCAACCTCATCTTAACAGAACACAAATCATAAAGCTATTTAGAAACCTACCTTTCCTTGATAGAAGCGGATACCTGAACACTATCCTTTGAGCTGTGATGATGCAGCCTTTTTTCAACAAGCTAGAAAAAGCGTTCCCAAACACAACACATATTATCACTGATAACGCCAGCAATTCAGGCAACTCAGTGCTTCCAATAATAGGCATCTTCACTGCCAGAAGATGGACTATGTAACACTTTGCAGGATGAAACACTAGTACCCTTCCCATGTATTTCTTAAATATACTACGTTCATGAGCACTGTTAATTTATTGACCTGAGCGGGTCTAGGCATCCTAATGGGCAAGCAAACAGCATTATACACTGGTGCCATGTGGACAGCTTCTCCACCAGCGTTACCATAAGTCACCCTTATTTGACTGGACTTGACTTACCTGGTCCAATACCCACTTTAATGATATCTGCTCCGGAAAGAATAAGTTCTTCTACCATCTCTCCTGTCACCACATTGCCTGCCTAGACAGAAGGAACAATATCACATATATGGGAGATTTCAAGACTACTGCAGTAAAGACTAATGATGATAATATGGGGCTTTATCCAGAGTTTTTACAAGTTGAACTATACAGAGTCAAGAAGAATATAGCTCACCATATTGTTCATTGTGCATGCCACAGAGATTAAACAAATCATACAGGTACTTTCTGAAGTCAAATGAATTTCATGATTGGTCCAGTAAACCCTGATCCTTAAGATCCCAACGGGATATCTGCTTTGTCTTCCATACCCCTAATCCTCACCCAGAGGCTCTCAACCACATCATCCCTAACTATAAGGACTATACAGTCAAACCTCTCCTTTACATACGGTGCAACTCCTCCATCTCTCCTGCCCTGCCTAGCACTCCTGAACAGCCTATAGCCCTCCATTCCATTTGCCTACATCACTTTGTGGGAAGATGTTCAGATCTTATCTAAAAGCCTGGCAAATCTCTTTTTCCTTTAGGCTTTAATATTTTGAGTACTGAAAGAGTAAGGAAGGTACTGTTCTTGTCATTTTGTATGTTGGTACCAAAATTGGTATGTACATTCAGATTATGTAAATAAGGGCATATATATTCATACACCATATACATTCATTTGGTTGTAGTGATGCCAGAGGTGAAAGGAGTTTGGTTCCCTCTGCATGACCTTTGTAGAGACGTAGAGAGCATGCTGTTTATGGTGAAGTCTTCTTATTGGAAACAAATCCTGAATTGTTTTGTGTTGTTTACCATATTTTTCCTTCCACTTCAAAAGCTGTTTTCCTCCTTTGGCCTTCAAGCTTGATACCTTTCTTGAAAGTGATGGCAGCCCTCTCAGCCTTTGTCTTGCTCCTCCTAGTCATCTTCTTCCTCTATAGACCTTCCATGCCCCTCATCAACTGCTTAGTCTTTGTTTGCCTTCATCCTAGATGGAAATTCTCTTTCTTGAACCTGAGGAATGAGCGAGAACTGTCCACAGTGGTCTCACCTTGGTCTCACCAGGGCTTTGCACAATGCTTGCCTCTCCTATGGAAATATCTTGCTTGACTCACAAGAATGCATTTGCCTGCATCACATTCATGGCTCATAATCACCCTGTGTTCTACTCATGCCTTCAGGAACATTTGCCTACTCTGATGTCTCCAAACTGGAGCAGAAACTCATAGTGCTCCACCTGACGTTGTGTTACCTGTTTCTACTCTGCAGTTCTTCACACATGGTTTTTTGATGTAGGGGCTATCTCTTCTGTCAGAGCTTCAGCTGGCAGGGTGTACGGGAGCCACAGAAATATACCATGAGATACAGCTTTTTCTGGCTCATGGGTGTCATGAAATTCAGAATATGATGTGGACAAGGAAACCTACATTTCTTGAATGATGATTTCTGCAATCTAAATTCAAAAGACCTAACCACAAACTTCACCATTTCATATATTTGATGGCATCAAAGCCTGCAGGGTGGAGATGTGATGGCATCAAAGCCTGAGAGATGTGTTAATAAGGGTTTAATCCCTGAGTAGCCTGCTGGAGTCCAGCTCCACGCAGTCACGACCAGCAGATCCAGCCCTCCACCGGCTGGGTGAGCAGGGGCAGGCTGTGTGGGTGGGCTCTGAGCATGAAGCTGGTGGTGTCAGTCTAGTCACTTTAGAAATGGTTGTCTGCCTTCTAGGAAAGAAAATAACACCGTTGACATTAACTGAGCTTCCATTTTGGAAGTTTAATTGAAGAAAGTACCAAATCAGCATAGACACTGAAAAAGCTCCAAGAGATGAAACACCGGTGGGTCAGTGCGATGCAGTTCATGGCACTGCTGTCAGTGGGGATAAGGTTTACTCTCCAGAAGCGTGACTACAGGTCACCGATTTTTTAAATTAATTCCTCAGGCATTTAGTGAAGAAGAAGGTTGTTGCTGATGACGCAGATGTGGGTAAGGAGTTGACTGACCAAGTGGCCATCTGACACGAAAAGGCAACTGCCTCTCTTTAGAAAAGTCCCCACATGCCTGGAAGATAGCTGCAAAGGACTAAAGATTTTGCTTTTTATATGCCCACCTGAAATCACCCAAGAATGTCGATGTGATGAAATTACTGATAACGTTATTCAGATACAAAGGAACTTCTTTTTTTTTTTCAATTAATAAAAGAAACTATGAAAGACAATCTTCTAGCACACACATAGTAATTAGTTTGCAAAACTGGTGCAATGAGTGCAGAAAGCTGCCAGCGTTTATGTCTATTCAGTTAAAGAATCTCAACATTTTTATGTAAGCTCAGCATGACGAGACATGCCCTTGCACGTGTCCAAACATGGATCTGGTGGATCAGTAGGTAGATTGAGACCAAAGACGAATTCCCTTGCCAGGAGTGTCCCCTGTCCAGACAGCTTTTAGCAAAAAGACAGTCTTTAAGGAGAAAGGATTTCAAACAACATGGGATTTATGAGCTAAAAACCGATGCTTTTAGATACACTTGGAAACAAACTGGTAGCCAGTGCATTTTCAGACCGTGCTTTCCTCTCTGCAAAGGGCTGCGCAAGGCAAATGAATGCTGATATAGCACATCCTGAAACAATTTGCTATAGCTGTACTAATTACATTCCCGTACTGTAGGGGAACACAGTATGGGAATGCAACCCTGTAAATCGGTCCTCACAATTTATAGAGGATGTTAAAGTACTTGAATGCATCCAGAGGAGGTTACCAATGCTGGTGAAGGGGCTGGAAGGCATGTCCTCCAAGGAACAGCTGAGGATGCTGATGGCAAAAAACCCACATCACTGACAGCAGCGAGGCTCAAAGATCAAGCCCTCCGCCTGAAGCAGGAAGTGCTCCTGAAATAATGGTTGCAAATCTTTTTCATGTGAGCAATACCTGTTCATTTCCCCGTGGATTTAATTTTTTTTTTCTCCTTGTACTCTTTTTAGAAATGCCTGAGCTGTTTCCCTTGGAAAAACATGCTAAAACAGAAGAGCCAGAGAACAATCATCCTCCATCAGAGCAAAGGTCCATCTAACCCAATACTCAGTCTCCAAAGTGGCCAACCATAAATGTCTGAAGGAGAGTATATGAGCAGTGCAGGTCTACTTCTCCCAGGGTCCTGGGGGTGCTTATAGGCCTCAATAGCTGGGATGGGTCTCCTCCGGGACCCCCACCCACACTGTCTCCTGCCAAGCGCCCAGGGGATGTGCTGTCTCAGCTCAGCCTGGGGCCTTCAGTCCCTGCCTGAGCAATGTTGTATAGGTGTGCCCGTCTCTGACCCTCTCTCCCGGATGGGCCTGGGACCTGCACTGCAGAGAGCTGCTTTCCTGGATGGACCCCTCACATCTAGGTCATAGCTTGTCATGCAGAACCATATATATAACATAGCATAACCATTCCATTCCATTCTATTCTATTCCATTCCATTCCCTGCACTCACCGTGAGTCGAGTAATGATGACTGTCATTTGCCTGAAATGCCAAGAGTTTTTCAGCTCCTAAAACACTTTCAAGAACACATATCACAAAGGCTACAAGTGGAAGCAGGTTTCTTTTTATTACTATTTTTATGTCACATTATGTTATTTTACGTTATTTTCTGCTATTTTTCTGAATCTGTTTCAGAGCTGATGCTCACAAGCATTAACACAACGCGCACGTGTAGCCAAGAGCAGGCCGACGCATTCTTCAGTTTAGCTTAAAAAAAAAAATCCCTTGCAGTCTGGCAAAGGCAAGTCATAGAGCTACAGAAGGTAGCAGCAGGAATACACAGGTCAAGCAGTCCCTGTTTCCTGAAGAGTGAGAACTTCAAGAATGAGGACCAGAACCAACCACACACAAAGGAAGAAAAAGAAGAAAAGGATGAGGTGTGTGTGGTACCATGAGGTATTTTCAAAAGTAGGAAACGTATCAATGACAAGCCTACTTTTTGCCTTCCAAAACTTGCTCCACTGTGCTTCTTGGCCAGTGATGCATGAAAAGCGCTCTTGTGCCTGCCCCATGCTTGTATTGCATGCAGTGAGAGCTGGAAAGCGGCAGCTCCTGATGGTGCAGCAAGCCTGGAGACCTTCCAAGCACAGGCTGGTTTGCACAAGCAAGAACCCCAGGGGAAATGGAGCCAGAAAAGAGGAGCAGCGCTTGCTCCCACTACAAACTTGCAATGGGAAAGAGAGCCCAAGAGAGACAGGGCACAAGTAGCGCCTTGGAGGTGCAAGAGCAGCAGGCAAGAACCTAGCCAAAATGACCCAGAGGAGCTCTGACAAGGGGCTGTGCTCAACACTACAGAGGACAAGAAGCAACCCCCGGCAGCCACCATGGGGGCCCACCCTGGGAGTCCAGGAAGCTTCCTCCCCCTGCATGCGGGGCACGAGGGCCACCTTTGTGGAGCAGGAGCAGCAGGCACCTAGCCAAAATGGCCCAAAGGAGCCCTGGCAAGGGGCTATGCTCAGTGCTGCAGAGGAAGGCAAAAAAAACCAACCCAGGGACACTCACTAACCCACCTGGGGGGGAAAAAACCTTCCTCCCCACTGCTGCAGGGCACAAGAGGCCATCTTCATGGTGCATGAGCAGCAGGCAGTAACCTAGCCAAAACAGACTAGAGGAGACCTGGAAAGTGGTCATGCTCAGTGCAGCAGAGGAAGGCAAAAAAACCCTGAGGGCCACTGCCAATCTGCCCCAGGGGAAAATTCGTTCCTGACCTGTATCGCCTATAGCTGGCAATAAGCTGTTCCCTGAGCAAGTGAGCAAGACCTGCCTCCTCATCCCACAGGGTGGTCACACCTCCCAGGAGATGCCCAACCCCTATTCTCCCTCAACCTGGAGCCATCCCAGGGGCTTCTGAGAGTGGCCAAATGCCCCCAGCCTGATTGACCTTCGGGGCAATAATCCTTCTGATGCCTGGCAGGACACCAGTGGGTGCTCCAAAGCACTGTGGATCCCTTGCAACACCTCTGCATCCCATTTATTATGGCTGCTGCCCCCAGGTCTGCAGGGGATGAGGACACAGAGCTCTGCAGTGCACCTCAAGTGCTCCTCAAGAATGCATTCCCTTGGCCTGGCCACTGCTCTCCAGCTGAAAAGGCCTGATAGCCTTCAGGTGATGGTGGTTCCTGTCATCTCCAGCAGCCTTGTCTAGCCTCCAGTCTTCCTCCCTCGGCCCCCTCTAAGTAATTCCACCAGCTCCTCAAGGACTTCCTCTCAGTTGTCTGTGGGCTGCCCCGCGGCCAGCTCTGCCCTGATGGAAGGATGCCCCCCCCAGGGTATTGCGACTGCTGCATTGCTGAGTGGTGGCACTGTGCCATGGGGGTGATGGGGCCCCTCCATGTGCAGCCCCACCCAGCACCCTTTGGAGGAAGGCCTTTGGGGTGTTGGTCCCAAGGCAGTCCCTGTGCCCAGAGGACCCAGGGGGCTGTCCCTGCCCTTGGTGGCCATGCACTGGGCACAGCTGTTGGGCATCCCTGATGCGTCCTCTGCCACTCGGCTCCCATGGACAGACCTAGTGCTATTACTCTTTTCTCAGGCCACGGCAGAAATCAACCCGGCAGCCCAGAGACCACCCCTATTAGCCATCCCCTCTCTGCATCAGAGCTAACGTCTATGAGGCCACACAGCAAGGAGGACCAGCGACTTGGTCTGGCTGGACACAAACCCTTTTCTGGGGAGATGGGTGGGGGTGATTTCTGCAGACACAGCCTGGAGGAAAGCAGAAGTGTAGCCAGAGCCACAGGCAGGGATGGACCGTGCTATGGAAGTAACACAGGCTTTAAAAACCAAGTGAGCGGAGGTTACAATGGTGTGGTGGAAAGGTTGGTCATTTTCAAATCTAGAACATTTGGATCTGTGCCCAAAGCACAGCCACGCAAATGATGACTCTTTCAAACTGTAAAAATAGCCCATTGCTGCTATCACACTCACATCCCATTTTCCCACTGAAACCAAGCTGTGCAGCTCCTCTATTAAACACATTGGTTGGCCATGTTTATATGAAATACAAAATGCACTTCAGCCATGGGGTAAAACTTTCGCAGCTCATTTGTGACTTGTGGATCCCAGGGAGAGAGATCAGCACCTCCCTCTCCTCTTCCCCTCCTCAGGAACCTGGAGGGAGCATCAAGGTCATGCCTCAGCCTCCTTCTCTCCAAACTAGACAAACCCAAAGTCCTCAGCTGCTCTTCAGAGGACGTGCCTTCCAGCCCTGACACCAGCTTTGTTGCCCTCCTCTGGACACGTTCAAGTACCTTCACATACTTTTTACATTGTGGGGGCCAGAACTGCACACAATACTCAAGGTGAGGCTGTACTAACACAGAATACAACAAGATAATCACCTCTTTTCACCGGCTGGTTATGCTGTGTTTGATGCACCCCAGGATGTGGTTTGCCCTCTTGGCTGCCAGGGCACGCTGCTGACGCATATCGAGCCTGCTGTCAACCAGCACCCCCAGATCCCTTTCTGCAGGTCTCCTTTCCAGCCACTCCTCTCCCAGTTTATACTTCTTCCCGGTGATACTGTATGCCAGGTGCAGAATCCAGCATTTGGACTTGTTAAATTTCATCCCATTAATCATAGCCCAATGCTCCAATCTATCTAGATCCCTCTGCAAGGCCTCTTGTCCCTCAAGAGAGCCAACAGCACCTCCCAGTTTGGTATCATCAGCAAATTTGCTAATGGCACATTCAACTCCTGCATCCAGATCGTTGATAAAAATATTGAACAGGACTGGCCCTAGAATTGAACCCTGAGGAACATCGCTGGTGACCGGTCACCAGCCAGATGTAGCTCCATTCACTGCAACCCTTTCAGCTCTGCCATTCAGCCACTTCTCCACCCAGCGCACCACGAACCCGCTCATCCCACAGCTGGACAACTTGTCCAGAAGAATGCTATGACGGACAGTATCAAAAGCCTTACTAAAATCCAGAAAACTACATCTACTGCCTTCCCTTCATCCACTAGGCGGGTGACCTTATCATAGAAGGATATTAAATTAAACAAGACTTTCCCTTTGTGAACCCACGTTGACAGTGACTGGTGATTGCATTGTTCTTTCAATATCTTTCAAGAGCACCCAGTATGATCTCCATACTTCTTCCAGGAACTGAGGTTAGACTAACAGGTCTGTAGTTTCCTGGGTCTTTCCTCAGGCCCTTCTTGTAATTTGGAATAACGTTGGGTAGCTTCCAGTCAGTGGGGACCTCCCCAGACTCCTAAGACCTTTGGTAGGTGATTGAGAGGGGTCCTGCTGTAACATCCACAAGCTCCTTCAGTACTCTGGGATGAGCCCATCATCCCACCAGATGTTTCAAAAATAAGTATGGTTTGTCTCGTATCTACAGCATGTTCCTAACTAGAAAATATGCACAAAATAAACCTGCATGAAACACAAGTCCAGTGGCCTACATCACCCATTTTGCGCTTGTACTGAGATGGGCTATTCATTTGTGGAGATCTGAATTTAGGATCTAGAGATGTTCAGAAAACCTCTTACGTAATGATATTCCAGAACTTAGCAAGCGTTTGTAGCAGTACCAATATGGGCAGAGCAGGAGGCAAATCCTAAAATCCTTACTTATTATTTTCTTAGTTTTTATTGAAAAAATAAAAGCTCCTGTTGACTCCTGCTTAAGTCAACAGGAGCTACCCAGGGAATGCTGGGCAAGGCCTATTCTCCACTTATTGGCTCCTATTTCACCATTTATTTATTTTTAATGAATTTTACTTTCCCCTTTCATTAGCCTGAAACAGCTGACAAGCCACCACCTGAGGCACTTACAAAAACAATGACAATGTTAGGCAGCAATCTGTAGTCTATGACACAGGATTACTTACTTTTGCTCAAAACTGCATGATATTGATTAAAATAAAACAAAATAAAATAGAGCACTCGGGAAATAAAGAATATATAATAGGTACAGTGTTTCCAGCTAAGTGCTGCTTCCTTTCTGCTCAGTGGCAATCTGTTATACTAAGTGTTGTACACTGCAAGGTGGGATGACAGAGACCACACTGCTTACAACGTTAAAGAAGCAGTTTACATCTGGAAAGCAGATGACTACCTGTGCACTATGACACACAACACATTACAACTTGGTGAAATACTGTAGTACATGCGATAGATTCATAAACAGGAACAAATAGGTATTAAAGTCTGTGGCTCCACAAGATTTGGGATCAAATATGTATTTAACTTAAATAGCAGTGTCTTCTTATTAGCAGAGCATAGCGGGTTGTCAAACTGTCTCTTCAGAAATGCTAACCAGACGTTTAATGTTAAGTTACTGCTAGAGAACGTTGGAACTGCATATGTTGATTCAAAATGCTCATCCTACCAGGGAAAAGCACTTATGTCCGCAGCATACATTTTTTCCTGGAATGCACGTACACATGAGTGGTTTCTGTCTTTTTGAATCTGCAGATCCTTAACAGATTTACAGGGAGGATGTGGAGCTCTACATAGCAGACTTCAACCTGCCGATGAGAGGCTTGCTTCTTTTAGGTACCTTTTGCAGACCTCAGAGAGCACAAAAAAACACTACAGGAGACACATAGCTCTGTATGCAAAGAGATCTTAGTATCATAGCTGAAGAGCAGGGAAAGCTGTTTTCTCACATCCAGCTGAACTCTACTTCCATTGGAACCAATGCTTGCTTTACCACTGATGACAGTATGACAGCTGAAAAGAGGCTGGAGCTTTTGAAAGCCCCACCTGTAAGTTAAAGCCAGAATACTTCAACTACAAAAAAATCTGGGAAGGTAAATATAGAAAGACTGAGACTACAGAGACGAAACACCCTTAAAATTAGCTAAGACCATAAAGCAAGTAAAGTAATTGGAATTTGTACGAAGAAGCCACTACAGACAATACATTTTGTAGTGTATTTGGGCAAGGCGTCAGGGAACACAGTGACTGGTGGAAGTATTGTATTAGTGAAAATCATGCTCATCTTAATGATGAGCCCATGTACCAATGCATTTCTAATCTGCTGCAGAACTGGTTTTCTTGAAAGAGATATACCCCAGTAATTAGTTTACTGCTAATCTAACTTTGCTACCCTTGGCAGTAAGGTAACAGCATCAGTAACAACTGAAAGTCAGGTAAACTACCATGCTTTCAGTGCGGTCAGTTATCAGGGGCTACAACAAATTAGCCTGGCTGTGGGCCTGGCCTTACACATTCAGGACAACGTTCAGCTGTACCTCAGCGTGAGGTTTCAAGTGAGCAACACCCTGGCTCATTCCAGCACTATCCAGGATGACTGTGGGTCAGTCCTGAGGGAAGTCCTGGCCTCAGAAGAGTCAAAGGGAGTTTCACTACTGACTTTAATGGGATCAAGATTTCACCTAACAGGATTATAAAGGCTACAGCTTCTCTGACAGAGATACAAAATTAGTGAACACAGTAGGGCAGTGCCTCTGAATTTCAGTCAGGCATTTGATACTGTGCTTCATAAAAGCCTGCTATAAATATCGACTCACACTGACTAAGACAGGAACAGTGCTGCACTGATTGAAAGCTGCTGGCAAATGGCAATGGATCAAGCTGGGGAGAAGTGTCTGTGACAACAGTTCTCAAACTTTCTTCTTGCATCCTAGAGGAAAGCACAGTCTGTGCCTCCACACTATCAGGAACACTGCCAAAGGACACTTCCCACCCATCAAAGCAAGGGGTGCTTTTCCATAAGATAGAGAGATGATGCCCTTTGCAAGGCTGAACCGTACCAGGTGGGTGTTTGCATTCAGTATTGTGACTGACCCAAGACAGCCTCGGCAGCATCACTGTCTACTACCCTGGGATTCCAGCTGGCCCCTGCTCTGAGACCCCAGCCCTGATCAACATGCCATGACTGGACTGACTCTGCTGCTTGTTCCAGAGAAACTGGGAGCAGTCTGCACAGCTTTCTCTGACTGAATTCTGCCTCCACTAAGGCCCTGAGAAGTTCTGCTACTGACTCGAAGGGGAGCAACAGCTTCTGGCCCCTGCTGTTTCCCTCTGCTCCTGCTTTGCTATTCTGCTTGCCTCCCTCTCTGGCCCACATCTTGTGGGTGCTACTGCATTTGCAAGCGTGCTCCTGCCCCAGCCTTTTCCTTCCTGCCACACTCCCTGCTCCCTTCCCTAGGGCTTATTCTGTATAATGAACAGAGAACACTACAAAAAGAAAAATTCAGGATAAAAACTTGGCGAAGCTTGCTGGCAAAGATATCTTAGCTTGCTAAACAGACTTCCAGTGAAATGGAAGAACCCTAACATCTACAACTACACTAATAAATAAGGACTACGCTTACTGCAATATAAAGTCTCTCTTCAGCAAGTAGGCACAACCCCAGCACATGATGCTGTGCTACTGCTAAACAGCCCACTGGACCATTACTCTTGATTCTGGGGGGCAGTGCCGCATTTGTGAGACACTCGGGAGACTTGGATACTGCTTCTTCCTCAATCCTCAATCTAATGATTGATTGAGGAAAGTCATGTTGTACCTTTGTGCCTGTTTGTCTTCCCTATCCTTTGTGTTCCACAGAGAAATCGATCTTCTATGTAAATTAATATGAAAGGCAGGAGTGAAAAGAGCTTGTGTCAGAAACACGCAGAAGAAAATAATGTAATGTGATTATAAACGCAAGTATTTTAAAAGGTAAAAACATGCATTTCTAAGGTTGTTACAGAAGAGAGATCCTCCATCTGCACTAGAGCATCGGCCACAGAGAGTACTAGGTTAATCACAGCTGCTTTGCACATCACCTTTCAGCCTCAGAGCTGAACCCATTATATGGCCCCTGGGAACACACATTCCCTGAGACCCGGGGTTGGGTTACTGTTATGTACTGCACTGCAGCTGACTGTGGAATGAATGGTCATGCTGAGGAAAGCAAACAAGACAGCCTGCAAGGTCCTGGAGATCACTTTCAGCTATGAGAAAGCTCCTTTATTTTTATACCTTCTATTTAACTGCTAACCCTTTTGTTTGAAAGCCACAACAGCAGAGAGCATACTGCAGGCATAGCACAGAGACATCAAAGCAGACAGAACAGGTAGCAGCAGGACATGTCTTCCAGAGTATCATAAAAAGGAGCCTAGATGAGCTCCTGCATTTCAGCCAGGAATAGCTTCAAAAGGCCATTTTGGCACAGAGTGTAAAGTAAACTCATTTGGAGGTGGAGTAGAGATGTGTGTCCCTAGTTGAATCAGAGACTTTCAGGGACTGCACAGACTCTGGAGGCTTTGGAAAACAGAAGGTTTTCGAACACCCCAAGGTTGTTAGCATGCTTTTAGGAATGGAAATTATCCTTGTGCAGGAGATTAAAAATATGAGGCATACTAAACCATGTTCAGAGAAAGTAGCTGCAATCAGAGAAGGTAACTGAACAGGTCAGGGCTGTATATGTGCTCAAGCAAGTGGTGCTGTCAGGACAATGAGACTTGAAGCAACAATAAACTTAGTCACAGAAGCAGAGAAACTAAGCTGGTAGTTTAACACATGTGGGAGGTGGACAAGACTGGCTTAAGGACCTTGGACTAAAATCTGGGCTTGATACCTGACTTTGACATTGACCTCCTATGCCTTCTGGGCAATTCATCTTGGTTGAGTTCCCTCCTCAGTCAGCACAGTCAGCAGTCTGTGGGGAGGTAGAGGAGGGGATGACACACCATTTTCTTTCCACTCCTGATAGGGAAGATTTTGTAACTATGTGGTTTAAGCTCCCTCCCACAACTCTTCAAGCCAAAGACACTGGAGTAATCATGTCACTAGGGACAATACTTCAGATCCAAAGCAAGGGAACAGATCCTTCCCTCACTGCAGTGAACATGGAGCAAGAAGCTCAAAAAGCCCACATCTGTCATTTCATACTTCCAAAAGCTCTCCCCAAAGCTGTGAGAAATATGGCCATACCAAAAAGCTTCCCACGTCTGCTGGTAGCTGTTGAAGGATGCCTATTCATTACCCTATGGTAACCCAGAACACCACAGGCATTCCCGCCCACTTCCATTTTCCAGTGCCACCATCATTCAGAGGCAAGAACACTGCCTTCCTCCGACATGGGAGGAAGGAATGTAGTCTCTTCTGAGCCACTTGAACGTGCAGCTCTCTACTGAAGCAAGTCAGAGTGTGCATTTATGACCATTTTTAAGTCCACATTTATTTCACATGTGCAAGGCTTTGTGCCTGGCATGAAAGAGTGAGAAAGTGTTACCTGAACACATGATTTTTTGCTGCACTGGCTTGAAGAAAGGCTGGTAGCCTCATTAAGAATCTGCTGCTTGTTTGAGAATTTCTGCTATTCTCATGGAAACAAATTCAGCCCCATTTCTTCAAGAGCACTGGGAAACAAGCAGAGCACTAGGACTGTGCTACAAGGAGTCCCGTGCCGATGCAAACACCCCGCTCAGTGCAAAAGGGCTGGAAGAAGCATGGCATTAGCTCTCTGAGAAGGGACAGTAATATCACAGAAGGGGCATGAAAAGCCCCAGGACTGACTATTTTGCTCCCTGATGATCCCGTTCACAGTTGCACAACTCTCCTATGATTCTTATCATAGGCAAGGATTAGTCTATGTTCAGCTGTCTTCATAGTGATCTAATAGACAGAAACAGCCAGTGGCCTCAGTTGACCAGAAATGTTGGCGCATTCCCACAGCAAACCTCAGCTTGGAATCACCAGAATAAACCTACACACTTTATGATTAGAGGTTACATCTGGTGTGGGAAGGAGGATGTGAGTAGGAAAAAAATTGGATCCACCCAGCCTGCCATGCCAACATCAAACTACTATATCAGAGCACACATTGAACATTCCCCCAGAAATTATCAGCAATGGAAGACTGACAATGCCAATGTGTTATTAAACAGTTGTCATTGGCTCAAAGTCAACATCTTGCTGAACTGGAAGGGTAGATGAATAGAGCTGCCCTCTATATTTTCAGAAGAATATCTGTCCACATGTATTTGTCTGGAGGACTAGAGGTTTGAGTCAGACCTTTCTTTCTCTTGTTTTTCTTTCTGTCCTTTTTTTAAGTGAGGACTCCAAAATTGATGGAGCTACCACAGAGTTTCTGATGCCTACCAACCAAACTCCGGGCCGTGTTCTTGGACAGAATTCCCACACACCCCCTTTGCCCTTTCTACACACTTACCATAATAGTGTGATGTGGGAACAGGGCACGGACAGACTTCACAAACTCCACGAAGTGCTCTGAATAGCCATTTGCCACATCCAGGCAGATGTATCTGATAGGTGGAATGGCCTCTAGAATACTTGTTAACTTGTCCAAATCAGCTTTTCCACTACCTGAGCTTGCTGCTACATGCTAGAAAGACAGGGAGAACAAAAGGGAGTAGTAGTTTGTAAAAACTTGGATAAAGACACACATCACATGTCTTTTCCTGCATAGTCTTGGGAGGACTTGTTCTGGAAACCAGTGAAAATCATACTATATAATATGAAATAACTACCTTCCTGGGAATATAAATTTATTACTTCTGTTTTGTTTAAAGGCTCTAAAAGAAAGCAAAATTAGCATCGTATCAGCTTTTCATTCACAAGTAGATTCTCATAGGCAAATATAATCACCTGCGATGGATGAAGGCTCAGCCATACTCATATTAACACAAACGCAGAAGAAGCCCTAAGTTGGTACATTTCCAGGAAGGTAGAGTGGCAAAATTTGGGGCACTGTCAGAGAGTGGGATCTGAATCTTTAAATTCACCAAACACTCCCTTGATCTACAGAATCACAGAATAGTTGAGTCTGGAAGGGAACTCTGGAGACTATGTAGTCCAACTCCCTTGCTCAAGCAGGGTCAGCTACCATTGAAAACAAGCAGATTGCTTCCTCCTTTGTCTTCCTATGAGTTCTTTCCAATAGAAAAATAGTTTCCACAGCTGTTGGCCCACAAAACCTCTGCAGAGATCCAAGGTCACAGAGCAAGTCAGTATTTAATCACTAGGAGATCCTGCTCCAGTGATTACGAACCACAAATGAGCTAAGTGCCAAAGTATTCAGACACAGGATATTCCTGGGACCACTTTCTACACTACCGTGGCACATAAGCAATCCTGATGAACCTAAGTGATAAGCTGGCTTTCAGAAAATCCTGTAATCAATAGTCTTTATAACATAATTCTAAAATGCGCCACACGTAAAGATACAATACAGCTGTGTGGTATTCTTTTCTATATAGAAAAAGTTTTAAAACTGCACTGAACTCCAAGGAGGAGAGGAGAGAGCCAGGCATGCTCTTAGATGCCTCTCCAGGTGTAGGGGCCTCTGACTACATACACTCTGACTACTTTCAATGCTCATCCCTGCTTGGGCCCAGCACCTGGGCCCCTCCAGCCTACAGGCTCCAGGTCTGCTTGCATACCTGATAGAAAAGACCCTGCCTCACACAATGGCATTGTGGTTGGGTTACTCAAGGCTATTTGCATTTGTGGTCTTGGGCTTTGCCCTCACCAGCACTACCACAGCTCCCAACAGCAACAGAAGCACAGCAGTTAGACCTGTTCCCAAGTATTTCCTTCATCTTTGTTCAGGATACTTCTGTTTCCATTCCAGCCATATATAAACTCTGCTTTTTTGCATCTTAATATGAGCACTTTCATAATGGACTCACATAGCTTTTCTTTTTAAACCAGGACAAGCCACTTCCCTTGATGCATTTAAGAACAGCAAATATCTTCATTCCTCAAAACCTCACTTGACAACAGTATTCCCAAGAGATCTCACTGTATGTGAGTTCAGAACAAAGCAATAAACCATAATAATTTACAGTATGAAAATGTACCTCAAGGCATTCTGGGTGATTGGCAGCAAACAGTTTCCATTCTTCCAGAGAATAATGCTTGTGAATTGCAGTGAACATTGCATGCTAGTAAAAATAAGAAAACTGATATTAATGTCCAAGTTAGTCATCTTTCCCTCAGCTGTTGAACAGCAAGACATCAGAATTTCCCATTTTAAGTATAAGCTCATCCTGCTTGAAAGAAACAGTAACAGTGAATAACAGACCAGGCAACTCCAGGTGGCTCTTCAAAGGTAACTTAGCACGCTTAGCCAACCTTTCAGGATCAGGTTTCTGATGTGTTTGACAAAGTTACAGTCAGTATTTTGATGTGCTTAAGCACTGCAAGAAATTAAGGTGAGGCTTGAGGCCAGAGGCTAATTAACCAGTGACTCCTGTCTGCTGCACCTTTATCCAGTAGCCTACACTTTCAAAACCATTGTCGGCTAATAATTCTTTTTCTGGAAGGGAGCACAATATACGCCTCAAAAACTAAGCTCTAAGAGCTCTAGAAGCTCCACCTGAAGCTGAGCTACACCCAAGATGGAAGCTTCCCAGTAAACATGTCCCCTTAAACTATCTTATATCTGGAGCCCTGCCTCTGGTAATTGTATTGCTGGAAAAGCACTGCTGCTATGCAGTGAAATCACACCTTCTAGTTCTAGATTTTTTAACTCATGCCCCACTGTTCTCCAACAAACATAGCTAAAAATGAACAAAGGCTGCTCACTGTCACCCAGTGGCTTCCCAATTGTTGCACAAATGAGAATCAAGACTTACTTTTGCCATAACCACAGCCATTTCAAATGTCCCCACAGTGTCCATGTTTGCCACTATAATGGGAATTCCCGTGTATGTCTGCTTGGAGTTGCGGAAGGTGAAGGTGCGCGTGAGGTCAACCTGCAATGAATAGGCACACATTCTTTTAAGTGATTGCAACCTGAGAAGAGTTTTGCCACTGACTTCAGTTACAGCAGGTTTGGACACTGCTTCTTAATTTTCCTCACATTTCCTGTTCTTCCTCCTTTCATTCCACTATTACCTCACCTAATTTATTTATTTTGTTACAACTTATGCCTTCCAAATAAGAAAGAAAATAACGTTTTCTGTGTTAAAGAGTGTTTTTGCTGAAGAAAAAGAGAATCAAAATTAAAAAAAAAAAAAACAACACACAACCAAACAACAACAAGTCAGAAGGGGTGGGAAAGGAAAGAAAGGACAATGAGGACTGTGGATTAATTTGTACAGAAGTAACCTCAGCTGTTTGGCTGCCTGAGTTGAAGTCCTAACTCCACAGAAGTCAGAACTGGAACTCCCTCTGTCATAGAGGGCTTTGTCCCAATCTTTAATGTAAATGCCAATATAATTACTCAAAATCAAGCTCTTACTTTTGGCTATGATTACCTGCACTCTTGCCTACAATATGAGCAATCATACCCTGCCTTATTAAATCACGAGGATGCTAGTTTCTAAGTTAATCTCTTACAATTGTGTCAGCCTTCACCTTCAAAGTTATTTCTTCTTCAGCATCCTCAAATGATCATCAGGCATTTTGTTCCTTACGTTTATTTGCAAAAGGTAAAATCTAATACAGATCAGTTCCCACTGGTCTACTAAGCATCTTGCAAAAGGGGGAAAAAAACCCTAAGAAATGCACAACTGTAAGATACTAGGTTAGTCTCTTCAGTAACAGTGAAAATGAAGGCTCTTTCACAGTTTTTGTTACTCCTCACTTCAGCTTTAATCCAGGAATATTCACAGACCTGAACTGAACTGAAATCCATCACCAGAAAGGAAGCAATATAAAAAAAATAGGATTTTGATTGTTTACTTACAACATATTTTGAGTACTGTCATATTGCAGGCTACATTCTGATTGATTAATATGGTGGGGGGTTTATTACTGATTTGTTAAGAGAAAGAACTTGGTGCTTCAGTGATATATTGTGAAACAGGTTCTCATTTTTTTAACCTCATAAAGGAAGGGTCCCTTCGGTGAACAACCTAAGATACAACTTAATGGAGACTCACCCTTCTTGTCATTTACTATTGGAGATGCCCAGCTCTCCACCCATCAACGATAACATAACATTCTTATGGGAATTTCAGCTGCAGCTAACATGGGAAAATTGTATGAAGAAGGTAGGTATGAAATAAGTATGAAAATTTAATGCATTTTATTCACTTTTAATGCAATTTATTAACTAGAACCAAGGAAAAAACGACACAGTATCACACAACTAGTTCTACACAGGCAATAGTACCAGAACCACTGCCTTAAGAGTTCTACAGAAGAAAACCGTCTCTTTCAAATGAACTTAAGAAAGAAGAGAAGAACAGTATGTTTAAGAAAAGACTGAAGCAAGATGCAAAGCTAGGCAGGGAACACTAGGCCATTATTCTTCCAGTGATTCTCACCTCCACTTACTGTAACTTCTCACATATGACTTCCTTTAGCCAGCCAGCCAGATGGATCTCATGCAATTATCCACACAACTGATACTACTGTAACAGCAGGTATTTATGAGGGATAATTGCAGGGCTTCCCCTAATGAGGCTTTTGTTCTATAAGAACAGGAGAAATGGCATACTGGGTTGGAGATGTTGATGTGGTGCCCTAGTTCTCCAAACAGCCAGTACCAGATGCCTGGGAAAGGAACATAAGAATGAGGCAAGTTTTGAAAGACTCTTTCCCTAGCCTACCTTCCCAGCTCCCAAGAAGCTGATGTTTAGAGACCTTCGAAGACAAAGGTGTCCTCCAATCCATTGTGCTAAACAGCCACTCATGGACAAAGGACTTGTCTTGTAATTTTTTTTTTAATCCTTCACCTTTAGCTTCTCCAATATCCCATAGCAGTAAATTCCAAAGATGAATTATATGTTGCACAAAACCTACAACCTTTGCCTGATAATTGCATTCAGTGCTTCCCACTTCTTGTTTTGTGGGAGACAATCAACAGCCACTTCTCAGTTTCACCTTTTTCCATTCCACTCCTCACTTTGTAGAGTTCTAGCATATCCTCCACAGCTGCTGCTTCTCCATACTGAATAGCCCTAGTATGTTTGAGTTTTTCCTCACGTGGAAACCAGTCAATATTGCTGATCATCCTGGCTGCTATTCTATGTACCTATTTTAGCATATTATGCTGTTCCTGTGAAGGGATCACCAGAACTGTGTACTCAAGATGAACATACCGAGGAGCATCAAAAAGCTAGCTGGTTTTCCTTAGTTCCTCTAGCAGCACTTCTGACCATCTTTTTGTCTCTTTCCTGAGTCATAACAGCTAACTTACAGCTTATTGTTCTATGCGTTATGAGAAAATAACTTTTGACTCTAGGATGGCTCACCACCACTCAACAACAGTAAAAATTTCTTTAGAAAGAAAATAATGAATTGTCTTTTATAACTCCTACCTAGACCTTCGACATCTGAAAGTACTAGGACATTGCCTGTTCTGTTAAAGCTCCCTGGACTTATTTGAATTTACAAATATAAATTAATGACCAGACTTCCTACAGTACACTTGTCTGCTGAACTTTAAAGGGACAGCCTGCAGAGGCGAGTCCAGCAAAGGCAAGAAGTGCAGGCTACCTGAGTACCAAGATCCCACAGACAGATAATGCTGCTCCCACTCCAACCATTGCTTTAACCGATTTTGACACAAATTCAAGCTTCAAATTTTCTGTTATGTTTTCAAAAAGTGAAAGCAATCATGGAAAATGAAGACAGTGCAAGGAATCAAAAACAAGTACCAACACAGCAGACCTACATGAAGAGCTTCAAACACCCAAAACTGCCTCTCTAACAAGCTGACTTAATCCTAGTTGCTGCATAAAAAGCTATCCTTGCGCAAAATGAGGCATTCACACCAGAGAAGCAGACGCTTGCTGATATAAGCTTCAAAGCAGCAGCTTGCTGGGTAACAGGCACTGTAGTATGCTGCCTCTGTTCCTCTGCCAGAACTATTTATTTATATTCTTGTTTTGAAGCAGACTGGGGCTGTCCATTTCAGATCTGGCTCTCACAGACACTGTTTATTCCTGTTGCTACAGCCTCAGTGATGGTGTCCAATTTCTTAACCTTCATCAGTTTCCACTGACCCCCCTCATGACATGCACTTTTTCTCATGTGAAATGTTTTTAACAGTTCATCATAGCCACCCGTTACAACCCTGCCATATCAGCTCATGTTCCTCCTATCATTTTCCCTTCCCAGCAGCCTTTCTTTCCACAGCCTGCAGGCAGCTAAATATACAAAACACTGCACTTCTTGAAGGAGCCATGTGTCACTCGGTGGAGCACAGCTCCACCTGTTTGCCAGGCCAGCACAGTGAATTTTAAAGAGGGACCGTAGGTGCCCAAGCAAATGGTCAGAAAGGGCCCACAGGCCTTATGAGCAGTAATTGCACACCATGAGGAGGTACTCAGCCGGGACACCGTTCTCTGTAAATTAAAAATGACTAGCCTGAGATTACCTTTCTACCGAGAGGGTCTCTCCAGTCTTACACCTTCGTATCAGCAAAAAAGTTTTGCTTACTTGTTGCCCTCAAAACCCCTGGCCATAGGCTGTAATAAACATGGCCACCCTGCTTCCCTATCCAGTCTTGTCTTTCTACCTCACCTGATTTGTCTTGGTCTCTCTCTCTTGCAACTCGGCTTCCCCTGGAGAAAAGCTTAATCCTCTTTCCATCCCCCAGCACAACGTAATTCCTTCATTAGTCAAACTAAATCCTTTGTTAACCCTGGGGTTACGTGAGGTAAACGAGAAGGCACCTTCAATCCTGAGGCAGCCATGTTTTATTTATTTATTTTTGTAGAGGCAAGCCTCACGGGATCTCCTGGGGTCTTTCCCGATCCTTGCTGAGAAATAACTACAGCAATATCTCGGCTAGCAGTAGCCTTGGGCCAGTAGGGACGCGGAGCCCCGGGGCAGCCCGGGCCGTGGGGGTATGCCTGGGCTCTGCAGCCGCAGGAGCCAGGTCCTGGGGGCCAACATAAGTGAAGGTGAAACGCACCCCACCGCTCCAGGCTCCCAACCTCATGGGACCCCAAGCCCGAGCCACCCTGTACTTGGGGGGAAGCGCTCCCCAGCATCCTCGCTGGTTGATTTTTATTATTATTACAATTTTTTTTTTTTAAAAAAAGAGCATGTCAGTCACTCGGGTAGCAGCACTG
>RSEF01000002.1:71258405-71276378 GCA_003993805.1 Himantopus leucocephalus | reverse complement strand
CCACATGCAGAACCTTGCACTTGGCCTTGTTGAACTTCATGAGCTTCACACAGGCCCACCTCTCAAGCCTGTCAAGGTCGAGGGAGGTGATTCTGCCCCTCAGCTGGTATAGCTCTTCTGAAGGATGTAGACCTTATATTTATAATTGATCAAGTGCCTTTGAATGAGTCAAATTTTGTTTCAGTGGCAGGCAGATCAGAAATCTTGGCATTGTTTTTTGTCATGAAGCAATCTTGACAAGTATGTATGGCTGCTACTTAAAAATTCCGACTGCATCATTAAAATGCTTCCAGGCATCACTTAATCAGGTGAAGGAGATCTTAGCTCACTCCTTGTTCTCATTCAGGTTTGCCAATTATAGCTTGTCTAGAATTTCATCTCCTCTTACGTGCGAACATCTCTTCAATTCTTGCTAATTTCTGCAGCTAGGCTGAGTGATCAGGACCAACATTTCTGGTATGCACATGTCCTCTCTCCCTGTGTGCCATGTTGCCCACACTGGTAAACACCGTCAGCCCTCCGGCCTGCCTGGATATAAGTCTGGTGTTTTGTTTAGCATGGGCCGGGAGGGCTCAGGAGGTAGGAGTGCACGGCTGCACGGCATTCCTTTGGTACGTGGTGCAGGTTACACATCAGTACCAGAAGTGCCGGCTATGTAGCTCTGAACTGGACTCCATTTTGGATATTTGCTGCTGGTTTTCTCCCATGTTGGACTGTAATCTCAGGTGCTGGAGATGCCAGGCTGCCCTGACTGGGAAGCTACCCGAGGTGCTTTTTTCCAGGCAACAAGCTGGTTCCTACCCCAGAATAGATTTATCAGAGAATGCTTATTGAGCATGAAAATCATCTGGTAGAAGTCCTCATACTTAACAGAGCAGGCGCTATTATATTTTGGTCACCCAGTTTTACAGCCTCGAGCTGCAGAGGGCTATTACAGCTAACCCCACTGACTCTGACGAGAAAAACTGGTGGAGTCTTGAAGGGAGTATGTGCCACATTTGTGACACGCTAAACTAGTGCATGTTCCTGAAGAGGTGACCTTCAGGAGAAGTGGGAACTTGAGGGAGACATTGCTGCTTCTAGTGCCTAAGCAGCTGGATGGGGGCATCAAAGAGAAGGACACTCAGATATTCAAAAGCCATCAGAACATGGTCCTGGGCAACCTGCTCTAGGTGACACTGAGTAGGAAGGTTGGACCAGGTGACCTCCAGAGATGCCTTCCAACCTCAACCGTTCTCTTGTTCTGTGATGTAAGCATGCAACTGGACTATATACCTTGACGTGCAAGACCTGGAAAAGATCTTTAAACATTGTCAAGACCTGTGGACCTAAGACCATATAGGAATGAATATCTGATCCGTTCACAGCAATTTAATAAGCACCCAGCAGGGAAAGCTCACCAAGAGCTGACACAAGAGTCTCTCACATAATGTACAGGCATCAAACAGGCACCGACTGACAGCAGCCATCTCCACTTCTGCGACAGCACAGCTTGTTACAAGTCTGTGATGCCATAGCTATGGCTTCAGAGGTTTTGGCAGGTGAGTGTTGCTGCTGGTGACATTGAGCTTGTAAGCTTTGTTGGTAAATGACAGTCCTATGTACAGTGTGGCCACAACAGTCCTGTCCTTACTTGTCCACAATGCCTTCGTGGCAGACTGTGTTTCACAGGCTCAGGTTTCGTGCTTGGCTTTTTTCCTCCTCCCCTTCTTCTTCCTCCATGCTTCCCCACACCCCTTTCATTGCAAAAGTCCCTCTGCCTGTGCCTCTGCACAATAACTGCTTTAGAAGTGCTTCTCAACTTGAAAGGTAATCCAGCAAAAGGAGTTTTATTTATCCCTTGACCTGCTTTCATGTGTGGCGACATGAACAGCTGGGCCAGAGCTTTGGTGAGAAAGACACAGGCACTGGAGCAAGCGGAGGCCTAAGTGCCTTGGAGAAATGCACATGGCAGCATCTCTGGAAACTATGGGTGTGCCGGAGGGTTTCAGAAGTGGTCGCAAACATCAGATGGGTTAGGTGGTAGGGTGTCAGTGTGTGGGAAGGGGTTAGTGACTGCCAGAGGACTGTACACTGTGTTTCCCTCAGGGAAACTGCAGATTGCTCTTAGTCGTTAGCAGCAGCTCAGTCTCCTCTGAGGTGAGGGAGATTTAGCATTACTTCTGCAGCCAGGAGCAACTGAGCCACTGCCATTCGGGGGATGCACAAGGCAGAAAGGGGGAAAAGCCACTTTCAAACCATGCGGAAATGCTCTCTGTGTGTCGGAGGCTCCACACTCCTTTATTCAGCATCTTCTACCAGGGCACAAGGGGAATGAATACTTGCAGCGAAGCTCCATGCGGCTCTGGCTCTCTGTCCTGCTGATGGGCACAGGGCTCGTGTGACAGCTCAGAGGGGTCATAGCCAGGCGCCCACCTCGCACTGCAGGCTGGGCAGGCTGAGAGCCAGTCCCTGCGTTTGGCGTTACCTCGGGGCCAGCACTCGAACATATGGAGCAATTACCACTAGAAAATGGTGATGCCACGTGTTCTAGATTCTGTTTTGGTGTTTCTTGAACTTTTTTTTCCCCCACTTTTTTTTTTTCTTTCCGGTTAAGATAATCTGTTGGCAACATAGTAGAAAGCGATTTATTCCCCGTGTCTCTGAACCACTTCATTAGGCCATGTAGGTGCCATGACGTGATTTATTGCGTGCGACAGAGTAACCTGCAGAGGGCAGTTTTACTCTTGCATCGTGGGCCGCCGCCGCTTGCTTTGTGTCGGCGGCGCTGCTCAGAGCAGTGCTGCTCTCTTGCTTTCCCGCAAAGGAAAATAACAATTTCCATCCTTTAATTTCTCTCGGTTTCTTTTTCTGTAGCCTGCTTGTGACAGAGGAAGTCACTCGATCTACTATAATCTGTTTGGCTAAATAACATACAGTTCATTTGCATGGCATGTGATTACAAGGTTCTAGAGGACACTAATTAGGAAGAAAATCTGAGGAGAGAATAGGGATTAGGAAGTATCCGTCAGTCAGATGCCTGTCAGCCGGCAGAATAATAATAATTAATCATAATTAACAATCCGTTCTGTGTCAGTCGTGCATCTTATCTGATGACTCTACAAGCATTTTGTATTTAATCTGCACAGCTCCTTCTGAGGGGAATAGATATGATAAAATATTTAGAACTAAATTTGCAAATGGCATTTCTGAAATGAGACCCCTAAAGCAGTTGTATACAAGCGCCAAAATAAAGTGCCTGATTTTCAGACGTGCTGAGCATCTGCAAACCCTGGAGTTTGTGTGCTAGTATTACCTTAGATGCCTTTTAGCACGGGCAACATGACTACCTCCTGTTTCTTGGTGAAGGACAACAGCATTTCAAGTGATATGCAAGCCTGACCCTGTGGTCATGACTGGATTTATCTCTCACCTATACTATTTACATGCAAGTGTGCACTCTGCAAGGGAAGAGCGTGATCACACACGCAGGACCAAGTTCTTACGCGTGAGCTGTGCACAAGTTGGAGATGTGCAAGGCCAAGCATGCCACGGGTCAGTTCACCTGCAAATACTCCAGTCCCAGCTCTTCTTAACCAGGGTGTGAATGCTTTGAATACAGCTGGGACACTGCCAGTAATGATGAAAAATGTGCTCTTTGCAGGACTCAGTGTACTCACGCCTGCTAAATCAGCTCTCAAATCATTGTACGGACATTGTCCAAAGCACTAAGAAGTGTTTGTGGTGAACAAAATACCAAGTTGCCTTACAAGTCAAACTTCTGAGTCATAACCAAAACAACAGCGATGACAAAAAAACTTCCAGCAGTTTTGTGAAATATCTTCTGTTTTATATCTACACATTTTTTTCAGTGTTTTTCCCCTCAGATAAGATCTCAGGATGTGTAATGCTATTTTTAGTAGCATCAGAAAAAAAACAAAAAAATCCAGATTTTGAGCTTGCATGTACAATGCTTTGCTGCCATGTTTCCCACAAACAGATGACTTCTGTCATTTTTGTACTCGGCAATCCTGAAATCAGAAGTGTTACACCCTTAAAACTCAGTCACCCATCTCTAGACTTACTGGAGAGATGCACGCTATTTCAGGTGGAAAGTGTTTGTTTTGTCCAACTAATAGTATGGTTAGTCACTTAATTGGATACTACTCCACCTCCTGAAGATCTGGCTAACAAGTTAACTGAATAAAGGCAAATGAACCTGTGCCACAAATGACTCTTCACAACCCCAGGCTATATAGCCCTTCCTGGCCTGTGTTCAGCCTTTTTTGTCCTTTTTTTCTATCACCATCATAACAAAGAACGGGTATACTCTGTAGGGAGGGAAGCCTAAATTCTACCACGTGATCTCCTAGGTCTGTAGCGCAATGGTAGAAATACTCCAAGTTCTGTAACAAATGCAGATTAGTTAGAAAATCCCTCTTTAGAATTGATTTAAGTATGGAAAGAAAAAATACATCTAGTGTTGCAGCTTTAGTGCTACTTATTTGAGATCAAAAATTCTTCCCTCTCTTTTTTTTGCTAGTTCTCAAATTTTCTATTTCTGCTATGCTGCAGTGCTTTTGAGCCAGAATAATACAAAACCCTAGAAAGTGGTGGATGTAGGACAAAAGGTTAGAAGTTCTGGCAGTGGACCAAGTGGCAGATTACAGATTCCTAATGTCCCTTTTGAGTCTCAGAGTTATCACCACTTTGTAAACAAATGGGCAAGCTTCACAGTCCTTCTAGCTATTGTTTCAAGTTGCCTGGGAATACAGGCAGAGCACTCTACACTGGTGACAATCTGATACTAAAGTCAGTAATAATCACTACCATGGGGCCCAACACATTTCCTCTGTCTTTAAAGATAAAATTCTGCTCTTCTGTTCAACACAACACGTAAAAATCTTGTTTGTAAATTTGGCGTTGTGGCTGCAGACATTTCTGGGGTGCTGAGAGCCCACTGAGACTTTTCTCCAATGCTCAGCTGCAGAGATGTAGTCTGAGCTCCTGCAGAAACCTTTCTTTGAATTTTATGCAGAAGGGTCTTTTTATTTCCACAGATGTTACTGTCTTTTCCACCCTATAGGCAGTCTCAACTGTGTTGAGACTAAATCCACTTAAACTACAGTTACTCCTGTGCTTTCAGAGGGCATTATCACTTGGGGCAGGAAGTGAAAGTTCATCCCTTAGGAAAGAGCTTACCATGATTTTGCAAGGCACGGCAGTAACCTGGTAACCGACATACCCATTCCTCTTACATTTTCTAGGTCAGCATGAATCATTCTTAAGGGAGCAAATTTAACGAGGCAAGTTGAGAGGACTGTAACTGCCCTGCATTCCCCCTTCCCCGACTTGTACTGCCTAAGGAGAGGTTTGTGTTTTCATGGTACATGGTGTGTAGTCAGGGCGATGCAGTCCCCATCCCCTCCCCATCCTCTTGGGGTGCTGCACACCCCTGCTTTGCTATTGACAGCAAGGCTAACAATGATTCTGGTCTAAAGATCCAGTCCCTGGGATCCCACTAAAACAAATGTAGAATGAAATGAGAGAATAAAGCAATTTCAGTCTGAGTCAGAAGACAGGAGGTGTACATGTAAGGGCACAAGGAACCAGTGGGAAAACACTGCTCAAAATGAGAGGCAGATTCCAAAGTAAGCTGCGAGTTCCAAAGTAAGAGAGGCAATTCTGGCATACACCCCAGTCTAGCCCTATATCAGATGTGAAAAGGAATCCATGAGCTTGGAAATACCAAGGGTTCCCCCACTACACACATTCAAGGATGGTGACATACGTATGAAAACAATACTCTTCCCTTTCCATATGCTGTGAACAACAGCATCAGCAGTTGACACAACTCCCTTTTATCCAGTCAAATGGTACTTTCCTGCAAGACAACAGTGTAGAGCATGTAAATTCAACCACGCCACAACATTTCTTTGGTGTTATCTCTGAAGATACTGTGGGCCAGAGTCTTGGCTGGTTTAAAACCTGAAGCTTTCATGCCATAAAGCTAAAAAATTTGCTGGCGGGGCTTACAGACTGCAGTGATTTGGGCTGAGGACCAACAGGGTATGACATACTGATTAACATTCAGTCTTGGTGCAGCAGTATGTGGGCAAAGAGCATCTCTCAGCAGGAACAAACCATGAAAAACAAAGAATGCATCTTCATCAATTACATGGAGTATTTCTTAGCCCACAGTTATCACCAATTAGGCAAACTCTTTTCTCTTGTGATGAACTTCTTTGACATTTTATAAGGTACTCCACTTCCTCGTGCCTCAGTTTCCACACAGGGGATAAAAATATTCCTTTACCTTGCAGAGATGCTGTGCAGATTAATTAATGCCCAGCTGCACATTTTAGGCTCTTGAGATGAAAAGTGCAATATATGTATTTACTTTTAAAACTGTATTTGACTATCTTGCTGAAAAAGATATCATTTGGACCACTACCAGCGTGGGGAGGGAAGAGTTCTCAGTGGACAGAGGAAATCAGAGCTAAGCATATCTTGTGCAGCCCCTAAACCCTGCTCTTCCAGGGCTCACTCAATGCTCATTGCAAGACCAGAATATCTGCAAAATATCTGCTGTCTCTATCCAGGTTTAATTTTGGCTAAATATTATTCAGGGAACAAATTGTGACAGCTGCTGTTCAAACGCAGTGGGCCTTCTGTTGACGTCAGTAGTTGTATGAGAGACGAATTTGGCTTGCTATCCCATTTTAATGAGTGCATGAGTGTATGTATCTCCTGTGTGTAACACCAAGACAGTGTTAAAGCAGGTCAGGATCTGGTTTAAATTCCTCAGTCTCTGGGGCTCTGTTATTTCCTGCTGAAGAAATCAGCTCTTCAGCAAAATCTATGTCACCGTAGCAGAATCAGAGGTGCCATCTGCAGTTAGAAAGCTGGACTCCACAAAATGATGCTGCCGCTTTCAATGACTGCATTGCGCCTCCTCATGGAGCCTCTTAAATGTGGGCCTTCATCTTGAAAAAGAGGTCCCGGTGTGTTCCATCAGAGCAGTTGTCCCTGTTTCTCAGGCTGCTGCACAGGGTAAGGTGAGTACAGTTTATCTTTTAATCTACCTGTGCCACAACCCCAAAAAGTGTGTGACAGGGAGAAACAGCTCCACCATGCAGAGGACAGCAGGCTCCAAGTTGAATTTTTAGGTACAAAGAATGCATGGGTTGAATGAGTAGCTGAGGAACAGCTGAGAAGACATGGAAATCAGAATTTTCTTAGATCTAAGAGGTTTAAATCTTTCAATGGAGAATAACTGTGCCCTGTTGTAACAAAGATGAACGTTTTTTTGGACTGTGTGTAAACCCTTGATTTTGGCAAGTAACAGCTGACTGGGAAGCTGGAAGCCTTGTGCTATGCATGCAGTCTGTAAGCCTTTTGTCATTCTGAATGTTGGTTCAAGTAATCTTTCTTTGACAGCTCATTTGCATCTAAGCTATCCCCAAAGAGTCTGAGAGTTTGGAAATAATAGAGATGACATTTGGGTAAGTGTTTAAAAATGCACAGCAGCAGCATGCTCGGAGGCTTGCATTAACAAGCAGAAACGAATCCTGAAAGTGAGCTATAAAAAAAGAAGTAGGGAATCTGTCTGAATGGAGTAAGCTTCACTGGGCATCTGATGACTAAGTAGGAAATGTTTTGTGCCAAAACCTGGGAAGGTAAGCGTTATTCGCGAGATAACAGTGCCAGAAAATAAACCAACACCAATGAGGCTTACAGCTAGAATGCAGTATTGAGCACAGCATACTCCCAACCTCTGTGAAGTGCTCCATTGAGAAAATTGCTTGCAAATCAGGCTGAATGGCAATGGAAAAACAGGGCAACAGAATGGTTTCAATGAGCCAAAAAAATTATGTGATTTTAAATGTTCCTGTCCTCTAGCACAGGCATGGTGCCAGCAAATCTGTTCAAGCAAGCTTTGAGGATTAGGGAGATGCAATTTTGCTAGTTCCCAGGCAGTCGATGTCGTGTGCAACTCTGGAGATGTTGCTCAGTACCAGTAGGGTGTATCCAGACAGGAAAAGAGCTGGTAGTTGGTGAGTTTGGAAGAAAACTGCTTATGCCAGGATGGGTACATTAAAACTGCCTAGGTGTAGGTAGCTCCATGAAACTGAAGCAACACAGAGTTGTAGGTATCAGAAGCATTAATGCTCGTGAACTGGATTTACGACTGGTGTTTCCGTAATGTGCAAATATTCTAATTTTTACTCTTATTGCGATTGTAATAGCTCGTAAGGGCAGCAGTTCAGCCGAGGGCCTGATTTTACAAACATGTAATAAGAGACAGTATTTGCCTGAAAGCTCTTTTTAGTCCAAATGGGGTGAAACGAATAAAGAATTGAAGAAGAAAAAAAAAAAAGCAAGATGAGGAGAGGAATTGCCCTCAAGTAAAAGGACAAATTAAGGCAAAGCCAAAACTTCCAAGTTCAGCATCATGCCTGTAACAACCGTGCAGAGCTGCTCAGTGGATATAAACCACAACTGTATCAGGACCAGCATTTTGTACTCATTTTGCAGAGCACAATTGCCTTTGTGAGGGAAGGCAATGTGACATGTCAGGCCCTCTGAAGAAAGAGGACAGAAACACTCAGGAAATTAGCTCTAAAATGGGTATTTTGGGCTCTGGAATGTTACAAAAGTATATTAATTTGCTGTGGAAGAATGGAGATCAAATTCAGCCTGCCTACAGATTCAGAACCTAGCTATGAGCACCAGGGCCTGATCCTGCCAGGGGAGGCACAGGGATACAGGATTTACATGGTGTTCACCACAGCTTTGAATCATGGCTTACTCCTGCCTGCCACCGTCTATTCTTAACAAAACACAGCAGGAACTGCTGAGCATTGGAAATAAGTTTTAAAGGTCATTGAATTCAGCCATTTGTCCTTCCCCATTTTCCACATGCTGGATTACATGGTTTTACCTGGAGCTTTTCTTGGAGCTTTCTTTCTCTTCTGTGGCATAAAAAGTCAGCCTGCAGTCTGAGCTCCTTTGCCCACCAGTGTCATGCTCAAGAGCACACAAAAGCCAGAAACACTCTTATAAATTACCTGCAAAGAAAGATCAAAGGCAATGAGCTAGTGTTGACTGTTCTCATTCGTTTCAGTAAGCAGCCGTAGTGCGGCAGAGCTCCTGCTGAGTGCCAGGGTAGCCTGCCCTGTTTCCTTCAGACCTCTCACCCCAAATAGTGCCTGTTCAGCTGTATTGCTGGCTTCTTTTAGATCCAGAGGAAACACTTGAATTATAAGGAGGTAATAGTGTCCTGCAGTAATGTATGAGCAAGAATCTTTTATATCTGTGTTCCTGCCTGGAAGGCCAACTGGCTCACTCAAGTCTAGATTGCGGGCAATAAGCCGGCAGGTAGGCAGCATGGACAATGGGGAGTTTTGGCTTAGCAGGACTGAGACAACAGCACAGACAAAACCCCTCTGCAAAATCAATTACTTTTTTTTTTTTTTTTTTGCAGAGGTCGATTAGCCATTAGGAGGCATTTTTACAGAGAATCTCTAATAAATAACTCAGAAGGGAACAGGATTTTCTCTGTGATGAGAAAGATGGCGATTTTGAAAACTCATCTGCTTCCTCTTATTCTGGAACTAAATATCAAGAGTGTTTTTGTGCAACACCTACCCTCTTCCTCTGTTTCCCAGCCAGGCACTTTCCCCTCTTTCCAAGTGGGCTGCATTTCAGAGAGATAAGGTTGAACAATGGGATCTCATACATGGTTAGTATGCATGGTTAGTAACATGAAATGCCTTATCTGTGGCTGCATCTACAGTTGCATTTCAATGTGGTACAATAGTGTAGTGTTGAAATGAACCCCCTGGTCATTTGCATATCTGGTACACAGAATTGCTTGGCACACGGGAACTAGGCTTCCTTTGAAGAAAACTGCACCAAAAGCTCTGCTCCAGATATGCATCAAACATGCCCCAGCTCCCAGTGAGGATATAAGGCTCTGGACCTATGACCCACCCATGAGAGAACTTCAAAACACATGCCTGGGGATGATCAGATGGCACCCTACGTGAAACCAGATGAATTCAAGCTCTAGATGGTCCTTGTGCAAAACGCAGAAAGGAAAAAAGCAGCCTAGACTGTCAAATCAATTCAGACAAATGAAGTCATAGCAATGGTACAGATCACTGTCTTCCCTGGAGATATTTGCTCTGTGTCAGTCTTGCTGACTGACTGATTCCGTCTTTCTCTATGACATTTGAAAACCAAAAATAAATTAGGAATTTAATATAAATAAATTGGCAGTTAGCACTGTTACTGCTATGCAGGGAGGCCTCTAAAATCTGGGCTAGGAACCCTAGAAATTATGCTGCTGAAGAGCAAGGCCTGGTCAGCCATGCCCTTTGCCTTCATAAACCACTGATGCCAACCTTGCTCGGGCTGAACTCTGGGTGATGAAGGGTTCAGTGTGGCTTGAACTGATACCTGGCAGAAGCAATGGTGCGTAACTGTGGCCTTGCCTTGTGGTGTCCCTGAATAAATCCTAATATTGCCATTTCTTCACCTGAATATTTTGCAGTCTGCACTAGTTGGTAAGGATAGCTCCGATTTTGGGGAGTAGGCTGAATGTAAGCAGCTCCTATTTGCTGTTACTTTGCCTGTGTTAAGCATTGGATTTCTCTTGGAAAAGCAGTGATATTTATTGTCTTGCCTCTTGCACATGCTTCATTCCCCAAATATTTTATGAGGCCGGAGGACTCTTCATGAGCTGAGCGCTGTGCTGGGTGTGCTTCAGTGCTTCCACAACTCTGCAGTAGGAGACTGGAGGATTTATTTGCTATATGAAATGTGTTTGTATGCTTTATGATTGCTCTGTGCTTCATGCATCAGAGCTTCTCCATACTGTGTCTTCTTGTCATTATTCTGAACACAGACGACACTGAGAAGGCACATCCTGCACACCGGTGACACATCAGGCCAACTGGTCCAGGCGAGCTAGTTTCTGCAGCTGACAGCTAGAGGTATGATAGCACCATGTTGCTTCTGATAGCTTTTGATTCACCACCTAAAGAAACTGATTATAGCTAGTCCATACGGGACTAGCATGTGTTTTGAGCCAGAGCTGTGGACCTGTAGCAAAAGTCTGGGTGACTCTGCACCAGCAGGCCCTGCTGTGGGTGCAGAGTCATTCCAGATTGCACAAACCCTTAAAATACTAAATGTCTGCAAATTAGTATTACATTCTTCTTCCAGTTCTTGTTCATTTCTCAAGGAAATGTCTTATAAGGGCTGCCAGTGATATCCATCACTTTTTAATACAGTCAAAGCATCCAGGTATCTTTCAGGGTAATCTCATTTTCAACCTCTTATGTTTGTTCTCACAAGAATGTAAATACGACTTCAAACCTTCAGGTCTTGTTCCATTCTCATGAGATGACAATCACCCATGAGGGGTTGGGATGCTGGGGCTGTGATAAGTTGTCTGCTGCAGGCTGGTTCTGTAGGTAAGATGGCAGATCAAAACCTGCCTGGCTTCTGTCCAAAAATCACCGAGCTGGAATCCTATCCATGAAAATAAGACTCCAAGAAAAGGGCAAAAACATAGCTATAAGGGTTTTTTTAGCTGCTTTAGCTACAATGTTAAACATAGTGAAATAGCATGAATAATTATTATAGTCTTATTTGCCTTTCTGCTGTATGGAAGAATTAAGTTCCTTGAAAAATTTAAGAACAATGTAGTCACAGTCCATTGGAAACAATTATGAGGGCAGAAGAACCTGAGATGCAGCATGAAGTACCTTTGATTTTTTTCTTTCTTTTTTCCCCTCTCCTTTTAGTTTTTCTTCATATGGCTTCGCTGACAGCATTATGTCACATTTTTCCTCGATAACTTTTGTTGTGAATTTTGTAAGATGTTTTTATCTATTCTTCAAGGCTGATGATAAGATGAATTACTCAAGGCGTCCTATTGTTCTGCAGTTCATACCAACCTCATGATTTAATCATTTGACAAGGATACATTCTTTGTATATCGATACACTATTTTTTCTATATATAAATCAAATGGGAATCAAAATAAAAAACCAAGAAATCATACACTGTGAGCAGATTGTCAGACAAGGCAAACCACCAGGCTGCCACTAACAGGGATTATTGATATATTTATGAAAAAAATCCTCCATTTCCATCTCAATGTACACTTGATTTGAATGTCATTAAGAAATTCATTGCTTAGTGCTGGGAAAAAAAACCCATTAATTATAAATAAACAATCAGTTCTTGATTTTTGCAATGTTTAGCATAAAATTAGAGCACAGATAAACCAGCACACACAAAAGCCTCCAGCTTTTGGCTGAGCTTAGGTGAGACTGAGGTACTGTTGATGGACAGAGATCTGTAAGCGTGCATTCAGACCTGTTTCAGGCAGTCAACTTATCTGGTAAGCTCATTTCCTAAGAGAAGAAAATGGTGTAATTACTAATTGCTTTCTGACTGAAAAACAAAATCAGATTCTTGTGTTAGGCTTTTCCCAGGAACTTCTTTACATATGCATGGTTTCTCATGTGAGCTCTGTCGGTCGCATACAGGCAGGAGCACAAGAAACAATCGGGAAAACATCATGTCGTGCTTTTCTCCTGCAGACTTTGAGGAAAGAAAAAGAGGGTATTACAGCATTGGCGTATCCAAGTAAATTTATCACATAGGAAACGAAAAGCCTTAATTTTGATACTTAAGTAGCTCTGAACTCCAGGGTCAGCCACCTATTAAGCATGGCCTGTATTCAGTATAAGGCCAGCAGAGATTCTCCCTCAGCTTTTGTGGAAAGGAGTTGCATCTTGGTATCAGGAGCCCACAGGTTGTCTCCAGATATCCATGGCTGGCGACACAGTTGTATCTGCAGAGATATTGTGATCATGTGATATTTCTGAGTACATTTCGTAGTGGAGAGGTGACATAAAGAGGCATCGTGACAGGTTTCCATATGGTACTGCCTCTTCCGAGCAAGAGGCTCCGCATGCAAGTTGGCTATGCATGACTGTTGGCTTCTTCCAAAAATACAGCTGGTCATTAAAGCGACTCTGCTCTTTTTTGTTTATTAAACTGAGAGATAAACCAAGTGTTTCTGGATACGTAGGAAGGAAGGTAAGTAAAAGAGAAAGCGGCAAATCCATACAACACACATCATGGAAGCACTCACAGAAGTAGGTTGTGTGCCCCTGCAGTGTTTTTATTTGTCTTTCAGTCCACCGTAGTATGTGGGGAAAATAGGTCTGATAACATGCTGAAACACCAGAGGAACACAGTGGGCTCCTGTTCGCGTTCCTAGAGGGACTTTAACTTACAGAGACTGCCCTTAATTTGTGGGATTGAAATGATAAAGAAGGACTTGGATAGGGGTGTTGGTACTTTTCCTTGTGTCCACAGAAGTGAGAAAAATACCTCTGGCCAAGGTTGCTTCCCCAGCGATATGTTTGCTCAGTTATCTAACCGATCTTGCAGTTGGCAACACCTATATTTAATTACAAGTTCAGCATCATGGTAATGGAAAACTGTTTTTCCTCTGCCCTGAGTCTCTTAGATGTCAGGCTCATCTGCTGCTCTTTTCCAGCGCCCCGACGGAGCCCTGGTGAATAACAAGCCACAAGCCGGTGCTTCCGGATGCGCTGTGCATAAATACTCCTGGAAGCTACCCAGAAAATACCCTCCAGGAAAATTCCAGAGACACTCTTGATGATTCACTCAGTGCTAGCGAACCACCTAACTGGATGTGAGCACTCGCCCTGTCGGCAAGGGCTTAATCTAATAAGCAAAACAGGAGACTGACTCCCAGCCCCNCTTTTTTTTTTTTTTTTTTTTTGGTTCTTTCAAAGCCATCTGCTTCTCCGACCTATTTCAGAACATGCAAATTCACAAGCGAGGTGAAATTTCCCATCGACCAGTAGCCTGTGAAATATAATTATTGTGCTAATTTTGAATTCCAAGCGGTCAGCACAGGCTAGGAGTGCTCGCTCAGCAAACACATTAACACAATTATGACAAATATTAAAAACAGTCACAGTGATATTTGGCAATGACTCTGGAAAATGACAGGTAGCTTTTCTGAGGTCAGAAAACAGACAACAAAATGCCTGATAAATGTTTTTTGCTTCCCAGAATGTTGCACAGATGCATTCCTAATAGAAATGGTTGAAGGCAAAAGGCAATGATAGCGAGAGAGCATTGCATCCAGGCTGCTTACCCAGCAACACTCACAAAATGAGAGGCTGTTATGAAACCTGTGCTCTCTTGCAAGGTCTTTGCTACCTTGTATGACCTCTGTCAAGTTATGCGCTCATTCAGCACTGCAGCCTGTCTATAACAGGGGCTAATGACACTAAGCCTGCTGGATAAATCCATGTGGGATTTATGGCTGTGCAGTGCACAGCATTTCAAGGTATACAGTATGCCAATTTGACAGTATCAGTGACAGGGGTAAGGCTGTGAAGCTGTTTCAAAAAATCTTAGAAAAATCCTGCTTACGAGATAATTTTCTCATTGATTCCCAGTGGAATAGAAGAGTGAGATTTAATACTGTATTTTAATGGAAATAATTTTTCTCCTTCCAGTAAAGACAGTACATGGCTGATTTTTTTTTTATTCTTTCAGCAACACCTTTGGGATTCATCTAATATTAAAGAATGTGTTTTGATGGTGACAGCAGGTGGTACATGAGCCAAACTCTGAAGTAAATTGTACTAGCACAGCCTCACCATAGTAGCTGGGAACATCAGTTTTGCCCACTAGCATCCCTAGGACTGGTGGTGGGTTCCAGGCTGTGATGCATGGCAGAGGGAGCTCAGCTCTGAAAAGCAAAGCCCCAGCTCATTCCTGGGGAAGAAACGCTCTTTGACCTGCTGCGCTGCTTACCTTGGAAGAGGAGTTACAGGCGCTGCTGGTGTGCTCATAGTGGGACCTGAGGGGATCAAAGTAGCAACCATTTTGCATGTTGCCTCCATTTCTTGGGAGGGCGTATGTACAACGTGGGCATGGAGTGGAAGGGGAAATGTCCTCCCTGCATCGGAGACCAATTTCAATCTATTGTAGCATAGACAGAAGAATCAGAGAGCTCAGCAGAAAATATACAGAAGAAATGCCAAATGCAAAGATAAGACAAAATATACTGGGGGAGGGATCCATTTTGACATACATCCTTAAATCAAACAGCCCAGTGATTAGAGCACTCCTTCAGATGTAATCTGACTTTGGTCAGATCTGACTGAAAATCCAGTTACAAAAGGCAATTTCTCTCTCCCCTTGGCACTGCATGTCTGCAGAGTAGGATCGGGGGGGCAGGAGAAGACCTAGGGGTGCTGCTAGATGGAAGTGCCAGGCAGCTCAGGGCTGGCAGGGACTTACGGGAAACTACAGAAGCTGCTCTGCAGGTTCATGACAGCAGTCTGCAGTGTAAATGTGCTTTAAAAACCACCTGGGAAAAGCAACCTACATCACATGGCTGGCATTGTGTGGGAACTGCAGGTAAAAGCAGAATTCAAATCCAGCTCTCCAATGCTGAGAATTGCTGCTTTAAGCATAAAGCTGTATTTCTCCTCCCTCCCCAACACTAATGTTCAGTCAGAGACATCTGAATGAGGCAAAGTTGGAAGAAAAATAACCACAACTGAATAAAAAATAGATATAGAGAGATATATATGCACAGATACATAGTTATCTGTGAATACATGTGTCTATATGATCTGGATGGTACACACACAAGGGCTTTGCATAGGCAAGAGTTTTTAAGATGGCAAAACAACATATTTTTCCTTAGCGTCATTCTTAGAAAATTTTAGTTGAGGTTTAAAAAACTTCCATCAGTCTGAAACAGACAGGCAACACAGTAAAATAAATTTTGAGTGATGCAAATTGGCATAGCTATTTGAATAGAGTTAGAGACAGACATAATAATTGTTCCCACCTGCCTGTATTAAAATGTCCCTGCTATACAAAATCTTCCATGAGCTGCAGCTCTCATTTCTCTTAAGTAGCTGTCCGAGCTTGTTTACTATTTATGGTAAAACAATGCTGAACATTTTGCTGTTGTGTTGGGTCACAGGACAAACATAATGACAAACAAGTGAAAAAGCACAGGCAAACAAAACCGAGGGGTAAGTGTATACATGTCTGACATTATATCTGACTGGAAATGATTCCAAAAGTCAACATATGCAAGTAGTTAAATGTGGCTTATATTTTCCCTTTGGTCCAGGGCCCTGACTTTCTTAACGGCAAACACTCACAAACACACCATCTGTTGTTGAAGAGTGAGCAGTTTAATGAGGAGGATCAGATTTTTTCCGTCTCACTTATTCCTTAGTGCCCGTTCCATTTTCTGGGCAATTGTCATCTGCAAGTAATACAAAATTTCCTTTGGTTTCCTTGAGCTGTCGTTCAGACTCTTAACTTATTAGATTGGTGATTTGGGATGCAATCAAGGATGTCAAATACATCTTACGATTTTTAAATCATTTGCTTTTAAAAGGACAGAGACCTGAGGAAATCGCTGAAATATTATTGTCAGAACAACTGTACAGTGTTTCAAAATGAGAGGTGTAGCACCAGCAGTCATATATACATGCACCTGTGCACAGACAGTCTCTGTAGTCACCTCACTCTGACTTTCACCAATCTGTCAATAAAACTACCAAGAGAGGTGATACTGGTGTCCCTGTGTCCTTCTTCATCTGACCATTTTTTCTGAGCTTTGGGACCATGGTATGGTACATCTCCCACAGCACATTCTCCACGCTGAGCTGGTGCACTCTCTTGTGGGCCTTTTCCAAATGCCCCACTTTGCTTTCGCCTCCCCCAGCAAAAAGGCTCCAGGTCCTTTCCCTGCAGTTTCCCAGTGCTCCTTTCCCACTGCAAACCTGCCAGGAGGAAAAGCAGGACTTTCTGCTCTAGGAGATGACGATCCTCACTCAAGCTTTACCCAACCGACAGCCACATTTAGCAACCAGCAAGGAGCCCATGAGCAACCTGAGGCTTAATTTTCATAAAACTGAGCCATTTATTTCTCTAATCCCATTGCACGGCTAAAGAAGCCTGACTGTCCAGGAGGAGCAGCAGAGGCTGCTACACTCCATCTCTGCCAGCTACTCCCTGTGGCAGTTTGGCGCTACACTGCGTTTGTGCCAAGGAAAATGCCAGCAGGGGCCATGTCCAGACAAAGACATGACTGGATCATACCTTATGTTTGAGAAGAAGGCCCTGTTTTGCTGCTATCACCATGAAATAGGGCCTCAGATATGCCTTTTTTTCACGGTCCAGCTGGTTTAACAGCAGTTTGGAGAAACTGGGAATCCAGTTGGTAATAGCAGCATTGATGGCAATGTATGGTTTGGTGGGATAAGAAAAACGAAGCTCAGAGAATAACTGATAGCTCCTCCTAATTAATGTCCATGTAAAGACTTGCACAGTAAAATGAGACTTATGACTCACCTCTCTTAGCTTTAAGCAGCTCTGGAGGAAATGTTTGTTTTACAGAGAAACAAACACAAGGCAAGAAGCAAAGCTAACCCGCCCACTATGAGCACTTCTGTATGAACAGGAAGACCTGTCTTTTGTAGGAGGGCGCAGCATTGCCCAGAGGATGGAAACCCCAGGTTAATAATTACTTGATTCTTCAACCTACAAACCAGAGGGAAAGAATTAGTGTCGGGAGGAAAGAACCTGTTTCAGTATTTAACAAAAACAAGAGAGATGCCCGAACTGTGCAGCTGAGATCCTGATCCAGATGGCAGTCTCAACTTTGAACTCCAAAATTGGAGGTTTATCTGGTTTCATTTCAGTGCCCCTTACAGATAAAAGCCGGGACTGAAGTATAGAGAGCTCAAATCACAGAATCACACAGAATCACAGAATGGTCCGGGTTGGAAGTGACCTCTGGAGATCATCCAGTCCAACCCTCCTGCCAGAGCAGGGACACCTAAAGAAGGTTGCACAGGACAGCGTCCAGGTGGGTTTTGAATGTCTCCA
>RSEF01000002.1:71240828-71258305 GCA_003993805.1 Himantopus leucocephalus | reverse complement strand
GGTGGGGGGAAGACCATACTGCAAATGCTCAAGCACCATCTCTTCATGAATGTGAAAGCAAAGTCATACATTAGTAAATATGAATAGCTTCAGTCAAAAAGACACCAACACATTTGTCATGAAGAACTTTTCTAGGCAGGACTGCTGAACACCAGCTCTCTACTCTCAAGCTGCATTTTTTTTATGTCTCTCATCTTACTGTAATATACCCCATGTATTTGGGGCACTTTACTGTGGGAAAGTTCTTCACAAAGTTAATTCTGAAGGCTCTTTTACAGTGGGAATACATCAGCTGTTTTAAAGTACACTGCCTAAACAAAGGTGGTTATACCACATCAGTTTTCTCCCCTCCCTTGACATTTGCACACACCTGAGGAAACTCAATTCCCTCTTAAAACATAACACAACATTCAAGACCGTAAACATGAAAATACTTCATACTGTATTTTCAGTTCAGTAACACCTCAGATGAAGTTCAGAAAAAAATTAGTCTTATCAATCACACAAAAGTAGGTTTTTAAAGTCCTTTATTAATCTGAATATAAAAAGACAGAAGTTGCCTATGATATAGGGCAAAGCTCTTGCCTTCATGAGGAAACAAAATTTTCTTTACAAAGTGAAAAAATAAATACCTTCTTAGAATAAGGTTTATATGCTAATGTGTCATAAAAAAGTAGAGTTTTAATATTTTGACAAAATGTCTGTGCAAAGAAACAGATGCATAAACACACATTACTGCTACATTAAGGCAATATGAAAAGTATAGTCAGAAAATTTCAGTAAAGTGACAGTGTACTTTTCTAGCTTTGATTAAGCCAGTATTGCACCCAAACATGGTCGCTAGTTCCCTCTGTACCCTGGAGAATACACTAGGAAACCAGAGCCCAAAATGCCCAAGTAGGGGGGTGGAGATTAAAAACATTTTAGCAGGAAATGACCTACCCAATAAAGATGTTAACTGAAGAAAGCATTTAAAATTATACACAACCCTTATTTTAGAAATTAATGGTACATGTTTAGTAGTTTAAAATCAGTCTCCAAAAACAAAGCCAAGTCAAAGGGCAGCTGACTGCAGCTCCCACGACCACCAGCCAAGCCAGATGTGGGAAACCTGGAAGTACCTTGCCCCCCCGAGAGCTGTCAATGAAGTCCCATAACAGCACTACCACAGGACATTGCCAATCAGACGACTTTCCCGACCCACCCGCAACACGTCCAGATCAGCAAACTTGTCCTACCCTTCCAAAGCTATTCTCTCAGAATTGTTTTCTATTTAACAGACTTCCAAATTAAATACAGCTGCTTGATGAAGCCTTGTAACTCTAAGAACCATTTTTTTTAAAAAAGTTCCCTCCCCTTTAACGCAGTTTACTAAAAGCAGAAACTATGAGCCATACTAAACTGATATTTGTAAAAGCTAGTCTTACTATTAAAATAAATGGAGTGACTGTACTAAAAAGGATTTAGAGAGTGTAAAACAAGAGGCTGCAGTGCTGTTGCTGCATCTATCAATATGCATACACCACATTTCTCCAGGGTTAACTTGCTTTTTGGCAACACCACCATGCTACAAACTTATTCATCATTCTCCTGTTAAGTAACATGAATTGATTACACTTCTGCTCTCAGAAGATGTCTCAAACCATTTTCAACATGCCGAACAAAGAATATTTATGCTCAAAAATGCAGTATTTTTGCTTTTGATCACGGATAGGTGCCAGAGTGATTGCCTTCTTCACAATCAATGGTTGCATTTCATATTAGTGCAGTTTAAAAAGTACATGATGGGTTTAAAGTGTGTACGTAGATCATATCACAGTCAGATTGAGAAGACTGGTGTGGGTTGGCAAGTACACATGCTGGACATGCTCTACACGAGATCTGCAAACAGGACACGACTGGAAAGAAAAAACATTAGGAAATTAGTTTACTTCATATTTTGAGAGTCTCTACACTTATTGGAGACTTCCTTCCACGCACACAGTAACAGAGCACTTTTCCCACAATCTCCATATTTAAAACAGGGTATTATGAGAAATATGCAGCTAATTCTTACCCTCACCGCAAGCTAAGTTAGCACAGCTAAAACTTATCCCTCAAACATGTCATCTAAACAGGATGTTCTCTGGAATTAGTTTACCACACACAATTTTAAAAATAAGTGTTACTAGAATATCACCATAAACATATTAATCCATGACTTAAATATACAGAAAACCAAAACTTCCACATATTTGTTAAGTCTCATCTTAATGGCATTGCAATTACCTGTAATTGGGCAGCACAGGTCTTGCAGCATACTGTGTGGCCACAAGGACAAAAGGTTGAATTTATTTCTTCTTCACAACACACCATGCAAAGCATGGACTCCTTTAGCTTCCGCAACTTCTCTTGCAGAGCTTTTGTTTGTTGGCAGCTAAGACCCTCACAATTGTCACAGTTCATGCTACTTTCTGAAGACTTAAGGGGGGAACTTGGTGGGGTTTGGTCACTTCTTGAAACAAGATCCACAATGCCAGCATTATAAAGAGCTCGCCTTGCATGATCATAAACTTCTTTTGATGTTCTTTTGATGTCGAAGACGTATTTTTTACCAAGATTAATGTTTTCATTCAGGAATAGAGATGCTAGGTGGCCCTTTAAGTCTCGACTATACTGCATCATGACAGCACTGGTGACAGTGTCACACCTATAAAACAACAGAAAAATACAAATTTGGTTAGTTAATACCAATAAACCTATCCCTACAATAATTTGTTCCTAAAGTTGAAGTAACAGCACTGAAACTACAGCAAAAAGAGCAGTCTGAGGTAGTATTTAAGCACTTCAATATTTTCTGCATGACAACTCTACTTTGAAAAGCTCAAAATGGAAGTGACAGTTATTTTACATCTTCAAAAATGTAAAGTGTCTGGTAAAATGGAGTCAGCCTGTGGAAGGGACTTAAGGCATTATGCTAATTTAAACAGCCAAGGCTTGCTTAAGCCAGAGTTCAGCTTGGCGACACCTCTTTACATGGTAATTTCCAAACACTGCATTAAAGTGTTCCAATTAAGTCTTTGGCATAACACCTCTTTCTTTAGACAGGCTCTCAAAAATTTTTAGTATGGAGTCAAGTAATGTCTTTAACCAAACTTCCGCTCAGTACTTTATATACTAGTATTATATCATCTGAGGGGAATCAGTGCAAATGCAGTATAGAGAATTAAGCCATTTGTATTTGCCACTGACCATGCTTGTCACCAGCCTCACTGGCCCTAAGGTCCAAGATCTAAGCTTGACCAAATGCTATTGCCTAGCTAAAATTCTGCCTAAATTAAAATCATAAACTGCAAAGGACACCAGAAGTTACAAGCAGAGACAAAGATCAAAGAGTTAAGACTGTCTAAGAAGGTATATAATGTTTTAATTGCCTGGAAAAAAGTATGAAGTGTGCAAAACAGCAGTGCAAAGGCATATAATGACAGAGCAGAACAAGACATGCTTAACATCAGGTTCACAAAATAAGCAGTGGTTAGCTGCTGATCAGCTGCAGTGGTTAGAAAGACAACTAGTTGATGTTAATTGCCGGTAACTATTAAGATGATCTAATTTGAAAAGCTGGACAGGTCTTTGCCTAGTCCATGTACTTGCCTCTGCTTTAAGTCCAGTACTTCTCTTACAAAGTAACTGAAACTGATACGTGGTAGTTAATTTGGAGAAATCACCACTGCCTTCAACAGTTAGTTCTACTGATCAGTGTTGGACATCACAGTAGGAACGGAAGGGGTTTAAAAAAAACCCCAGCCATCAACAAATGAGTATAAGCACCCCTACCTCAAAGAATAAAATAATAAAGACAATGGATAGCTCCTGGCATGAAACAAAATCCTGGGCACATGAGCAAGGACAGAGGAATTGTAAGCAGATTTAAATACATGGAATGGGAAGGTGGCATACAGGTAACTTCTAGCAACTGGAGGAGACAAAGGAGAAACAAGGAGTACATGTGCATATGAGCTACACCCACAGATTCTGAACAACAGGATCTTTCTTATCATTTGCTCTCTCACCCTCCCTCTTACATAGGGACAAAAAAAAATGTATGTATTGTTTATGAAGTCTCAAAGAACACAGTACATTCATATTCTGAAGTGCTGTTCATAGTGGTAGACCGAGAACTTTTGCTTGTCTTATACTTCCACCCCACAAAATGGAAAGCAGCAAAAACCTGTTCAGCTTCCGGACTTAAGAGGAAAGTAGAGGCTTCAAAGACCATGAAAATTTGCAGAGAATTTCTGAAGTGCAGTTAGACTGCTGGTTGCTGCTGCTGCTTAAGCACGTAATTCAAATACTGTGGAGAAGAGCAGCTGCAGTTGACTCTAGTAGCAATACTGACCTGTAGAATGCATGTGTCTCTGTAATTGCTCTATAGAGTCCGCTTGCTGCCCTTGTACTGATCATCTTAAACAAGAGAACTACACTATTACCAGACTCCTTGGTAACAGTCAGATACACATTCTTCCCAGATTGAGTTGCCATTTGAACAACAGGATAAGCAATCCTATAAATGAACAAGAAAAGAAAGGTTATTTAGCATTTAAGGATAAGGGCATTTTCCACAAATTACCATGATTCACTTTTATCATATGTTACGACAATCTCCAACTGTTGTCTGTAATGCTGGATTGAAGATGCCACCTCAAAAATACGTGTAAAAATCAAGAGTATTAAGGCCAATTGTCATCTTGATTATAAGCAGGGAGTACCCTCAAACCCTACATTCCAATAGCTTCTTTTAGTAATTCATAGAGCAGTTTTGTATATTTATGTAAAAACTAGAGGCATTCTGAGTACTTCTGAAAAATAGAAGATTAAAACGGTTCCACAAGACACATACCTGTTGATAGGACTGAAGTCATCTTTACAGATGGATATGCCTTCAGGTCCAACACCAATAAGGAGTTTTTGCCCTTCACTATCTCTCACTGAGTGCCACTCTACCCCATAGTTCTCCAATGTTGTAACAATCTGTAGAACCTGGTATTCAGCAGAAGCTTGACTTAGACCTTCTAGCTCCTTGTGCTTTGCAATAATGCTGTTGATAAAAAGATTAAGTATAGGTGAAAACTCAAGTATGTGCCATTACTGTCATCAGCTTGTTTTAACATGGGTTTTTAGATGACCTAGTTAAACAGATTATTAAATGCTCCTGACCTGCTTTATCTGGCTATAGATTTCCAGTAATCATGAACTGGAAAGAATTGAGAATTACTGAAACGTACTGAGAATGTGCAGGAGACAAAACTGTGCATTTGCTTAGAAATTAAAAAAGCTATATTTAATCAAGTCTTTCCACCTAACACCCCCCGGCAATGTACTTACCTGAAAAATCACTAAGTTCATAACAAAAAAAAAATCTACAGAAAAGCATGACATACTGAAAGTTTCTTGATATTCAGGAATTGAGCTATGCAGGTGTTTCAGGCATCCTGTTTACTTCTCAGTGTAAGGGTACGGAGCCAGATAATTCCCCCCCAAGCGTAAGTCTAAGATATACGTGCAATTTAATTATCCTGCTCCAAGTATTTAGATACCTACATTTCCTCAAGTATTAGAGTTCAACAGCTTTTGCTTTTCACAAAAAAAATACTGATAATTGAGCTTAAAAATGAACTGAAATCAGAACATTGGTTAACATTCAGGTTGTACTTTAATCTCCAAAGCTATGTAAATTATTATTAATGATACAAGATACACTATAGGATCAGCAACTAAGGGCATTAAAAAAACCTTATGCTTTTGGTCTCCAAAAAGGAGGTTGTATTATTGTGCTCTTTTTACCTCTCCAAAATGGTAGTGGTGAGCTCTTTCGCACACAACTCTTCGTAATTGTACTTGGCAGTGTTCTGGTTATAATCTCCAAACTTCATTTGTGCCAACAATGCACTAAGTTCAATTGCATGCTCTGAAGAACACTGAAGATTACCAGCGAGAAGATCTTCTTTTATATGCAAGAAAAACATATGCCTGCAATGGAATCAGAAATACTTGCTTACATAAGACATTAAAAGATGTTTGTAATCAAGATATGTATCAAATCACATCTCAGATATGTTTAGTAACCATTAGTTTGGTAATCAAGAATTTGCAATGAATGGATCAAGTAGAGGAAAGTCTGGGAAAGAAAAGGGCCTCCATCATATTGTTCACTTACACTTAAACATGAGGCTACAACTGAAGATGGTATCTAAAAGCACTATTAAAAGAAACGAGCGCTTTAATATCATGTTCTTAAGAATAAGAACTGCTTTAACTCCTAAGGCCACTTAGTAATTTCAATTTAGTGCATAAAATATCAATGAAATATATTTGGATTAGTTTCCTATGTTTAAATTTCTTTGGTTGCCATTCATAAAGCAAATTTGGGAAGAGCAGCCCAAACCAGCATATACACATCTATCATGCAGTAGAAGAAGCCACACTTTCTCTATAGAGCCGAAATGCCTCTACCACCACAGTCAAAAGGAAGATGGCACTTTTGCCAGTGACACGATTAACAGAATAACTTGAAACATCTGAAAAGCTGTTGTGGAATAAAATACAAAAACCATCTACTGTGTAAGCATATTTGTCAGATCAACCTTTACACTTGGCATCAAGGCAGGTTTGACAACTAGCTGGAAAATTCACAAAACTGCTCTTAATTATCTAATAGGTCAGTTAATTAGACAAATCAAAATTTCCATCAACATTAACAGCAGCCTACTAATTTCCCCTACTGTCTACCTTAACTTCTATAAACTCATCCTTACCTCCCCTCAGGGAAGACAATATAAATTTCTTACCGTTTATTCTTAGACTCAACATATTTATGGAAACCAGATGCAGAAGTAGCTATGTACCACTGAAAAAATCTTTCAATAAATGAAGCCTAACACCCACAGGGATATGTCTTAGCTTGTACAGTAATGGAACACTTACATGTTACTTTCCTAAAATAAAGTATAATCTACTTTTCTTAAAGTTATATTGAATCACTCATCACTGAAGTTGAAGACGTGAGTGATTAGCTTCCCTTCCAACAGGAATTTTAGACAATATCTTATGTATATCCTGTTGTAGCGCTCTGCAATTCCATGTGCAACAGGGCAAATAGGGCTCCTTTTTCAGCACTATAAGCAGTTACATAACTTGCAAAATTTGTGTTCTTTCTTAGCTCTACTATGGTAAATGCTGCAGCTAAGAAAATACTGGCCCAAAAGATGCCCTGCATCCAGAACTTTTGCAATCAGGTAAAAATAGGTATTAAATTATCCCATAAGCTGCCCTACAATCCATTTCCTGCAGCAAGTCACAACTCCAATACTTTCCCTTTGCAAGCAGTTTGACACATGCTAGAGCTTCGTTGCAGTTGTGACATGTGCTTAATTGCATCACTCTTGACACCTAGACACCAATTCACACTTCAGCAGTTCTAGTGGGGGTCTGGTGGAAGCCGATATCCTCACTCTGTGCAGGATACAAGTTTAGGTGGCAAGAGGACCAGAACTTCAGACAGTGCAGTTGTCTCCACTGTTAGCAGGCTATTCCTTGCCTAGACTTTTTTCTTGGAGTCCTCTGCTCCAATCCCCTTCTTGTACCTTGCTAATTGATAACTTTTTGTTTAGGCCACAGAAAGATGTATCTGCAGCTTTTAAAATGCATTGGTTGTACACATTCCTTTTGGGGCTCAGTCCATAAATCCAGACAAAGCATTCAATGAATTACTAAAACACTATAGCCAAAAAATTCAAGTAGTAGGCATTTTCCTAATTCCAAACAACATTTCATAAAAAATGGCTTTTCATGCACTTTTGATCCTCTGTTAGTACCACAACAGGTTTTCCAGTCATTATAACTATGTACAAGTTACACATACAGTATTTCAAAAAAATATCTAACAATTTTATCTTTAGTAGCTGACACGTGTTTACAACTTCCACACCTAAATGCTTGTGTCTTCAGTTTATTTTATGCATATAACAGCATTGACTACGCAGAGAAAAGTCAGTCTTCTCCCCTGGCTGGGAAGACCTTACTGACATCAAAAGGGGAGCTGAAAAACAAAAGATTGCTCTTGCAAATACAGATACATTACATAAACAACTACAGCAGAGGCATGGCTTGTCACATCCCATTACTAAAAAGCCAGTCATGGCATAGGCAGAGAAACAAGTTCAACATACAATGTGAAACAGCATTGCACCAGCTAGTGTGCAGTAACTTCTGTGTGATTCTGGTTAGTGTAGATTTGCATTAGTCCATCCAGCCTAAGATTGCACTTCTCCAAAGTTATATTAATATCCATTGCAAAATCATCCCCTTCAAGGTTCAAAACATGACACCAGCCAGAATCTGATTTTTAAAGCAGATTTTTCTTTTTACACAAACAAAAAGTCTTTTGATCCTTAAACAGAAAGGCAGAAGAATCTGCTTTTATTGCTGAATACAGACAAGCAAAACTAAAGCACTGGGTGCCTTGAGGCAGTTCCTACCTAATTCTGCTAAGTCTAAAGGACACAACAGATTGCCTGTAGAAAACATGGCCATATTAGAGATGCTATTAGTTACCAGAAAGTATTTATGTAAGTTTCTGTAAATTAGATTGTAACCTAATCACTGAATAGTACTCAATCCACTGTCCCTTCTCTCACTAGGAAATTCTAGATACAATGAAAAAATTGTAAAGTTTTTCCCACTTCAAAAGATACTCGGGTTGTACAGTAAAAGGGTACTCAAGTTTTTCAAGGAATTATTTCAGTGTTAGGATTTTATGCTTAATGGAATTTTTACCTAGCAAGTTTTAAAACAGAAAGTTGTTTTAAAAATGAAAGCTGAACTGTTTATAACTGAAGTCCTCTAAAGGTTAGATTTCCAATATTGCTGGTAGAATGTCTTAGTTTGACCACCATATAAGAAATTAATTGTTTGTTTCTGCATCATTCACCACTCCAGTTATACATTAATATTACCTGTTATAAATCTGACAAGTAACTTAAGTCAGACAAAAGGTATGTTTCCTACCCCCCCACCCTAATATTCTCTTAGCACGTTCTGTAGCTTTTTACTACTCTTGCCAAAGTTTAATTTCATCTTTAAATCTTCATAGAAAACAAGTCTTCACAACTCTGAACTTTACCAATCAATTATTGTGGTTCCTTGTCATCTTAGCACCTGCCCAACATGTTGGGACATTGAACAACTAGTGGCAGCTTTAAGAACAAATAGAACTTTCCATTGCGCTTGTAGCCTGAGTTCTACACATGACAGCATTAGTACAAAAGACAGTCTATATAACCTAAACCAGCATTAGTCATCCCCCCGCCCCCATGCTAGCTAGATATTCCTGTATACTCAATTATAGAACATTCCCTTTGAATTTGGTGGTTCAAAACAGTACATAGAAATACTCATTAGAGGACAAAGCAGCACGTTTGCCAAAGCTATACTTCATTAGTCAGTGCCCAGGCAGAATTACTTCCTTTCCAAAAGGAAGAAAAAACAGTTTTAGAATTAGAACAAGATCACATGCTTTCTTCAAGCACTAGTTACACAGGTGATTCTATATTCATTTTGTATCCTTATTTTTGCCTCAGTGCTTTTCATACCATTTAAGTTCTATGTGCACATAAAAACACTCAGTAAAACTATCAAACATACAGTGTGATTAATGTTTTAGTTGCACATAATTTGATACAAATGCTGTAGAAAGGGGAGGTTGCAAGGAGATTTCAGCAGATGGCCCATTTTTCAAAAAACTACAGCTACTAAAGTCACAAACCTAGGTAATCACATCAATTGCTTTTTGCCTCCTTCTGAAGCAATTTATGCAGGCTGACTATATCAAACACCGCTACCAGAAATGGATGTCAGTACTTCACTACGATGAAATTCTTACAGGAGGCAAATCACCCAGTTAGTGTTCGTAAAACTGAACTGGCAATAACAACCCCACAAAATAAGTGCTATGAAAAGTGTAGAGACATTAATACAAGATTAATTTCTCTTCCTTAACTCACTGAAGACAATTATGTGCATTAGGAATCAAAGTCTTGCATCAAAAACTTTGTTTCCACTACTTTTTTAATCAAGGAAAGGAAAACAGGGCAAATAGAAATCTAAAGACTATATTAAAAGTTCTAAGCTCTAAACATAGCTGTCAGTGGAGAAAGTGACAAACACCAATCCTTTATCAATAAAAGTATCTGTATGTGACAATTCCTAACCTAGAAATATAGCCAAAAGAAGCCATTCTCTTGCTAAACTACTAGCAAGAATCTTAGCATACGTCCCAAAGAACTGTCTGTTCTCTTTGGGGTATGGCACTCCTTACCACAGGGTAAGGCTCTTTCCTACTGTGAAGTGAAGTTACTACTTTATGATAGTCTAAAGGAATCAAAATTAAGAGGTATCATTTTTTCCCCTAAAAATATACTGCTAAAGATCTCTATGTCTATAGAATGTAATTCTGTTTTTAAAAGCAGCTATAAGGCCACTCCATAAAGCCACGCCATGCAGTTACAATTATGTTCCTCGGTATCTTTGTTCTTATTTGCTCTCAGCAGAGTGGGTGAAAGGTTACCAACTGCAATTCAACTCTGATTGAGACAAACAGATCCACTAAACTCACCCTGGTGTCTATCACAGCAGACTGTTTTATTGCATTGTAGCAAATACCATTACACTGCTGCACTGCCCAGCCAATGCTATAGGATAATAGAATGTTTTTCTGATTTTTTACCTACTACATGTATCTAACTGCTCAAAATATTTTAGAAGCCCATTAATTTTTACTAATTCATCAATGCAACTGGATAACATTGCAAAAGAAATGTACTTCGTAAATATTATTCAAATACTGGCAAATATCACACACAACTTTCAACAGCTTCCAAAACAATAATTACCTATCTCAAGCCTGGCAAAACATACCTCTTTTGAATGCTTCATGAGACTCTGTGGCTTGTTAGAATCTGACATGTTATTCTAAATTGTCATGGCTTACATATGAATATTTGATTTTCAGTCATATTACAGAAGACAAATAGCTTTGCCCGTTTTGAAGTACATCTGGGAAAATCTTACATTGCTCAAAAAAATGATTCAGTGTAAAATTATTTCTACTTGTGTGCGATCACTGCAATGTTGACTTTATCCTGCCAGTCTCAAACCCATTGTTCTCCTGGGCAACCGTTTGCCAGAATTTGCCTCTTGTGCGGCTCGCAAACACTCTCATTGTTAAGGTGGACGCAAGTTTCAAGACTTCTCCGCTACGTTTCACAAAGAAATCTTTTTTCAGCCGGAGCAGAAGAACTTTCCGCCCCGAGACAGAGGCGCAGGCCAATCAGTAGTTGAGCTCCCGGGGCTGCTGGGCCGTGCCCCAGCGCCGCAGCCGCCGATTCGCCCGGCCCGCCCAGTCGCTGGGAGCCGAGGTTACTCCCAGTCAATGACCTGGAGTTACTCCGCGGTGCTTCCCCCGCGGGGGGCCGCAGCCGCCGGGCCATTCCCAGCCCCGGCCCCAGCGCCAGGGCCGCACCCGCCACCCCCAGCGGCGCGGCTCCTCCCGGCCGGGAGAAGGCATCACTGCCAGCCCCTCTGCTCCCCCCGCCCCCCCCGTCAAAAAATCCCCTGAAAATTCCGATTAGTGAAGTATAACCATTTCCACAAGTCCCAGCTCTTCGCTGGAATTCAATGCTTCATAAAATTCGATACAAAAGCCACACACAATCATTCTGACAAAAAAACCCCAACGACCCACTTTTCATTTTTTCTACTGACTGTTGCATTACCTATCAAGAAATACAGAAAACAGTGGAAACAAACATGGCATAAGCCAGAGCTTATGGTCTAGATCTTGGACCACCACATTTTAAGCAAAAAGGTAACAGCCCTTTTCAAGCCAATGTTTTCCATTCAAAAAAATGTATAGTTACCCAAACTCCTCTAAAACAAGCACACTGTTCACATTTCAGACTTGTTTGTAAGACTGTAGTTGGCAGCAGCAGATTAAATTTGAATAGCATTCTTGCACTGATGCACTTTCATTCCACTGAAAACAACTGAACTACAAAATCCCGTAGTGAAAGTCAGTACCCGTCAAATAAAATAATTAGAAATTGAGATCCAAAGAACAATAGAAATAAACCACTTTTAACCCTGTAAAAGGAAAGAAAGTGTAGTAAGAAGTTTTTTCTCCCCATTCATGCAATTCTCCCATTCACAAAGCGCTTAGTGAAGGTGGTTTGTTGCCACAGTGGTCAAAGGTACAATTACAGCCTGCTCTGCCTTTGCACTCAGCAGCAAGAAGGCTTCCTTGCATAAGAAGATTAAAATGCATGAGGTTGCGATCTTCCACTGGATTGCACCCTGATTAAATGTAACAGAAGCAGAGGTTGATGTTCAGTTGCCAGATCAGCTTTTCACACAGCATGTAGAAACCTGAACATTAAATTGCTACAAACATACATCTGAGTTTTTAATTTAAGTGCAAGACGAGGTAATCTAATGAAGCAGTACAAAGCTTCCAAAGTATGTAGAAAAAACCTTATAACTCAGTCACAACATTCACTATCATCATCATGATGAAGCATATCAACAAAATTTAGAATTACTTGCAGCTTCCCAGATTGCAAAAGCAGTCTCAACATGCATCTAATTCATAATATGTAAAAACAGCATTAGAGGCAGCAAGTAAAAGACTGGGAGACTTCCTCAGCGTTCTTCATGCAAGGGACCAGAAGCCAACAGCTCTGCCAGAAACACCCTATACATCAGTTGGGGACATAACTGCTGAAGGAAACCAAGTATACCCAGCACTATTTCTTTGTCAACCAGCACACTGACTTTACAAGTAAAGGTAAGAAAAAAGGTGACAGCTGTAACTGTACAGCCAATCCTTGCAATTCTATGATACACTTATTGATTTAAAGTTAGGTGACAGGATTAAGTTTCTTGTCTTCTCCTTGATACCGCACATGCTTACACGCAAACACAAACATGCAGTTATCTGCATATGTAAATCCTCAAGTAGACCCAAGTAGAAAAAAAGTACTGAAATTCAGTGTCACCACTACAAAAATATACATTAACCACAGGCACTATGAAATTCTAAGTCTGCTACACAGACTTCTGGGCACGCACAACTAAAAGGTAGCTATTGCAAACTATTTTACAACTTCTATTTGTTTTTTTCAAGAACACTAAAAGTACTCAAGACATAGACTGAACAGCTCAGCTGAAGCCCCAGGACTATTCAAGTTTGCAAACAGAGTGACATTAAATACTAGTTCCAATGCCCGCTGCTCTCCAAAATTATAACTAATTATTTCCAGAGCAGAATTTTAATAGAGCTCTTCTGATAACTGAACCTCAATTAATTTTACAATTAATTGTTAAAAATATTAGTTTTAGAACAGTCTTAATTCATACATAAGAGAAAGCTTGTCCCACCTACAAGCTTTTGAAGTCATCTTTACAGTGGAAAAGTACTTGCTACTTTGATGTACCTTATACATGCTCTGTTACATTCTAGCTACACAACCTGTCTTTTAGGCCCTTGGGGTATGTTTCACCAGTTCAAGCTCTCTATTAACTTGCACAACGTGCCAAGTCTTGCATTGACAGTGTTGGAGGCAGGAACACAGGTGTCTGCAAAAACCTTGTGAAGTTGAACAAACATTCATCAAGGATAGCAAAAAAATGCCAATCACATCAGCTTTAGGTTTCCTCAGATTTACCTTGATTTGGTCTGTGTGGAGACAGATCCAACATGCTCAGGGTAATCTTTTCTACCTCATCAGGTATGAAATTGTGTTGCTCCTTTTGTTCCCCATTAAAATCCTTCATTATTTGGTTTTATACATATTCTCATTGAGAATATTTAAATAAGAATACAAGTTTTTTTTAAAAAAATACTCCAAAAGAGCCCAAAGATATGCCATGGATAGTAGAATTTATTTTTCCAAAATAAGGTACATCAAACCTGGAATTTGGTTAGAATGTATCTGCCTAAATAAAGCTATTATATAGGACAACTATGGTCTAACTCCATAGCATTCTGAAAACTTCAACCAGACTGATGAGCTGAAACCATTGCTCAAAAGCCTCTCTTCTGCACATTAGTTTAGAAAACCAACAATATATGCATGCTCCTAACTCAAAACCTTTTTTTCCTATGAAATAAACACCAAACCATGCTGTCAGCCTCTGACCAAATTCTTTAGACAAATATTCTGTGCAGAAAAACCATGTTGTTATCCATGGTCTTAATTCTGAAAGCACCGAGTTAAGGTGAGTAGTGAATACATGTTTTGGCATTATCATGTAGACACTCGCCCCATTTGTATTAACTGTACTATCTACAACTAACAGGAAAAAATGTTGAAAGGTCAGCATTAAATATATGTGCTCAGCTTTCTTTAAAGATAACTCAATTGCAACTCATGGTAATCAAACTCAAGGAGTAAAAGCAAATGTTCGCTACTAATCTAGAAGACAAATTCTTACAATTGGATAACAGGGTAAGAGTTCAGTTAAGAGGACTGGCCACAGAAAAAGCAAAACAGCTGTTTCTATGATTCTTTTGTAGCCTCAAAGGGCCTGTAGCTATTTGAAAGTTACTGTAACATAATAGCAGACAAAAAGGAATTCAGCAAGTTTTTTGCGCTGTGGGAGGAATCGGTTTCCTGCCTTTCTGTACCAGTGGTTTAGAATGACCTAGAGTAACACCAATGAACAGGGGTTACTATCAGACATGCAAATACCATATAAATAATTTGCTACTGGTAACTTAATTTCTTCCACTTCCAGCACTAAGTGTTCATGGAGTTACCTACACTCATTAGTTACTGTCAGCTACACAATACTTGCAATACTACCAGTTTTATTCCTTTTTTTTTCAGAAAAGGAGTAACACATTCTTTTTTTTCAGAAAAGGAGTAACACATTTAAGTAACACTGGGGTTTTAAAACTACACAGAAAAAGTCAAGCTAAGATTACCACAAGATGGAAGAAATAAGGTCAGTGTGTAATCACACTTTTGTAAGTTACAGAAATTGAAAACAAAATAAACTAGTTCTACTTACAACCATCTTTACCTTACCTTGTCTGTTCTTGTAAGATAAGATGTGGCTCTACAAAAAACTTGACTCTCAATTTCAGTCGATAAGGGGCTAAACCATCCATCTGTTGGGAGATCCTGTTCCTCAAATTCAGCCACAGATTCTCCCCTTTGCTGCCAGTGAACTGCAGTCCAAAATAATCAACTTCTATAATTCCCAACCTTCTGCAAACCTGAAAGAAAGAGGTTCTTTATAACGAGCCTACAACATAACAATGAAAAGTATCACCTGAATCAAGTACCCTTCCAGACTGCTCACTTAAAACACAAAAAATAAATCCTGCCATAAGCACCTTTATACAAAAGATTACTTAATTACTTGGATTTTAAGTTGTGTACAAAATAGCATGTGGACAAATACTAAGAATGAACTGGTAATTTCTCCACTAGTTGAAAACCACATGGGCTTCCCTGGTCCAATTCCTCCCCCCTCCTCACCCCCAAGGACAGGCACTTAAGAGGGTCAGTGGATTTCCAGAAGAGGAGACTATCTGTTATTCAACATCACAGCCAACAGCACTTTCTAAGCAAAAAGGAGAAAAAAGTACAAGCCACAAGTTTTATTTAGATGCCACCAACAGACTGGGCTGCTACGTTTGGCTCTCTCCAGCATCCTCAACGGCAGCCGCCGCGGCCACACCACCACCGAGGCGGTGGCGACGGAAGGGCGAAAGCACCTGGACGACAGCTTCAACCAGCACGGCTCCAGCAGGCCAGGGGGATCATCTCGGCACCTCCCGGGCGGCGTCACCCCGGCCAGCTGGGTCGTGCCCCCCACCCTCGGGGCAGTCACAGCAAGCTGCAGCGGTGAGGCCGAGGCCTTCCCCAGGCTCCCCCGCCTGCCCTTCCCACACGCGCAGTAAAGGAGAAGGGCCGGACGGCCCTGAGGCGGGGGGCGCAGCAACCTCTGCATGCAACATGGAGGGGGAGAAAAAAAAAAAGAAAAAAACAACCCCGAAAACCCCCACCAACCCAAAACCCCAGAAGGAACGCGGGGAGACTGCGGCGGCTCCCCGCCCCCGCCCCCGCGCAGGGTTTCGCCGCCGCACGGCCCTGCCTCGCGCCACCGCAGCCCTCAACGGCCGGGGCGCGCGCCGGGGGCGCCGCGAGCTGGCCGAGGCCGTGCTCCTCGCCCGCCGCCCCCCCAACCCCCCCCACGCCCGGGCGCGGTGGCTCGGGGAGGGGGTGACGCGCGCCCGCCGGCTCGCGTGCGCGTCTGTCAGGCAACCAACGGTCTGCGCTGCCCAACGGTCACTGTTCCCCACACGGCCCGAACTCTCGCGCCCCTGGAAGGCGGCGGGGCCGAAGGGCGGCGGGCGCAGCGCGGCCCCTCACCTGGTTGAGGCAGTCCTCGCCGTTGGCTTTCGCCTCTACCTCCACCTCCATCACCACCGCGTCCGGCCTGGTCACATAGCACAGCATGGCTGGGGCCAGACAGTGCCGTCGCCGCTGCCAGGGACACCCGCAGCGGCTGCTGTTGCTGCCGCCGAATCGCAGCTGTCGCCACGGGCTGAGCTACGCGCGCGTCCCCGGTCGCCCACGCCCGGACACCGGCAGCGCCCAGCCTGCGCTCCCCTAGTGCTCGGGCTCCACCGGCCCCGCTCCCTCTATATATACCCTCCGTCTCCCTCTCCCCCTCCCGAGCGGCACCTGCGGACCAATCGCCAGGCGCCGCTCGTGGCTGCGGGCCGCCGTCGCCACCAATCAGCGCCGCCGTCCCCGGGAAGAGGCGGTGGCCGGCAGGGGCGTTTGTTGTGGTCGCTCTCTGGCGCCCCCTCCCGGCGAGCGGGGCCGCCGGCGGGACGCCCCGCCCGGCGCGGAAAGGCCCCGCCGCAGGCGTCTGCCCGCCCTGGCTTGGCCGCCCGGAGGGGAAATCATCCTCTTCAGCACCCCGCGTCTCCAAGTTGCCTTCGTCCGCCGTCACCTGCAAGAGCACAGAGCTTCTTCCCCTGGAATTATGGCCGGTTAAATCGCGGCAAAGTAACTTCTTCTAAGGGAAGGTGGGGACCAAACCCACTCGGCAGGGACTCTCTACAAAATTAATTTGAGAGCGAGTGGCCGCGAGCTATGAGAAGAGCAATTATTTTCATGGCTCATCTCTCGGCTTTGCAAACACTGCTTTTCGTTGAGGGGAAAATAGCGTCCGGATTAACGCTCTCTCTCCCATATTCTCTCTGGTCTTTGTCCAACTTTGCGTTATGCAGCATGCAAAGCACTGAAAATGTGGAAATTTTAAGAAGGACTGGTCAAGTGATATTGCAGCGGCCATGCACTGTCATGCTAATGGATGGCAGAGCTTTTCACGGAATCACGGAATTTTCAGAGTTGGAAGGGACC
>RSEF01000002.1:71180800-71240728 GCA_003993805.1 Himantopus leucocephalus | reverse complement strand
CAGCAAGGATTTGGGGAGGTGCGTTTGTAGGAGGAGAAAGAAGTTGTTTGCCTGGTGCAATTTGGGAAACTAGTTAGAGCAGTCAGCAGTGAGCTCAGGATCTATGAAACCAAGGCAGCGCAGAGGAGACAAAACAGACAAACAAAATAATGCATACAAGTTTAGGAATAGCAAGAAAGTAATGAAAAATTATGTCCTTGACAATGAAAGAAGATAACTTGATTTTCTTTCCTTGTGAAAGACTGGAGGAAGAAAGGGGATAAAATTGAAAATACGAAGAAAACTACGTGAAAAAGATATCTGAAGACTCTTCTGGGAGAGCTCTGTATATTAACCACAAAATACATAAATGAATGCAACACTTTACAGAGAACATGATCTCTTGATTCAGGATCATCAAAAACATAGAAAAGTCTTTTCAATGATGTCATTTTTTCTGCATTTGCCTTCTTTTGAATTTGATTTCATGCTTGACGAGTGTTTAAGAATGCCTATCTGTAGATATCAAAATATCTTAATAGCCTCTAATGCCACAAGTGGAAGCACGTAAGATCGGTCAGAGATTAAGGTAAAGTCCAAGAAAAGTAGGCCAGAATTGTGCTTTTGACTTTACAAACCAAAAAACATTCACATTTCTCAAAAGGCAAAATGGATAGGCAGAAATGGGTGTTTCTGTATTAAAGTATCTCAAAATTATGGTTGATTTACAGTTGACCAGAGCTGGGAAGAGAACAAAAAGCAAATTGTAGAGTTTTCTATAAAATGTATGCTACAAAAGTAGCAGTCAGATGAATTATCCATATTGTCAGAGGCTACTTTGTATGTTCTACAGCTTAGCAAGGAAAACATAATTTTCATAGACTGTTTTTGCACCTGCAGTTTTTCTGGGAAAAAACTTATTGCTCTGAAAGAATTCCAGTGTGGTTTTTTGTAGTCTGTGTGAGTCATGTGCAAGTCATTAAAATCAGAGCCAAGGTTAAAAAGAAAGTGTCTGCTTTATGATTCCACTCATTCTTCTAGCTCTATATCAATTTTTGTAACCAGAAAAAAAGTGCTTAAGAACTGACAAATCTTTGCAATTTCCAAAAACTCAGTTCAACATCTATTAGACAGCATTTCTTTGAAGACTCTCTTGACTAAAATATTACGTTTGCACCTGGCAGCTCTCACAAAAGTTTAAAGAAGATAAAGAAGTATAGCTACAAGTGTAGTACACGCCCATCTCTAACTTTGGGCACAGAAAATGACATTCCCTTGTCTCTGCAGAAGGTCTTAGAGATTCAGAAAATCCATTTACAAAGAGGATCACATACTCTTTATATTAATTACTATTTTAGACTGAGAAAAAAACTAAACCAAACGAGAAAAGAAGAGTGACGTGCCCATGAAAGAGCACAGGACTGTATCTCTTCTTGCTTAAGGAAACCTATTTTTCATGTGCCATCAACATGGGCTCTTTCACTTGACTTGCTCTGTATTTTTCACAGAGCTCTAACAACTACTTTAATGTCAACGTTCATTTAAGGCCAGGATAAAACCGTCTGTCTCTTCCCATAGATTTTTAAATCCCTAAATGACCTCCAGATAGTTTTCAGAAGTTTTTTCTTTTCTCTGTAGTGTCTTCAGAATCACCGACCCAGTGCCTTTAAATATTTCCCTCCTCTTATTACTGAGGCCTTCCAATTAACTGGTGACTGGAAACATGGTGTCCTGTGCATTAGTCTTAATTACTACTGTGGGAACTCATTCTCAGCAGGAACGCTGTGAGTCAAACCCTACATTTTGTAAGAAGCACTTCCCTTTTTAAGCTGTTAACATGTAGGTAACATAGCCCTTGATCTTGTTCTGCTATCCCTTTATTAGATGTTCAGAAAGGTTGGGTTTGTTCATTTGGCATTTTTTTTAACATCAAACCACTCCCAGTTTTGTGTTCAATTTGCAAACCATATTTTAGTAGGTGGAAAAAATGATGTGTTTGTGAAGCTGCTTTTGACTATGGCAGGAAGTCGTTAATGGGCAGTTTCAGTGAGTGCTGCTGTCCCATAAATAACAACTATTTCCATGAGCATCAAAATTAATGAAGCCTATGGATTTGTCTTGTGGTTGGATTCCCAGCTGCTAAATAACCTGCTGCTTCTCACTGAGGCTTTTCATTTGACTGGAGCATTCATAATGTCCCTCTCATGTGGTTTCTCTGGTGTCTAATAAAGTCTGAGTTCAGGGTGCAACCTCTCCTCAATGAAGAGACTAATAACTGTCTCTCTTCTCTACATAAGTATGCAGTTTCACAAAACTTATATAATAACTGTGAAACAACTGCCTTTCTGTCAGACTTTGCTGAGACTGGTCAACAGTTTCAGAAGTTACTGGATTAGGAATCAGCAGGGAGAGGGATACATGTTCCATATTTACTTAGGAAATCAGGCTCAATGTTTGGATTTTTTTTTTGTTTTGGTTTGGTTTTTTTACATCCAGGAACTGAGGCCACAGTCTTCATGTCTGTTTATGCATGTCTATCATTTTTTGCTAGTGAGGAATAAGTTAGCAGCCTCTGGGTTTGACTGTACAACTGTAAGAGCAGTGTGTTGGTAACATTCTTGTACTATCCATGGCCATTTCCCATAGGGCAGGCTCCGTGATTGCCCTTCAGTGTCATAAATTTCCTTAAATTTTCTGTTCCACGCATCTTGTAGTACCGACTGCCAGACAGAGCACTGCCCTCAGATTGCTTGTGCAGGCAAACTAGAGTTAGGCAGAAGTTTTTCTACAGCAATTGCTTTTCTGATGACTACTTGCACCCCTTCTCTGTTGGAAAGAATTATCAGTGAAGACCAGTACCTCAGGGAATATCTTTATATGTTGTGGCATTTGCTAATTCTAGCATGTTAATTCTATTATCATGTGTTGACATTTGTGGTTGTTCAGCTTTGGCCCAGTAATCATGTTGCTACCCCAAATTTNTTGTGGTTGTTCAGCTTTGGCCCAGTAATCATGTTGCTACCCCAAATTTTACGTGAGTCTTTTCAGATGGTGTCTCTTAGATTAAAGCCAGCTTCTACGCAAACTTTCCTACTCTACATCAAAAACAATCTGCGGCACTTTGTGGTGAAACACCTTATGCCAAACTNTTACGTGAGTCTTTTCAGATGGTGTCTCTTAGATTAAAGCCAGCCTCTATGCAAACTTTCCTACTCTACATCAAAAACAATCTGCGGCACTCTGTGGTGAAACACCTTATGCCAAACTAAACAAATGTGGCAGTGCGCGGCGAACATCTTACAAAACAGATATTTAAGTGTACGCTAATATGCACTCTGTTTTGCTAACAGAATCTGACAGAACCCTGCAGATACAAAAAGGAGAGAAAAATTTTTGGCATCATTTAATCTAGAATTTCTTCCTGTGTAAACAGTAGAAAGTACTCCCTTCTATATATTTACTTATTTTTGCTATGTGAAGCTTTACTTCAGTGAAGTGTTTCATCTCTTCTTTAAATGTGTAAAGTTATTCCCTTTATTTATCCTATCATTCCCTCAGGAAAAAGCATTTCAAACATTATTTTAACATATGCTTTACCATGGTCTTTTGCTGGGATCACAAACTGTGGTCCAGCACGACCCTTTCAGCTCTGCTCTGCAACGAGTTTCCTTTTGCCTTGGAAGGTATCTTTAAACTCTTCCTCCTGAACTTCAACTGNCACAAACTGTGGTCCAGCACGACCCTTTCAGCTCTGCTCTGCAATGAGTTTCCTTTTGCCTTGGAAGGTATCTTTAAACTCTTCCTCAGTTGTTCTGTTCTCCTGAACTTCAACTAAGATCAGCCTCTTGATGAGAGCAAGAACTTGCTATAATTTTAAAGTCAGTAATGGGTACTTTAAACATCATATTATTGTGAATTACATGCCTTATGGAGGCAGACGTAGGGACTTAAAGTAGTTTCTTTAACTGTTGATAGTCTTCCCTTCAGTGGACCATTACTTTTTGGGGCACTATACTGTCTTGTACCTCTTTGTCCAATTAAAATGGACAAAGAAGTATCCCATTTACTGTCAGGGCTCCATCTTCTATTGTAAGTTTTGGCTTTCGCTATGATGGTGATTTTTTTCTGAACTGAAGGTGCGGTTGTCGTTCTGTTTTGCTGTATGCACACCAGCACGCTCTGCTAGTACTTGCAAATTCTTGCAAAGTGATACGGTTAACTGAAGTTCCTCTATCTTATGTTATGACTAACAAGCCAAGCTCAGCTTGTGTTATTTACCACAGCATGTGCTGGTTTTTTGCAGGCTTCCTTTGACCTCCGCATGTCTTCTTGCCTCAAGCTTCTTTTATCAGAACGGCGTCATCTGACCATTGTCTATTATATACAACCCTTGTCCTCGACAAAATAATTTCTTGTTAGCAAATTCTAGTTATTTTGTCATGGACTAATTTTAGCCTCCCTGTTGCACTTGTGCTCTCATGCATGCTCTCCCTCAGATTTACATCCCATGTCCCCATTACAATTTGGTCTTTTATTAGGTCCTGAATTGCCTCCCCAAATTATCAGTTTGTCTCTTCTCCTTTTGATTGCAGACTCCATTTTTCTAAAGTCTTTCTGTACTCTTTGGTGGATATTTACATACCTTACTTCAGATGACTAAGTTAGAAGGCGCGTGTCGTGTCCTCCAGCAGCCTATACAGTCAGTGAAGAGAGAGAGGAATTCCTTATGAGGACAACTGCAGCATTTAAACTGGGCTCTGAATTATTTTTTAAGGAGCCTCCCACTCCCAGCCCTTCCCTTCCTCTCGCTTTCCATTAATAATCTACAAAGACTCTTCCTCTAATTTAGCTACCTAATTTATAAGAATAAATTTAGGCAGCCTGAGTACTCCTAAATGCTCAATAATGTATTTTTCATGTGTTTTATTTCTAGATGCTATAATGGTACATTTCTATAAAGTTTTATAGTTAGCTTTTTCTGCTTGAGCTAACAGGAAGCTATTAAAATCATGCAATACTGTTAACCAAAATAAAGCTACCTTCTGACCAATCATCCTGTTTTGGTGGCATCCACTGATTTAACCTTCTCCAGTTGTCCTCTGCAATTTAGCTCTCCTGCTGAGCTTTTAACTGCTCCATCCCTTTACTGAGGTTATTTTTTTCATTTGTACCACTGCTCCTGGTATCTGATCCCGTAGTTAAAACATCATTCAGAGCCAAATATCTGACAGAGCCCTGCTTCATTCAGCATCTGACTCTGACTGATCAGCACTGCCTGCCATAAGTCTCTGAATAATCTCAGTGTCCACTTGCAGCTGGCTCATGTCCCAGCTTCTTAAAAAACACACTTATTCAGAAGCAGTGCTTCTCCAAAACATTAGTATTGTAAATCCAAATATATTCTTCAGAGGAAATCTAAAGAAAGGTTCAGAACATAAAAGTCACAGCCTTTGAAGCCTGTTCCAACCCTGCCATGCCAGTTTCTCATAGCATTAGTCTACATTCAGCCATAACTAATAACCATAATCAAAGAGAAACAGTATCATAGGGTGAACTCTGTAAAGCAGATTCCTAAAGCACTTTAGCCAGATGGCTGTGCTAATCCATGAAGACTAATTTACAAAACAAGACAAAAATATTCCAATGTTAAGGAACAAATTGTAAATAGGGGTACTAAAACAGGATGTAGTTTCTATTGAAAGTTATGTACAGTTCCATTAAATTATTTTCTGTACTCTAAAAGATGCAGAAATAACGCCTATTTACTTTAGCATTAGGTGTGCGGTTACAGCTTTTGAAGATTTGCACCATTCATACTCATTGCAAACACTGAACTATTGAATAGGGAGTGAGGAATTTTGAGGGTGGAGTTTTGTGTTTACATCTTGCAGACAGTTTATTGAAGAAGATAAGATTTTATTTTAAACATTTTTTAGTTAGTGTTTCAATGAATCTTTTATGATTTTTCAAATTTGAATAATTTGCTAGGAATCTGACAAGCAGTACAACCTACAGGCTTAAAAATACCTGATACTTTGTGATTTAAAGTGCTAAAATATTTAGGCATCTTAAGCACGGATCAGAGTCCTAATGCTTTAGGCACTTCAACAGATGGGACAAACTGGTTCCACTTTTCATATTTGTACAATAGATACAATTGAGTACTCTATAACAAGAGCTGCTTTCATTGTGTATTGATGGGTCGGCATCAGTCTAAGAACAAGAGGTATTTTAAATGGGTATCGCTAACCTGTCAAATCATCCATTTAAAACAGAAACTTGTTCCTTGAATTATGAATACCTACAAAAGCGTACAGCATAGTATCAGAGTCCCATATTTGGGGCTTTGATAAAATTTTGGGTAAAGCTTATGTTGTGCTTTAACCCCAGGCAGCAACTAGGATCACACAGCTGCTCTTTCACTCGTCCCCCTTCCCTCCAGTAGGGTAGGGAAAAGAGGGACAAAAGGAGGGGAAAGGGAAAAACTCGCAGGTTGAGATAAAGACAGTTTAACAGGACAGTAATGGAAGAGGAAAATAACAATAACAGTAAGAATAATAGTAAAAGAATATACAAAATAAAGTGATACAACACAAGTTGCTCTCACCACCCGATGACTGGTTGCCCATCCCATCCCGAGCAGTGATTGCAGATCCCTGCCCCCTGGCCAATCCCCATTTATATACTGAACATGATGTCTCTGGTATGGAATATCCTTTTGGCCAGCTTGTCCTGTCTATGCTCCCTCTCAGCTTCTATGGGAAGCTGAAAAAGTCCTTGACTAATATAAAAGTTACTTAGCAACAACTAAAACAATTTGTGTTACCAACATTCTTCTCATACTAAATCCAAAACACAGCAGCTACTAGAAAGAAAATTAACTCTATCCCAGCTGAAATCAGGACAGCTTATCACCGTTTCTACTCATGGAGAGTAGAGAGTTCTTTACTGGTGGTACAATTTTGGAACAGATTCCGCGTTCTTCAAATATGTTGATATAATGTGGGTCATTGCTGTTTGTTACCCAACCAATTCATCAGTATTTTATGCTATCGTGGCCCTAAATAATATTAATATGGGCTAGGCCTGGAGGCGGATACACATCAGTGTGAGAGGATAGAGTGCTAATAATGCGAAAGTAGATCTGAAGGATAAACAAATGTTTTATCTTCAGTGGTATTTATAAGCCAAAGTGGCTTTCATCCCTTCACCAGAGTTAGGTAACGCAGAATTAAGTAAAACTTCATTATGTTAATTAAAAGAATACAACAACCTAGGAAATTATGTTAGAGGAAAATATATCTTACTGAATCTGGCAGCCCAAGAGAGGCAAGGCTGCTGCAACACCGTGCCCCCATGTCCACCCAGTAGTGAGGACAGACTATGCTGATCAGGTGCAGGTCATCACCAGACAAGTGTCTTGGCCAACCTCTGCTTTCCATAGGGCATCCTTTGGAAGCTTTAAGGCTGTTAGCTGGAGGATTTTGTACACCAATCATCACAACTGTAATTATCTATGATCCTTATGCAGGCCTTACAGAGGATCATCCTTACACCCTCTTTCCTTAGAATAGCCATGAAAAGTTGAACTGGAGTCTGTAATTCATGCAAAAAATCACTATGGCATTAATAAAGTGATACAGAGCCCTAAAAAACAATTCAGAAAAGCTTGACTGGGGCAAGAAAAAGTTCTGCCTGAGGAAAGAAAGGGCTGGACGACATCTGTGTTTGGATTATACAGCAGACTGAAGGGAACGCAGAGTGAGCAGTAGATAAGTAACCTGGATCATCCCAAGGCATGATAGTTAGTATGGTATCTTGCCAAGATTTTAGACTTAAAACAGTTACTCATCTTGTCTGCAAGACGACAGCAGCATTGAAAGTTGCTTTTGAGTTTCAAATAGGTTTTACACTGCTTGAAAGGACTGTTCATGAACAATCATGTCAACTACCTCCAGGGATTTCTCTTCTTATATCACCTATGTAAAAATAAGAAAATTAAATAAGGCTTCTTAATAAGACATTCATCTGAGTAGACTTGTAGTTATCTTGAACTGAAAGTGTTTATGAGGTCCTGAATACAATACTTCATCTTCACAAACTATAAGACAGACAGAGAGTTTGACAAGCAATTAGGAATCTCAAGACAGAGAGCACTATCAAAGTCCAAGGTATTCTTATTATTAATCATTGTGTAGATCCCCACTACTGTAAATCAACATCAGGACACTGAAGTCAATGAAGTAATTGAAGCAACATTGATTTTTCACAAGCTCCAAAGTTGACCCAAAGCATTTCAGTTTTATTCAGCTTTCTTCAAAGAAATATAGTTGTATTTTTTACTCTTGTCCCCCTTTTTTAAGTCAAAGAAAGTAAATACCAGAGCTAGCATTAAGTGTTTAGAATTGAGCATGAGAGGATTAAGAATGTATATTAAGTTATTTTTTCAGCCTTTCATGTATATAATGTTTCTATTCCTGTTTCTGAACCAGATGGTAATTTCAGTTATGGCAATTTAGTTATGGAGCATTGCTAATGAAATACAGTGCTATTACTGAGATAACATCTGACTGGTAGTATTTTACAAGCACTCCAGTGATAAACTTACATTATAGTGATTTTTCATATGGGAAAAGTTTGCCAGAATACATTACAAAATATTTGTGTTGTCACCTGCATTTATTTGTTATCACAGTGAAAAATAAATGCAATGTATTAATGAGCACAAGGGGATTTCCTACATACACTCAGTAAAATACTATGCTTGTTGAAAGTAAACTTCTGTGTGTCAATTGTTATTTAATTGTTCACCATTAAATATACAGGACACATCATATAACACTGGGTTAAAAAATGTTTACCCCAGTGTTTTGGATTACCTGAATTTAAGGTACTTCTTTTGAGCTATCACATTTCCAAAAGCTAGAAAGATGGAGCAGGGGAGAGAGGAGGACATCCCTGTGGCATCACTAGAAGGGGTGGCTGGGGAACAATGCTGCGCAAGTCTGTACTTCCATACCTGTATCTGTTTTACAAGGCAGTAAGGATATAGACTGCCATTAAATAACCCTAGTGACTTTTGATCTACAGTATGCCGTGTTCCCCACTCCTCCCGTCACATCCCCATCCCCTAGAGTACTCCTTCTCCCAAGTCGCAAGTTCTCAGTCTTTCTCCACAAGAAAAGCCCACAAATGTATCATGCCCCTACTAATTTCTCAAAATTAATGTTGTATTCATAGACTATTTGTTTGAACTTGGTGTTAAATAAATGCAGGTTCTGTTATGCAACATATCGCATCACAGAGAATACAGCGTACCATGAATTTATCGTATCTGGCATGGAATAACCTCAAGCAATAGGTCAAAATGAAAGCACTTTTTTGATTCTTACTCACAGTCAGACCCAATTACCCCATGGAAAATATCCAGTTTAGAAAGAATGGGTCAGATTCTGAGGCCTGTAAAGCAGTCACTTACGAATCTGTGTGGGGTACTTCACCAGATCTATATTTACCCAAGCCTTGTCAAACTGCCTTCAAACGGATGTTGTAAATAACTCTTGTCTTGAGTCATATCATTTCATTGCTAACGTAAATGAAGTGATGAGGAGACAAAGAACGCAGAGCAGAATAGGAAAAGTCAGTGTTACCCTCTCTACAGTGACAATAAATCATGCTGAACCAGGGGCACCAAAACAGAGGTGGTGGTGGTGAAGAAGTTGGAAGGAAGGATACCACAGTACTATCTTGCAGTAGCATGTGATTCATAAAGCAGCAATGCATTAAGAGGAGAATGGGTGATTCACCTGAGAGAATACTACTACTTAGTACTGCAGCACCTCTCCTTTCAGGGATCTGAACGGATACATCTATGCTGCAACCTCAGTGCTGCCCCTGCAAGGATCAAGTCTGAAAAAGTTCTGATCAGCTGCAGAAATACAGCCCAAAAGTATTATATACCAACTTTCGGTATCTTTTTGAAAAAGGAATTGTATTTTTACCCCAGTTTCATTGAAAAAGAACTGAGGCACAGATAGATTATCTGCCTTTCTGAACTCAAAATACAAATCAGTGGCTAAGCTTTCATTGAAACCCAGATACTTGCTCAACTGTGTACCCTTACTACTCAGAAATGACCTGTAAAAACTTACGTGGCCCCAGAATTCCCCTAAGTTAGCCAAAGAGCAGCAGCAGCTGCTGTTGCAGCAGCAGCCTGTTTAGATGTCTCCATTCAGCTCTCCTGCCACGCATTTCCCATGACGAGGTGCCTAACTAGGAACTTTGTAAATTGTAAAATCACATTTCAAAATGAATAACCGCAATTTCTAAAATTGTATTTCTGTATTGGACTGTAACACTACATAACTCAAGCATAATGTCTGCTGACACTTATGCATTTCATATACACAAGAGTATCAAACCTAGTAAGTAGAGAAAAGAGAGCTAGAGGAGTAATTGTTAGCATCAGCTTTCAAGTAGATTGGTTGAATTTAAGAAATCATGAGAGAATTTCATTTTTGGGTCAGCAAGCTGGTAAGCCTAACAAGTGCAGATTCTATTATTTCCACGCCTGGCTCTCAGAAAGACTGAAAAGAGGAGAAGAAGAGATACACGATACATCGGCAGAGCTGCACCGCTGATTAAGAGGATAGCAGAAAGCTTACTCTGCAGTACCGAGCACTTGGATGCCATCTGTCTCTCCTCCTCAGAAGATCTGCAGCGCTGGACAAAGAGATGGGAGGGGTCTGGGTAACCCAGCCAGCCCCGGCAATTCACTCCTGCTCCTGATTTAGAAATTGAGGGTTTAACTCATCTCTCATTTGCATGCACGTCTGAGGCACAGAAAGGAGAATTTTGCTTAGAATGATTTTCACAGAACCGATCAAATCTAGTGCTAGGAGGGGAGCGTTCCTTTACTAGGTGTGCTGGATATTGAGGAGCGGTAACTGTGGTATTACACCGCTAGCCGTGTGTGACATGCTTAGTATACCTAAGTGTGTCACTGACTGCCTTCAAAGATCGATCACCTCTTGGTGAAGGATGTCCCTGGTTTATACCAAATTAAGGACACTATAAAAGTAAATTAGGCAGGACTGGAAAGTGAGGAATGGTTTTTTTTTTTCCAATTAAGAATGCAAGAAGCAATTAGTTAGGCAAATTGCAGTTGGAATTTGGCCAGCAAAATCAAATTCTGTTTTTGTGAGAAGTAGCATAGGATGCTTAAGAGCACAAGTCTAATCTGAAAAAAGGAGCAGAGATGGAATAACTGCTCTTTTTTCCTTGTCTTAGTAATGTTCTTTCATTTTCCTGATTTTTGCTTATAAATTACTTAATTATATTCTCTATTCACAAACATTCTACTATACAGTCGCCTGAAAGTCTAATCCTGCAATTGTTATCGCAAATTAACAGAACTATGATTTGAAGGGCTATACATTCAGACTAAAATATCAGAAGAAATCCTTTGATCAGGAAATTAAACATGTCTTAGTGAAGTCAGTCCAGGTCTTATATATTCTAATACAAATATGGAAACTCCAAATATGAATTTGGGGACTTGTTTAATTTTTATATCTGAATGACACACTTTTTGTTTCTCTCATGATTACAAAAGCCGGAGAAAATAAAGGTGTAATTTCTGACATAGATGTAAATTTTTGTTATGTTGGACATTTTTTATTTGTTTGCAAAGCACATTTTTGTTGCATAAAGCCTAGGCGAATTTCTAAACAAAATGAAGAGCAAAGCATAGTCATAACAAGCAACGCTCCCTGAACCTGATAGGGCCATGGTTTGTTAGAAAAAAACCCTATGATAACAAAGTACTGTAGAGGCAGAAAAAGGTTTGTTGTTAATATGAAAGGTATGAAAGCTGAACAAAGAAAACTGACAGGATAAGATGATTTTAACTTTTAACTGCACATATAAATATATATATGTGTGTATGTTATTGAGAATGAAAGGAAAATATTCTTTCAGATGGGTTTACAAAGGAAAGAGCTAGAAGAAGCAATTTTCATTTTTCTTTTGTAATCTAGATAGTGTAAAATTATTCTGTCTTCACAACCTCAAGGCAAAGAAGACAGCCTGCTTCTCCAGCTATAAAAAACAATCTGTCAGATTTTTTTTAAAGGAAGTCACAACTGATTTCTCATAAAATAAAAAGCAGGAGGATTAGACCTTTGTGGTGACAATGAAATCTGCTCAAAACTTTTACAGTGAAACCCAGAGCTCCAGCAAGGTCCTGCTTGAGGCATTTATCCTGCAATAAAAGCAGTTTAGATTCTGTAGGTTCAGGGCTTGAACTGCCAAACATTTAGAACTCTTTATTCATTGGGATTTAATTTTTTGCAAAAGCACCTATATTTGAGTAGAGCTGAAGGTTAACAAAATTAAAACAACCTACAACATACGATCCCCACGACCGCAACATATATACAATCCTTGTCCTCCCCTTAGAAAAGCAGTTGCAAAGGAGGTGGAAAAATATTTCTCCAAAAATACAGTTCTAAACAAACCATGCCATGTAATGTGTTAAATTTACTATTCTGCCATATTACATGCTACTGTGCTCAACTGGCATTCTTTTTGTATACTACCTATTTGCTGTAACAGTTAATTTCAGGTGATGCTCAGTTGTTTCCCTTTTGTGGATTTGAATAGGGTCATAGTCCCGCCAAAGTTTTCAAGAGCCCCAATGTTAAGTTATTGGACTACTCTCTAAGAAAATACCTGTTCTTCTCTGGGTCTAAAGCCCAATCTAGTGCCTATGAAAAGACCCTGATGAACTTTTAAACACTAAGCTCAGGCACCTGGGGCAGAGTCAAAGGAACTGAGGCAAGGATCCAGCTTTTCTGTTCAAAAACTTTTTGCAAAGGCTGGATCATAGTCTTATTTAGAGCTGCACAAGCTCAATTTGTGCAAGTAAGGTGCGGGGAAATCTTCCAGTACTGCTCACGCTTGGTCATTTGCCAAGACAAAACAGAATCTGTCTCCAAATTAGCGAGTACTTAAGATCAGGAATTTTATGCCTGCATTTGTTTCTTTAGTCATTAGCATGCTGTGGAAGGTGCACAAACAATCAGTCCCGGACCTCCTGAATACAGACAGTCCTCTGTGCCAAGTCATTCGAAGTCCAGGATAGTATTTAATTTACCAGCTTACAGAGATTGCCATTGTGTTAGGTGCTGGCTAGCGCAGAGAGCTAGCACAGCTCTAGTGCAGGTAAAAAAGATTCATAGCTGTCCCTGAGAGTTATGGAGATATTTTAAAGGAACAAAAGGAACAGCAGCCTACAGCTTCTTGAAAGGCAGTTACAAAGATGCTGGAGCCAAATTCTTCTTGGTAGTTACAGACAATGCAGTAAGAGGCAATCGCCACACAGGTTTGGGTTGGGCATTAAGGAAAATACAGAGACATGGCGGAACCTCTGTCCTTGGAGGTTTTAAGGACTTGGCCAGGGAAGGCCACGGCTGGCAATAGTTCTGTGTCAAGGGGACTTCCAGAGATGCCTTCAACTAGCATTTCTGTCACACAATGAAGTCAGATATCCATTTTCTGTAGGCTTACTTACATAATCTTGTGCTTTTGGAAATCCCTACTTTAACAGGATTTTAACCTTCACGCTGTGTGTATGAGAGTGGAGATAGAAGAGGTAACAACTGGTAGGAAAGAAAGGATACTCTTTGTGCTTATCTTGACTGATATTTTCCAAGTCTGAGTAAAAACATCAAATAGATATTTTGTTACTGAATGAGAAGATGTGACATTCACATAACCCCCGAAGAGGTAACATTCAGCACTTTTAATTGAATCCTATTTGGATTTTGTGCATGCATACACAGACCTCAAAATTCAGGATAGATGAAATCTAAGGGACAGAACCTGATTACATAGAACAGGCTGGCATTTCACTCTTAAAATAAAAAGTGTATTTTCCAGATAGCTGCATCACGCAGCTATTATTCATTGCATTCAGGTAGTTACAACACTGCATCTATCTTCCCTGTGCAAGTGCAAGCCGAGTTTGGTCCTAGAGTAATAAATTTATTTTATTATATGTAAATGGCATTTGCCTTTTTCTTATTTCAATGGAATTTTCAAAATCAGCTTTGCTAGTACCTATATTATATTTAGACATACATACACTCCCATCAAAGAGAAGTTTCCACCCCCTCATCAAGAAGTGTGTGCTAATTCTCAAAGCTCAAGCATGCAACCTGTCTTCAGCTTGAAGCCATGTCTTTGAAAATGAGCATCCATTTTCAGTTACTTTAGGAAGCTTTGGCTTGGGGAAAGGAGAAAGACTGGAGGCTGACTTATTTTGCTTGCACTCAAGTGGAAGAGATCTCACCCAATGTTACTGTAGTAGAATCACAGGGAAGGAATAAGAGATGTAGAAATTTGCACAGTTGCCTGGAGGACGGAGCTGAGTTTACAGCAGGCTGCACACCTCTGATCAAACCAGACTCTGTAGGAATGCCAAAAAGCAAGCACTCATACCAGACTAAGCAGAATACTACACCTATTTACAAAGAATAACATGTCAAGAGCAATTTTCTTTAGAAAATTCCTCATTAACCATGGTGGCTTAAAGGCTTCCTGCACAACTTAAGATGTCAAAAAAGGAAGAGAATATGTTGCAGCAGAACTAGGAATTCACCTACCACATTACTTCATGTTCACTAGAACTTAAAAAGGTACTCAGCCATTTCATAAAATGATGACTTGTGTAGCATTACTTCTGTTTTCTTGCCTAGAAAAGGAGATGTTATTTGTAAGAAAGTAAAAGATTGAGCAAGCAGCTTGGTAAGATGTCCTGTCACATACTTCAGATCAGACTCCTCATTTATAATTTATAATTTCATGAGGCCATTCAGTTTGTAATTTCCTTTCTTCCCTTTTCTATCACCAAAATGTGAGAACAAAGACAGAAATAATGAGTCAGAGCTAGCCTTTTGCCTCTAGAAATACCCTCACCCTGAAACTAGAAATCATATTATGAATTTATCCAGTAAAGTAGAACAAGTTAATTAGGAAGCTAAATCATAGAAGTATCTTGTAGCTTCAATTTTTATACATACACATTTCTATACATATTATATAGTTTAGAAACTATGTCTCCACCTGAAGCACATGACAATGGTACCCACCAGAGCTGCATCCTGGGACATCAGCGAGTTGTCCTGGCTGTGCAGCCTTGTGGTGGCTCCACAGAAGTTCTGCCTACTCCTGTTCACTGAAGGGGAGACATGACTACTGTCTTTCTGCAGATGAACAAGAAGGAGCTCAGGCTTCCTTAAACATATCTGCCATGTTCATCCAAATAACTTGAGGTGTACCAGCAGACAGATTAGGCTGCATTTTCATGTCGTCTTTAAGACAGCCTATATGTAGATGGCAGCCGAAGTGTGTGATCTCACCCTTCTCCAGCACCCCAGGAGATGTTGCTGCCCCCAGCTTTGCACTGGTGCTTGCGCTCATGCGTGAGGGAGACCAAAAAGTGATCTGGCTGGAAACTATTGGTTATTGCGGAGCTTTCAGACAGAGCAGCCCTCTGACCTTACTTGCATGACCTTACTCTCCTGTGGTACCTCCTCTGTGGGGATGGGAGTACCAGCGAAGCAATGTCCTTCCTGGCTGGGCACCCTCCCAGGGGCAGATTGCAAAGGCCAACAAATTCCTTCACCTTCCTTCGGGGTTTTAATGTGTGGCATACAAAACTCTTGCCTCAACCTCTCAACTTTAAGTGTGTCTATTGTCTTCTATACGTACAGTATGGGCTGACTAGGGACGACATTCAGATACAGCTGCTAGCAAGTAGGTTAGACATCTAGTAGAAGAAAACATCCTCATTTTATTTTACGAGAAACTTCTCAGGTTTCCAGTCAGACTTTGGTTCCTTTATAGCACACTGGCAATGCTAAAGGCCACACATGCGGTATAGATTCTGGATTGTGCTATAAAGGAGCTGGAAACCCAAAAAAGGTTTCATCTGGCTGGAACACTTTTGGACAGCAATACCTTGCAACAGCCAAAGGGGCAAAGGAGGGATGAAAGGCTAGTGCTATACCTCTATAACTTTGTTACTGCAGGTCCTGAAATACTGTTTGGTTGCAAAATTTCACTATTCATGTCCTTGATGAAAAGCGGGCAAGTCTATGTCAAGCAGCCAAGGGCTTCATAGGGATGGAAATCTAAGACTGAATTTGGAAAATTGTTTTAGATGATCTTTAAGGTCCCTTCCAACCTAAACCATTCTGTGATTCTGTGATTAATGACAACTTGCAGTTTGCATTCAACAGAATTGTAGAATAAGCATTTTGATAGAATATACATGACAGAACTCAGAAAAGGGAATAATAACCTTAGCACCTGTGGCACAAACACTGCCTGTAGATTTGTGTGGCATTTGCATGTACAGTTTAGAAGAGAATTTGTACACATACATATCTAAACAGAAAAATAAATGGATTTCGTAAAATCAGAGCTCCACTTTGTTCTGATGCGCTTCACAGTAAAAGGCTGAAGAGTGCTTATGGTGGTCCTATTCCTGTAAGTCTTTAACTTTTTGGAGTGGTTAAGTAACACCTTTCTTTTTTGCTCTTTGTAACGGTCGTGTAGCACTGTGGGGGAAAAGAGAGTGGATTTGAAGTCCACCTTAAAAGTAGTGAGCTTTATCATTTCATCATCATTATTCCTACTGGAAGGCTGTTGAAGAACTTCATCGCTCATAGTATTGGGATTGTTCTTTGAATTTTCAGCCCAAATCAATACACTTTCTAAAACAAAAACAAAAAGAACCCCCCCAAAAAAACCCAAGACCCAAAGTTGGTTCTTCAGCTAAATTCTCCTTTGTTGAAACTAATTCCATTTTACCATTTCCCTTAGCAGAAATTACAATTATACAGCAACAGTTTTATTGATCCCTTCTTTATAACCTTTGTAGCCCTTTCTGTGTTAGAAGACGTACATGAATTGAATTTTCTTACTTGAATTTTCTTGCTTCTAGACCAAAGACAGCCAGTTGTTTCAACCTCTATTCATAGGTCCTATTTTCTGAACCTCTTCTCTCTGCTCTTCTCTCTTACGGCCTCCTCAGAGTGCAGTGACCTAAGCTGGCACACACCTAAGCCAGCACGCATCCCGCTGAAGCCTCTACAAGGAGGAGCAGAGCACAGTAATTATCTCCTATGTGCTTTATATGGCATTTTTTGTTAATATGTCCCAGAATATCATTTCCCATTTTTGGCATCACATTGCTGGCTCATATATTTCACCTGTAATCCTCCATAACAACACCTTGTTTTCTGCTGTGCTGTTTCTCTGCCAGACATTCACTAACTAGTATTTCTACATTTCATTTCCTTTCCCGTAGCGTAGCGCTTCATACTCACCTTTCCTGCAGTATTTATACTGGAGGTGGCATCCATGTATATGTCATCAGTCAGTCTGACTCCGTTATTATGGAAGAAATACCTGTAGCTCTTCTAGGAAACACTGCTTACAGGTGTGCTGATGATTAGTTACATCTGCTGGGGGAAAAAGAGGCAGGTTGGGCTGCATATGGTGGAAAAACATTGATCAACCATTATACAATTAAACTGTAGTGTGGATTCAGCAGGCCCTCAAAGCTATTTTATGCCTGTAGATCATTACCTAGAAGCGACTGTACAGGTCTCCTGGAGAACATCACAGAAAGAAGGCAAACTGTACAGTAGATTTATGACAAGAACAAATGTATGCATTTGTGCTGCACCCCGTGAAACCGATGGATTGCGGCAGAACAGCAGGGCTGTAGGAGTCATTTGCTAGTGAAAAATGCGCAGAGCTGGTTTAAACCTTTCAAAGTACAAAAGGGAACAAGAATTCAAGCTCAGGCATGACAGTTACCATATGCCAGGGTTGGGGTTTTTTGTATATTCTTCCTAAAAAATACAGGGCAGGGGTGGGGAGAACATCTCATTTAGGCATAGATTGCCCTTATTTGCATTTGTGGAAGTGTGTGAAGAACTTCTCCCTGTCCTTTGAGCTCAGGTCACCCACAGAGCAACTCTGATAGTCCAGAAACCATTTGTTTTCTCTGTCTGTCCTACTGCTCACGCAGGGAAGCTGCTAAGCTCGAATGATCAGTATAGTTGCCCTTCTATCTTTGCCACCCTGCAGAACAGGGCAAGGGGAATACCCTGTAGATGGTCCAGTTCACCCATTACCAAGTGCACTTCATGAAAAACTTGAAAGCCCATCCCGGCCTGATATCAGAGCTCCTTCTTCTCAGGAGGCATCACTGCGTAAAAGATAGTACTAATTGCGACAATCCAGCCGTGGTGAGCGATTCTTTTGGAAGTGATAGGGTCATTTTCCCAAGGAAACCTGAGGTACCCCTTTCTGTAGCCAAAACGATGTATTTTATTTGCATAGCTTGAAGCATATCATCATCGTCCCTGACAATTTTTGCCCACTGTAAGGCGTATTTGCATATTATCTGTTCTCAGTTTACTTGTACAACTGGTGTTCAATAGGAAATGGCTGTTACTTCTCTGCAAAACCGACATTTACACAATTGGTCAACGTGGTCTGAAAACTTCATTTAGAAGGAACAGAAATACCTAGGATAGTAAAAATAACGACTGTTAGAGTAATGGCCCTTATGCATTATTACTACTACGGGTTTGAGAAATGAAGAGCGAGTTATTTGGTAGGGTAATGTAAAATGGAAATGGAAAACCATAATGAAAATTTTGTGTCTCAACTATAGTCACTCTCTATTAGTCCATCTGTCAAAAATTATTCACCACAAATGGCAAAATAAGTGGAATTGTCCCTGGTTATGTTGCACAGTTCATACACCCAATACACTGGAACATATACTGGGTTTTCAGATTCTTCAGTGACACTGATAACTGTGTATATGTGTATATATGCACACATGTACATACATATAAATGTACGTACATAAGTGTGTACACATATATAGATATACAAAAACACAGACACAACATTGCACTTGTAATTTTTTTGTACTTGTGAAGCGTGGGTAAAACCAGCAGTTTCAGATGCCATACCAGCCATATATATTTTCACTTAAAAATTCCTCTGAAGTTGCTTTACTCAAAACTGTTTTCATTATCATTTTTCTGTGAACTTCACTTTATTCTGATTCTTGAAGTTAGTATTCAGGTTGAAATACAAAGCACTACGAATGAAATACAAAGCATGGATCTCACCAAGAGCTTGCATGAACTCTGGGCCAGTGAAATCACATCCCTTGAATATTCATGCCCTCAGGGGCTGCGTGTGCCTTAGTATTGAATAGCATCCACAAGTACTTGATTTACTACTCTCTTTACAGCCTGTGACATGTTGAAGACACTTGGTCACCGAAACTTCCAACTCGCTGCTCCTTGTCAGAGAACCACTGGTTAACACCTTAGAGGAAATATTTATCCTCAAAACTTCACTTTTCGTGATACTGACTCTCAACCCATTCCTCAAGGCTTGGCAAGAAACATATTCCAGACCAGAGACTCTTAGATAAATTTAAGATTTGGGTATAATGACAAAAATTCCTATTCTCAAATGAAAAAAATTCATATTCTCATCGTGATTTCTGCTGCTAAAAGCAAGTGCTGGTGAAGCTGAGAAGAATTTGGCTTGTTGATTGTCTGTATGAAATGAATGTAAAGATAGTAGTTCCAAATATAGCAGCTTATGAAACTGAGCATCACCAGACTGTCACTGTGTCTAAAGAAAGCAGTAAATGAAACACTTGCTGACACCCATTAGACTACCATGGTGGCAGTCTAATGGAGTAGTTTAATCATTTTAATGGTGTAGTTCAATGGTAACAGACCACCATGGTGGCAGTCTGAGGTGGTCTTGAGGCTGCTTCTGTAAATGCATGGCCTCAATGCATACCGCATCCAGGTATAAGAGTGAGCTTGGGTATGGTGCATAATCAATATGCCTTGTGCCTGTCAAAGTCACCCAAGATCTCTCTTAAACCAGATAATCTTTAAAGGGGAAAATGCATGTTGATTGTAGCTGAATGTAAATAGCTATTAAAATATTGGAAACAATGTTACAGAAGACAAACGAAAAAAAATAAAATCCTTTTGTAAAATATAGCATTATTAAATACATTACTGTATGCCATTATGGATCTCTGAAACTTAAGAAACTGAAAGAACGACCCAAAATCTTCTACCTTGAATGTTATCTTTAAGTATTAACTTTCTTCAGCTCACCTGGGTGGTCTTACTCTGTATCTTCAACAAATGCTGCTAGGAATCTTTGTGCGCTCTCCATCCATTTGTTCAGCACTGAACAGTCTGCTTTCCCAGGTTTTGCCATACTTCTTAACGATCACATTTCTTCTTCTTGACTAACTGTTTGCTCATTCTAACAAGTGCCAGATTATATGAATTTTTTTTTTCCTGTGTGCCTCCAATCAAGAGATGCCGAGCTCAAACTACATCTGCTGAACTATTCTTTGGATTGCCATGTCAAGTATTGTTTAAGTGAGGCTGCAAAAAATCATTTTGGGTAGAACTCACTTTGAAGATGTATCATATTCCACAATGAAAACTCCTTTTGTAGAGGGCCAATATGCAGATGATATTAAATCAATTGCAGCAGCTATTAAATCAGATGACTTTCTTTGACTTTGCTCCTAGATCCTGTTTTATGCCTTCCATCAAATCCAGTGCTTTCCAGTACCCTTTCCATAAAACAAGAGGTACAAAGCCAGCATCACTTTTACAGCTTTTGATTGGCCATGATACTTTTGGCTGACAGACTTGCTACAGATGTAGTAAATACAGACTCATACAGCTTCTGATCCAGCCCTCAGGCAAGGACCTAAACAAACACTGTCAAGGTCAAGTACTCTATCTATAACTTAAATCACTGCACCTGGGATCATGACAGTTCTCTGCCTTACTACTATGGATAAGGACTGCTCTCTGCAAATCGGGAAATCACAAGCAAAACACTCAATCAACTGGAAAGACTTCTGTTACTTGTAGGCAAAATAACTTGCTTACTGTATGGATAAGACAATCGTTCAGAAAGTGGTCTTATCTCTCTCTGACTACAGGCTGGCTATCTTATCCCAGAGTCCAAAACAGACAACACAAATGTCTCCTTGTATTGTCTGCTGCCTGGCACACGTCTTTCATCAGACTTCAAAGTTCAGGGGCATCTTCTGTCTTATCTAGAAGTGTGTCAATATGAAAAACTGGCAAGGCAGACATGTGATCTAGGCCAATAACCTTTGAAAGACTTATACTTTGAACTTCGCCGTTAGTCACACTGCCAGCTCAGAAGAGCAGTAATGCAATGAGTGGCTGATGCACCAAGCGTTCGTTATTTGCACCACCATGAAGGCAACGTCAGTTTGTGCGGATACAAACCGGCATGTGAGTATGAAAGAAAATTATTTACGTTAAAGCTGCTGTGGTTCTTCTAGATGTCATCAATGTGGAGTTCTGGGCCCACTTTCTTGCTCCCTCCATCACCTTCAGATCTGAATTATGAAGGAACAGAGGGATCCCACTGCTTTCACCTTTGTGTGAAAGCAGAAAGAGGTTTAGAGCACACAGCCAGCACTTACCAGCTTAAAGGCTCCTCTGTCATGCACAGGAGATACGTATACATCTACAGTAGGGTCATCCTGGACCCTGATGCCTGCTAGATCAATGCTGGCTTTTTCCAGGGGAAGAGTAAAATTCCACAGTGGAGTACAGGATTCATCCTGCAAGAGCACAATAAATTGGGAAAGGAAGAAAACACTGTCAAAAGCATAAAGGATTGGGAGACAGGTTTTTTGCAGTTTGATGGATGACTCATTTTATTTGGCCCTGCATACTGCTGATACACTCCCCATTTAAAATTTATACTGAAAGTTCTTAGTCATTAACTCTTTTCAACACTATCAATACTAGTAATAAAGTTTATAAAATCCTAATCTTCCAGTTAATCTTCCTCACTCCCCATTATTTCTTCTCCCTGAAGGGCAAAGCACGAGCCTATGAGTCTACCTCACACAATTTTCTCACTCGGTGGAGCTTGTGAACTTTGCCTCTGTTTTTTTTCTCTGAGCTGACATGGGTGTGAGTCATATGATTCCTGTTTCTGTTTTGTTTTTCCAGCTGTCCCAGGTATGGTGAAAGGACTCACATGAAGGAGCAAGACCATGTACTTGTGGCTCTCTAGGAGGAAATCTGCAAATCACCTTTCCTCTTTCTTTTTCAATTTGCTGTTTTTAAAAGGAATTCATTAATTCTCCTGCCACGCTGGCACATTGGGAAGCTGATCACCCAGTTTCTCTGTGCAGGTAGATCACCAAACTGTGCCAAGTCTTACCGAAGTCATTAGACATCCATATAACCCTGGCCATCATCTGTACCATGGAAGCATACAGAGAACACACTTTGTGATTTTAGAGGCTGTCATGGAAGAAACTGGAACTCCACTGATGTGTAAATATTCAAGACTAGCCCTATAGTAAATGAAACAGTTAGGAAATATCATACGCTTTTAGCTGTCTCCCAATGTGCTGGACTCAAGCTTTCAGCTGGCATTAATTTCTTCTTGATATCGGGTGCTATTGTCAGTTACTGATGCATTTAGACAGCAAACAATAAATATCTTTTTCTTTGTTAATGAGCTTGCCAGCATGACATAAGGACTCATTTTTTAAAACTAAGATTTCTCTATTTGTCTCTAAAATGTGTTTTTCAGTTCTGGAGGACAGAACCGTAATTCTATAATCCTTCTACATTTTGTCATCTTAGGAGTTGCTGGCATATCTTATATTTATGGACATCCCATAGTGAATAAACTACACATAACATCAAAAAAAATCATTGTTCTGGCCAGCGTCAGAGCCACAGTGAAAAACTAGAGGAAAAGCAAGCACCTGAGGATGCAAATCCTGGTATGGTCTGGATGGTATAGGATAAATGATAAAGTAAGAGCTTATTTTCTTTAGTAGTACAGGTAAAGCACTCCAACACAGAAATCATGGGCTGTATTTTTCAGGAAGAAGATTGTGTGCTAGCGATATCAATTTATTAGAATTGCATTCCCTCGTGCTTCACTTTCACCCTCTACCAAATGTCAGTGTCTCATCTTTGGTGGACAACAAGCGACTTGCTAGACCACGGTTCCCTTTTCTTGCTCTCTCCTTTCTCCCCAGCCCTAGGATTTATGAAAAGTATGAAGCTGCCTTTCAAAATTTGCTCTGCTTTGCAGTTGTATATAGATCCCTTGCTGGAAGTCTTTAATCATAGGGGCCACAAGAAACAAGCTTTTGAAAAATATCCATGTTACATTTGTTCATAAATATATTTTATATGAGAACAATGTTCTTCAGTTAAGAACTGTTGTTTAAGTTGCAAAATACACACTTTGGCATTGAATTAAGGCTGTCCAACCTCCTGCTTCTCCCCTCTTCCATTCATACCTTGCTTGTGGGAAATCATTTCCTTGCGTTCAAAATGGTACAATCCTAGGCCATGATGACAAATTATTTTTCTTCTAGGAACATACCTCATTTGGTACATGGCCAAATAGAGCTGAATGAGTGAGTGGCTATTCAATAGACTGCTTTCTTCTTGCTTAGCATAAAGCCCCAAGGCCTATTAACATCACCAGCCAAACCCTAGTAAAAAGACCTAGTAAAATTTTCCCAGGGGTTATCGCTGGCAATCATCCCTACACTATCTCGGTGAATCATCAGCACATTCTGGCCTAATGTAAGGTTTTTAGGCCTGATGTTTTGTGACTACTTAGCATTACACAGTCCCATTGATTTCAAATGCAGCCATGAATGTTGCAGCACTTTCACGCATCGGTCTCCTTAAACGAGGTGTTCAGAGAATCAAGAATAAGAATTTACAACTATCTATGAAAAAAAATGGCTTAAAAGACTTACCTCACATCGGAAGAATCTGTTGTATAAGTAAGATCGAGTTACTTGGGATCATATTTATCTTTTACTTATAATTAAAAAATAATACACTTGAGGTTAGTCAAATTCTCTTTCCACCCATCTATTCACCTGCCTGCCTCTTTGCCCTGACAACGTGTGAACCTGTTGGGCAGTTTCAGCACAATTTCACAGAAGGTCAGTGATGTCAAAGGTAAATTAATGCTCTTAAGACTGTGTGCACTTGGGTAAAGGTGAAGACCCAGAATGGGCTCAGACACAACATGGGCAGCCATTTGCTTAGGCCAACAGAGAAGCTACAGAACAAGTAGGGAAAGGGAAAGGGATGGAAAGAAAGCTGGAAACCATGGAAAAACAGTTTTTATTAGTTCTGTAGTTCATGAAAAGATTTCTTTTTCTATGGACTTATATACCTCTCAAGCTTTTTAGGTAGGGCCCTTCTTTTTTATTAATCTCCTTCGTTATACAACCCTAATTAACTCCTAGAGAAAGCTTAGGGGGAAAAAAGAGTAACTGACTATATCAGACTGCCCCAGAATGTATATACATCAGAAGGAAAGGTGTGGACAGCAAATTAAACCTGCACAAGGCTGCCTTAATTCTGGCATTTCCAACCTTATATGTGTCTGATGCTTGAACCTTAGAATCTTTGCTTTTAATAAGGTGTTTTGCAAATCTAATATTTACACATACACAGATGGGAGCCACAGGAGTAAGAATGCATGGAAAGCATTTCTGACTGCAATATCATTCCTGCAATCGAGAGTTTGAAATACAGAGTTCTTGACATTGTCTTATTAGTGAATTGCTAAATCTGGCATATTTTAAATTCGCAGTTCAACTATAGTATTTGAAAGCAGGAAACAATTACTGAATTTGCTTATAGAAATGCTTAAGTGATAGCAGGATGTGCAAAGTACGGCACCTTTTTCATGTTGATGCAGCTGGGTCCTGAGTTTAAAAACTGATTTATTTTATGGATTTCAAATAACACATGTAATGCCTTGCATCTTGAAAGTACTGAACAGACAGAGTTTCGTTGATTTCAACAGACTGACTTACAGATAACAAAAGGGTAACAAAGTTCTATTTGTGCATTTTTTTCCTAGTATTCCTCTTTCTTACAGGAAAAATATTAGACATCAGGAACTAGATGATAACTGCCTGAAGAAAAAAAATCCCACAAGATATCTGTGGTTAATTGGTATCGTAATACATGATCCCGGTGAGAAAGCCATGGCTGTAAGCAGGATGTAAGCCTCTAAGCGGCACGTACAAAATACACTTGTGTTAATTACACAAACATTTGTGCTTGTGTTTCTCTCCATATATGTTTATGTACAGCTACTCATCTACGGAGATTAATTAGGAAAAAAAGCCACTCTGAGGAAATAAGATTTCTAAGGTCCCAGATCAACATTCAAGGCAAATACAGACAGTCCTGGGCTCTTGCAGACTGTAACGCTCTGGGCTCCCAGGGTCCAGGTCACCGTGACGAATTTGACATATGCTAATGTAGGTCTGGAAGCCTAAGATAGAAATTTGCATCTGTGCATGACTAGGGCAGGAATCAAAAAAATACCAAGAGGATGATACAGAGAAAAGAAGAAATAAAATGGTGGCGCAGGAAGCATACAAGTGGATCAGGTTGAGCTTTTGCAAAGCAAAACACCTAGGACATATTGGAGATGCCTTACCGACTACACAGGTTAACTTGTTACAAATCCTTTTGAGTCCTAACTTGCGGCTGAAGTTTTTGAGGCAATCTGATGACAGAGGGAATGAAAACAACATCATTCAGTGGCAAAAAAAATCAGGTGTGCCTGAGAGGTTTTCTCTCTCCCATGATGGGATTGGGCTAGGAAAGGTTGGTTTGAAAAGTACGGTGAGCATCACACAGGAATTCACGCCCTAAATCTGCCAGCAACTCTGGCCTTGACCCTGCAACCAGGAACCCCACTCGGAAGTGCTTTACCTCTCTTGAGAAATAAGGTTTTGCTGCTCTGTTTTTCCACTAGCAGAAACTGACATAATATGGGGAGGAATAAGGCATATGGGGAGGAATAAGACAGGAATTGCAGACAATGTTTCCTGATTTGCTTAAAGAGGGGAAAATGCAGAGGGAATAACTGACAAAGGAAAGGAGAAGTTGTGAATGGAAGTGACATATCAAGGCATTCACTTAAGCGTTTGATGGTTTTAACCCTCTGTGGAATTCCAGATGGGAATTTGAAAGCAAGAGTCTGCCGCCCGCGGCCAGGTCAGTACTTCATCATTTCTAACGAGGTGGCATCACTCAACCAGACAGAAATAGACTGCTCCTCCACAGAATCTAACAGCCAAGCAAAATCCACAGGAGTTCCTTACAGTTCATAAATACAGTCAGGCTACAAACCCGTGATTTAAAGGCCTTTAAAATCACTGATTATTCGGGCATCTCCTGTGATAAACTGTCACACAATTTAATTATCTTCCACAGTACCAATTTAGCACGATCCCTCGAGACATGCCACTGAACTCTGCCTTCACACTGAGCAAACGGTTCAATTACATTCTCTTCAGCCCTTTGGACACAGGGGAGAGGCACGTTCATTGGTTGCACGTCCTGCTGAAGTACCAGACACCAGTAGTCATCTTTGGCAACTTGACCTTGCCGCTGGTTTTTTTTTGTGTCTGTGCCAGCTATGAGCCCTGTGCCCCACAGAAGAGCAGAAACCAAGGTGGGGGGGGGAAGCGTGGAGGAAGCCTCCGGTTACACTGGCTTGTCTCCCAGCAGGACGCTTGCTCTAACTGCTCTTTGCTTTCTTCCCTGCTCTTTGCCTTCTTCCCTGCCCTATCTTTCTGTCCCTGCCTGCTAAGCAGTTTCCAAAGGGAGAATGCTTCCACCTCATTGCCTTGTATAACCCACTGGTAGTTATGGAAAGAGGCTAGGAAAGCATTCACAGACACTTCCACTTAAGCAGGGTTTCATTCCCACACGTTTCACAGGGACCCAGCTCCTCTTGTTTGATCCTGCAGTAAAGTCGCATAGCTGGTACGCAACAGCCTCCCTAAATTTTGTGATGACAGAAGCTTACAAAATCTTGTATGAGACTATAACAATAGCATATGGTTTCATTGTAGAATAAAGCAAAGCTGAACACGCACACACACACTACTACCCCTTAGTTCGCAACAGATCAAGGGAAAACCATAAGGTGAACATACTCGACAGCAGAATGCCTGGGATTATGAATCCAGAATAGCAAAAGAGAAACCACAACCTTTTTCTGTTGTGGAGATGTTTATGAAGAAACCCTACATCTGAGCAGGCCAAACTTCTCAACAGCTTGGCTCCAGACCTAGTGTGGTGGCTCAGAGTCATCTCTGTTTATCGCAGGGTACGTTGCTTTGAAAGAAGCATCCTGTTTTTCTGAGGTCCTTGCTGTGCCCAAGGTTAATTCTGCCCGGCTGAAGGGTAGAGCACCAGCAGCACACAAGGTTTGGGCTGGGCAGCCAGGCCCTGCATACACGCTTGTTTTAGCTACAAGTTGCCCAGACCCCTGCTGGGTTTTTAAGAAAACCTGATCCTCCTTATAAGGGGAGAAAAGCCAACACTCACACACTGGAAAAGTCATTGAAAGCAACAAGGCCAGCAGGAGCCTGACAAGAAGGTTTTCATCTTTCCAAAATTCAAACACCAGATCCCTGGAAATGACTGAACAACACTCAAGGTAGTGGTGCTGAGCATGCTTCCAAACAGCTGTGGGACTCGAGAAAGCAGATGGACACAGGGGCATGGGTGCATTAGGTCTGCAAAGTCAGCACTGTCCTGTTCCTTTGCTTGGTTGAATTCCTGCAAAGGAAATCCTTCTCCCAGTACTGTTTAAGAGAGTCAGTGATTTTCTGGATAATCCACTAAATTGTTGTTATTAATATTACTGATATTATTATATTTAAAGACCCTTTCATCCAATCTCTGTCTCATATCTTACATGGTTTTGAGAAAATTAAGTTTGTTACATTCCATCAATATGAATCACAGCTTGCTCAAGTGCATAAGGAGTACGGCAAGGAGAAAAATCATTTATGTGAGGGAAGCAGTCAATTACTCCATTGATGTGTGCTGTTTTATAGGCTTTTCACTGCCAATCAGTGTCACAGCTTTTCGTCTCTTTTTCCGAGCAAGTGCACATTATTTTATGCAGCTCAACTGATTTTAGCCTGGCAGCACTCTGTAAATAAAGCTGCCCCTTGTCAAACAGTTAACTTCTTTCCCTTTGCGCATCACCTCTGAACATTGCCAGAGGAACAAGAAGTCACCATCAGTGGTTATTGGCCCAGGCAGGCAGCAGAAGGCGATCTGACCATCTCCATTTCATGTCAAGGCAAGATGCAGCTGGAGAGTAAGAAGTATTTGTAGCCTGGGAGCCATCTCAAAGCGGAGCAAGGTTCACAGTATCCTCCTCTGGAGCCTTTGGGCAGAAGGCAAACTCCGATTACTCGGTCCAAAGTTGAGTTATTTTGAAATGTCAGGACTGAAGAGGGATTTCGTGGCATGGGTTTTTATGGACCATTGTTTGATTTTTTTAAGCAGCTAAGCGAGGAGCAAGTTGACGGGGAAGCAGCAGAAGTCTCATCACACTGGCACTGATTTTATCTGCACTACCCTTTAAGCATTTGGTTGCAATTTTTCCTAGCTAGTGGTTTCAGCAAAGGTTCCTGTTCAGCTAATAAAGACATCATATCCATATAAGCTGTTGAAGACCCTTTGCAGTTACAGACGGGGCTCTTGAATCTCTGATACAGCCCCTGCTGCACTAGAGACCTCTGTTTATGCGAACTGTCCTAGTCTCTGGCAAAGGCTGTGCTGAAAACAACAGGAGATTGTCATGTTCCTCCAGACAGAAAAGAAAAATAAAAGCAGCATTCAACCAGGACCTCCTCAAGAGGGTCTTGCTTGAGTGAGATGGTGCTGGAAACTCATAAAAGCTTTGCAATGTCCTACCCAGCTGGGAGATGCGCTCACTGCACAAGAGACAACTTAGTTCATTCATGCTGTACAGCAACATTCACATTTTTCCAGCTCAGTGACTCTGACATGCAGACATGGGTAAAGACAGAGTGGGAAAGAAAGACATTTCAGCTTTTTCCTCCAGGCTTTTAGCTCTAAGACAATATTATCCAGTGATTAGGTTACTGCTATGCAGACCCAGCTGTTATTTTTGGATCTGCCCTTTTCCAGGTTTCTGACATCAGACAGTTGCTAAAATTCAATGTTCCTCAGTGCCCTCATCTATAAAATGGGGCAAAAAATGCTTTTAAATATGAGGGCAAAACATTTTTAAAAAGCTGCTATATTTTCCTATCAAGGACTCTGTGGAAAGGCAAACTATTTCTATCTTACAAGCTACCATTACCTTGTAAGGGGACCTGTTGTCTCTTCAAATACGTGGCAGAATTTTGTTGTGACTGGGTAAATAGTTTTTGGTGTGTCCACCAGGAAACCTGATATCAAAAGTTATATTTAGCTGCTTGGATCCGCCTAAACCATCAAAAAGCACTCTTATCATACACGTCCNGTTGTCTCTTCAAATACGTGGCAGAATTTTGTTGTGACTGGGTAGATAGTTTTTGTTGTGTCCACCAGGAAACCTGGTATCAAAAGTTATATTTAGCTGCTTGGATCCACCTAAACCATCAAAAAGCACTCTTATCATACACGTCCGCACTTGGAGTTCCCCAACTATTCAATAGATTTATTTTTTATCCCAAACTAACTCCACACAGAAGCATGCCCTTAAGGTTCACATCTTTCACTGAAATCAATCAACAATATAGGATCAGGCCCTAGTAAAGAGCTTTAGAGGCACTTTGTAGATTGATTTGCTCAGCCAAACTGTTATTTAATTTAATATGAAGAAATGTCCTGTCCCATCTCAATTCACACAGCTCCAGAGGGATGTCACAAGAAAATACTGTCCTCCTTGGAAGAAAAATAGAAAAGATAATTCATTCTATTACTTTCTAGTTAGAAACTGGTTTCTGTCTCAAATTTTCCCCCAACTCTACAGAGAGAATCAATTGGAGCACAGGATTGCCTCTGCAGTGGTGGATTACTAGTATCCCTGGGAAGGGAATAAGGAACTTTGACAGTACCTGAAGGAACTGTCCCTATAATTCAAATACAACCCTGACCTGGAGGGAGGAAGTCAGAAGATATATATCCGCTTAAGTCCATCAGCTGATTAACGCATGAAATTTTCTCACAGTATTTTATGATTTATGATGGCTGATTTGAGCAAAAAAATAAAATTGCACCAAGCATGGAGAAAATTCATCAAAGTTTTTGTAGAAGATAGGCACGCAGGAATGCCAGTGCTACCGCTAAAAGAAAAATAGCACCACTTGAATATACCTTGCAAAGGCAGATGAACAAACAAATACCTGTTCACTACATAAGGTATCAACACACCTTTTTCCTTATATTGTTGATGTTTTTCCTTAAATTGTTGATAGTAACCAGCTGAAAGTGTTAACAGAATTGTCTTTACCTATCCTTATCATGAGTAAACTTTGTCCTTCTGCCCAGGATGAGTTAAAACTTGTCAAATTGGGAATTTCTGCATATATTTCAGTCAATTTTATTCCAAAAGCAGAAAAAAGGGAGGAAAATGGCAAGTATCATTAGAGAAACCAAATGTTTCCATAGTTTGCAGTCTATTTAAGACATGCCTGTGGAGCTTTTGGACTATAGCACCAAGTTATATGACACTCAGTGTGCCTGTTTGACCAGTGGTTTAAGGTGAGGAAGGATGTAGAAGGATTTTATGATGAAGTGTAGCAGATACATAAGGAACAAGAGGATCCTAGTATGTAATAATATTGTAGGAATCGTTATAGAATAATTTAAAAGTGTAATTGGCAGAAGCATTGTCTGACCTGGTCAGCAAGGGGAAGTTATGTATTCAATTATAAGCTAAAATCAATACAGGCACAGAGAAGTCACAAGGTCTGTCTTTAAGAAATACAAAGGTAACACACTGGTCAAAAAAGATAAAGACAGTGTTTTGGAGAATAAGATCTGGGTGTACTTGCTCAGGTGCATAATTTACCTGTGAACTGTGTCACAGCATTGCTTAATATTGTTGCTTCATAATATTGCTTCATTCTGGCAAACTTCTGCAGGAATTAATAAGCTTTATAGGTGAATATTTGCATTTAAAAAATGCAATAGATAACCTTTTCTAATCCAGTCTATCTCTTTATACCCATGGTCTCTCTGCTGGTTTATCAGAAGCAAAAAAATTAGAGAGCCTGCGGAGGCTTAACGTGCACAGCAGGACCCTCGTGGGGCTGCAGACGTCTCCTTGTAGGAGAATGCTCGTGCTGGCCTTATCTGGGGGAGGTCAGCTCCCATAGCGACTGGGTGGCAGCAGCTCCAGTGCTTACTAAATGCATTAGTTTGCAGTTCCTAGGACTGCGCCACACCTCTCGCTCCGCAAAACAAAGGAATAAGCCCCATTTATAAGAAGCTAGCAAACACCACAAGCTGATATGTTCAAGGCTTCCCTGCCCTTGTGCTCAGGAGCACAGGGGTCAGCAAAGCAGGGTTTGGCTGCCCGCATCAGCAAGTCTCCTGGATGTTTTCAGGAATGGTTTGAGTCTCCTTCACAATAAAACTTTAATTTCAGGTCCTTATAAAAAACAAACAACCCCTCCAACAATAACAGGAAAGATATTCCAAAAAAGGATACTTTAAGTATTTTAGTAGCGTAGAAAGATGTCTGCGGCGTAGCTCAGCTCTGCCGTACCCTGTGGCACCGAGAACGTGTCTGGTTTTATCTGTTATTTTTCCACAGCTTGTCTCTTGGCTTCCTCAGCCATTGCAGCCCTATATTTACACAGCTGCCTCTGAAGCTGTAAGTCAGCAGCAGAGATTGTTGCATAAACAAATGGAACATGTGGATCTTGCCAAATATCACTTACCCCAGTTTTCATCCTCCTTCTTAAGCAGTTTATGTTTTGGCACTAACAGACTTCCTGAAAATTAAAAAGAAAATGCTTTCTGCTGTGTTTCATGTATAATGCATATCTGTTTTGGCAGAAGAAAAAGTTTTGAATAGCTTTAGGATGGGAGAAAATACAAATAAGAGAGGTTTCAGTGTAATATAGCGAAGGTCACTATAACGTCAAGACCAGGGCTGAGTATGCTGTGTGTTACCTACCACCTGAGCCACGCAGCCCCCTCTGCTCCCAGCCCTGCCCACAACCCTTCAGCTTTGGCTGGAGAAACACAACCTGCCAGGTCAGGCTTATTAATGCGGTCTGACATGCTGGGGCCAGACTCAGTATTTGCGCTTGCTTCTCTCCTTCCTTCAATCATAACCTGAACACGGTGGGCTATCAGAATGGGGAAACAGCTTTTTACACCTTAAGGACACGTTTTAAAACATAACTTTTTCAGCAGCATTTTGATGATCAATTGACTTTCAGCATGAGGGACAGGACTGATTAACCTCCAACATCTGTTTCCTTAATTTTTTTCTTAGCTACAGCAGTTGTTGATAAAGGAATTTATGCCATTATTTGCCTCTGAAGGTGAAAATAGCCCCTGCCTGCTGAATAAATGCTGTACAACAGGGAACACCACACTGAGTATGGCAGACAGATCAGGATGAAGAGATCTGTATTCTGAAATTAAGTTATCAAAGGTCTCTGAAGCTACAGATGTTGCTATAAATAGATCCACATCCTGCATTACTAGAAACTTCAGAGGAGTCTGTTTCACAGTACTTCATTCCTCTATTGCGCTAAGTGAAAATACAGATCAGGGTAGGCAGGGTTGTACCAAGTTCAATAACAGAAGAGGTGTGTTATTGAACACACAAAATAGCCAGATATCCATATAGCAGCATCAAACCATAGACTCCATGGAGTAATTTAGGCTGAGAGTGACCGGCTGAGGACAGGTTGCCCAGGCCCATGTCCTCTAACGCGTCCCACGGAGGGGCGTACCTCTCCAGGTTCCCATACCAGTGTGGGATCACCCTCAGAGTGAAATATTTTTCTTTATATCTGACTGCAATTTCCCTTGTTGCAACTTGTGCCTACTGCCTCTCCTATCACTGCGCCCCTTCAAGAGAAGTCTGACTCAGTCTTCCCTGTGCCCTTATGTTAGACACAGGTAAACAGAAAGAAGGTCTCCCCGTTGCCTTATCTTCCTTAGGCTAAACAAACCCCATTTTCTGGGAAAACCCACTCAGCAATTTCTAGCATTGAAGGCATTAATTCTTTCACTGCTCTTCTCCCCTCCCCAGAACACAAAAAGTATTGAGGCAGACAATTTGCAGAGGTTGAGCGTGAAGAAATAGTGTGCCAGGAGAAATGAGGGTCATAAGGAAACAAAAGCATCTCAGACTCACCCCTACTTTTAGCACACGGTTGTGGGCTTTGCCAGTACAGCTGTGCCAACCAAGGATAAAGATAAATCTGAACCCATTCAAATAAAACTTCTGCAGCAGGGAGCCACCTGGCTGCAATCCCACTACCTTGTATTACAGACTCGTTGAACCACACAATCTGCGAAGTTTAGGTCAGGGTCGGTGTGTGGGTGGAAAAAATTGAAGGAGCAAGTAACAGTACCTGCTGCAGGAAGAGATGTCAGCTCTCCAGCACTTTGTCTCACGTGATGAGGTATTGAAACACCACTGTCACACCATGCTCGCAAAGTACCGTGGTGCTGGCAGGGATAAACGTTTAGGTCTTGCTCAAATCCAGCAGGTCGCAGCTGCTGAGGTCTACTGAGAAGCCCAGGTGTAGGGGAGACCTTATCGCTGTGTAAAACTGCCTGAGAGGAGGTTGTAGCAAGGTGGGTGTGGGTCTCTTCTCCCAAGTAACAAGCAATAGAAAGAGAGGAAATGGCCTCAAGTTGCACCAGGGAAGGTTTAGATCAGATACTAGGAAAAATTTCTTCACCGAAAGGGTTATCAAGCATTGGAACAGGCTGCCCAGGGAAGTGGTTGAATCACCATCCCTGGAGGTATTTAAAAGAAGTGTAGGTGAGGTGCTGAGGAACGTGGTTTAGTGGTGCACTTGGCAGTGCTAGGTTAACGGTCAGACTCAGTGATCTTAAAGATCTTTTCCAAACGATTCTATGATTCTATCACATAGATCCTATCCACCCATTTGGCACCCCTGCATGCCTTGCCTCTGAAGCAGGAGGGCTCGATGGTGGTCTGACACCTTGTTCCAGGGAAGCATTCGGATGCTGTTTCAGAGGCATGGGTTGGGATGATGCCCGCTGCCAGCTTCAGCACTTGCCACATGCCTCTCCTCTGTGCTACAGACCCTGAAACAATAAGGTCCCTCCCATGCAGGGCAGCGCTGAGTTAGGCAGGGATGACTCAAACCTCAGGCCTCCGTGCTTCGGGGCTCCAGGTGCAGCAGTGGAAACTGCCGGGCAAGGCGAAGCCCTGGNCGGGGCTCCAGGTGCAGCAGTGGAAACTGCCGGGCAAGGCGGAGCCCTGGAGCTGGGACCTCTGGCAGCATCAGCATCTCCTGCAGGTTGACATGAGTCTGAGGCAGGAGACTGGTGACGTTCACGGGTTAGCAAAACTATCTACAAAGCAATTTTTCACTTTGTTTTCTACCATATTCCCCATGGGTCCTAATATCGTANGTTAGAAAAACTATCTACAAAGCAATTTTTCACTTTGTTTTCTACCATCTTTCCCATGGGTCCTAATATCGTGTTTTCCTTTTGCTTCCATCACAGGCTGGAGCCACAGTCTGCATGCAGGCAGCTTGCAAGAGCATCCCGTCCCTGGCTGATGGACTGATGCAGGAGCTGTGAGCGGCACCCAGGCTTCCCAGCACACTCCTTTATGCATGGCCACCCCACAGAGGCTACGGGTGTGGGGCAAAAGAAGCTTAAAAAACCCCTTCACAATAGATTACGGTCCAGGAGAAAGCCAGCTTGTTCCTCAGACCCCACTCTGAATTTGCAGAGCTGCTGTCAAGGAAAGTGTCATACTGGAGAGTGTCCCTACAGCACAGGCATCCAGATGAGCATGGACTGGGCTATCATATGTATCAAATAGAGCAGCCACATTTCATTTTTCCTGCTAGCAATCATTCTGAGAAGAAAAAACAAAGCAATATAACAGTAGGGGATCTCACTAATTAAGGTCTCCCAGATTGCCCCGAGGGATTAAGCAGGAAGAGCTGTCACCGAGCCTGCGAGACATCAAGACAGACTTTCCAATGTCGGGGCCAGCAGGTTCAATGGGGATTGGTAGAAGCCCACTCTCTGGAAAATATCTGTACAAGAAAATTCATTAGCATTAAAGATCAATGAGAGTGCTATTCTTTGAAGAACAAGAGGTACATGTAAGCCTTAGTGAATTTTATTTCGCCTGATAAAAAAAAAAAATTACTGCTGGATTTTCCTTTTACATGCTTTCAGTTAATCACACTGCCAGTATCTGCAGACAAAATAATACCTTGTGTCTCTTTGTAGTTGGATCCTTTTCAGCTGATGCCAAATGAGACTTCAGCCTTTGAATGCACCTGGAATGGTAAGAAGCAGTGGTAGCCAACAGTGGTAAAGGTGCTGAAAGAACTTGAGAAGACGTTCCTCCACTTTGAATTTGGACCAGGTGATGATACCTGAATTAGCATTATTTTAAAGAGTACCATCCTTATCACATCCTTAGGAACTAATTTTTCTGTAATCAATTTCAAGTTCCAAATTAGAATATTCCTATATTCAATTTATGCAGGTAATTTTCCATGATTATTATTAGCAGTGACACAAAGTCAGTCTAGCACATGCATTTTCAATTTTCATAAAGAGAAACTGCAAACCTAAATTTTCTAATGCAGTTCAAGACTTCTGGTATTTCCTGAACTTCCTTTGACTTCTTACTGTTAGTTCGAGCCAGAAAGTCCAGTACAATATATCCTGTGCTTCTGAAGAGTAATTATTTCACTCACGCTAACCCATAAGGGGGTCAGACTTCATTAATTCTAATCTGTTTTACACAGATGTTAAAGCAAATTAATTTTCAAGTTTAAATAAAACACAGGTTTTAAATATAGATTAGCAATATCTAAGAAACCATCAAAGAGGGTAGTACTGATTTTATTGAACTTACACCCATGGGACTTCGACAGATGAAAAATCAGACCCTTTCATTTCTCCTTTAGTTAAATGACCCAGATTCAGTGGTGTCTTACATGACTGATATAAGAAAACCAGACATTTGTCATCCCTAATTATGTCGTTTACAAAATTTACAACTGTATAGAAACAGTTATTATTTAATATTTGATTTCAGTGGGGCCGTAAGTCCTTACAGTTGGTACACTTCCACCTTAAAGAGTTCTTAAAATGCTTGCTCTCCCTCATTTTTGGAAAGCAATGGAGTTTTTTGACAATTATGGTAGGAATAAACAAGTTGACCAGAAATTAGAGACAATTGTTGTCATCGTAAGGAAACCCACTTATTCAGGTGGCACTTAGGAATATTTATACTGGAGAGAAAATGATGGGCTTTTAAAAACATTTGCTCCTGTAAACTGGAAGAACCATAGCTGGATGGAGGTTTCTGCATGACTCACCTGATCAACGTGTGTTAGCAGTGTATTACAGTGACACAGCTGAACAGAAAGGAAAGTCCCCAGCTGAGCTGTAATAGCACAGGATTTCTGCTAAAAAATCAACTGGGAAAACCATAAACAGTGCCCAGTCAGAGCATACAAGGAGTAAGAATACGCTGCTTTGACAGGATTTCTTTTATGGTTATGGCACTGAGTTTTCTTACCTGAAGCAGATGGTATCCTTGAACAAGGCAGTGAAATGGCTCTGGCAGATATCCTTACCAAAAAACAGTATTAATTAAATATTATTAAATGGAAGTTGCATAGTGCTATTAAAAGTGTTTTAAAGATGGATAAGCAAGAAGCTCAACCCTGCAACTCATTGCACACTGGGATCCCAAACAAAAAAATGTCTAAACGTGACCTCTACGAGGCCATGTAGCGCTCGAAGGCGTGTGCCAGGTAAGGAAGTGTTTTATTAGATTCAGTCCAGAGTGCTTATCTCACTTGTAATCTTGAAACTTAAAGCCAACAGTGGAAGTGACATAAATTGTTAGCAAAAAATCACGAGAACAGAGGCACATTTCCCAGCAAACTGAAGATACAAAAGGAAAATTGTGTGTGTGATAAGCAAGCCAAAACCAACGGCCCAATATGCATCACTTCCCGTATATTTTCGTTTTCCTTTAGTGTTCCATATTTTTTTCTTTTTTAGTCTGCAAAACAAGCTTCAATTAAAGGAACTATTGCCTATATACTATCTAAAGGACACCCTAGTGAAACATTCCTTTGATCTATTGTACTCTTAAGAGAATCTCTGTTTGCATCATGCTTTCTGAATATGGTTAAGCCATTAGATTTCAAGTTATATTTCAGTATATCTCAGAGGCTGAAAGAGGTAATGTAAGCACATAGGTTAGTTAGGCTGGTTGAGACTGACCACTGATGATAGGACATGTCCTAATATCAATACTTCCTAAAGAAATGCAGGTGTGTGTGAAGAGAGAAGACAGATGCATAGCCTTTTTCGGACTCATGATTGACACTGAACATTAAAAATATATTGCGCATATATATAGCCACATAATCCAAATATTTACCCTGTGGGGCTAAAGTAGGTTTATCTAAACTCCTGATTACCAATAAAAACTTGAAACTACCCATCTAAGTAAATGTTTCTTGTAAATAGTGGTCTTGAGTCCTTTTCAGCAGGAATGCAGTCATTTGAACTGTCTACTGCTTTGAACATGGAAAGAAAACTGGAGGCATTTAAAACAAGAATAAATTCATATCCAGCATTTGTAAGATCTTGCCAATTCGCTGTTTGCATCCTCATTGCCTCTAAAGCAAACAAACAGGAGAAAAAATTACCTAACACTTTTGCCTTGCTACAAGAAGCAAAGAATACTGTTATTGCATTGCCCAAATATTTCTCATTTGAAGTGAAGATATTTTGTAGTTCCAGGAAGACTTTTTTGCAATGCTGATTTTGAAGGATGCAGTAAATTATTCCAGTGACACTTGGCAGCAGAGTTTGGAAGAAGTCCATCCAGAGCAACTGAGTGAAACCTGAAATTTCAATGATTTATAGTTTTGTTCCATTATAGCCCATGACATAAGAGAACAAGAGAAAAGCCAGTGAGAGATTCACGCTGTCCCAGCCTCATGCTCTAGCATATAGCTGCAAGGCTCTGATGGGAGAGCCACGTGCCTCTTTTGAAAGGTTAGTGCTTCTGGATACTGTTAATATACACAATACCCATATATCTCTTCAAATTTGAGGGCAGTAAACCTATTTTATAGTTGCAAGCCCTTAGGTGGGGCAGGAGCCAGAAGTGACCAGCTTCCATCCTTCACCTTCTCCAGAGATTGCACTTACCTTAATACTGCGGGGAGTACACTGCCTGCCTCTCTATTGCAGATGGGATTTGGGGGTCTTCAAGCTGCTATATGTCAGAGAAGATCCTGTCTATCTACCTTTCCTCTTCTCTGATGCTGTTCTCCTATAACTCCTCCATTTGGCAGCACAGCTCCTCCAAGGCAGCGCACCTCCTGCAGGACAGAGGGCCACCTCTCCTGGCCTCAGAGAGAGGCCCCAGACACTCCCTGCAGCCTAGGACACTTGCAGGGCTGCTTCCACCATCTGAAACTCACTCTGTGTTGAAGTGTCTACCCTAGCATGGCCAGGTGCTGGGGAAAAACTTCTTTACTGTCAGGGTGGTGAGACACTGGAACAGGTTGCCCAAGAGAGGTTGTGGATGCCCCATCCCTGGAGGTGTTCAAGGCCAGGCTGGATGGAGCTTTGAACAACCTGGTCTAGCAGAAGGTGTCCTTGCCCATGGCAGGGGCATTGGAAGTAGGTGATCTTTAAGGACCCTTCCAACCCAAACAATTCTGTGAAACTACTCTGTAGCATGTTATCATCATGTGTGAGACTTACAGCAGAACAAATTGACCTAAGCCCCTTTTTTTTAAATTTTTTTTAATTTTTTTTTCCCAAACCCTTCTGTACAAACTGCTCAATCTGTTGACTGTGCTCTAAGAGCTGCACTCTTATATAGTCCTCACCTGAGCACCAGCTAAAAGGGTGCCTCACTAATTGGGGCAGCTGTAGCAAAGGCTTTGGGCACCTGGGTCAAGGGCAGCTAATCACGCTCGTTAGAAGCTGCTAGAGCAGCTCCCCTTACCTCGTCCTTACCAGGTAGTTGCAGATACTCTGGAGTTTCTCAAAGGGTTCCCAAGCATTCCCTGATGATCTTGGACCTTGTCACCAGAAAGTCAAGGAACTCCCAAAGCTAAACCAGAAGACTGCTGTGTGAAATGCTGCATCTGTTAGCTGCCTCTGTTAGCTCCGCTGTCATAATATCCAGTTCATAATATCCTGAATTAAGCCTCTTTTTAAACCATATAGGGGACAGTGGGTCAGTAAAATGACGTGATTTATAAAACATGAAAAATGATTGGGAGTAATTTTTCACAGCAGGTCCAGCTCAGTGTGTAGCTGCCTCTCACTCCAGCCAGGTCTAGATGTTGCAAAAGATCATGAAATACTTGCACTTCTTCCATTTCAACTTTAAAATACCATTTGAGATGCTGAAGCTGGAAGATTAAACCTTGATTCACCATCATGATTTATGGCTCCAGTGGATGTTTGGGTAAGCCATGCCCCTGTCCAGTTTTTAATCCTACTAAATTCTTGGTCTCCAGTGTTATGGCAATGAATTCAATAGTCTTTTTCTACAGAAAAAGACGACAATTCCTAGGACTAATTTTGCTCACACCTGATGTCATCATGCAAGGATCTCTTCTCTGCTACTGGAAATGCAAAACCTGTGTATTATATTGACCTTTCTACTTCATTTAATGCAGGCCTTAAAATGAAAATGACACTCGATCCCACAGGCCTTGAACACAGCCCTGCCTTTGTGGATCAATATTATGAGTCTCATTAAAAGGCAAGCCAGACCCTTAGTTAACTCAATAATGTAGCTCACTTCTGCTGTTATTCTGACTCAACAAGTATGAAAGATGCTACTGCTTATTTTACCAATGCGAGGCACAAGCAAATATGGTTTATAGTGCGATAGTCAAACCAGCTGTAAAAACTAACACATACTTCTGCTCAAGTTCATTACTCTTCAACTCCAGCTGGAATGAAACTCATAAAACGTAAAACACAGCTGAGGGAAGGCTTTCGCACCTTTATTGCTCGATGTTGTTTCATGAGTCATTATGCTGCTATTTAAGCCAGTCTGATGACCACTGGGACACAACATAGGATTATTATTCAAACAGGAAAATTCAGGTCCAGCACTTGGTTTCCTGTTGACATCATTCACATGATGCAGGGTTTTTTTTGTGTTTTGCACATTTTCCAGTAGAATAACAGTAATGAAAATCCATCAGTGGCTGACAGTGAATGCTAAGACCCCCCACTATGCTAAAAAGTTAGTGGTTTTCAAACAGATAACAAGTTTCTGGAGGCAGGGCGTCAAGGAGACTCAAAGGTGCAAAAATTAGAGACCTTTGGCAGACTGCAGCAATGCTTCTGGCACAGGGTAAAGCTACATTGCATTTGCCAATTCATATTTTAGGATTCTCTCCTTATTTGCCTACAACTAGCAACTACACTATGCGTTACTTTGTCTAACATCTTCACATCAAGACACTGTTTAATGATTGAAGCAGCACTGGGAAAGAAGCATCAGAAGACATTAGAAGATTACACATCACACCAATTTAATGCATTACAGAGCAAATCAATTGTGATGGATGGAACTTCAAATAATAATCTGATTACAAAGGGACAAAACCAAGAATCATCCAGGGAATTCTACAATGTGGAAACCCGGCAGATTACATCTGAAATTAATCTTAACTAGATAATCGTTTTTGTATTCTGGATTTGCATGCACAAAAATGACTGACAAAAATGTTCGTCACCCCAAGGGCTACCACAGGAGCCAGGGGTAGAAACCTTCTCTTCTTTGATGAACATTAATGTTGCTATTCATTTCCAAAGGGCTTGCACATACCAAGACCAAATTTGGCTTTATAGCTTTTCCATTCTCAAGGGCACATTTCTGTTATACTCCATGGGGTTTTGGCCATTTCAGAGGGTTATTATGAGCTCTTCGCAGGGGGACAATCTAAGTCCTCTATCCTGCAGACACTTAAGCATCTCCTTGTGTTTAAGGCTATGAATAGTCACACTGATCCTCTGGGATTACTTGGATACTGAAAGTCAAGCACATATCAAAGTGTCTGCAGGATTGCTGCCTAGGGAACGAGACACAAAAGACTGGAAAAAAATATTCCTTAATGAGACTCTATTAAAAAGAACACAAATGTTATTAAACTTTGGTTAGTATGTTACTGATCAAGAGGTAGACTGACTCTAGCAGTGTGTATTTTCCACAGTAATTTTTATTATTTGGATACATGCTATTATGTATGCATACAGTGATCTTATCTACACTAATATCTTTCAGATATTTTACTTTGAATGCCATAAGCACATAAAATCAGTTAATTCCTTCCATGTTATGAATGCAGAATACTGATTGCGAAGCTATTAGTAATATGCATTCAGAGTATACACTGTACTGACTCTGAAGGATCCACAATTGAATGCTGAATAATTCACAAAATTTGACAAAATGCAAATAAGGTGACTGACATGATATGGGAATGCTGAATTCCCAGAGGAATACAAAGGAGGTATTAGTATTTTGTTCCTCTTGTAGAAAAATTACTTGTGAGACCATGATTTAATTCATTTCAATTTTTATTAAAAACCCTTTCATTGCTCTGACCCATTGCATATGACAGCTGCATTGCAAAATTAACACTAATTTGCAAGTGCAGCTGGGCTCCCTTGACAGTGAGACAAAGCGCAAAACATTGTTAAGAGAGAAATTAAGGGTGGAGTTACATATATACTTAATTATATAGTACATATGTTTCAGAATAATTTATTACAAATACACCCCACTGACATCAGCGCAAATTTTGCCCCTATGAAAACCGCAGTTCCCTGCTTCTGACTTCTATGACCCAGATCTCTGCAGATTGGTTTGTGCCAGGAGTACCTCGCATTGCTATTTAATCTTAGGCAGCTGATCCCTCCCTGTTTACTCCTTCTGGGTTACAAACACTGCCATGCAGAGATGTAGAGTTTGAGTTTGGGGACTGAATGACGGGTTTTTCCCTTGCTGGAGGCAAGCTGGAGGCAGCCATGGCTGTGGGAGGGAAAGTTTCTTGCAGACTGTTGTGGTGCCAGACACGAGCACACCCTGCCCATTTTACAATAGTTAGCCTAGTGCAGCACGCCGGGTCCAGACTCAGCTGGATACTTGCTCATAAGTGTGTGTTTGTCCAAAGCAATTGCTTGAAGTTTAAGGTCTTCTTTGATGGATGAGGGCCTTAAAAAGACTGTTTGAGCTCTTTGAGGGTTTCTTTTGCTGCTATATGTTAATAAAATAACAATAACTGAGCCAGCGATTTAGAAATGTCTAATTTTATATATATATATATATATATATATAAAACTTCCAAGTTCTAAAATATTTAAATTTAGCTTTGGAAAGTTCTAGTACAGCAACTTTCAAGCTGAAAGTGTTGTAGTAAAATTGACATAAACTAGGAAAATGAAATGTGAAATGTGATTGAAACAACCAAGGAAACCTGCTGCTGCTCAAGTCCTCTGTACTGCCTCAACCCTATTTAGTTATTTGCCTTATATTAAAATAGAGAAATAGTAACTAGGCATGATTTATCTACGATTCAGTTAAGGCACTAACCACCAGACAATGTAGTATTGTTGATAAGCAGGGTATTCCTGTCGAGAGAGTGATGAACTGTAGGCCTGGTCAGCAAATGGAAAAAAACACTTGGAACTGCCAAGATCAGAGGAGAAGTAGGTAAAAGGTCATTCCGGCAGGGGGAGATCACGACCACCGTCCCATTGACCACCTTCCCAAATGATACCACCTACTCAAAAGAACAATGGAAGAAGAAAACAGAGTCTGTGCACCTGTTTACATGGAAAGCAAAGAAATCTTGACCAATCATTAAAGACAATAACAATGAATATGTAGTAATTGTTTGAATATGTAATAATAAATGTATAAAAGTGGAGATTTTTGGAACTAAGGTGTGCTCCTGTTTTGGGACGAGCACCCCATTTCTGCGCGTTAATGGAATAAACTTAGAAATACCTCTGCTCTGTGTGTTACTGGCTTGCACACCGGGTAAAGAACCCAGATTTGGGACAACAAAAGCTTTGAAAAATTGTTTTTATTTACAAATTATCTAAAATCCACATGCAAAAATACACTGATGGAAGTTAGCACAAACAGTGAAGTCAGGATTCAGACCCCAGCTGTTGAAGGTTTCCTTCCAGTCACTTATTTAGACATGGCCACATCAGATTTTATGTGGCCATTTCCAGAGCTCAGATCCTGCTCAGGGTTTGATACTGTGCCCTGCACAGGTTATAATTACCCAGATTTCTGACCTTCTCTGTCCTTCCCTCCTCTGGTCTATGACTGTCAGTCTTAGTTTGAGCTGATATACATTTCTAATGTTTCTTATTGGCCACTGCTGACAGCTTCCAGCAGTGACCTCTCTCATCCTGCCATTTCTGCATTTCACTACAAGCTTTTTCTATTAGCAAAATCTCTTCTTGCCCCTTTAGCTCTCATGTCACACATGTACCAATCCGGTGGTGAAAGCCATTCTTTGTGAGCCTGTCCTGTCCTTTTTGGAGGTGGTCGAAACATGCTGACAAAATGCAGTGCGAGGAGGACTTCTACCTTACCTCTTCAGTGACACATGGAGCACTGCAGGCTCCCACATTGTCAAGGCAAGTCCCTCTTATGTCACCTCTCTCTACTGGGGTCAAATAAAACAAGACCTTTTGCACTTCAAAAGCTTAAGTTTATTGTAGGATGTTTAAACCTTCACAACATCTTCTGGCTGTTGTACAATGTGATCTGTTTGCACCCACTTACTTTGTGGCAGTGTTTGTCTGCGAGCAAGCCTTCTCGCAATACCTGGCAGCATGACACCATGTCCAAGACCTGACCCATTTCATTTCAGAACTGATCTGGGCACCCGCCAAAGCGCTGTGTCCTGACATGCATGCAGAAACCACAACCCTTTTCAAGAACTGAGAAGAAGAATACAGACAGGCAACTGTGCAGCAGTACCACTAGTGTGCTCACAAGCTACTTGATATTCGATGTATGCTAGATTAAAACCTGCCATCATCATCACATCCTTCCATGGGTATTCATTTCAAATAAAACCCGAATTAATAGGAAATTTTGGCTTTTGATAAAATCAAGTATTCCTTTGCTTTAAACTCTGCCTCACAGAGATGGAGGCAGTCTCTCTATTATTTGTCTAATAAAATTTCTTATTTGTCTAATAAAAGGGAATGTTAAGATTTATCTATCAGTGGTTTGTTAAACATCTCATTCATTTTGGTTTGCATAGTAAAGCTTTGGGATGAGGGTGCTGATATTTTTTAATACCTGCCAGTCCCCGGGGAAGCTGGAAAAGGTTAAAAATTTATTGCAGGCACTCTGAATACACTAATGTCTTGCAGACAGAGCTGGCATTGATCCTTTCCCCTCTCCCGCTAAATCTTCAGCAGATGAGAGTAGCTATTTGCTTTCCATTGTGCAAGCAGAGCTCCTTGAAGAGAAATAAAATCTTTCTAACTTGGAACATACTGCTTGGAGCAGACTTAGATTTCTGTTGTGCAACGACTGATTATTTCCATCCTAGCAATATCTGGGGCAAAGAAATTGTGTCTTCAAGACCATCCAGCTCTAGGTGAGCAGAAAAAGAACTGACGACATGGAGATGTCAGCAGAAGCATGCAAAGCAGTTATTTATCTGGGCACAGGCAGAGCCGGAGCAGCAGCAAAAGCATGTTTTTGGTTTTTTTTTAACTAGGAAAAAAAGGTGCAGAGTGTTCAACTAGGAAGCAGTTTAATTTATACGAATATAAGGAACAACTTAGTATAAAGACAGGAATTTTATAGTGATGGTGAAGATAAGTGAGGAACAGTGTCACATTTCCCAAAGTATTTCTGGTACTTCTTTTAGTAGAGCACTTAATGAAAAAAATTGGGTTGACTTCATTTCAGGATTCAACAAACGCTTCTTGCGAGCGCATGGCATACCTCAGCTCTAACTTGTGAAATACTAGATTAAAATGGTACATATTGTTATCAATATGGCTTTACCAAGATGCTACCCAATCTCTTGCACTGTAGTATCTGCCATTGAAAAAGATGGAGTAGTTCCATTTAGTTCCAAATTTGGCCCTCAGAGATGTATACTCTCAGCTCTTGCAAAAATTACTGGAAAGAGTACGTGAAATCTGGATTTAGAGCATAACCCCTTATGAACTCTGCTTCTGCAGCATTTCTGTATTGCTTTGCTTTACAGAAGCATGTGCTACAGTGGCACCTGAAGATCCCACCTGCTCTTGGGAGCCCTTTGAGCTGAGTACCATTCAGGCTTGCAACTGGACAGCCTCTGTGGAGTCCTAGTCTGGTATGTTGCCCTCCCTAGGCAGCAGGGAAGGAGCCAGAAAGTTGGAAGATGCCCTGTGATATTCTCCGCTTCTACATAAACAAAGTTTATTAAGACGTAAATGGGGTTGAGCTAAATTGTATACGAATTTACATAACTATAGACTTGTAAGCAAATTCCTTTTGAAAGGATTTGGCTGGCTAGACTCCAACAGCATCCTTTTACGAGACGGTTGGGTAGAAATACAAAGTAAGACTCGTGTAGCACAACCTACAAAGATGGCAGGTAATTTAATAGGAGCTGAAAACGCACATCAGCTGGAGTCACTTGCTGTGTGCCCCGGTCCCAAGTGTGGCAGTGTCTTCATGCAACTGCTCGTTCATCTGCACAGCTAATAAAACCCAGTGAACTGCTGTTAGTGTATAGTTACCAGAATTTTGCACAGGAAAGGTCTGACTTGTTATCAAATACAAAGCTGATCTTGTCATTAGTCTTTTATGCATAAATCACAAGCCCTATTTTATGCGACTATTTTAAGGGGAACGTATTCACTATCAGCTACATACCTGACACATTCAATAAATGCACGTACAAGCAGTAAAGCTCTACTTTTGCCCTGCATACCACAGTGCAGAAAGCAGCTGCGTAAAGAAGGCAGAGTGAAAGAATACAGATGGTGTTTACATGAATCCTGTAATCCAGAAACCTCAGAAAGAAAATCTGAATGGGAGCGGTAGGCTAACTGGGCTGCCCTAGGACTGTCTGGTTGCGGCTGTGGCCTGGAGTTGCCTTCCTGACTAATCACGCCTTTGCTCTCATGGGACTTGCTTGTGAAATGTCTCTGCACGTAAAGCAGAGCTCTCTCACCTACATTTCTTCCCCAAAGAACAATACTCCTTGCACTAAATGTTGCGTAACTGAACATTTGAACACACAAAAAAGTCCTCTCAAATCATATGGGAAATTCAGGAATTTTTTCTTTCTGGTACTCCGTTTTCCTACAATAAGGATCTCTTTCTTTACGGGTGGGTTTCTTGTTACTTTCAAATGTTCTTATCTGCCTCTCACTGATCACCATATCCCAAAACTTTCACCGTTTGTCTTAACAGATGTGATGGTGATGTTGGGAACTGACTTGCAGACTGCTTTTAACTTCAATTGCTTTTTAAATCAAGAACAGCTAAAGTGCTAGAAAACTCTGGATAAGAAAGAGCTCTGCTCTGTTTAAGAGAGGATTATTGTGGTTTAGTTTAAACCTCTCCCTTAATCAAATTGACATAAGCTTGCTTGATATCTATTTAAGTTTCCATATTATTTTTTCTCTTGTTTAATTAAATGCATTTTGAATTATGCTTTAAGGCAAACCTGCACAACTCTGTATGTACACAAGCTCTCAGATGGTGTTACCAAGATCCCATTTGGAAATGGTACAGCTCATTAGCTTTGCTGGCTCCCAGACAGTTCAGAGCAGTTTGAATTTCCTGCCAATTCAATGGTATTATTTAGTTTGTATTTAAAAGCTCGTGTTTCCTTTTGACCCACGATGATCAGCAAGCGCAAGCACTGAAGGGCCTGGTCTTTCATCAGCGTCTGCCAGAGCAGAAGAGCTCTGAGACTTTGGATGAGTGCAGTGCATTGCCTTTTGCGTCCTTTTACTGCTGTTTTATGGAACAGAAGGAAGAGACAATGTGAGCTTTTGTACAAAAGTGAGGTGACCTTTCCAAGTTACATGTGGGATCTGCTGCTGTTTCTATAGAGACCAAATGCATTAACCTGAGTCAAGTGGGAATGCCTGAGGCTCATTGAAAGGGATATCGTTTCTCAGAGAAAGCTGGAAGATTTAAGTAAAAGGGTTGATTCATGTGTTTTACTTTTTAAACAAAGGGAAGCTGAATTTAAACTTCCTCAATTGGATGTTTGAGCAAAGACATACTTTTTGTGTCTGGTTTCCAATTTCCAACTTGCATCAGCCTTACCAAAAAACTGTCCTACTTTAGGGTCCCAAATGCTTCTTTGGCTGAATAAGACTCTAAAAGAATTGGGTTTGGACCAGCAAAGGTTGCTTCTTGTTTGGTCAGAGTCTGCAAAAATATGCTAAGATGCTCTTTAGTTTGTCCATCCTGCATCCATGAACTCATAAACTGAAATCAAATCTCCAGTCAAGGCAGCTCCTAAGACCTAACATATTCCCTTCAGACCTAAACCCATTTTGTTTCAATACTCAGAACTAGTGCACAGAATAAAATACTTTTGACTGTGTAAGAAAGATTAAAAAAGAAAAGATTCTAAAGGGATCAGTTGCATTCCTTTTCTGGGAGCTGACAAGAAAAGAGAACAATGATCAATTTCTAAACTAACTAATGAAATAAACTGTTTTCACTTATTTAAGGTGATGACCTATTTAATCTGCAGGTGGGTGGACATGAATCATATCACAAGTACTGCTTGCTGTCATCTGTCTAGATACACACTGTCTGATCACAGAAGGGAATTCAGCTTCTGCCTCTGTGGCCAGGGCGTTCAGATTTTTGGTGGGGGAACAGAGGGTAAAGCTAGAATTCTCTCCAAATCCAGATTTCTACTTAGTCCAACAGGTACATTTGTTAAAACAAAACTTGCTCGGTGGAAAATTATCCCCCAACCCCTTCCAGTGGTTTCCCGTCTGTGTATTTGGGAGTCTGAAAACAGGATTTTTGTTTAATGATTTTTCTCTTTTCATCTCTTAGGCACGCGCTCATATGCCCACCCCTGACTTTGGGAAGAGGGGTATGCCTGCTGGGCTGTAGAATTAAAAAAAAAACAAACAAAAAACAGTGAATGCCAGCTCATTTAAAAAACAAAAAAGAAAAAAAAAAGAAAGAAAAGCATTGTTACAAAATGGCACAGTTTAAGGGCTGAATTAAAGGCTAATTTGACAACTGTTGCATAGGAGAGAACCATGTAACTTACTAATAGGAAAAATTCTAATTATCACCCATGAAAAAGAAATACTGCGATTAGTTTGAACTATGTTGAACCTTTGACTACTTTAAGGAAAGGATTATTCAAAAAGTCAGCCAATGCATAAACAGTTCTTCATCTTTTACCTAGCTCGGCTGGCTTTTAGATCAAACAAGGCGGATCAAAGTTTGTTTTTACAAAGTCTCCTTTAGATGCAAGAGTCCCAAAAGTACTTCATAAAATGGCCCTTTGAGAAATATAATATCTATCAGGTAATAAGTTAGAAACACAGAATTTAGCAGAATAAAGAGAGATGCTGGGTTTCAGCGATGAACTAATTGGTTTTGCCATCCCAAGTACAAAAGTAAATATTTCTAAATGGCTTTCATTTTCCATTCTGCTCACTGATAACATAACACATACAAAATGCTGCCGTAAGGGCCTGAACACTCTATTGATCTTAATAGTGTTGATGGCACCGCTCACTGCTGCATGTTAGCATTCCTGGAATGCTTAATGGTCAATTTTAAGATGCCCTTTGAGCGATCATCTAATTGTACAACCCAAGGGTGAAGGCTGTGTCTCAAACACAACTCACGTAAAGTATCTTGCTCTTCCTGGCTGCTGGCTTGCTGCAGCTGGGAACCAGAGGTTGTCCACTGCCTGTATCTGGTGCTCTGGTTGTAATAGGTCATGGAGCGAGAGCATGTGGAGAGGAGGAGAGCACTGACAAGGAGCAGAAAAGCTTTCTAAATTGGAGCTGTTCTCATCCGGCGCTCCGTGGGTACATGTTCTTTGTTTGATAAGGGTTAAGCTTTCTACTAAAGACATTCATGTGGGTTCATGTGGGTGCTTTGTGTGTCTGCACAATATGATACCCTCAGATAAATAAAAGAGCCTTAGTTTGGAACACAATCCTGGTTTATCCAGTGCAATAGCACATGCATATGAATAGATTGGAAATATTGACATAGAGTAACAGGAAAGGTTAAGTCAATGTTTGCTCAATGCTGCAATCCAAAAGTCATTTTTAGTGCAGCAAATTCTGAGATTCCTGAGCAGGAAGTAAACAAAAAGGTCAAAGCAATCAACAGATAAGTTAGGTGAGCTCAGTGCATGCACAAACAGGCGCAGCAAAGCACGCTGCTTGTTCCAGTCTGCTGGCCAGCCTGAACACATCGGTAATATCTTACTGCCTACAGTTTTGCGGTTGCGTGTTTTCCTCCCTTGCAGGTGGCATTAAGTTCACCCTTACTTAGGATTTGTGACAGCCAGGAAAGGCATCGAGACCCTGCTGGGGAGCAAGCAATCCAGGGATGTACATTTGTGGGGGTTGTGTTTTATCAAAATAGGCAGCCACTCCTGTTCCTATTGGCAATGAATATATGGACTTCTATAGGAGCAGGACTGGGAGCTGAAGGAGTCATCGATCTTGTTACAGAGTATTGAGCAGAAGTATAATAGATCCTCAATCCAGTCTGTATATTTTTCATTTGCAATAGCAATATATCACTGGATAACATACGTTTATAGGAATTAATCCGACAGACAGAATCTGTAACTAAGGACAAGTAGTGCAGTTCAGGAAGGTGGGATCAAGCAGGCAGGAGAGTAGCAGGTTTTTGAGTTTTCCTGGCTAGCAGCAAGCAGAGCCAGTTACCTGCCCAAACCCCAATCTGTCTTACTGCTGCAAATTACACCATCTGCACCACCTCATGCCGGGCAGCAGCGAAGCAGTTAATGTGACTTTTGTGGGAGAGATATGAGCTCCTTGCAAGCCTAGGTGAGTAAGTCAATATTACAAAGCAAACTCCATAAAGAACATCAGGTTCTCTAGGAGAGAACCTTCATTAAAGCAGCAAGCAAAGCAATACGCTTATTTCCCAGGGGTCAACCACTTACACCTTAAACTTTCAAAAATGAAATTTATTCCCTGTATTCCAAAAGACATTCTACATAGCAGTGCCCTTTTGGGATTATAAAATCAGAATCTCTGACATTTTCCTGAAATTTCTGTGATAAGAAGGGGGGCACAGAGATCACGTTGTTAGAGCTGGCAACAATCTGAAGGACACTAGAGTGCCCTGCAATGCAAGGGTTCTTTTTTGAATATCTCAGCCACCCTTGGCTGGGATGGGGTACTTGCAGGAAGAAATCAACACTCCAGCAAACTCTGGAAGTATAGATGGCTTCCAGGGAGAAGCAGAAGTAAAGCCTCAGACTGGAGCTCCTCAAAACTCTACATTCAGCTGCAGACATTTTTCAGATGAGACTTATTTCTGTCCAAAGTCTCTATCACATGTTAATGTGAATTTGCAGCCACAAATGTGAGCACTTCAAGCAGCACGTGGCGACTGGAAGAAGTCTTGACTGAATGAATACAGTTTAGGACTCAGGGGCAAAAGAATGGCAAACTTGGGGCTCTTTATCCTTGAGATGAGGAGATGGAAAGGGAACATCATAACTTTAAAGTGCATAAAAGACTGCTGCAAAAGAAGTAGCTTCTTTTCTTTATTTTCTTGTCAGATGGGACAAGAAATAATGTGCTTAGGCTGTAGGAAGGTTCAGGTCAGGCACTAACAAACTAAACTTTCTAGGACCAACACGCGGAAGCACTGGAAGCTTCACTTGGAAGCTCTTGCGTACTTCTTTGCTGAAGATACTGAAGTCCTAGATCAGTCTGGTGACCTAAATATAGCTGACATTGTCTTGTGAAAAGGCCAGACCAGCACTGCTTCTTTTGCTCAGGGACAGGAAAGCACTACCACAGACGAGGCTGGTTCCAAGACTTCAGCGGAACTTCAGAGAAGATGCAGAAGGGATGATGTTTACCCTGGCAGGGCCAGCTGCCCAATTGCATGCTTTACTTGTGCCACAGAGACGATGCTCAAAACCTTGCGGTGTGCTTTTTTTCTCCTCATCCATGATTTCTGTGATGGTAAATAATATTGGAGAGGTTTTTACCCAGTTTTTCAACTACTTTCTTAGCCACAAAACATGACAGCATGAGGCACCACTTGTCTGAGGGTAGAAATTTTTAAAATTTAAAACAAATTTCCAAGTTGAGGCTGATAGAAGTCAAAGAAGAATTGCAGACCAAACCAAAGACATGAAATGAATATTAATGTCTCCCTATGTAAATTACTCTCATAGAAAGCAACTTTTCTATGCCACATATTTGATATGCTCAGGTAAATCTTAGAAATATGCCTCAGAACACTGAAAGTAATGCACAACATGTACAAAGTTGTACTGTTTTCCCTGACATCGGCTGCATTTGAGGTTTTGGGAACAGCTTGTATTACCTCATTCATCAATCTCTTGTCCTGTTCTGTTCCCACATTATTCTAACTTGAAGCATAAAAAAACATTCCTGTTTTATTTAATCATTTATATGTAACAGACGTCAGATCACAAGGAGGGCAAGTGGAGTGAAAGAGCTAAAGCAATGCCTATAAGGTATGTGCAAGTCTATGAAATAGCTCACTAGGAGGTAAACCACAATATTGGATATGAAAAGCTTTTCCTCTTGTAGTTCTTCAAGAAATATTTAGACTTAAGAAACTAAATGTGTTAGACATTTCATAAAGAGCTCTCCCTGTGCCCAGACTACTGAACTGACAGGCTAAGATGAAAAGGAGAATTAATTAGAATTAGTCTTAGTAGGAATAGGGAAACTGTTGGAAACAGATCAAATTCTTGCAGGAGAAAGGAGGAGGCTGCTTCATTGCCTAAAAAAAAAAGGAAGAGCAAACATTTTTTGATCTTGAAATCAACTGATCCAAAGCAATTTGCACCTGACCAACTGAGCAGTATTTATTTATTCAATAGCCTGCAATGTAATGTAGAAACACCTAAGCTAACTTGAGTCAAGCTGGGTAAAAGAAAGCAGTGTAAATTAGTTGGAATAGAGTTCCATTCTCACATTATTAGACTGCTTTCAGTGCTTAAGATAGACGGTTTTAAGCTACCTCAAACCTTTTCACACTGCCCAAGCACAGACTTCTCCGTTCTGCTCTTTTGCTGTGGAAAGTTCTCCTATGGTTGAACAGAAAAGGTAGAAAATAGCTGAATTTTAAGTTGATCTGAGAAGTTTTTTATTTTCTTTTTCCATTCCCTAGAAAAGTGGTTTGTGTTTAAAGACCTTATATTTGACTTTTAATTTTATATTTTCTATAGATTTGTGTTTTTTCCTCACCATTTTAATAAGGGTAGGGGCTTGCTAAAACAATTTGAGTTCGGTGGTAATTTGTGCATACTTTTGATTGATCTAATTTTTTGGTAGTTAACAGTTTAGTTAAAAATTATTTGCTCTGTGCCCATCAGCATTTTCAGTGTATTTAACTAAAAAAACCCCCTTAGTTATCCACGTGCATCTGCTTACCTGCATCATAGTGCAGTCTTAATGTCAAAATCGAATTTGACCACTGTGTGGTCCTGCTGACAGACTTCTGACCAACGAGCATGAGAAAATTACACATCCCTGCCTTGTTCTTTTCCCACTGCACTGTGCTCAGGGAATGTCATGAGTGACTGCAGACTGTAAGACACGCAGCCACTTAGAAGATTTCCACCCTAAGCAGACATACAACAAAATGTAATCTCCCCCTGCACTACCAAGGACGTCTTTCATGTCCTACGGTGTCTAAGAAATATCCAGTTCATCCATTCTCTTTGCGGGGGGGTGTGGAGAAAAATGAATTCAAGACCTTGGAAAGTCTTATGACTGCTAGATAGAGGAGCAAATTTGGATAATAGGGCACATGTGACACAAGCTGACAGTACATGTCCTACATAAAGAAGAAGGAACTATGGGATTCGGGAAAAGTGGAGATTTGGTGCCTTAAAGCAGTGTCTTCAAACCAGCAACCACTGAAAAGGCTATAACCAAACACCTGAAATATCTTTTCTGGGGTAAAATGACTTATATACTACTAAATCCTATCCCAAACAGCGCTTTCCAATGTGAAGATTTAGAAGGCAGAATAGTTTGTTTAATTAATCAGAAAATAGGTATTACACCAAGGAGTCATTGTATTTTCATCCCCCTTCTTAAAACTATTTTGCCTTCCCCAGGCATAAAGGACAATTTAATTTAATCAAGATAGCTTTTTATGTCTAGACATACATATTTGGTCTGAGTGCCATTTAATGTGCTCCAAAGAGCTGAGATACCCCTCTGAAGCTGTCTATTGGGCAAAAATATATGTTGCCACATGTATATAGAGGAAAACAGTTTCAGAAACGCAAGCAGGGATTTTCAGAAGTAATTAAAGGGAAAGAGCTCAATAGCAAGCACCTCTGGTTATATTACAAGTATCCTGGGAACATTTATAGTGCCTTGAAAAACAGTAGAGAGGAACATAAGGAAAACCAACGCAGCTCAAGGAGAATAAAGTCATTGGCCTTTTAAAAACAACTCCAACTGCTTTTAGTAACTGTGCAAAGATAAAAGGAGTGCACCAAGTTTGGTTAACAGAATACCTAGGTATTCCTTGCAGGTAATTCATGCTTACTGTAATAAACTGCCCCTTCCTTCTCATATTAGCTAGGTTTCATAAGACTGTAAGAAACGAGCCGAGGGAGTATCGCTGAAACAAATCAATGAGCAATACTTGTCACCGAGCGAGGCAGACAGTGCCACGTGAAGGCACAGGCTGCATTAAAATATTTGCCAGGTTTTTAGACAGGCAATTATCACCTCAGTCTTTTGTAGGCCTCTGATATATAATGTCATATTCGCACGCAAACATGTTCTCTCTCACTTCTGCATTTGCCATTTTAACCACATTTCTCTAATTGAGCTCTTTTGATGGGGATTAGCAAGCTACTTTAACATGGCAGCTATGGCTGTTCACCTGGAAGAGATGAGGGTCGGTGGGATCAGAGAAGCAGCCAGACAAGTTAATCATCCCCTGAATATGAAAATGACAGAGGAGGGAAGCAACCTATTCTGTGCAATTAAAGACCTTTTGCGAGAGTAGCCGACTGAGCTCCACAGAGCTTGTTCACCATAGAAAGTGAACAGTAAAAGGATTTGGGGGGGGGGCAAAGACACATGCTGTACTGCTGACAGCAGTCAGAACCGGACAATTATGTCTTCCCAGAAATAAGTAGCCCAAAGAGAAAGAAACTTGTTACGTATGGATATCCATGGAGGTGAACACCCAGTGTCGTTTTTCCCTTAACACACCTAGCAGGCTCTGGAGGAAGCTTTCAGGACTCCGTTTTTAGCAAGAGAGGAACCTTTTTTTCCTACCCCTAGGCTCACTTATTTGCCTCACAACTTCAGTGGTGACAGGTGAGCTTAGCAACAGCATCACCGAAGTCACCACAGGTGTTTCATGAGTATGGCTTAAACAGAGAGTGAAGAGACAGGATTGCCAAATCAGAGCTCAGACTTTACTGCCTGTTGGCCCAGGCATAACAGGTTGCAGCTTAATACAGACCCAGTAGATTTTTTCTTAATAATATAGTGTTACCTTGGGCATTGCAATGAAGACTAGACACCTTTAACCAGCTAGTGAGAGAAGGAAACTCAGTTACGCTCTTGTAAACAGCTGATTCCACCTCAGGTGTGTCGCTTGATCTCCAAACGTCTTCCAAATGAAGGCAAAACACCTCTAACAAAAGTGCATTTTATCTGGAAGACTGAAAGGCTTCCCATGAAAGATAAAATTGTATGTGTTCAATCCTAGCCTTTGTGTTATTGTTCGGAAAAGCACAAAAGACAGAAATGTTTAGACATTAGATTGTCAGTCTCTGGGGTAGGGCTGTATTTTCCACGTATGTCTATAGTGTCTAGTGTAATGAATATGTCTCCAAGCTAAATAAGTAGTAACTACTGAGATACTTTTAATGTCTACTGAGATGCCTCACAATATGTGAACAAACACCGAATAAAGTATTTTTTAATATCTGAAACGTCACTATCAGGAGGAATTATTTGTTTATCCACCAGTAACTCCAAGAGTGGATAAATAAATAGAAAATGTACTTATATGTACCTGCTGCCTGATGTTTAAAGATAAAAAATCAGACAAAATCTCACACAGCTTTCCACTGCTGTAGTCTGCATATACCCACTATACTTATAAGCACAGAAAAACAAACCCATTCTCCTGGGATAGAGCAATTCCCTCCCTGAGCAGTACTCATCTGTCTGTGTTCACGTTGAAAAATCTCTGAAAATCTCTCTGACATATTTTCCCACAGGCACTGAAATATCCAAGTGACTCCTAAGTTAGTGGGTGTTAGGAACCTAAATGACTTTGGAGATCTGAGTCTTCATGTCAGCTGAATCCTTTCTACCTTCTTTAACACCGAGGTCCTTTACGCAGAAGGCTGAACACTGGTTGCAAATATTCTGTGGCGACTGCTGAGAATACAGGACGTTTGAAAGATGGCCTAAAATGAAGCTATGCTGCGCAATACTAATATATCAAATACATTACTCATCACTGCTTCCGGGCTGTTTAATTATGTGGCTGAAAGAGGCTATTGCGTGAGTCCTTCATACAAATCTGCCAGTATCCTTTAAGGATGAAGCTCAACTGTACATGATAGGGTGGATAATACATCTTTTGTTGCTATGTGGGTAAGCACAATAATTGAAACTATTTAGAGGATAATTGGTGTGCTCTATTTTAAAAGGAAATAATCTGGTTTCCAAGGGGACTAACTATGAGGCCTAAAGCCTGTAGTTTATCTCAGTGTAGGAATGGGATCATTATGGAGGAAAACAGAGCACCCATCCAATTCAGTTACCCCAATTGTATTCTGAATGTAAAAGAGGAAATTGTATGTATCCCAAAAAAGAAAGTTTCCCACTCTTCCCCTTCCACCCCACTTGGAACCTACCCTGGAAGCACTTGGTCTCCTGCAGACTACAACAGGGCTTTTGTGCTCAGAAAACTTGCAAGGTTTGTTCCTTGCAGATTACCCAGCTACCTCTTAAACCCTTCTTCATCCTATGTGATCAACACGCTGGAGCTTGCCAGGCTGTATTCTCCCACCTGGTAAACTACCCGATCTACAACTCCTTGCTGGTATGTTTGCAATCAACAAAAATGTAATTGAAAAAAAACACTGCTTGGAAGGGGAAAAACATTTGCCAAATCTGAGTCTACTATTATAAAATTTGGTCTCTTTTTGGGAAAAACGTGACTTAGAACTTCCAACTAAAAATTGTTAGGGGTGGGGAGAGGAACCATGTTACGTACTCCAGCAGCTTTTTTTCGATATTTGGATACTGCTGAGTTGCTCTCGTCTTCCGACTGGACCAACATCCCCAGATGACTAGGAGGTTATGTGATCTGAACAGCTGGTCAGCATATAGATACTGAAAATATTGCAGTGGGAAATGAACTGCTGAGGTTCTGCCCATGACAGAGCTGGTGCCAGCCTGAGATATTCCGCCTGACCAACAGAGCTACCTGCCCCGCTGCTGGATTGGTGTTAAATTAACTGCTGCAGCCATCAGCTCTGTTACACTAGTTTCTAGCATTTTATGGGCCAAGTCGCCTGCTAGTAGAATTCATTGTAAAGCTGTATCGTTCTCCTTAGCAGTATTTTTACCTTCTCCCTCCTTGTTAACAGGTTTCCTTTCCTCTTCTTCAGTAATCTGGAGTCTTCAGTAACTTGGATACTGTTTTGGTTCTGTGTGCTGACTGCATATGTCTGTGACCAGATCAAATTAATCCAATGCCATTAAAAATGAATGCATCTGAGAAAATGTTTTCGTTCTGTTTCAAGTACCGTCATATATCTGGGCCCAGTGTGCTGGATTATTGAGCTTTGATGAGTATGCTCTGGAAATACTTTGGCAGTCCTGTTGTGGCACCAAGAAAGCATGCTCAGAGGGCAGCACCAGTGCATTTTAGGATGATTTATTGCATGTAGAGAGTAGCATGAAGTGTCAGACATCCATCATATTTGTACTGATCTGATTGAGTAAACCAACTTACTTTTTACAGAGGGTTGTGAAGGTCTGACCATAAGAAGAGGAAAAATATATTCCAGGCTGTTGAGTACATTATTTGGTTCTAAATTATTCAGAGCTTCTAAGAAGTGGCCTAGTAGCATGGGTTCGACATTTGGCTTTTCTTCTTCTTAAAACTTCGAGTTTGGTGCAGCCTTAATAATCTGTGCCTGCTTGCTGGAAAGGAACGGATGGACCAATTCATCAGAATAAGTACGTAAGTCAGTATGGTAGCTGGAGGAGCTTTCTGCAAATCCTGTACATTACTGCAGATGGGACTGATAGCCTCATGATCTACTGCCAGTGACTCTGGTAGGTGATCAAAACGAGCATTCATCAAGAGGGCCACATCTAATTTTGCATACGCTTCCACTGCAGCTCTGGTGCCATACGACTGAGGGTGGACAGCTGTTGCTGTCTGAGCCAGCCAAGGGAACCAAACCTTGCATGCACTACAGTCACAGCAGCAACTTCAGTTTTCAGTCTGAAAATAGCTGGAAAAAACAAGAATCCCCTGACCTTTCTGTTTCACAGCCCTTTGCAGGTGCAGAATATTGTGAAATATATACTCAAAAGATGCTTTTTTTCAATTTTTTTTGTGGCTTGCAGTCTGAGAAACATGTATTGGGATCTGATAAACAAGCGCTGCTAGAGCATCCCCCCTCCCCCCCCCCAAGCTGTTTCCTCTTCATGCTCTGCCAGTTGGGCCCAGCTCTGTAGGAACATTTAGATCCTCATCCATTATAGATTTTAGCAGGAATTAGGCACTGTGCAGCTGGGCCTCACTATACGTTTGTCTGGTGAAGAGTTCTTTCATAACACAGAGTTTGTTTTAGGAGCACGGGATGCCAAGAGACCCTGCAAGCCATCAGAACCCGTTCTTCAAAATGCAGATAAACCAGCCATTCAACAAACCACCATGCACTGTTAGGTGAAAACAACCCCCATTTCTCTATGCCTTCCGTGGAGACTTAAAACGTGTGACTGAAGGAGAGCAAGCCCATCACAATACCTGTCTAATACAATGCTTGTTTTCAGTCAGTGCTGCCAGTGTCTCACTTCCAGGAGAAATAAACTCAAATATGAATTAGCTTCCCTGGAAAAGAGTTTGCTATTAGAAAGGTTTTCAATGCAGTTGTAACAGACCTCAATGGATAGCAGAATTGTTTTATTGCAGATGAAGCATCATTGAAGAAAAAAACAGGAGTTCTTAAACCATATAGTTCTTGACAGCACCACTTAGAATAGGAAATATCACAACGCAGCCCAACAACAGCTCAGGAAAAGTTGCCTTTTAAATGGCAACTAGTAAATGCCAGGGGCAAGGTTACAAAGCAGCTCGTTAGCAGCTCAAGTGTACTCTAGCCACTTCTTTCTGTCTTTCTCTCTCGCAACAGGAGGCAATTTTAGACTGCAGAGCACAGATGTGTCTGTCAGATACATCCTTCTTCCTGCATCTTAAATAAGTCTCTCAGATTGCGAGCCATTAATCTCATAAAAAAACGGGTACTCAAATAGGATTAGAAAAAATATAACAACAAAAATCACCTAAGAATTGTCACTAGCTGGAAGAACCAAATGGACACCTCCTGCAGTGAAAATACCACCGTCTGCTATTGCTATTATTACTCAGACTCCTAGAACAAAGGCCGGAGGAATCCATTTATCTATGTATTTCTAACTTGCTCATCCTTTTGGGACCAAATGCCAATGCCAGGTGCATTCCCTTAAATATTTTACTTAGCCACTCCACAATGCGTGTTTGGGTACGCTGTCATGGTGGTGACTAATGTAGTAATTTTGCACTTCTGTGATTATTTTCGATTGGTAAGTGAAGTGAGTACAGCTTCTCCTCCCTCAGCTCCCCGTGCTCAGGCTGGTACCCAACAGACAAGTCCTTCCTGTTTGCCAAGACAAAAGCAGGGAAGTATTTTACCCGGGAGTGAACTGAACCTCACTGCTTCACAGGCAGGGATTTTCCTCCCATCTCTCCAGGTCACTTAAAACGGAGTCCAGCAGAAGCAATATGAAAATGTGATGTACTACAGAGTACACAAATACTCCGAATATTCCAATAAACAATCAGTTCAAATGCCATGGAGCCTCTGAGACCGAGAAAAATTATTAACTCAATCTGATGTTTTCAGAGACTGAAATCAATGGGTCTGTTTCAATGAGTCATTTGCCCAAGGTTGCACACAAAGGCACTGTCGGGGTGGGAGCTTCCAAGTCCTGCATCTAGGACCTGGAGTTCATTATAAATTACCCTCTGACTATACTTTTTGTGCATTATACATAGTAGGTAGGCACCAGATAAACTTAAGAGAAACAAATAGTGTTTTCCAAAATGACACCTGAAAAATAAGGTTAGCCTTTGGCTGAATCACTGCACAATGGTTAAATCAAGGGCTTGAAAATTGTGAAACCCAGGCTTTATTCCTGA
>RSEF01000002.1:71165102-71180700 GCA_003993805.1 Himantopus leucocephalus | reverse complement strand
TATTTCTGGCTTTGCCTGAGACTAAAACTTACGGTGTCCAATATAGTTCAGAGACAGTCTTTTTCTGTCTAAAGAGAACTTGAAGTTTTGAATGATTGACAGGCTTTACAAAACTGATCGTGATTTCTCCACAATACTGACTGCTCAGTGAGTTGTCAGATATTATGCAGCTGTAGAACAAAAAAGTGTGTTATTTGCTGGAATCGAAATATCAATTAGATCCTGTGATAAGTTAATTCATATCTTTAATGAAGAGCGATATTTTCCTTTGATGTGCAGGAAAGAAAGTGCCCTGAGTATCAAAAATGTTTGCTAAGTTTGCTACAGAAGGCAATCACTCTTTCTCTCCTCTTTTTGAAGTATTTTGCTTAAAGGGGGTTGAAGCTTTTGAACCGAAAAATGTTCACTGAGCTTAATGCCTCCTATCAGACTATATGCATCTGCCTCACTGAATAACATAAAATAGAAGTCAAACTGGAAAATACAAAAGTTCTTGCATGGTCTTTGATTTATTTATTAATCTCAGAGGAAAAGAACGGGCCAAGAAAAAGGATATGAGGTCATTTCTCAAGCTTAAATGGATTTAATTTTAAAAATAAGTCTGGGTTGAGGCTTAATTCCTTCTTCCACTTTCCCTGGCAACTTTCAGTGCACCTGTAGCCGCTGCAACTGCTTTGGTCTCAGAGTCCAAGGATGGCAGGCTATGGTTGAAACACACACAGGCAGTGAATAAGTTGAAATATTTCATGATTGAAAAGGGCATTGTTTGGCTTAAATGCTGACCACGCCTGACAAATAACTATGAACAAATAGTTATAACAAATAACTATGGAAGACTTACAGTCAAAGTGCAACTCTGGAACGTGTTCTGGTCTTCTGCTGATAGGTGTCAAAGGAGCTTGATATAACATCAGGTATATTAGATTAAGAAGGATTTTGATTGCTATGTAGTCTTCATGATCAACTCAGGATCCTCAGCTGTTGATGAAAACCAAAGCCCAGAATTAGTTTAACTGGACTGATGGAGACAAATTCCCAACTCCATATTCTGGAGATCCTCAAGTTCTGATTTAAATTCACATATCTTGATTTAGATGCACCTCAACAACAGAGCAGGCTCAGTTCACAAGCCCTGTGGAGCAGGTCTTCAGCAAGACTAATAAGTGCCCGTGCCAGCAGAGAGCTTAACAAATGATCATTCCCACAACAAGAGGCCATTTGCAGCTCTTTCCAGCTGACCTTCCAGCTTCTCTCTATTGCCTACTTCTCCAAGTCTGATTAGGCAGGAAAGAAAGGATGGAGCAGTGGTCAGAAGAATAACCTAGAACTCTTCAGACCTGTGTTCAGTTTGATATTTTACTGGTCCATGAATTCAGGTAAAAAAATGAAAGAAGAAACCTACTAGTATTATTGAATTTAGTCCCAAGCAACTAGGCAATCACATGTGCAATGTTAAGGGCAAATACCATCTCCTCCAACACATAGCTTAAAGCACCTTATAGCAAATGTAAGATTACTCATAAAAAAAATGACAAAATAGCGTGTGCTTCAGGAAGAAGGATCAGGTCTACCCTGGTATGTGTCACAGAGATTAAAATTTACTTATTTCACAGAGGTGNTGTAAGATTACTCATAAAAAAAATGACTCAAAATAGCGTGTGCTTCAGGAAGAAGGATCAGGTCTACCCAGGTATGTGTCACAGAGATTAAAATTTACTTATTTCACAGAGGTGCATCCAGAAGAAGTGGTGAGATGTGACAGTGAAGTCTCAGCAAAAAGAGGTAGCTGAATTGAGCATGACATCTACTCAGCAAAAAGTTCTAGCTAAATGACCCCAGCTCTGCACTTAATGCAACTGGGATGTCGCTGAAGTAATGAAACCATCCTAGGGATGATTTTGCTTTTAAAATTTAGTTTGTGTTTGGCTAAAAGAATTGAGGCACAAAACTGTTTTTGTTCTTGGCTGTTATTTAATACAATTATCTATGTTTTTTAAGAACTCTTAGTAATAGGTTTACAGCTTGGGCTTAAAACTGGAAGGATCAAGCCAAGATGCTTTTTCTGAGACCCTAAAAATCCCTACTCATTTTTTTGGAAGGGTAAGCCATTAACACAGAGCTGCTAACAGTGATTAATAAACCATCCTTGTACAGAAATAAAAGCATTAATTATGTCAGCTGCTTTCCAGTTCTATTGTAGCACATAAAAAAAATAATTTTTAAAATGCTGAAAAATACAGCCCATGACTAGAGCTGTTTAAATGATTCAAAACAAATGTGTCATAATTTGGCTTCCATAATCTTTTTCTTTGCCTTTTTCTCATGTACAAAAGGCTAAAGCCATTTCCTTCTGTTTGAAGAATTTTGTCCTCTGAAATGCATTTTCCTGCAATGCAGTAGGCCTTTAATGAAGCAAATAGGATTAGGCCACTGGAGGAATAGTTTATACTGATTTTTGAAAATCTAAATCCAATAGTGTTTGAATGAAGCTGGCCCTTCTTTCATTAATCCTAGTCCAAAAGATGTTCTGAACTTTCTGTCAAAGTACATTGTATAATAACAGGAGAGTGATACGGGTTGCTAGAATATCTCTGCTCCTTATAACAGAACACTTAATCAGGCCAACACTCTCTAGCTCGTTCCATTGCCACCAGATAAATACATGCATTAGAGAAACAATATTTTGGGCTGTCTTTCTCCTTGAAACTCCAGTCAGGCTAAAATGGCCTCTGTATCCAGACTTAAGAGCCATGGGCAAGTCTGGGTAGGCAGCCCACAGTACAACCACAGTGTAAAATCAGGGCATTAGAAGCCTCGCAAAACAAACCAGGTCAGCCAGGTAACTGTGTGGTTCTGCCAAGAAAGCTGCTTCTGAACTGGAGGCTGCTCCTGGCTTGGTTATGCTGGTCAAGGTCGCATCTCAATGTTTCCCTTCTTATGTAAGCGGATAAAACTGGCCGGAATAGCTCTGCTGGCCTGAGCTGGAGTAATTTGATGTGGGAGCCCCTCAGAACTGCCACTGAAGGGATGAACAAAGACGTAATCTCTGTGGCAGTCAGCATGGAAATCCGCCTTTGCTATGGCCGCATTCAGTGCTGCCAATTCTTCTCAACTATGCTGGCTCTGCCTTTTCAACTACCAAAATATTAAGCCAAAAATTTCCCCGTGTATCCTGTAAACAATATAGTGAAGAAATGATCACGTAACAATTTCCTTCCTGGTTTCTTCTGACCTGAATTGTGCGGTAAATGAGGCTTTTGAACACTGTGCCCTTCAGCTGACATCAGGTCCATGGTATAGTCATCATTCCTGATCTGCACAGGGCAGATTCTGTGCTGCAGTTCAGTGGCTGTCATGAACCTTTGTACTGCTCCCCCAGATGTTCCCGAGCTGCCACATGCAATCCTGGCTGTACCTCTCCCTTCTGCCTCCCAAAGGGGCAGCACTTGAATAGCCAAATGTTCTGCTCTACCTTCTCTACCTTTGGCAAAACCTTCAGTAGTCCTTCAACAGTCTTTTTATGATTTTCTCTATGGAGAAAAAAAAAAAAGGATCACTGCAACATAGCATGGAGAAAAGACAATGCAGGACTACAGCAATTGTCTCCAGCCCATCACAGCATCTATCCCCGCTGCTGTGCCCTATATATCATATGGCATGCATTTTCCCTTTCTAAGGGTGAGGCATTTAACTGGATGCGTGCAGGTGGGAAACTGTACAACTGTGATACTGTCCCTCAGGGAAACATTGGGTTTAGTGGGTTAAATCCAGCTCTATTACAACTAAATTTGGATCCGGTTCTGAGCAGGTGTTGTTGCTCTCCACTGACTTTTAAGAGGTCTTCATAGCCTAGTGGACATGAGGTGCACTCAGTGGTCTTTTTGGGGGTAGAGGGTGCAGGATGCATTGTGGGGGTGGATTTCTCACTACTCCCATTAGCTATCACCATGGGGATGCTCGCACATTGCATTTCCCTCGCACCTCATGAACTCCACTCATGCCAAGCCAACCCACCCCAAGTGAGCAGTGCCAACCAGCTTGCATAGCTCTCATCATGCCAGGCATTTACTGCCCTGGTTGAATCTACTCCAAACACTTTTGTCTTTATCCTGCTTCTCTTTTTGGACCATGCCTTCTGAAAATATTGTATCCTAAGTCAGTTTTTCTGCTTAATCACGTATATTACAGTCCACCACCCCTATAACCCAGTTTCCTGTTTTCTTCCAAGTTCACAGTCTTTGTGACTTCACTTCCCAGAGACACATAGTTCTCCCTAGCCTCGCTGTTCTTTCCGTCCTACTCTCGGTCCTCACCCTTGCCTCCCTTACTTCGCAGCACTTTGTCTCCACCTAGCAATCCTCTGCCTCTTCTTTTGCCGTTTTTAAGGCCCTGATCAGCACTTGCTTCTTTTCCTGAGCTTTGTTTCTCATCTGATTCAGTGCTGCCCTTTCCCATGTTTGCACCTTACAATTAATCATTGGATTGTGTCTATCTCACTCTCAACACAAGACTCTCAGGTCACTCAGCTCATCTTCCTACAACACTCATAACACCTATGGTGTTATATAAATAATCCAAATGGGCACTGTGTCATGTAAGCTATGTCATACAGCCTGGACCATGGCCAGGGCACAGATGGAGATTTCTATTCATGGCATCAGGCCTCTGCCTGCTCCCTTGTTCATAGCATATTCTTTTTCTGCAGATTCTGAGAATAACCAGGACACCAGCGTTCTTCTAGAGCCCAATTCCTGTGTATTTTCCACTGTGACTCAAACGACAGGGGCATTTTCCTTTTCTCCCCGTTTCCTCCAACTTTTTTGCATCAACAAAAAGACTGTACGGAATACATTGCGATTAGCACTTCCTCAGATGCACTCATCTGTTGAGAGCACTCAGCACCGAGCCAATCTTCTGCAGGTGGGTAACTTAATGCCTCCTCTTACCACTTTTATTTATCTCAAGTTAATTGCCAGAAGTAGCAAGCTCTCAGCATTCTGCATTGAATTCATGGTCATACAAATACTTAAGATGATAGATTGTGTGGCTGTGACAGCTACCAGTAAACCAGAGATGGAACAGCTATTCTCAGAGACAAAAACAAGAGCACTTGAAAAAGCTGGTGCAGACAGGATGTAGAAAAAGACCTGAAGTTGGTACGCATTCAGCAGCTGGTGACAGAAGATCTTGTTTAGACTTCTCAGATCCATCTTAATGCAATAATGTCTTTGTTTGTAGATGCAGACATTTCTCCCTGCTCTTATTTTTACACCGAGTGGGAACAATGGCTTACAAGTAAAGTGAAGTACACACCACTGTCACTAGTGCATTTTCAGCACTGGAGCCACTGGGACCTGCGGATAGGACTGTGACGTGTCCACAAGACAGAGCAGAGTATGACAGCTTCGTATGCCAATTGTTTTTCAGCCTGTCTCTAGAGCAGAACAGGGACGGAAACTTTTGCCCTCTCCCAACAGAAAGTCTAAACATAACCATACTGACACTATGAACCACAATGATAGGTGAGTTCATCTTTTGCAAGGCACCACGCAAACAAAAGCAATTCCACTTCCAAAAAGCCAACAGTCTGAAGCTTTCGTCACATTGCCCTTGAAGTCAAATGGTTGGCCCTGCCTTGCGTAAAGCTGTTGTATATTAGCAGGATGGAGCCCAGAAAAAGAGGTGGTTATTACCAATTAGTGCTCATCACTAACCTATTGATTCCTTGTAGATACTGGGGGGACATGTGAGGAAAGACACAAATGCTAGACCAGTGCTGCTGTGACACACCAACCCATTGGGCTTTGCGCAAGAGGAGCTTTACAGGAGATGTTGCATCTATGCATGTACTGCGTTGACTTTCTCAGCAAGCTCTTCCTAACAATGTTTCTGGTGCATATATTGTTGTGAGAAGCCAGCTGGCTGCCATCTGAGAGCAGATGCCAAGTGGCTGTCAGATTGTCATCTTGAGTTTTAGTATTCAACTCCTCTTTCTGTGAATTGGCTTTTGGCCTTTTTTTCCCCGGGAAGAACTGTGCCTGAGCCAAATAACCTCAGATTTATCTCCTGTAAAAGAAATTAAAGTATGAGTCACTATTGCTTCTGGTGAAACAATTTATAAATCAGAATTTCAGTGCTTTAAGTGCCCCCCCCCCCCCCCCNATGTAACTTTTCTCCTGCAGTTCCTAAAAGAAATCTCAGAAAAACACATAACAGCCACTTCAGACAGTTTACTCATTCAATCTGTCCATTATGTAATTAATGAGAAAAGCTGAGAGAAATACAGTTTTTCAGTTTCTGAGCTCCTGATGCTCACATTTTAAGTTTTAATAAAAAGGCTTGTTAAATATGGTCTTCAGTATAGTACTGGTCAGTCCTGGAGTATGTCACCTGTTTGTCCAAAGTTGCAAGACAAAAATAAATGAAAAATAACTGAAAAATTCTCAAATTTATACAGCAAAAATCCCTGGAACAATTATCCCATAAGTAGTGATCCAAAAGATGCAACTTCAAGTAGCCTTGGAGGATTGCCACTTTTAAGAAAAGGGCTTCGCATGCACTCTTTGGGAATGGAATGATTTTCAGATGTGTCATGGTAGGCAATTTAACTCACTGGTCTTGTGGGAAAATAATACCCTTAACAAGACCAGAATAGAAAGAAGTTGCTATTGCCATTGAAGCAAGAAAGTATCTGCGGGGAAGATTCTTACATAAGCAGAAAAAGCACATTTTCCATAAAAACTACTTGCTAAAAAATACGCATGGGCCAAGCAAAGAGATAGTTGCAAGTAACTTGTGCAATCAAGCAGGATTTCCATTCTGCATTATTATTTGACCACCTGAAACCAATCATACTTGTGATAAATGCCATTAATGCAGAAGCACTATACAGGGTGGATATTTGTTATATTATTTCTAATTCTGCTAAAGAAGTAAAAGAGTTGTTTCTTTTTATACTGTGGGTATTCACATTTAACTTCTGACAATAAAATATCATTGAAGCTTATCCAATGACACAAACGTAAGCATCTGATCGTTCACTACCGGACTGAAACAGCACTAGGATGCGGACTGAAACCAAAGGGCTCTCAAATAGCTACCCCAAAGGATGGGAATCCAATAGTACATGTTCTCACTGCCCCCACTGATGCATGAGCTACAGCACCAACCAAATGGTAAAAAGCACAATCAGATGCATACTTGTCTGTACATTTTTGTTTAAGACTTACCTAGGATTAGTTTCACAGGTACACTTTAATTCTCATGGGTGTAACTGTCAGAATGAGAGTGAGATATTATTTCACGTTTCCTGGCTTAGGAATAGACGAGAACCTGTTTGCACCACTCCAGTCTGCAGGAAGCTCTCATTTGATATTGCTACAATAATTTGGAGCTTACTCCTTTATTTTTTTTCCCAGTGGAAAGAGGATAAGGCCAAGGAAACTGAAAGGAGGAAAGATGTTTCATACACAGACTTACAGAAACAGGTTTTAAGCACAAGAATAAGAGCAAAGTGAAATGCACCTTGGATCACCCAACGAAAAGATCACAAAAATTTTAAAGGAGTTGAAAGGTCTAGCACGGAAAGATCACATTGGTCTGTGCTGCCAGCTCCCATAGAACTAAGCTGGTAATGAGGAAATGCATTTATTTTTAGGTCTTTTCAAGAAGGAGAGGGCTGATGTCCTGACACAGCAAAAAACCTTGGGACACTGCCAGCACTTGACACAGTAATCCTTTCTGTATAGCTCACGTGGTGAGAAACGCTGGCTCGAGTGAAGAACTCTTGATGTCATTTTGGTAACAGCAGTAGGAAATTAAAATGTTAAAGTAGAGACAGCAAAGAATAGCAAAACACAACATTCAGTGCAGCAGCATGCTATTTCCTGGGTATCAGTGCCCAGGCTGGCAAAGGTTGAAGGGTCCTAAAATAGATATTTTTCAGTATATGTTGCACGTCCTGAAGTGCCACATCAGAATTTTCTTGAGGTCTCTAAGTCAAAATGTTCTCTCATTTGAAAGAGAGAGATTGTAGCAAAATCAGGCATCTTCTCCTTTACCACAGAGCTTCTAGTTAAGTTTGCATTTCCGGGAATTTTTAATATCATCAAGAAAGAAACCAAAGCATTTTAAGCCACAGTTGGGATTAGAGGCATTGCTGCAGTGACACTGGAAAGCAGGTGTCTAAATTACTGTGCTTGACGTCATGAAAAGCCAGATAGGAGGAAGTGCAAGCAGCAGGGGCGTACTCCTTCCAGTACCCAGCCAAACTGGGTTTTAGCAGAAAATAGGTGATGAGAAGAAAGAAGACGTGAACCACTGCAATGGAGATACACAGGAGAGGCAGGGCAGCCCCAAGCACACGTCTCATTGGCTCTTGACAGCTCTTCATCTTAATTTTGCATCTTATTACATACCTTTGGCAGGTTAATAAAATGAAAACAAGATAATTGTCAGGGCACAGCAAGGGCCAGCAGCTCCAGGAGCAGTGGCAGCTCCCTATGGGGCTCAGCAGGGCCCATCCCATTGTCCCAGCCAGGGAACAGGGCAGGCCAGGGGACGCCAGAGGAGGGGGACAGGGGTAGGCCAACAGTAGGCTGGGACATGGCCCATGGCCAGGCAGGGCCAGGCTGTGGGAAGCTGGAGACAAGGCACTACTGCAGCATCACTGGGGCAGGGACTGACGGTGCCAGGCAGCTGAGATGGGATCCCGGGATGGGCAGGGACATTGGGACTGTTGGTGCCCTTGGGTCCCTCACAGTTAAAGTTGTACTTGTACAAAGTTGGATAGATCCAGAGATACCCAGGAAAAATGCAAGGTCTTGTTCAGGAAAGCATGTACTGGTCTCGTAGTAAAATATGATCTCTGTTGTATATTCCAGAAACTCTGAAAAGAGGATAAAAACGTATTTAGCACATGTTCATTAAAATAAAAGGAACAAAACAAGTATGGACTTTTAAAAAAATATTTGGCTGGTTTTGAGGAAAAAAAATATGCTATTTTTCTAATTCATTGTTTCTCATCTTTATGTGTTGTTTTTCTCCAACTTTCTCTTGTTCATCTTAAAATCACTGGATTTGATAGGAAGCTTGTGTCCTCTGACCAGGCTCCTTGAAATGAACGTTTCTCATGAAAATTTTATTTTTGTGAAAATGTGAAATGGAAAAAGGTTTTCAAAAGAAGAAGTCTTTAAAAAAATAACACAGGAAAAAAATAATCTATTTTAAATAGCAATCTTTGAAATATCATCATTTTTTTTAAATTCAGTTTGGCCTGCAAGGAAATACATAGGACAGTTGAAGAGAAAAATCTCCCCGTGGTTGGTTTCCAGGTCTTACAGCAATATTCCCATTAAACACTGGAATGTTACCTTAAAGACGTGATGAGCTCTAAGACTGTTTTAGTCCTGATCTGGCCAGATCTCTCAAGGTCTTGCGAAGAGAGACAGAGAAAGAGACAGTTCTTTCCCACAGGGATGCTGAGCTGCAAGGGGAAGAAGGGTGGTTCTCCCAGCACTGACCGAGTGGTCCTCCATGCAATGGAGGATGCCCCTGGTCTATGCCCAGGTTCTTCACCTCACCAGTGGCTCTGGGAGTAAGGTCTGGGAGCACACAGTTGGGGCCAACTCAGGGACCTCTGCCGGGCACTCCCTTGCTTGAGTCACTTTGTCCTTGACAGCTTCCCTTGCATCACTGCCAACCCTGGCTGCTGTGACCACCAACCCATTTGCTTTCCCAGGCCATGACACGTGGTCATCTGCTCCTCCCGTGCTGCCAAAGGCATGCACAAACACTGCTTCACTTTGAGGAACATTGCAGCCACACGAGTGTGATGACTGTGCTGGCCTGGGCACTGGTAAGAGGAAATCTGGTTCTCCCTGGATTCCCCTGGCTAGAGCGCCTCTACTCCAGGAGGACTGGGGCACCACTCTGGTCCTTTCTGCTGCAGGGGTGTGTGGCCATGCCGCTGACCTTCCTGCCTGTCTTTACAGCTTCCAGCATGTGGTTGGATCTGGCCAGTGCCAGCACCACCAGCCAGACAGCATCATCCCACAGCTCCCTGGCTCCTGAGAAGAGCGGCTGGTCAGTCCAGGCTGGGACAGGAACTCCCCAGTGGGTCTCTGCAATGGACATACACCAGACCAACACCATCGCTGACTGAAGACCAGGTCACTGGCTTAACTTCTGGACAGTGGCACAACCAAGCATTTGACTACTTGTCACAAGAACTCCCCAGATGGGAATTTCAAACAGTCCTGAAGATTCCCCATGGCATCTCCTGCTTTGACTAGATCAATCCATAGGCACAATCTGTGTGTGTTGCCATGTCAATTGGCACGGTGGGTGGACATTCTGGCCATTCAGAAACTCCTTCGTGTGGTTCCTGCTGCAAACTGACCAAACTGTGCATAGATAAGATGTCCGTATAAACTGTTCGTGCAGATGCAGAAATGGTCACACAGGGCAGTCTTCTCTACATTGTTAAGATAGTTAGGAGATGTTTTGCATATAGTACAAGGGGTGATGGATTCTGTCTGTGCCAGAGTGGTCATGTAGGAGGGCTGGCCAGTTGGATATGGGAATTAAAATTACAAGTAACACAATAGTGAACACTATACGGCTTTTCCAGCTTGCTTAAAGTTTGGTATAAAATGCTTTTCCCTGACAAGTCTGTAATTTCTGAGGCATGCACTCCCTCCTAAAAATTGCTTTAAAAGCCCTGGTTATTTCAGAACCCCTTTTGCCTTTTAGACCAATGTCTTAGGCTGGCTTGGATAATGCCTATCCGTGTTAAGATGTACTTTACGCTGTCATAGTGTTTGGAAAACTGTTGCTTACCCACCAATCCTGCCTGCCATTGTGTGTCCGCCTCTGCCACAATCACTTCATTCCTTTTGAAATGCTTTCTTGGCACCTTGTGTAAGCTCTAGGCCTCCTGGTTTGCAAGCCAAGTTGCCACTTGGTTTCTGTTCAAACTGGCAGTTTGCCTTTTAACAGCTTCAAAAAGGAGATTTATACCCCCAAACCTTCTCAAATCCCTAGGCATATAATAAAGTCTTTTAAGAGAAGCAGTGGCGTAGACATGTCTACTGTCATGATGCTACTACACACATGTAAGGAATAAAACATTGGGCTAAACCGTGTTTCTTTTTGTTGAAAGCCATCTTCTGTGCCCATCCTCCTTTCCTGGGCTGCTCTGGGCCTGGGCAGATCAGGGCACCCTTCTGCCTCCTGCCTTCTCAGTCAGTCGCCAGAGCTTTTTGAAACTTTCTTTAAGGTCATTGACCTACAGATGAGGAAATATATACCTCACCAGCCCACACCCCCTTATGGCCTCACAGGTAGCTGTGATCACCCCACAGCCTTGGGTGAAGGCAGCAAATGGCTGTCCTTGTGTATGCCGCAGCCAGGGTGTCCTGCTCTGACGTACTTCCAGAAAATAAAAAGACTTCCAATGTATGAAAATACGAAGGTTTGTTTCCAACAAAGCATTTGGGATTCCATCTCCTAATGCAGGATTTTAGCTCCTTTGTAGAGGCTTCACACCAATGCCAGCAGTATCCCACTGAAAACAAGCAGCCTAAAAGCTTTACTGGATTTGGCCTAGCATTCCTGTTGGTTTCTTGTCCCATGGCTGTATTTTCCAATCAATTCTAATTTAAATGACTTTTTATTATCTTCATGGTAATTGCATGCTTACAATTGTAGTTTGCAAGAAGGAAGAACAAAATATTTCCCAGTAATGGCTACTCGGGGACTGTGAGAACAGCCTAAAAATATTCAGAGCATGTAAAAACACAAAGCTGTGAAAGATTTTTTTTTTAGTAAAATTAAAGGGATGAAGCTGAGAAAAGAAAAAATATAAGTCAGATGGTATCAGGAGGGATGTCCTGGCACTCCATTAAACTGCAAAATAATCTCCTTATGGAAGTGGTTGGAAGCATCATTAGCCCCAATCATCTAAAGCAAGACAAAGCAAAGCAATGAATGGAGCAAAGATCTTTGTGGCCACAGAGCACCACACTAAGCAGTTAATGAAATACCCTTATATTGGTGTTTCAGTTGAACTTTTGGAACTGGTGTAGTGGTCTATACTTCACCCATACCACATATGTCCATTATATACTCATTTGGAAAGGAGGAGGCTGGGCTACCTGAAGCAAGAGCAGAAGGACTTGCAAATGGAGGTCTTGCTTCATGCAGAACCACAGAGCAGCCATGAGGGGCAATTCTGAGGCTTTTGGCAGACATGAAGTATTTCCTTGTCACTTAGTAGCTTCAAGTCCCAGGGGCCTCTTTCAGGTGTCACAAAGTCCATTTTCCTCAGATGTGGCTGTCAAGCTTGCTGGAAAAGGCAGATTCAGAGGATATCAAGCAGAAACACCAGCTGTTAGATAAGGTCTGAACTGTCAACGAACAATCATTTCCGACAACACTGCTCAAGACCCCTGTCTGGTCACTTCAGGTAACTGAAGCGATGAGGTTTCCACTGTTTCTCCAGTGAAATTTTCTATTCAATACATTCCCTGTAAGGAATTGGTACTAATACTGATCCCAAGTTCTCCTTTGCTCAGATTGACTATTCAACCCCCAATTAAAATTCGTTATGTGACACAGTCGTCTGATTAACATCGCTGTTATGTAATTGGAGTAACTGAAAGAACTGATGCAAAGAGGATAAGGACATCATGTTATCCCATTTATGATAAGTCATCTCCTGATGCATCACAGTGTTGTCAGGCCCCTCCCAGAATGACCGTAGGCAAGAACTACCAGAAAGATTTTATGAGAACATCTCTCTGGCTGCCACCTCAGCAGCGTCTAAGGTGCAGATGCATCTCAACATCTGCTCCATGCTATCAGGCGACAAAGACGTATGAGATAGATAGCAGGCAATTAAAATGCAAACAGTTTATGAGTGGGAATACTAGTTCAGCTACATAGATCACTTTAGAAAGAAAGTTATTTTTCAAGGGAACAGAAACACTGTATAGTTAAGCAAACCATAAACTCCAGGGTTACCTTGAGAAGATGGATTGCTGAAATCAGTGTGTTTCAACATTAACCTTTTCCTTCTGGAAAGGTCAGTTCATGCCTCTATTTCACTGAACATGGGAGCTTAAGTGCTAGAATTAATGCACCTGAGGAGCAACCACCTCAGGAGAGGGCCTGTCAAATCTGTAACAACATAAACCAAGGGGATTTGTGTGTTTTTTCAGTCTGCCACATGCAGCTTTTACAGTCACTAGTATAATGCCCTTTTGGAAATCCCTTAGTGATAGCACACTTCATTTGTTCTACATTTAGGTTACCGCTTCTCAACAACTAATATGGGGGCAAAGTGGCTTTGTTTTTTTACCTACAGAAGTAAGCAGAGATATTACGGTACTGCAAGCAGCTCACACAGCTTCTCCCCATCTTATTCTTTCAGCAGCGTCCTAGATTTCTGGAGATGAACAAAGCGATGGCAGACTGGAGGCTTTTATTCCAAGATTTCTTCTGAAGTTTTGAAACGTATTTTCAACCTTGAATAAGCATTTCATTGTACCAATGGCCTACTAGGCAGATAACCCCCTGTTTCCTCACCTAGCATGGTTTTATTTTACGTCATTAGCTTATTGCTCCTATTAACAGCATCAAAATTCAGCAAACAACCCCCAGGTTTGCCAGCAATGATGTATTCATTGCCATTATGGTTTTGCACACATAAGAGGCTATACTTTTAAACCATAGTCTTTTATAGTCATATTGATGCTTGCAAACTGCTTACCCTAGTATAAAATATTCCATCTGATGATATAAAGAGTCTTTCGGAGAAATGTTCCCCTGTAAAGTGTAAGTTAGTCTTACAGGCATACTAGTCATTGAAATCACTGGTTGAGTTTCCAAGCATTTTTTTATTCCCATTGGACTTTTATGGCTTTCTAACCTAAGCCCTTACTCAGACACACAAGGCAGCACATAAAGTTAAAACAGCATGGGATGTGTAGGCTCAGGAGCACACTAATACCATCACTGTGCCATCCTCCGTTCTGCTGAGGCAAGTGCTTTCACTCTGTTCTCTGCAATGTCCCAGATGGGTCCATGGGATTTGTTGACACTGAATATGTTTTTTTGACTCATCTAAAAGGTTAAATCTTTTTAGTTAAAAGAAACAAACCTTCTAGTAAGCACATATTACTTTTGCCACTTGTGGGCTAGGTTATCCTTTGAAGAGTATGTTTAAGAAATCAGTATACTTCTAATATGCCACTCGCCTCCTAGATTCCGTAAGGATACATGAAAATCTCAGCTCTTTCTACAAGTATCAGAAGCCAGTAGGTGATAAAGAGTGAAGGACATTCCTAACAACAGCAGGCCTACAGTCCAAAATTCCTGTTATCTGCAGAAAAAAATCCTGGGCTTGTTAGAGCTATTCAAAAAGTTTGAGGTAAAAGTGACAGAGGCTGCGCATCAGGAAGAGTGGGTAATCTGAAATCCTTGGGAATTCCTCAGGAATACCAAGGAAGACACGGAAAGCAGTCTATGCTCCATCCATGGTGCCCTGCAGACAGACCAAAGAATCTCAGCACACAAGAGGAAGCTGTCTTGGGAATTGCGACTGCTTCTCATGAGTGGTGACAACAAGAACAAGAACTGGTTCTTTACCAGATTAGAAATTACAGCAGTGTCTCCCTTTTGATATGACTTGTTTAAGAAAATGCCTTCTCACCAGAGGAAAGCCCAGGCACAGGTAAATGAAAGCCCCGGTCATTTCAGAACAAGTTAGATTTTCACTTGTTCTGAGAAGTTAAAAAAAGAAATCAGTTAACTAAGAGGGAGATAATGGTCTTCTTTCTTGACTCCAGCTTGCATTACCACACAAACAAGTTCTTAAGTCAAGATATTTTAAGGTCGGAATAAGCATTAAGATATGATTAAGGCTCTGTCTGAAACCTGAAGGCAAAGTTAGAGCAGAGTTATTTGGGGGAAGCAGGAGAAAAAAGTATAAAAAGAAGGACTCTAAATGAGTCAGAGGGCAGAAAGATGTCTGACCATGTGTGTTTAAAAATATGCCAACTGCACACAAGGAAAAATTTGTTGTTAAAAAAAATTGTACACGCAGTAGCTGGAAACAGTTTATTAACTCTGGGTTCTCACTGGACAAGTAAACTAAATAATTCAAAGCACTTTCACAGCTACTGAACTGATTATGAGCCTAGATTGCTGATCTCGCATATGGTTCAGAGAAATATGCACCAGTACATATCATTATCACCTTCAATTCTAACTCTCTTACAGTTACAGCAGTTTGGGAATGTTCAGTGTGAAAATTAAGTTCCTTACAAAAGCAGAGCTGGTAAGATTCTGGCTTTATATTTGATTCTTCACTTTTCAGCCACTACTGCCCTTATTTCTAATTATCTCGCATTACAGAACTACCAAAGGCATCCAGAGGCAACTGGAAATCCACCATGCTGAGCACTGTACAGACAGCTAGAGACACTCCCTGTCCCAAGCAGCAGGAGAAACAGCAGCAAACTTCTAAAAGGTAAGAAAATAGCCACTGTTTAAGAATGTTTTTCAGGGCTGGAGTGCTGATAGATTATGTGTTATA
>RSEF01000002.1:71141411-71165002 GCA_003993805.1 Himantopus leucocephalus | reverse complement strand
TTCCGCCCCTGCCCCCTTAAAAAAAAAAAAAAACCAACCCAAGAGAGAAGTCCTTATTTGAGATAAAGGAGTTTTGTAATTTATTAGTGTTCTTACTAAAGAACAAAGTTTTTAGTGTAGCATAGACACTTTGTAATTATTCCTTCCTTGCCGAAAGTTCATTTGATCCTATTGTGTCCATATTCCACTGTAACAGGTTGTGTACTATTCTGAACTGCACCAGGGAACTGCTGCTGTTATATGCTACAATCTGGTGTGGGAAGCTATTTGTAAGCCATTAAAAATCCAAATGGAGTTGAAGTGCGGGCATACATTTTCCTGCCATGGAATTAAGATGCAAAACAAAGACCTTGTCTTCAGATAAGCCATTCACCAAATCCCCAGTTTATGCTGAAAGCTGAAAGAGGAAAACAACTGAATGACCTCCTGCCTCTTATAGCTCAAAACACATTTATGAAAGTGACTTAATTCTTCAGGCACTCTCTGTAACCTATTTTGTTCAGCACCGGAGCCACATTTTTCAAAGGGCTTAATATCTTTCTTGACCAGCTTTTGAAATGGGAAGTGCAGACCAAACTCCCTTTCTGCTGAAGTCAGAAGCAGAATCCCACTTCTTCAGCCAGCAAGTGCATAACTGTGGTTCCCACTAGCAGTGTGAGTACTTCAGGAAATAGTATTCATGTCCCACATAAGTGACCCCTTTGTTTCTCGGCCACATTGACTGTATATGTCACAGCAGCTTCTTACACAATACAAGCAAAGAGTGTATTATAACTGCATGAAAATATCATCTTGTCTTCACTTCAGACAAGGATCTCTTGTGTGTGTTTCCTTTGGCTTTTTCTCGTTAGTGAGGAGATGAAAATCTCAGGCATCTCATAGCTCATTATTAATACATAGTCATTCTCTGCTGCTCGCAAGGGAGGTGGAGAGATTGACAGCAGGCCCCTGAGACAGCAGCCTGATTATACAACCCCTGTACGTAGACAATTCCTAGTTACTGCTTAGAAGAAAGAACCAGTTACAGTTATTACCAATATTTGCTAGGCACCAGTAGCATTTGTGGTGCTCTACAAGGCAAATGCTGTCCTACTTTATCCTGAAGAACAACGGGTGTCAAAAGACTCTTTTGAAGATGCAGAGATAGTGACAACTTACAATGTTCCCATCCATTTCCTTTTTGCTTTCCACTTTTTATCCTATCATTAAAGGACCTGTAAATAATAATAGAACGGTGAGGGCAGGATAGTGACTATAGCTCTGATGAAATGCGCTTTGAGGAAGAGTTTGAATGAGAAAAAGGAAGTACCTACAGGGTGGGAGCTAACATAACAGCAAGTAAACATGAGGGAGAGCAAATGAAAGGAGCACTGGCGTTTGCAGGGGGGACTATAAAAAAGGAACTAAAGTCAGAAATTTGGCTTGGTGAATTGTTGGGATGAAGCGTTTGATCACAGAATAGAGAGCGGGAAGACTCAGTGAGACAAAAACATGACTTAATTGTCAGGCAGGAGAAGGTGGTTGTATGAGCTGCATTTCTGACAGACCAGTAGGGAACAATAAGGATATGTAGAAGGTGGGGGAAGGTTAGAGGTTATCATCTGACAATACTCAAGATGAAAAAGTAGGATTATTATGGTATTACTCTTATGTATTTACGGACATGAAGCATTAAAATGCATTTAGGACATGAATAGGAGGAGCCACCAGACAAATGAAGGAGGGGAAGGAAGTAGTTTGGTCATGCTAGCACACATCACTGGGGATGGAAACAGACCAGGAAAAGACCAGGAACAAAAGCTGTTAGGAGAAAAGAAGGTAAGTTGATCGGAAAAGCTTGTGACAGAGCCTTTCCATCTTCTTCTTGAAGTCAGTAACACTTGTGACATTTGGAGAAAGAACGGCAACAAGAAGGCTTAGGGAAGGAAATGAAAGTCTCAAAGAGGGACTTGATGGGAGCAGTGAGACTCCTGCTTGAGAAAGATTTGAAAAGACTCTTGGAAATAATTCAGTACAGACAGTCTCTCTGGCTCCTGAAATGCCCTTCCAAGACATTCAGTGGTGGAAGAAGCAGAAGGAAGATGTGACCTGTGGTTGGGTGTGTGTCACTCAAGTGCAAAGGAGAGAGTTACAAAGTAGAGCCTAAAGAATTAACTTGAGCACCTGTGAAAGCAAGAGGAGGAGCAGGTAGTAAGGAGACATGGAGCTGCAGGGATGCTATAGACATGCTGATAATTTAGAGGGTATAGCAGAATGGACAAGGAAAGGGGAAAGGCACAAGGAGGCCTAAAAGAGCAAAGGGTGGTGACCACTGAAAATTTTAACAATGAACAGTTGGATAAGGGACGATTAGGCATCTATATTCAGTTCATTTTCTCAGCAGAACATCTATCATGTTCACACATGCTCAGGGTTCTTGGTAAGTAAGAAGATGCCACATTGATGCAACTTTGAGTTTAATAAAAAAGGAAAGGTAGTGAAAACAAAAGTAGTTTACAAAGCTGTATTTACCCAGAGATAAGGATAAATATAGTGTATTCTGGTATCCTAGCTGAGAGGGTGCATGGTTAATCTATTACTTTCCATTTTTCAGACTTAGACAAGGGTCAGCACTTGCTCAAAGTACCAAAGCATCAGTATTAGATGCAATCAGAAGACAAGCTCATGCATTTATTTAGATTCATTCCTTATTTTATCATGCACAATGCTTCCTTGAGTAATCTACAGGGCAGTATTTAGCAGATGCCACCTCGGCTGAAATCAGCAAGTGTGGGATCCACTATTTATAGTATCTCAGGTACTTCAACCTGTGGTTTCTGGACCCCTGAGGAGACATGGATTACTTCTAAGGGGCCTGCCAAAGCAAGTCTACGATTAGTAAGTTCAGGTTTGCCGTACAGGATCTGTATCTTCAGTGAAAAACTTTAAGGAATTTGTAAATTAAAAAGGCATGTCCAACTACATAGTTGTTTTCAGTTCCTTCTCTCCCCAGATCTTGTGGCTGACCTAGAGAAATATTACAGAAAGATAATTAAGCATGCAATAGCTTCCCCTCTTCTTGAGTTTTGTGAAGATTGTCCTTCTTTCCCTTCCAACCCCAAGGGCATTCCATGCTGTTTAGAAAGTTTTTCTTCAAAGATAGAGTAATCTGCATGTAAGATCCTAAGGATGACATGTATATCCGAGGTCTCTCCATTCTAGAAATAGGCCACATGCTGTACTCACGTGTAGTCAAGTGACTCAATTTTTTTATAATGAGACTATCACGGTGGAGGATAAAGAAAGGATTTATGCTTTATTTCCCAAAGAAATGGGTAACTACTCCTTTTTCTTTCCAAAAGTGCTAGTGTTACCAGCATTTATCCTAGTCCTTTATAGAATTCTCTCACTTCAGTAATTCCAAGGTTGGTTTTGACACAGAATGAACTGAAACAGGACACTGGCACTTGCTTTCAGAAAAGAGGAAGGTTACCTTAACCATACTAATTAGTGTTCTAGTACCTCCTTTATTTTCAAACTATTAGTTTGCATAAGAAGAAGGACAGAGGGAGAAGGTTTGCAGATATATTCTTTCACATTCTTTCACATCAAAGGATACATCTCAGATCAACTCTACAAGTTACTTTTATCCACTTACAGCAACCTTCCCTGTTGGTTTCCTGTTCCCTATGGTAACACTATGTCAAAGATACTCAATATTCATTACTTGCTGCAGTCCTTAATTTGTACCTGCTATCTTCAGAGGTCTCAGTTGGCTGTCTGTCTCAAAGGATGGGTTTTTAACATGGGCTAATATGTGAACATCCTTGCAGATGCAGGACTGGACATAACTACTTACATAGGTCCTACCATTTATGTATATACAGCAGTGTATGTAGGTCCTACCATTTATGTATATACAGCAGTGTATGTTTGCTGTCACAGGCAAGAGTGCAATGGAAGTTCACCTATACATGATGAACTCCTCCCTTGTTTGGCTTTTCACTTTTGTTCTTCAATGGCAGTGTGGGCAACTAACTTGCAATACACAACTTCTGCAAAGGGAAGAAAAAAGTATATTAATACTCTGAGAACCATAATAAAAACTGGAGTTTTCATTTGACTGTTAATTTCTACATGGTATTCTGCAAGCAAGCAGGAGCTCATTCTTCTTGCTCCAAGCCAAGTAGAAGCCATTAGTTTCTCAGCAGGACATACCTTGAGCTCAGCGTCACATTATTAAATCTATACAACTTCTAGGGGCCTTGCAGTTTGAGCAAAGTGAGCTTGTACCTGCCTTCAAAACACAAGAGAAATACACTCTTTTTGTCTGTGGGCAGAGCTACTGTATCCTTGTTTCTCTGATTATCAGAAAAGGACATATACTACTTTTCCTCAGAGCAGTAAGAAAAACAAATACAGGTAAGTTGCTTCAAAAAATTAGTATGTATTTCAAGATTAAGAGTTAGATCTTTTTATTATGCCATACAATTTCCCTTATTATTTCCACAGATAGCATTCTCACTTTATACTCCAAACTTGCCAGTCTTTGAGCATAAACTTATTGCTCTTTCTTCTTAAAATACACAGCAATAGGAGACAGCAAATACAGGTGTGTAACCTTTGTTGAGGAACATGCAATTTGCTGTACACGCCTAACAAACAAGAGGGATTTCCCCAAATGCCTAACAAACAACACTGGGTTGTACAAAACAATTCTATATCCTCTAATCTTGGAGCACTCTCCGAAACTGCACTTTCGACCTGAAGGCTATTAACAAGCATTTAAAGGAAACAGGAATATGTAGGAGCCAAGATCAAGTAGATGGATCGACACTAAAGGGAAGAAGGGGGTCATATTTAATGTAGTTCACATTAGTTGTTCCAAGTATAACTTCAAACAGTATCACCTTTTTTATCACCTACTAACTTAGAAATGAAAATAAAATCCTTTTGATTTTGTATGAAAGACAATACATCTATCATATCTTTGTCATGCAGTACAAACCAGCTTCCCAATGACACTCTGCAGTAACTTATTTCTGCTTTTTCCATTCAAAGGGAATTAAAATGTCACATTTAACTTCTTGTGGGTAAAAGTGCATGAGCTATTGGAAAATCAGGGAAGTCTGTTGGTGACTGTAGAAAGTTCTAAGAGTGTTTGCCTATGTTTAAGAGGTCCACCGTGTTCTACAGATAATGCCAAGACCTTGTAAGAGGACTCTACTGTCCTTGTGTTCAGGGATTACTCAGAGCTGCTTCTGCTCCACAGAGGGCACTGCAAGCAGTGGTAAACCATGGCATCTTTGAAAAAGGATGTTCCTCAGAGTGACATGCAGAGAATGTTCTGTCTGGGTGACAGTCATACTGCCATTTTCAAAGTCAGAAAAACCCCATACACTTCCTCCAAGCCTTCAATTTCTGCCTTTGGAATCTAACCAGCATACTCTATAATAGGGATGACTATTGGCAGCATGGCGGCTGCATCTGTGTCCTGGGATGAAGGTGGTCAGTAAGGCATCCAAATAGAGGAGACTGCTGTGTACAGCTGGTTATAGATCTAGTTTAGTCTGTCAGGATTTGTTAGGACACAGCTATACTGATTTGACTGCTAAACATCTACCCAACTACAGCAAAGTTGCATCAGAGATCTATAACACAGAAAATCTTTTGGAAAACAAAGAAAGAAAAAAACCAATTTGAGTAAATCTGAGTGCTTCAGACACTTGCCCGTAAGTTGACTGCAAGCGACAAAACAGATGCAGTCCCCTAAAACAGTAAGTCTGTGGAACCAAAGGCAATCAGTACAGCATGGGCCAACCAAAAATGACACACAGCCAGATCTGCTAGTCACTAACAAGGAAGAGCTAGTTGGAGGTATGGTAATCAATAGTAGCTTTGGAACAGTGACGTTCAAGATCCTGACAGGTGTCAGGAACAACAGTAGCAGAGCACTCATGTGGACCTCAGGTGAGCAGACTTCAGTTTATTCAGGGGACTGTAAGTGGATTCCCATGGGAAGCAACTCTGAAGGGCCAAGGATCTCTGGGAAGCTGGTAGGTCTTCAAGGACAGCATCCTCCAAGTGCAAGAATGATCCACCCCGATACTCAGGAAGATAAGTAGATGCTTCATGAGACTCTCTTGGCTAAGCAGAGAACTTGAGAAGAAGCTCCAGTGTGAAAAGCCAGTATACAGGAGGTGGAAGCAGGGATAGGCTATAAAGAATGAATATAGAAATATTTACTGAGCATGCAGTCAACACTAGGAAAGCCAAAGCTTACCTAAAGTTGACACCTGTAAGGGGTGTCAAGGGCAACAAGTGCCCTTAGTACTAAAAGGACAAACAGGGAAACTGTGGGACCATTGTTACATGGGGTGTGTGACAGCAGGCACAGATATGGCTGAATTACTCAATGTCTTCTTTGCCTCAGTCCTCACAAACAAGATTTCCCAGGCTTCTCTGTTTAGAAAAAAGGATAAGAACTACCAGCAGAAGACAAGAATCACTTGAGAGAACTTGCCCCATAAAAGACCATAGAGTACCTGGCAGCCTACATCCATGGGTAGTCAGGAAACTGGCTAAAATCCTGGCAGGGCCACTCTCAATCATCTTTGAAGGTCATAGAAACCAGGGGAGACCCCAGGTGGCTGGAGAAAGGCAAATGATGCATGTCTCTTCAGGAGAGGCCAAAAGCAGAATCCAGAGAACAACCAGCCAATAAACCTCACTTTGGTCCCTCAGAAAAATCATGAAACAAGTCCTCTTGACACACATTTCTGGGCACTTTGGGGAGAAGAAAGTGAGAAGAAACAGTCTGGATTGAACAAGAGTCATGTCTGACCAATCTGATTGCCTTCTGTGCTGCAGTGACTGGATCTGTGGACAAACAGGAGAGCAATGGCTGACATTTACCTCAACTTTAGCAAGGCTTTTGACACTGTCTCCTACTTGCACCCAAGTTAGGATGTTATAGTCTGGATGGGTGAACAAACTGGTTGGATGATTAGGCTCAGAGGATAGTGATTAATGTGAGGCTGGTGGCTAGTGCAGTACTGTGGGGGTCAATCCTGAGACCTATCCTGTTTGAGATCTTTGTAAACAACCTAGAGGAGTGGATGGAGGGCACACTGGCAAGTTTGCATATAACACCAAACTTGGTGGGGAAGGGGAGGAGGATGGTCCTCCCTTAAGCAGGATAGTCCTGCTTGAGGGCAGAGCTGCCATTCACAGGGGGCCTATACAGACTGGAGGAATGAATGGGCTGACAACAACCTTATGAAATTCAAGAGGTACAAATCCAAAGTCCTTCCCCTGGGAAGGAAGAGACCCAGCATCAAGACGGAGCGGGAACTGACTGGCTGGGAAGCAGCTCTGGTGAGAAGAACCTGGGGATTGTGATGAGCAGTGAGCCGAATGTGACCCAGCTGCATGCCTGGCAGCAAGGAATGCCAACAGCATCCTGGACTGTACAAAAGATAGACGTGCCCACTGCTCAGTACTCATTAGATCACATTTAGATATTGTGTCCAGTTTTAGACCCCTCAATACAGGAAAGATATTGATAACCTGGAGCAAGTTCAGCAGAGAGCTACAAGATGGTTGGGGGCTGGAACACTTGCTCTATGAGGAGAGACTGAGAGATCAGGTCTTGTTCAGCCTGGAGAAGGTATGACTTCGGGGGAACATAATGGCAGCCTGACAGTACCTACAAGGGGTTTATCAAGAAGATCAAGCCAGGCTCTTCACAGTNGACCGGCTATAAGGAAAAGCATTTTCCCTGACGAGGACAGTCAAGCAAGGGAACACATTGCTCACAAAGGCTGTGCAGTCTCCAGCCTTGGAGATTTCCAACACCCAACTGGTTAAAACTCTGAGCAATCTGGTCTGATCCCATAGCTGGCCCTGCTTTGAGCAGGAGGTTGGACTAGGGACCTCCTGTATTATATGATTGTCTCAACATGACAACTAGTCCAGCCTCTGCAGTATCATAAATCCTGAGGAGTACTGTGACTTCTTCCTTTCCATTGTCTTTTTAGATAATGAGAACACTTTAATAGGACTTGCATGGAAATGAAAGGAAGAAGCCAGATCTCAGTAAGTATCTGACACCATCCTATGCCCTTTAGAGCCATGCAGCCAACTAGCCTCCCAGACACCCAGCTTGCTAGATGTGAAGGGATCTGTGAAGTTAACCACAAACAGCTGCTGTATCTACAACAAGGAAGGCAAAACAAATAATCTGCAGCTTTTTATTGCAGTGGTATTAATACTTTTATTTCCACTTGCAATAAAGTTGCTAATATCAGCAAAATTTATTCTAGATAATAAGACTATGCAAATATCTTTATAAATCAAGTGTAGTGCTTGGATTCCTGGCAGTTGGCCAGTAAAACAAGTGTAAAAACAAGTTTGGCTATTTCTGTATTAACCACTGATGGTTATGCCTCTCTCCTGGACCATCAAGCTAGAAGATTACCCTTCACTGTATGTTTCTCTGTGTGGGACAAAGTCTAGCAATGGAGCTGCATTTACAGGCAATAGAATATGTAAATGGTATGCACTGCAATTAAATAGATGTCCATTCTTCTGAGCAAGGTCCATTTAGGAATGTCCTGCTGGCTTTAGAAAAGGACTGTAGTTCATAGGTTCCTGATTGAAACAATAAACAAACCGTGTGAGTGGTAAAGTTAGCTGGAGGAACAAACACAGAAGATTTGTTCAGTGACTTAAATTAGGACTTAGAATTATCTCAACAATTTACATAACGTTTGCTGTGCATGAATCCATTGCCTGTGGTGTTTAATATTGCATGTATGATTTGGCAGATCCAGTGCAACTTTACAGTTAAGCAAGGACACAACAGATGACAACTCTCCACGAAGCAAAAAAAGTGATAGCTGTATTCACATGTTGCAGATGTAGTGAAATGGATCTGGGTTTTAGTAATTATTTATTTATCTGCATGTGGGATCGTTTTGCCTGCTTTGCAGATTTTGGTTTGGGGTTTTTATCTTGTTTTAGTTTTGTACATAGGTCGCTATTGACTAAGTAAGAACCTAATATTTGCAATGTACTGAGTGCATCACTTCATGTTTTGGAGTCCGATACCAATTGCTTCCTGTAACACAGTGACAGTAACAAGGAGCAATTTGAGACGCTGATACTGTTCAAATCAAAACAGGAAAGATTATAACCTTGCAGATAAAAGGGCACACAAAACTGTATGTGTCTTTTGTCCATGTAATTTTAACTCTCTGCATTCATTATGACAGATTCTGAATACTTGAACTGGGGAACATGCCCTACACAGAAATCTGTGGTTAGAAAAGAGCCTTGCCAGAGAGCATTTCAGAGCTATCATACCACCCTGCTATACCTTTGCCAAGAAGACTCAAGGAAGCACTTAGCACTTGAAAGACTTGCAAAGGGTGCCCTTTGATGACAGGCACATTACAGATATAATTCTTGCTCTGTGCAGTCATCAAAAACCATTTCAAGCGCTGAGATCTATAGTTCTGCTTTCTGCTACGTTTCGTGCCATCAGCAAAACCCACCCCAAAAAATTAGAAAGCAAAACCCCAAACTAAACAACTCCCCCCAGAGGATCTGGGTCAAGAACTTTCTTGTTGCCAAGTATCAACTTTGTCCTGACTGCAGGGCAGCAGGGGGGGAAAAAAGCTCTATATGCAATCTATCCATCTAATACATAGATGGAGATATGACTTCTGGAAGTCCCAGAAGGTGCAGATATGGCATATGGGCATGTACTGGCCCCTTTGAGCATTGCTTGCCATCAGTGATAATAGGGTTAGTTAAACACACTCTGCTGAAGAAATAAACTGCATTTTCTATTCAAGTGCCTGAGCAGCACGCAGCCAGTCATATTAGTACTGAAGGAAGAGCCTAAGGTTTAATTTCTAGGAATGTTGTCTGTATAACAGCAGCTATGTCAGAGGGGCAATATCTAGTTTACACAACGTATCCTTGAACTATTAAGCTGCAGGCAAATCAAAATTAATTACAAGTGTGTCTTGGCTGCACAGAGACAGAAATGCTGCAGCCCAGTAGTGAAGGAAGAAAAGCCAAACAGGGCACTGGTGAACATTTAACAAGAGTTTATATTTTGAAATGCATGGGGTACATCACTGGGAGGGACAGCATCGAGCATCTTTCCCCTTAATTTGGGGTACTTCTGTTACTGAGACTGAAATAAATGTTTCGCTTCTGTATTTTTTGAACATAAAACTATAGTGCATTTTCATAGCTGAGGATGACAATTACCTTTTTGGCTTTACCAGTCTTATTCCAGGCTACAAATAGGCTCACCTTGTCATTGTGAATATCCTTTGCCCTCCTCCCACCCCAACTGTTTATTCAACTGTGACAGCATTTTGGGATAGCATTATCAAAAGGCTGGGATAAATTTCACTGTGATTTAACTTGGCACAGCCTTTTAAGTGAAAGCATTTGCTACTACAGACCCTGATAACAGCACCCCTAGGTACAATACCCTATTCCAGAAGATCTGTGTTAAACATTATGAATTCCAAAATAGTTACCTCCTCTGGAACAAAATCATTAAGCTGAGTAGCCTGACTTAATTAGACTTAAATGTCATCAGTGATTCACTCTGTTTTAATAAACTCATCTGTTTTCATGTCACTTCTGTAATTTATGCCATAAAAAGCCAGTCATGTTGTTCCGATGCCTCAGGAGCACAGCTAGAAGCTATTTGAAAACCTTTCAGGGCTACCTTCTCAAAGGTTTCACACCACTGTAACAGATGCAAACAGTGTCTGTGAAGGTAGAGCCTTTTCAGGGAAAGGCATCACAGAGTGCTTTGTGGCTTCCAGAAAATTTAGAGCAACAACGTAAAAAAAAAAGAGTGCAAGCACATTGGAGGAGGAACTCTGTTGAGAAATCTGCTTTGCTACAGAGCTCTGACAGCAAGTAGAGTAAGAAGCAGAAAACATAAAGAAATGGGTGTTTATGGGAAAATTATTTCAAAATGGTAAGTATAAAAATTTGCCTGGCAGCTTAACAGGTTCACTGTCTTCCCTAATTCTTTTGGAAAGAAGTGCCAGACCTGTGGGTCAGAGTCAAAGAATGGGCTTTCTTCAACACATACACTCTATTCACCCTGACCTTTCATTCTACGTGGACATTAAAGTTGCCTTAGGAAATCTGTGTAAAGCTATTACGTGCATTCAGTCCACTGGTAATTTAAAAGTTAATATATAGTTAATATATGACTGACTTACCAATATACTCCAAGTACACTTTTACCTGTGGGAGGGCAGGAAAGAAGCTATGATAAGGATCTCAATTCTGCGCATTGAACTGAATAGTGCACAGATAACCATCCTAAAGGGAATTTAAGCGCTCTGCCGTGGAACTGCATGTGATAACCTCCAAAGCACAACTCCTAGAAACATGCTCTTGAGCTCTCCCCACGTTTAGATTAAAATCAGGAAGCATTATTTTTACAAGAATAGAGTATAACAAAAAGAGAAAAAGTATTCTTTAAAGATATTCCCCTTTGATGATGGACAGGGGACAGAACATATATAAACAACTACAGGTTACCTAAGTTTCATAAGGTTTGTACTTACTACTGTGATGGATCCAGTCTAGGAATAGAGTTTACCAGACAGGAAGCCTGCCCCAATCTACTTCAAAGCACAGCTGGGAGTAAACAGGTATGCTAATGAAGAAATTACATATGCTACTCATTTACCAGCTCCCAGAAGAGCCTTAATAGCAGAAGTTGATTACAAATGCAGCATCAAGAAGGTCCTATACCTGATTAAACACATTTGTGGGTACGGCACTCCTTTCTGTGCTAGAAGCAAACAGGACAGGCAATATACAGCCAAAATTAATTGTAATGCATCTACTGGTCAGATTAACAGGACCAAATGCTCACCCTGGTTGGTCACATTTCTACTTAGAGACTGAAAGCCACTACTTGATATCATCTGCGATTAAAGAAAAAAAAATACAATTAAATGAGCATACAAATACCCTAGGTATATTTTGTTTGTTTGATCTTTTTCCTCTACAAATATGGAACAGATTTGTGTGCATGAGTTAGCGATGATTGGATATTGCTGAAATTGTGTTTGCTTTCCATTTGGTTTGAAGCAGCTTCATTGGAACCAGGTTTGTTTATTTACCTGGTGTCTCTACAACTAGTGTCTGACACTCAGTTATCAGGGATTCATGCTCACATCTCTTATTGGAAGCTCCATTCTCCTAATTGTTGCTGTAAGCAGGACAACACAAGAGGTGGTTTCGCCTCCAGGTTTTTTCAGCTGGGTCTGGTATCAGCCATGTTTTATTACACCCTGTAAGACTGTTATCTCTTTGATTGTCCTTCCTAAGACTTACAGTTTCTTTTTCTTTTTTCTTTTTTTTTTCCCCTTTCACGTACACTCACACACACAGGGTACATTTAAAGGAATACGTTGATCTTAATGACCTCTCAAAATTTATCCTGGGGCTAATCAGAGGCTTGCTGTGTTGTGTTGGCTAAATCTATCATGGTATTGAATAATTCACAGCCTGCCTTAAAGGCTCCAGACTAGGTGATTTACCCCATATTAATGGGATGCTTTTGCATTTTAATAGGCTTATGTTAATGTTTTACAAAATAATAAAGCACGCTTCTGAGCTCTCTAGTGACAAGGGATGATGCTATGAGCCATATAATTCTAGCAAAGGACAGCCAATAATATCAGATTTATGAGTGTTGCTTCAGCAGGTGTCGCAAGCTTGGGCCAGACCAAACCATTTTGTTGAGTCTTACCCCTATTCTGATTGCACAAGTGGCTTTTCCCAACCTGTCTGACACTTTAATGAAAGTAGTCAGGCATAAGAGAAAAGGTAGGGCATTCTGAAAGCAGAACTAAGCTTTCCAAAGCTGTTTTAGTGCAGAGGTTTTATATCCCTTTGAGAAGAGACCTAGAAGAGAACAAAAGGGATTTCATCGCTCTGAGGCTGGAATTTCAGAGAGCAGCGCTCATGAGTGGGGTCATATTTTCCCATTTGAGAGGGAGACAGCCTGTCAGCAGAGCTCAACGTGTTAAGCATATGTTGGGTGTTGAGAATCGTAAAATGCAGGCCAGGTCATGTGAACACTCACACGCCTTCCCTTCAGCTGTACCTTACCTTACTATCTCAGCTGCTCAACAGGTCACACATGTGCTTTTACTAGCCTCTCAGGAGAAGAAATGAATGGCATTTATATCTTAAAATCTGCTTGTGTGTTTGCCATGAGAAAAGAGCTGCAAAGGGGAAGCTACAATGTCTCTTCAATATCTGCTTTATATACTTCACCGGTAATGATGTATCTGCACAGGATGGAAACAAAAGGGTAAATACTTCAGCCCTGGACCTTCTGGTAGACGGCAAGGTGGCAAATGAACTTCAGTTCTGCTAAATGCAGCCTAATGCATATGGGAGGGAGGGGGAAGCTGAACTTCTTACCTATCTGACATTGGCCAACTCAAGCTTTTGAGAATGGGGCTTGCTGACAGGTTCCATGGAGGGTGGTGGCTCTCCATCTTCATACAAGGAAAGGCAGGAGAAGAGGGAAAAAAAAAAAAGACAAAGAAATGGGAATAGGGAATGGACAACAGTACAGAAACACAACATAAATCAGAGTGTGAGGCATTATGTGGATTGCAGTCTGAAGTACAATTTCCAATCACTGACAGGCAAAACAATTGCATTTACTGATTTCAAAAATAAATTTTTGTTCCAAAAGGCCAAAAAGCACAATTTTATTTTCCTCATGTGATTTTGTGTTTCATAATTCTTCTGACAGGAAGAAGGGGGGCAGCATTTAACAGACTAAGCCATCTAGAAATGCTAAGATTTTGAATGCTCAGGTGCTCACCTAGAAAACAGAAAATTATTTTTTAACGTGTGTTTTCCCATCTCACAGCAAAGATCCGAGCCTTCATTTCACATACTCCAACCCAGTTCCTCAAATGCTAAGGTATAGAAGCCATCCTAGCATAATGAATATGCAATGCACTATGGAACATCTGCTGTTGGTTTTTAAATGGACTGCAAGCAATTATGGAATTCACCTGGGATATAAGAGACCCAGGTTTTCATTCAGTGTTAATTTAGACAACCATGGTAGCCTCTGGCTTACTGGCTGTTCTGGGGTGGGGCTGCTTGTTTCCAGAAAATTCATTCTGCACCTGAGAGATTTTCATGACAGCTGAATGTTTTGTTAAGACATGTCAATGTTAACAGCAGGAGCAAAATGACCACCGGTTCTTCTGGACACTTCTAAAAAGATATTACAGAATTATTTTTCACACCACATGCAATTTAACTGCAGAGGCCATGGCTGCGGTTCAAAAACCAATGATATAAAAAGTGACTGAACACTTAAAAGGATAACAATACCATCTGGAATTTAAATGATTGCTATTAATACACAAGCTGGAAGAAACACTAAACTGCATGCTTGAGAGTTTAAGCCAATCTTTGCTACCAGATATTTGAAGGAGATCTATTGCAGATTATCCTATCACTGCCTAATTTAGGGTTTCATTAATCTGCATTGGAGCATCTGGTGCAGTCAGACAGGAAACTGAAGTACCTTCAGAACTTTAGAGAATTAAGTCATGTATGTGGGTGATTGAGAATGTTGTTAACATACATGCCTGAGATAAAATATCTACATTTGAAAATGTTTCCCATAACATATATCTATCACCGTAATCAAGTGCCCACATAGGACCATTCAGGTTCAATGCCATGCTGAATCACAGAGAAGAACCAAAACCAACCTCAACAGAGATGCTATTCCATCTCCCAAGTTCTGAGGAGGATATGTGTAAAACATTCCTGATGAATGTAGTCTAACCAACTCTTTAAAACTTCCTAAACAAGCAACTGCATAACAATGTTAAGCAGTCCATTTTCAGTGCTTCATAATTTCAGTGCTGGAAAGTTTTACCCGATGTCCAGTAAGCAGCAGACTTTATGTCTCCTCTCCTCTCCTCTCCTCTCCTCCAGATGTTGCCTTATGTTCAGCATATGACATACTAGATCTGCTAGGTCCTTTTCTGCAGAGCTGTTAGTAACACCCAGATCTATTCTGTGCTTATGCACCTGATTCTTCTTGTGTAAGACTAGAACTTTTCCTTGTCCTTACTCAGCTGCATCCCATTTTTTCACGTTACTCTGCAGTTTGTCAAGATCTTTCCAAATTCTTATCTTTTCTCCAGTTTCTCAGTAGACCCTCTTAGCGCTGTGTTATCTGCAAATCGAATAACTACAGTTTCTAGCCTGTTGTGCAGGTCCATGGCAAAATCCTCCATATCAATATGGACACCTTATAAATGCTAGGGTGAAATAAAAATCTTCGGAGTTGAGTCAGCACTTTCTTAGAAACTGCAATCAAACAAGCACCAAATTGAAATCTAGAAACACAGAGTTTTTCATTCTTTTGCTCATTAAGTACTTGTTTGTTACAGTTAACAATCTAAAAAACCCCAAGCATTCATCTCATTCTAAAATCAAACTGAGATAATATCAGGAGTAAATGACATATTTCTGTTTTAGCACTAGTCAACTTAAACATCAGTCATACAAAAACAGATTAACAGCTGAAACAAGTTGCCTTCACGGAATAAATGAAGCAGGAAGCCTGTTATTTCCTCACTCAATCTTTTGCATATAGTATATGTATTGTAAGTATAACCCATGAATTTCAAGCTCTGCAGAATTTAAATGCATCCATATCTTGCAAAAGGAGTCTTAAAACTTACTCTCAAGACACTGATTATTCTGGAGCATGAGTCATTTGGGAGTGTATTAGATAAGAACAACCTGCAGTGAGGAGTAATATTTGGGGAAGAAATTTTTTTCCATAGTCCAAAGTCTTTTTTATCTATTCTAATATCAAACTTTATGGAACCAGCTCTTCTCCTCATGGTAAATACATTTTTATGGTATTACCTAACACATCTCTGACTTTGGAAAAAAATAATCATCTATTTTCTACTCTTAGATAGGAAATTACAGCAGAACCAGTTATTTCCCTGAAAGATTAAACATTTCTGAAGTGCAGCCATTGCATATCATTGCTATAATTTGGCCACTCGAAAATCCTCTTCACCAAGTTGCATAGAAAGAGTGTTATATGCTTCAGATAGAGTTTCGTATGTTAGTAGAAGAGCAACCATCTTTCTGAAAGAAAAATCACAACAATGGAAGTTCAAGAACATAAGCGAAAATGTTCTTACTGGATCTTGTGCGCCTCATGCTCAGAACATGAGTAAGAACTTCTGTGTGTCTTTACAAGTTCTCTTCAAGGCTAAAAGTATATTTGGCGTCTCCATATTATGGGAGATTCTTAATACTCCTCTGCTTTGCAGGACTTCTCAAATGTCTTTTTCAGTACTTCAAGACTTAAATGAGAGATCCTGAATAAGTGGAAAGCATGATGATGACAATTTTTTTTTAATATCTCAACAATGATGATTTATTACTACTCTTCACTCAATTTCTTAGCCAAAGCACTTGATAGTCTCATTCAATCATCTGTATGGTAAAATTCCTTATTTACAAAAATAAAAGACTTATCCTGATTAAATTGTCTCCCTTTAAACAAAGATGAACAATTTTCACTGTGGGTCTTCAACACTTAGCTGAAACATAACCACGCAGATGTCAAGAAATGGTAAGAAGCATCTTAAGAAGCTACTTAAATGATGAGTGGCTTTGCGTAGTTTTAAAATTTGCATCTTTTCCATTCTGAGTGGCAACAGAGTGGAGTCTTACTCTTGTTGCATGGATATGTTGTAACCAATCTGTTTTTCACAGGGCTGTCCAAAGGAAAAATGACAAATTAATTCATTAGAAGCTTTATGGAAGACAATGCCTAAAATAGGTTCACCAATTATTACAACTACATTGCTCCACATCATCAGCAACACTTGCCTGAGAACCTGAAGAGATCTCGCTCTATACCATTACAAAGCAGAAGGGCTTTTAGCTGTAATACCCTTGGATAGTTGTGATGGTCAGGTATCTACAGTCTGTCTTACACAGAGGAGCTGAAGCCATGCCTGGCATTTTTAAGTGCTACCAAAACCCAAAAAAACAATTATAACGGCTTTTAATACTCTCTGAGTTGTCACTTCAGGGCAGGGATTGTTTTTGTGCTTACAGTACACCTAATAAAACAAGGCCACAATTTAATTAAAAGGTCAAAGAGCTTTTAAAATTGAAATAACAAAAAATAACTGCTATAGTAATGTATTTCACAGAACCAGCCTGCAAATCCCTAAAAACTTGGCTGGAATGGCTGAGCCAGTACAGAGCAGGTGATAATTAATGTCTTATGTATGCCAAAGTCACATTAGGACTTAGAGCAAATCTTCTTGCTGCAGCTTTAGCTCAGTATTTCTTTACCTATTCAACATGGACCGAGAGTACAGATCATTCTTTTTCTTCCTGAAGCAGCCTTTTATGTAATAGAAGACTGTTAATTCAACTCTGTTCAGTCTTCTGGTTTTTACTGTCAGTAATACCAATTCACTCAGTCTTTCTTTGAAGGTCATGTGTTGTAGACTTCTGCTCATTTGCATTGCTATCCCCCAATATACATCTAAAGTGCTCGTTTTGTTCTTGAAGTCTATTTTGACTTCTTGAGGTCTATTTTCTTGACCTAGCAGGAATATTGCAGCATACTGTTAAATATACAAGGTTTCCAGAAAGCTGACAAAATACATCCTGTTAAAAAGTTGAGCAGCAAATAGGGAGCTAGAGGAATGATAGTCCATAGCAGTGCCGAGAGCACTGTTTGCTAATGTTAACGTATTAACAAGTGCATGCTTGCGTGAGAACTGGCAGGTAAACATCCTGTCTGCTGTGAACAATTTCAAACCTCCTAGGGGCAGCGGAGATAAGAAACCAACACTTCTACCCCAAAAGCAGACTCCAGTCAATTCAGCTGAATAGGTAGATGTCATCTCTCCAGTGCTGCATCAGTTCAGTACCCGCTATAATGAAATGAGTCATCCTGTCACCTCTTCCTACTCCTAATGCTGTCAGAAAATTGCAACAGCTTAAGTAGCTCAGGAAAGAGTCTCTTTCTGCTGTTTCGTAAACTTAACCCACTAAGAATCCACGGTTATGGAAGAAGAGCACAAACTGAAGGCTTCCTAGCAATATTTCAGTTAATACCAGAGGGAATGACTGTTATTTCCCAGAGAAGAAAATGTGAACCAAGCTTAGCGAGATAAAATGAGCCTGGAGAGGGTTAATAAAAGTCGTTCCAGAGAGATTGCAAGCAATTTTATAAACAACATTGTTGATTGCATGCCTACTGGACAAGTTATTACAGCGAAAGATGTCTGAGGAGAGGAAATGAACTGAAGATTGAGACTGGTTTGTACACATTTGAAAAAAAACTGTCACAGTGAAAAAACAGCATGCCAGTCTGCTTTCAAATATGTAATCAGCGCAGTTTGGTTTGTTGATGATAGAGAGGTAAGTGGATAGCCATGTTCAGGTTAGCACAAGTGACTGTGAAGTGATTAATACTTAAGATATCTGAAGCAGAGTAACTAGAAGTGCAAGATGTAATTAAGAAAATAAAGAACATGAATAGTAATGCTCTTCGCACCTGGTGAGAAAGAGCACATTGTTGACATGATGCGATAGCTACAGATGGTAACTGAAGTGGGAAATGCGTGAGAGGTAGCGATAAAATATAAGGATTTGTAGGACTCTTCTGAAGAAGACCTGATTTTCAAAGGTGCTTTCGAGTCAGGAGTATGCAACCTTGTAAGTCAATTGGAGAAGGTGGGGGATGAAATTTTGTTTGTTAATCACAAATACATTAATGGTAACAAATGGGAACTCACTTGTTATTTAATCAGAGTATCACTGCTCTACTATAAGGGTTTACTTTAAGACTATGTTAGGTAGTTCTCTTGTCTTAAAAAACTAATTAGCAGTAAACCTTAACTTCTCTCATACTTCACAACTTAGGCAGATTTTTATTGAAGTATAGGTAAATAAATTGAAATAATGAGCACATTTAATGAAGAACTTAAATTGTCTGAGAAATTATATCCTAAGCTGCATGGGCTTTTTGCTTAGGTAACACAAGCCAAAACCAAGGAAACAGTTCACGTGCAACACCTATCAATGCATCCAATGACGCAATATATGTATCACTACCAAGTAACATTGGGGGTTCCCTATTCACCATGTCTCTACAATTCTGCTTCAGTTTTGCTTGCAGTTAACAAGTTATTATTTAATAACAAACTCAATCACAAAAGAATACATAAATGCCTACTCATATGTTTGTTAGAAGAAAAGGTTCTGATCTTTTTGCCATTCATGAAGGATTAAGCAACAACCTCGATAGAGCAGTAGCCACTGCTTTCATGTCTGAGATTGGTGGCATTAATAAGGTCTCTAGACAGCAAACTGCCTAAAAACAATTGCTGGTATAATGCAGTTGCCTTCAGCAGTGCTTCCACCACCATCTCAATTAGCCACCAACTCAATTATCTCCCTCATGTATTCAAGTGTCTGACGAGCAAACAGCCCTGAAGCACGTATCACATCCCATGCTTCCTCTTTCTTTTTCCAAATACCATCTAGACCTAAGTATGACAGAGTAGGATGTTGTGGGTGTTCCCTTCTCAGGGAAGGGGTTATGTGCTCAGAGGAGAAATCATGAAACTTGAATCCATTTTTTCCTGGAAAGTGAATATTTTGGTATTTTCATGGACTACCTGCTTCTTCACACAGGATTCTTAATACCAATCTCTCATCCTTGACCGTACAGCAAGCCATGCTCCCATTTGCTCCTGGCTGCACAGCACATATCATCTCAGGGGCAAGAAACACATATGTCTTGGAAAAACATCCTTTGGGCATGCATTTGGTGCTCTACACCCACAGCACTTCTAACCACCTGAGAGAAATGAAGCTTTTGTGTTTGTACCTATGGAAAGATCTTATCTACACCACTTGCTCTGCTATGGAGGCAGAAACTAACCTGTAGGGTCTGACCCTCTTCTCAGTAAACCAAAATGGCAACATTCAGCTCTACTGCTTTTACAGCTCAGGATGAAATAAGTTATCCTGCAGCAAAACCAAGAAGAGATATTGGAGTAAGGAGATTGTGTATGACTTTTTGATCTCAAGAGCTGCTATACTATGTGACTGGGGAAAGAAGAGGGGAATTTCAGGAAACAAAGACTAAGATAAAGGAAATCAGATAGCAAGTTAATGTCAGTATTTTTTGGTTTATTTCAATATGGGAATTTAAATTGATGACTTCCTGGGCTGCAGATTAAAAGGTTAGAAAGGATGCAGATAATCTTTCATGCAGAGCATGTTGGAGGCTTGGAATTCACTCTCCAGTATTTGACATAGCAGTTTTAATCCTCATGTTAGCTCTTGGGAACTGTCTGACCAAAGGTAAATAGCCAGCTTGTCTCTTAATTGGCATCTGGATAACAATTTACAGTAACCATATGTTCGTGCTTAAAGTATGTATACTACTTTCTGGATGGGACGCTGGAGCAGATTTAAATACATTTTACTGAATGAAATTAAACAAATGCTTTTAGCAAACTATAAAATTAGTTAAATAAGTTCAGCATAATCAGATAACTTTTCTAATTGATCATACACTAGAAATTATTTTTCTGCTTAGCCAAATCTGCATTTATATGTTCCAGGCACCAACCTCAGCAGTAAATAAGTACTACTACATAAATGTCCATTTTCATTTTGCACTTATCAAAATATTTTCTCCAATATTTTTAGAATACTCCAGTGCCAACTTTTCTTAAGAGATACAAGAAATACTTTCACACATGGATGTAACTTACACCATAACTGCTGAAAACTAATATGAACATTCTAAAAATGTTTAGTCCCCACTTCTTCAAAATCAGATCTCAAAATGACACTATTCATAAAGACCTTCAATATTGGATTTGGGGCTCCATCCAGACTCAATAAATAAATTAAAATCTTATTCTCAGTCTACCACCATTACTAGTAAAGAAACATAAACTGGTTGGTGTGAACCGTATTGGTATCTTTTCCATAAGAAATACAAAAACATATCTTGATTTTGCTAAATCACTGTTCATTACAGTGTAGCTGTAGTTGTGTGACTTGCACTACTAGAGAAATAAAAACTCCAGGTCTTGCCTAACAAGGTGATTTATCCAACAATTGTACATGGGTTAGAAAGGAAAGACCTTGGTTTTCTCCCTTTCCTCATGATTATATAGATCCTTCCCCTGACACCATCTGGCTGGTATGCATTGGATTCATTCATTTTATTTGGACAGCAGTGGTCCCAACAACTAACATGCTCATAAACCCTCTGGTATGAGTATATTATAGCACTGGATTTATAAGCAGGACTTGAAATTTTTTGTATTATGAAGTGAAAGTACGGAGTAGCCACTAGTTAGCTGAAACCAGAAAGGTTTTTCACCAAGCAAAATTCATAGTGTAATCCCCACTTACTTCAGGAAGACAAAATTCAGCAGGGACATAGTAAGAGTTATGAGAAATCTGTATTTACAACCAAACCCACTGAAATTACATTCTTGCTGCCTTTATAGTAGGAATCAAGTAAGCAAAGATAGAAACTGTGGATAAAAATATTCCTATGAATTTGAAAGTCGGTGACTATGATTCATAATTACTAATCACTTCTTTAACCTGTATCCCTGTATTCTTTTTAAGGACTAAGGGTAACAATAGTTTCTAGTGTTTCTTGCTTCCTATTCTTTCACCAGATTAGCAACTGAAAGACATCTCTCTCATTTTAATTGGCCAAAAAGTGAACCATGAAGATTAACCACCAAATACTTTTTCCAGATTTTAAGAAAGTAGGGTTAAGAAACAGAAGAAAAATTAAATAAGAGGAGGGGGAGTATAAAGTAATGTTTAATGCCTTTGGCATTATTTCCTTTAGCCGTGAATGCTAAGTGATGCTTCAAACTGAGATCACAGCTGAGCAGACAGAAAAGGCAAATATCATTTTGTCTGTGAAGTTCTCGGAAAGATGAACCTGTCAAGAGGTAGAGAAATAGGTCACATGAAAGTTAATGGAAAGTAATAAATGGAATACATTGGGCCACAATGCTTCATCTCAATTAAAAGTTCACATGCTGAATGCCATTTAAATTGACAGATACCCAGCTCTTATCAGCCTGCTTATTTATAGTCTTTGCATTTATAAAGGCTGTTGTTTATTCCGCTGGGTAGCCTCTGGAATCCTCCTGTTCCATTTCTTAGACAAGAATAATTGAAGTGTAAAGTAGTGAAATGCCATGATTCATAGGAAAATGTTTCATGGGAGAATGTTTCTCTATTACAGATGTTCAGGTGCTTCAGAATAAACTGATGTTAGAGAAAGACTGGATTTTTCCTTCTAGCAGTGTCCAGCACTAGACTGACACGAACTAACCATTGCTCTTTGACCATAGCAAGTGATGACGTTGCAGATCCAACACCCCTTTTTAGCAGTTCAAGACAAAAAAGAGTGGTATTGGAAGACAATATAGGGAACGTCATACCTATATGAAATGCTGCACTGCTGCACCCCAGCTTCTCACACAGAGGTGTGATGAGAATAATGAACTTGCTGAAAGTGCTTTACTATGCTAATTGGTGGGTTACAGCTTTATCCTTGCATTGCTTTGTTGTAAGACGTGGATAATAGTTTATAGAGATGACTCGAGCCACTTGTAGATGAGACAAAGCTTTGTAGATTTTGTATGGGAGGGATGACCTAAAGCTGAAGGTGAGACACAGAAAGATACCATAGGTACTACTAAAACTGGGAACGTGACTGCAGCAAGCTGAGGAAAAAAAAAGTTAGGCATCAGAAAAGTGCACTTTTTGAGTTGTGTGTGAACTCTCTCATTCTCTCCAGGTCAGGTGTCTGACTTAAAGCTCCATGTTTAAGTACTACATCCCTCTTCTTAGGTTAAGCACTTCACAAAACTCACTTGTCTCAGGGTGATAGCGGGAGACGTTGCCTACAAAATCGCTCGCTAGTTCTTAAACTTGCTCAGGAAATGAGACCTCTGGTGTGTAGCCCTCCTTCAGTGCCAGGAGCTCAACCACATTTCCTCCAACTCCACAGTAAATGCCTGCATTGCATAACAGTTGCAGAGCACCTTTCACTTCCCATGTTTTAGCTGTGCCACTGAGCTGCCTAGACTGCCAGAGGCAGCTAGCAAGAGGGACCCTGATGTTCCAGGAATGGCCGCCACTACCAGGTGGGAGGGATGAGTATGGATCTCTGTTTTGTGATAAACCGATGGATGCCAGAATGCCACAAGCACACAGAATACAACAGAAACACACAGGGTGTTTAGCAGCATTACTGACTGAGCGCAGAGCTGAGACAGGTATTAATCACTTCCTTGCTCAGACTGGGAGAGTAGTGTGCATGTGCAGAAGCCTAAACATGGGCACCAAACACTTCCACTGCCAAAGTGTTATTGGGATGGTGCATTTTAGGCAAAGATGTTTCTTAGTTAAACTGATTATGTTTTAGCTCCTTTTCCCAGGGCTTT
>RSEF01000002.1:71094752-71107915 GCA_003993805.1 Himantopus leucocephalus | reverse complement strand
AAAAAAAAGGAACCAGGTTTACTCACTCTAGAAACAAAAAAGATCACGCTAAACATGTGAGCTGAGAACTTAAGGAGCTTGCAGAATCTCCTTCCTTTGAAGTTCCTAAGAACCAGTTAAACAAAACTCCACATAGTGTATTCATAATTCACCACAGCCCTTAAGCATAGCATGTGCTTTTAGAAGTCTCTTCCACTCCTGTATTTCTAGGATTACTGTGACTGTTAACACTATCTCAACACATTTCTTTTCCCAGATTCTACACAGAGATGGCAATGAAATTGTACAAGACAGCAGTCTTTGAATTGTTTCTTCTTAACTGCAAAAGAAGCAATGGAGTCCAAAAGTGTTTACTCACTGTGAATTATTAGAGCCTCCACTGACAAAAACAGTCACAAGAAAATTGAAAATATGTACCACAAAAAATTCTTATGTCTTCTCAAAGGAAAGGTGAAAATTAAAGGTTAAAACACCTACCTTGTTTTCAGAAAATGTTAATTCCCCTAACATATATATTACCTAAGGCCAGATTGCACAGATTTTGTCAGCATTTGTAATGCATGTCTGTGAATACATCAAAAAAAACTTGATTCAAGTTCTTCCCCTCTTAGTCTGGAGAGCTAACTACCCAGCAAAGTCTCTACTTTCAGGCATTGTTGTTAGGCCAAGCAAGACAAAAATACTGTCAAAATGTCATATGCTCTTTTACTGAACTTCATACGCAGTCTGCCATGAAAACAGTGTTTCTGACCTCAAGACGAGGTGAGCTACAGCAGTTTTGATACTTGGAATGATCAACACAATCATTTTTCTTTTAACAGGCATGTAGCTCTTAAGTTGTATTAAGGTCACAGAGCAATACTGGTTTCCAATAAGCCACATCAGAAACAACACACATTCTTCTAAATGCACAGAAGCACAGAATGAATGCGATTATGGTGTCAGTTTTCCCGTTGATTGAATGTACCTTGAACCACTCTGAGAATACTTCTGCAGGATTGAATGACACACCCAACAGTCCCCCTCTGCACACACGCTCCTTGTAACAAATTACTTCACTGCTCTCCACCTTTTTTTTTAATTTTAAACAAAACTGAATTGGTTAACAAATAAAATTTTTAACTTTGAAATCTCGGCTGCTTTCTTTAAAAATTCAAGTCTCAATTAAAAGGAAATTTAAGATTTGCCAGATTCATCTAAAAACTGGGTCCATGTCTCTCAAATATTAACTGAAAACATACAGGGTGGTGGGAGACTGTCTTCCTGTTACTGTGACTGTAAACACAGTCATCCAGAAAGAACCGTCCAATTGTTCTGAAAAGGTCTGATTCCACTTAAACTGTCTCAAGATTAGTTCAATGACTCGTAACAGTTGTTATTTGAACAGATAATACCAAGAAGCTTAATTAAAACTTTTCACTGCATTATTTACTATTTGTAATAACTAACGGCCCTTTTTTTTGTCATTCTTTTTAAGAACTACTAATATCTATACAAGCCTGGCAGTCTCCAAATAAAACAGCAGTAGACCACATAAACAAACTTACAGTTCAACTACCTGCTCAGCAAGGACTTTGAAACACTATCACCTACCCCTTACTCCAAGAACCCTGCAGCCCCGGGGAGACCCAGTGCTTTTGTTTTCCATACTTTTTTTTTTTAAGATTTTTGTTGCAAAGCCCGATTGCCTGAGTTCATTCCAACGCTACTTTCGCTGATCTCAAAACCATTAAGGCGAGGGTCCCGACCTGCCAAGGAGCTTACTGCGGTTTATTACAAAGCCTCTAGCTGCAGCTTCAGGGATCCAAATGCGTCTCAAAACTCTGTCCTTGAAGCGGCCCGGGCTTTGAACGCCGTTCAGTCCGGCGTTACTCGCACTCCGGGAACGCAAAAACCCGGGTGCCGGCTCTCCTCAGCAGCCCCACGGCGCCCCTTACTTCGTGAGGCGACTGGTGCCCGTTACACGGCCCGCCACCGCCACTGCCTCCTGGCGCGAGGCCCTGGCCGGAACCGAGGGGGTAGGCCTTCCGCTGGGCGCGAGGGCGGCGATTAATCGTCACTGNGGGGGGGGGGGGGGGGGGGGGGGGGGGGGGGGGGGGGGGGGGGGGGGGGGGGGGGGGAGGGGGGGGGGGATCTGAGCCCCGCTCCGCGCCTCGCCCCTCCGGTCCGGCGCTGGCCTCCGCAGCCGGAGAAGGCCGGGACGATGCTGGAGACGCTGCGGGAGCGGTTGCTGAGCGTCCAGCAGGACCTCACCGCCGGGTGAGTGGCGCCCCCGGCCCGACCCGGCGGAGCTGGTGGGGGCGGGGGGAACGGGAGAGGGACCCGCACCCCGCGGCCGGGCGGGGAGGGGAAAGCAGGTGACCGGGGGCTGAGGGGAGGGGGGGAGGAGGTGGGGGCTGGCCCGGGGGGTGGGAGGAAGAGGAGGAGACTGCGGAGGCGGCACCCCCGCCGGGGCCCTTCCCTCTCGCCGCGGCCGCCCGCTGGCGGCGGTGTCCCGCTCGGTGCCGGGACGGGCTGGCAATGCGGCCCCGGGGTCTAATCCACACCCCCACCCCCGGTCCTTCCCGCCGGGGTTGGGAGGCTCATGGCGGGCAGCTAGCGAGCACCGGCAGCTGCGCGGCAGCCGGCAGCTGCGGTCGGGAGCTGAGGGGAGGAGGTGCCGTGGGGTTCGGGAGGCAGCTGCAGTCGCGGGGGTGGGAGGGAGAGAGAGAGAGACAGAGAGAGAGACAGAGACACACTGCTGCTGTGAGAGACTGAGGGAGCGAGATGTGAATGGGGTCAATTAACGCGCTTGAATTTTTTATGATGTAACTGCCCTTCAGGGTTTTATAGATTAACGTACTTGCGTAAAGAGCATCGTTGTACTCTATTCGGCGTATGAAAAGCTTTTCTTTCCTTGGAAGATGAGTTACTGTCACTTGGGGAAAAGAAGAGCAGAAGTGGAAGGAGCAGTCCCTTGCCTACATTAAAAAGTAGAAGGGTATTCTTCCTACATTGCCTCACAAGGTTTTTTGGAAAGGCCCTGTATCAATGCTGTTCTTAGTACAAGCAGGTGGTGCAAATGAGCATTGCTGGAAAGTCAGTAGATGGCCAGAGAACAAGGTCATGTCTGTGCTGCAAAACTGTTGGCTCATAATGAGCCACAGGAGAGTATCGTGTTGTAATCAATTACTTTTAGAAACCGTGTGGTCTTTGGCCATGTTAAGGCTTCCTTATAATACCCCTGTCATAAATATTTATATATAGTGATGGATGTGTATATACTACAGAAACTTAAATACTTTAAAATGGCTCATTTGCACCAGTATATGATGGTCCAGAGAAATTGATAGAATAAGCTACCAATCAACCAGATAAATTGTTTATATGTTATCTGTCTCAACAAACAGTAACTGACTATTAAAATGTCTTAAGAATACAGACAAAGACATTGCTTTATTGCTGTCTGTGTTTCTGTTTTGCTGTTATTTTTAGAAACTCTCACAGGGTTTTATGCATCAGTACAGTACAGTGTAAGGTTCTTTTGAAAAAGGATTTTTTCACATGATGAAAGAGGACAACGGAAAGGTCATAACATGCTGGGTCCGGTGGTCCTTTAACTCTGTATCTTCGTGTATTGCTGCAGTGGAGTCAATGTTTCCATGTAACCTCCAATTTACCTTCTTCCTTGTATTGCAGTGTTTTCTTCTGTTTTGAGAACAGTCTGATTTCATCATTTCCATCTTGTTGTTTTAGCAGCTCCATTAATGTGCCCTTCTTGGAGTGTCCCTTCTTTAAGTTGTTTTTTTAATCTGGGATATATTCTTTGTTGCCATTGGGAACGTCTATCTTGGAGCCATAGTAGCGGAGGCTGTGGGGAGCATCGGGTTGTTTCCTGTAGTGTCCCCATGGATTCATGCCAGAACATGACTTGCCCCGTTTTGCCCCTTTTCCCTTCCTAGACAGTGCAACTGCAATACCATAGTGGTTTATATTACCATGTTCCCTACCCTACCAAAATGGTAATAGAAGTCATTTTATACTGTTAGGACTTTAGCTCAAAATGGTCAAATCCCAGAGAAAGTATTTCAGCTGTCAAGAATGCTGGGCCAGTTGTGCCCAACTTGTTAACTACACATGAATAGTTGCAAAGTGGAATAGTTGGATTTCTTGAAACATAGAGAGGGAGAAGCTTTTCCAGGGCTTCTGAGGAAAGAATATCCCTTCCAAAGGAATAGGAGAATGCTTATGTACAGCTGAAAAAGATTAAAACTGGGGTTGTGTAATCTACAGAAAGAGCAGTTTAGGGTTATTAGCCATTTCTGTGCACAAAGAAATGAGCTCCCCTTTTCCCTGCTCAGCTGTGTCTCCTGTCTATTTCTGCGTATCCTGTGAGTGAGGTATCTAGATTTTGACCCATTTACCTGCAAGCAGTCTTCTGCAGGAGGAGGAAAAAAACCCAAAACCAATAGTGAGCTGTGTTTGTCTGTGTGAGGGCAGTAATTTGTGCACTTCTGACAGCTTGAGTGGTGTGGCTCACAGTGCCTCTACTTTGTACAGAGAGCACGGCTGAAAGGGAGCCAATATTGTGTAGTCTAGTGATAAATCCTTTAACCTTTACTTCTAACTGCCTGGCAGATATTCTAGTAAGAGAACTGGTAGTTATGACCCAACATTTCCCTGTATGCAGAGGAGTACTGCTGTTGCAGGCGGGGGTGCGTACTGGGGAACATGACAGAGGAGCAGGTCAAATTGCAGAGCTTCCTGCAACAGTGTTGTTCTTCAGTGTGCTGTGGTTCTTGCTACTTGACTATTATGAACAGCTCTCTAACAGGGAGTAGAGAACTGCCTTAGCACGTCTTTTCTCAAATCGCTAGCCACCTATTTTGCTGTAGAGCTTTGAGGTTTCTTCTTTGAGTTCCTGGAAATTGGTGGTGGTGAAGACTGGAGGAGTGATTGGGATTACCCTAGAAGCAGCCTGAATAACTATATATTAGGGTGCTTCTCAGTCACTGGGTCACTCAGAATTACATATCTCCGTGTCACATCTGGGGGATATCTATCTCATAGTTCATTTCAATCTTGCTTGTGTCCGTGTGTCCTTTATTTCTTCCTAACCCTTGCTGTTCTGGATGGCGGGGACTCCAAAGAGCATAGAGGCTGAGGGCATCCATCATCTTCGTGGTCAGAGAATAGCAGGAGGTTTTGGTTCTCACTCTGCCATGCCAATCTGACTAGCGTGTATGGGTTGACTGAAAAAGAGTGAAGAGTGGAAAAGAGTTCTGTGGTGTGTGTGGGGAGGTCATTTGTTGTTGGTTGGGGTTTTGTATTTGTTGTTTGTTTGTTGNTGGGGGGGGGGGGGGGGAGGTGTTTTTTAGCAGAAAGATACCAGTCAGTTTGGAATTCGCAATAGGTGAAACAAGCCTCAGATGTGCTCAGTAACAGCACACTGTGGTGGTGCTGCTGGAGATCCTGATAGTTGGTGGAAGAAAAGTTGTGCTTGTGCTAGTTTTGTGTTGGCAGACTTGTGGCAAGTGGGAAATGTCTCTGTGACTGTCACACTTTTCCTTTGCACATGTGCCTTCTTGTAAAGGGTGTTCTTCAGAATTGCATTGATTATTTCTATGCAGATCTTTAATACCTGTCTGCTAAGGAAACAGTATTGAGAACTGGATGACTTGGATATATATGTAGCTCCCATTAAACTTTTCATACCAAATTGCTTGATGCACTTGTGGAAAAAAATCTCATAATTTAGAAGTAGTGTATGTGGAAGTAATTTCATAGGACAGTCTCCACAAAACTAAGTGAAGTTTGATTTATTTGTGAAATAAGCTGAAACAAAATTAACTGTAATAGACTGGAATTAACATGTGTTCAAACAAGTTGTTCTCTGTTTTTGGTGTTGGAAATGTCTGATGGTTTTGTTTTGATTTATAGGTTGAAGACTTTGGGTGACAAATCAAGAGAAGCAAAAAAAAGCAGGCAGAGGTACTTCAGAACATCTTAATGTATAGTATTGATCTAGAATGTTCTTGTTAAAGAAAAATTTGGAAGTGGCTTATATATATCTATAAGCCAGTTACAAAAACATTTGCATATAATTTTACAGAATGTTCTTTTGATAACAGAAAAGCTTAACCCTAATATTCAGGAAATACTTTGCTTAATAGAACTTTGATTGATAGGCCTAAGTATTTTCTGATGACCATCAATCAATTTATGAATGACTATTTAAATTATGTGAATATTCAATGTTATTGTAGTACTTTATAAAAGATTCAGGTTGCAGTACACTGAAATGTAATATTTACAATCTCTGTGAATCTCATACTAAAATTGTAATTCAGGTTTTTTTAGTGCAAGAACAGAAATATGAGCCTTTATATTGTGGAAAATATATGGATAATGGAGTACTTCAATTATCTGTTTTCAGCTCTGTTGCAAGAAGATTTAAGACTTGTGGTGGGTGTTTTATCCTCTGTGTTTTAGTATATTGTTCATTCTTTCAATCAGTGTAAACTATAGGGAAAGACTACTTAACATCTGTAAATGACACATGTGAATGTTGCTTCTTCAAATAAGTTCAGATGTCCTTTAGTGTAAAGCATGTTCTTACTAAAACACAGTGTGTAGACAGAAATTAGTTTTAAAAGAAGCCCTGAACAAAAAAGTAAGGCATCTGAAATAAACTCTATTAAGCTCTGAAGCTTGGTGTTTTGGATGAAAAGTTGTTGTGTTTTTTTAACAGAAGACTGGTTATATTGGTAAGACACAGAAACTAAACTAAGAATGGGTGAAGGTTTGAATAAAACTATTTTAGGCAGCTGCCGCCTTTGTATCTTTCCAGTCCATACTATTTTGGTTCATCTGATGTACTGTAAATATCCATCACTTTTTCAGAAAAGCACGGGACAAACCAACTGGATCATCACAAACAGGGGAATGCCAGTGTGACTTCTGCTGTGCTGATAAAGTTCTGGGACAAATACAGCTTAGCTTGATTGTAAGGATGGCTGAGAGTTTGTGTATCAGGATGAGAGGAGAGGCTAGTAAGGGTGCTGTTGCGATGGGAGTTTGTTACTGACCATCTGATCAGGGAGTAAATGATGTCTTCTCTAAACAACTTGAGGAATTCTCTGTATCGTTAAAACCCCATTCATGTGGGGGCCTTTAACTTCCTTGACATCTGCTGAAAGGACAGCACAGCAGGATGCAGTCAAGAAGAGTTCTGGAGGGTGTCGGGGATAGCTTTTTGATACCCTCCTCATAACTTCTTTGGCATGCAGGAATAGCGTTAGGAAAGCCAGAGCTGACCTGCAATTGACACTTACAAGAGATGTCAAGAACAAGAAGAGCTTCTGGCCCTGCATTGGTAATAAAAGGCTGAACAAAGAAAATGTGGTATTGTTGATAAATGGGGTGGATGATGGAGTGACAGCAAATGTAGATGCCGTTGAGGTACTCGATGCCTTTGTTGCTTCAGTCCTCACAGACAAGGTCTCCCAGTCCTCTGTGCTTAGTGAAAGGAAGAGACTGATCAGTAGTGGATGAAGATCAGTTTGGGGAACTCAACATATAAAAGCCCATAGGACCATATGGGCCAAGAGGTAGTTCATGAAGTTCAAGAGGTACAAATCCAAAGTCTTTCCCTGTGAAGAAAGGATCCCCTGCAACAATACAGACTGGGGCTGACTGACTAGCCGGGGAGCAGCTTTGCTGAAATGATCCTGGGAGTCTGGGGAGACAGCAAGCTGAATGTCAGCCAGCAGCATGCCTGGCAGCAAGGAAAGCAACACCTTCCTGGGCTGTATGAGCAGGACCACAGGCAGGGGGATTGAGGGAGGTGATTATCACCCGCACTGAGCACTCCTTAAACCCCATCTAGCAACTGGTTTGGGCCCCTGATGTAAAAAAGACATTGATAACCTGGAGCAAGTTTAGTGGAGGGCCACCAAGATGGTTTGGGTTGGAACTCTCTGCATATCAGGTTATCAAGGAGGTAGAGCCAAACTCTTGACACTGATGCGTGGTGGCAACACAAAAGGCAATAGGCGTAAGTTGAAACAAGAGATATTCAGACAGGAAAAGGCTATAAGGAAAAGCTTTTTCCTCATGAGGGCAATCAAGCAGTGGAACAGGTTGCTCACAGAGCCTGTGAAGTTTCTGTTCTCTGAGGTTTTCAAGTTGCAACTGGACAGAGCCCTGAGCTAGCTGGTCTGATCCTATAGCTGGTCCTGCTTTGAACAGGAGGTTGCACTAGAGACAGCCTGAGGTCCCTTCCCACCTCACTGATTCTATCACTTTTCCCTTGGTTTAAGGCAAAAAAAAAGTTTCATTTATGGTATTTGTTTTTTTCCATTCAAATTGTTTGGATGACAATGCAAAACAGTCTATTCTGGTAATCTTCCAAGAGACAAATAAATCTTGGATGACATCAAGATCTTCTCATAATACATCCTTAAAAGTGCTACATTGTTAATTTTCTTTAACTTGTGATAAGTTGCCTTTATATTTTGAGCTGTTATTAATGAAAAATGTATACATTCAATAGGAGATCATTAGAGCATTAAACTGGCAAAGCTTCTTTAGCTTAGTATTTATTTTTAATGTAGAATACATTAAGTGCAATATCTTTATTGAGAAACATAAAAAACTTGTGCAGTAGTGTTATTTTCAGAATGTTTCTGTCCTGTTTTAAGTTAAAAGAATGTTCATCCTGCATGTTTGTTAACTGTACTAAGAAATTATCTCATAAAAGTTGTTTTTAGTGGACACAGTCAAAAAGAAGAATGGACTGCCTTTAAATAACAAGGGGAAAAAAACAATCCTAGCTTTGGAGTATTCTTGTAAGGTACACTGTGTAATGCATTTTGAATCAGAAGTGACAAAATGTTTGTGAAAGTCAATGGTAGGGAATGTTTCTGTGCTCAGTATATCTGTCAAATGCAGATGTGTGTGCACACATATTTTATAACAGCCTTCTATTCATTAACAACATTTGTATAATTACCATTTGTTTTATAGAACTGTTCAGTCTTTGCCAGAGTTTTCTGCTGGACTGGAATTACTGAGCAGGTATGACCTTTCATTTCTTTATTAGTGTCTGCTTCCTATAATTTCAGAAATAACTTTATTAGGTTAAGAAAATGAGAAGAAAACAAAGGTGTTACTAATAGCTTTTTTTGGATGTTCTGCTGTGAGTAGAGTGGCGGTGGTTACCAAATTATAAATATGTTTAAAGCTTGCCCATTCCTTAAGTGCTGTTATATTAATGAAACAGAAGTTCTGGAGGAAAAGCAACATTTGAAAGATGACTTAAGTTCAAGGTCTCATGCACAGGGATGAATGAGACCAGTGCTGAGGCCCAGCCTTTGGTTTTAATTTGATGTTTTATAACTTTTACATATTTCATATATTTTCATTCTGTTGTAATAGAGACAGTATGCCTTTCATTGCCATGAAAAAATGTGTATTTAATCACATTTTTTCAGAGTAACAGATTCTATTTGCATTATAAATTTCCTTTGTATTTTTATCTTTAAAAAAACACCTAGTTTCTTTTTTGGGGGGAGTGGAGTTGTGATTACAATCTTCTTAATTTTTTTCATTTTCTTAGTGAACTTAGTTTCCAAGTAGTGCTTAAGGCTTTTATGTGTAGTCTTATAAATATTGCTGGGTCCATTTAGCTCTTAATGTAAGCTAGCAGTTTAAAAAACATTAATCACTTTTTCTTTGAAAGAAAGTAATTCTTACTGTATATTTCTTTCTGATATTTACTGTTCTACCAAGACAACCACACAGCATTTTAAACTGTTATTTCTGGTAGTCCTTGTAAATATAAGCACAGTAGCATCCGAGAAATCCTCTTCCTTTGTAAGGGGAACACAATAAAAGTAGTCATTTGTCTTTCTTCTCTTCAGATATGAAGATGCTTGGGCTGCCCTTCACAAAGGAGCCAAAGATTGTGCAAAAGCTGGAGAGGTAGGAAAAAATACCAATGCCACACTTGAAATATTTTAAAATGTCTAAATAATTTTAAACTAAAATTTTTCGTACCAGTGCACTGGGTTGACCCTCGCCACTAGGTAAGTGCCCACACAGCCTTGTTCACTCACTCACCAGTGGGACATAGGAGAGAACAGGAAGAACAAAAATGAGAAAACTTACGGTTCAAGATAAAGACAGTTTAATAATTGAAGGACAGAGGAAAAAGCAAGTGGTGGAAAAGCAGTCACTCACAACCTCCCACAAGCAGACCAATGCCTAGCCAGTCTCAGAGCAATGGTTACCTTGGAAAAGCAAACCCTTGGTTTTTATTGTTGACCATGATGTTATATGGTATGAAATATCTGTTTGGCCAATGGTCAACTGTTGTGGCTGTGTCCCCGCCCAACTTCTTGCCCAGCCCTAGCCTACTCACTGCAGGAGGAGAGGGGATGAGTGGGGAAGAGAGAAAGCCTTGACACTGTACAAGTACACTGTTCAGCAATATCCAAAACTTTGGTCTGTTATCAACACTGTTTTGGTCAGAAATCCAAGACACAGCACCATATGGGCTGCTATGAAGAAAGTTAGCGCCATCCCAGCTGGATCCAGTACAACCAGTATAGTGAAAAAGTAATGCTCTGTATTGCTACTTGGGAAAAATGCCAAGTTGCGTTGTTTTTCACTGTGGTTTTAAGATGGTGATTGACAGGCAGCTGATGGAATGGATCAGAATGTCCAGTTCCTGTTGTTTCTCACTTCTCTTCCAGATTTGGTGGTACTCAGCCTACAATTAATATTCCTAAAGCCTTAAATATAGATATTGTAAAAATAGAAATTCTCTGTCATCATGTTTCTAACAAGGTATCATCTAATAAGAACTCTCTGCAGTTCATTCTCCTGTTTACTTTCTGATATTTCTATTACTATAACAAACATTGAGTGTGAGAATTTCCTACTGCTTTTAAAGTACTTTTCAACTGATACATTGACACCCAGAATTTCTCGTCTTCTGTCCTTTTTCAGATGGTTGCAATCACTACTTGCACTTAAGCAAAAAATGTTAATTATATCAGCTTACTGTTTTCCTATGGGATATGTTAAGTATAGAATGATATTGAGAAGTGTGACTTTGTCAGAGTGTGACAAGAAGGTGATGGTAAAAATAAGACATATCCAGAAGTTCAGGTGATCAGTTTTTGTACTCTTCTGCCATTATTTGAAAGGATTTAAGTTAGCTGGGAATATTATTTTGAGACTGCTTAAGACATCTTAATATTGACAATAAATGGCAATGTAAACAATAATGTAAAGCAAACATTAAATAATACAATTCAATGTAAACAATTGCCAAAATGATGCTGCGTGTTACTGCTGTAGCTCTTTAAAAGCATTGGAGGGAGCATTTGGGGCTGGGGCATGTTGGTGGGTTAGTATCAGGGTAGGGCTGTTGCCTGACACTGTTTGCTGCCCTCTCCCAGTGGACAGGAAATGGGAAGGTTTGACTTGTCTGGCTGAAAAGATTGAGGAAGTGTCTGTTCTTTCTCCTAATTTTGTTCGGTTTTCCTGCCCTGGAAGTAAAATGACAAGTTGTGTGGTTTATTTCTGGAATGAAGGGAAAGAAAAAGTCCAGTAAGTGCTACCAATGTGTTGATCTGCTGTTTTGGAGGTCTGCACCAGACTTTAAAGTTCAAACCCTGTTTAAGGGGCAGACAGTGTAAGCTGGGTGGCCACGATGCAGAGCAGGACTGAGCTATGAGGTTCTCTGTCCTGGCTGAAACCTTTGCTTTGGCCTGCTGTGTCCTCTCTGGCTCTTCTGGTTTCCTTAGGAGTCTTCTCTGTATCTTTTTCCAATGGATTAAAAACTCACAGCTTAATGTATTTTCAAGAGGTGTATTTAGGGTAAGAAAGATACTATTTTATGTTCTTCTTTCTCTTGCGTAGTAGTGTGGCTCACCTTTTCCACTCATTCCAGTGAAAAACGTCAGTTTTTAGAGATTAAGTTCTCTCTATCAGCTTTGTGTGATTTACTGCTCATGATGATTTTTTTTTAGATCTGTTAAATGACTTGCTTACAATTTTGTAATACTTGAAATAGTTTGCTTTAAAAATTGTAGTTCTGAAAACTATGTGAGGATTCATATATATAAAACCAATGTAACCTTAATATCACTTATTATGACTGTTTGGGAAAATCAGAATGAAAAATTCCATGAAACTCAGATGTTTACTTTTGAGAGAATCCAAAATACGTATTGGTTGTTGTTTTTTGTTTCTTTTTTTTATAAAAGTAGAAAATACAGGGCTCAATAAAATGAGAATTGTGTAAGCACACAAGATTGGCTGTACTATATCAGACCTACAGGTCCACTTGTCCAGTATGCTATTTCTGGTACTGGCCAGTAGCAGATAAAACTACTCATGCTGTCTTTATTTATAAATGTTGAATAGAGAAAGGAAAGTGAAAATTTCAAGCTTTAATTGCTGCCTACAGTCTTACCATGTTAAATTATAGATGCTAGCTACCAGTTTCATCTACAAAATTGTCCTAAAAATACTGCTTTTAGATGACTGTAATTTTAGCTGCATTCAGTTATCTCTGGGCTGAAATGTTTTTCTGGTGTTTGCCCCTATCTTATGATGTTTTTTTTGTGTTTGTGCTTTACTGTTTAACTGATATAAATCCAATATCTCATTCTCAAAAATAGACTTGGCTTTATTTAAATAAGGATGTTGATCTTCTGAAGTGTTTCATTACTCACTGGGCTTTGGAATAAGTTTTCAAACCTTGTCTGGTAAAACAGGATGGCCTTTTGACAGGGATAGGTAGCTTGAGGAACTTGGAAATGGGAGAAGCTGTTGTTCTTCTAAAAGAATCTCTCTGAAGTACGTAGAATTGTAAATCTTTGAGAACTTCCTTTGCTGACTGCTCGGACTTTTTCAGTTTCTGCAACTAAATTCTACAAAAACTGAGGAATTCAGAATGCAGATTCAGCCATGGGCTGCAGTTGTGTGCAAGAGGACGAATGGGTAATGGAACTTAAGAGCAGGGAGACTATAATTGAATCATCTCAAATATCATATATAAGGGAAACATTTGTTACCTAAGATCTCTTGATCTTGCTGTTTTTCATAGAATCTGACTGTTATGGTTTGAGAAACGCATAACAATTTATTGTCATTTAGACAATCATTCT
>RSEF01000002.1:71079067-71094652 GCA_003993805.1 Himantopus leucocephalus | reverse complement strand
TAAGCAGTGTATCCTTTTCTCAGTATGCTGTTGTACAATAAAACTTAGGAAGAGTCAAACCACAAAAATTGACTAATGTAGAAGGGTGCAAGAAGACTTGCAACTACTGCAGTTAAGTTTATCACAAGAGCAGAAGAACAAGACTGTTATAAAGGCAACTTATTTTAAATGTCATTACCTTTATTTAATTTTCTAGAGTATTTTGAATGTGCAGAGATTTCAGTTTTTGTTGTTAAAGTTAAGTCGGTATGACTAGTAACATTAAATTGTTACTGATCTAAATAAGCCTAACATTGTGGCACTGCAATGTTTTTATTGTGTACCAGTGCAACGCTGCTGTCAAAATTCCAGATGCATGTTATTTACAGTTAATAAAATCCATAAAATATTTCCTGCATTGATTAGTATATTGAGAAATAACTTTTTATCTTGTTTTGATCAATGCATTTTGATATAAATATTTCATACTACAGGGACTTTCTTGAGCGTGTTGTATATTTACTTGAGAAGTACAGGAGTGGCAGTGCTATCGGCTTGCTATGCTGACCATATGCTTGCAGATGCATTAATTCTAAAAAATTAGTCGAGATGCTCATAAATAGGTACATAAATTTGCAAGTAAAGTAAAGAACCTGTTTGTTTCAGCTGGTGGATAGTGAAGTTGTGATGCTTTCTGCACATTGGGAGAAGAAAAGGAACAGTCTGGTGGAACTACAGGATCAGCTCCAACAAATACCTGGGTTTTTAGCAGATCTGGAATGCCTCACGGCAAGCCTAGGTAAGGTTTTATAGACATAATAAGAATTAGACAGATTAGACTGAAGTTCAGCTGTTGTGAAATTTGCAATTATAAAATTTAATTTTGCTTCCCAAACTCATCCTTTCTATTGTAAAACAGTAGTTCTTAAACAAACTGGTTTTGTAAAAGAGCAAAATTACTAGTGGTTGCTCTCGCAGTACTTAAAATGTTGTATGTGTCATTATTTGGGAAAAAAAAATTGCGATGACTGCATATCTTGGTGTGAACAGTTGAAAACTATTATTCTTGAAGTCTTTTTAAATTTCTAAGTAGTGTGAATACTCAGGTATGTAGTTGCTTCTCTTTAAGTCTATGTCATTTTATGTAATAGTTGTTTGAAATCATCATTTGTTGGGGGGGGGGGGAATTTACCTGTCGTGGGATGCTTTCAAGGCAGAAACTTTTTGTTGGGAGTAATTGTTGGTTCCAAAGCTGGCTTCCAGACTTTAAGTAAGCTATTCTGAAGTGATACCCAGCTTTTTCATAGGTGAAACTAGCAATGCTACATATTAAGCTAACCAAACACCTCATGTTTGTTAGATGGCTTCCAATTTTTATAAGTTTACCAAATGTTAACCTGTTGATTTAATTTAAAAAATGAAAAGATAGATAGATGAATGCTTTAGTAGACTATTTCTGGAAACCTCCTGTACAAAACAGTTGATCCACTGTTGAAAATGAAATTAGGAAAAAATATTCTGGCCTCATAGTCTCTGAAAAGGTCTGATGTTACTGAACCTTGAAATGGGGATGCAGCGTTTGACAAGTAGCAAGTCTTTCTGTCAACAGTAGGCCTCTTGCTGCCTCCATGAAAATCTATTCAAGTTGCATCAAATTACAATTTTGAAAAACTGCTGTCTGTGCATGGATTTTAGTAGCCAAGTTCCCCAGGGACTCTGCCTGCACTATTCTTACACCAGCTGGGAAGTATGCAGAAATTCTTCATGTAATTGCACCTCCTGTTTTTTGTGGGGTGGGCTGGATTTTGTGTGCTGGCATCTGATGTGAAGAAAAGGAGGGTTCTTTTCTGTGTTCAATGGCTGATTTCTCATTCTTCTATGGTTAGTGGATATGCACAAATCCGCTTTTGTTCCTAAGTAGGCTAGTAATAACTTTGCTATTTCTTTCTGAACCAAGGAACATATTTCATTTTTTATTGCAATTTTCTTATACCACCTTGTTTAGTAAGGCTTTATCATGTGTGATAACCATTTAATGTTGGCTTTTTGAAAAGCTCAATTATTTTCTAGGGAAATGTCAATTCAAATAATGATTTATTTAAATACTGATTTTAATATCATCATGCACAAAGTGATGCAGTCCACTGTTAGACCAAAGATAAACAATATAATAAAAACGTAATGGAATTGTCTTTATAGTTCATAACTGCAAATGCTATAAATCCTGATGAATTGGGGTTACATTCCCATTCCTAATGTTACAGTTTTATGAACCAGAATTAATCTCACCCTGATTGTAGAATTACTTGGAGAAGGCTCAGTGTCCTTAGAATATTTTTAATACTGCACAAGCAGGATTTAAGGAAGCGTTATCCAGTCTGCTCGCGGAAGCTCATGAATTTTGACTAAGGTTGTGAGATTTGAACCACGTGTGTTAGATCAAGTAACTTACCTAGAGGTTTTTATTAGTTCCTCCTAACCACTGTGAGGGTTTTGGAATTGTTTTTTCTGGTAAGTTTTGTAGAGTCTGTTTGAAGAGAAAGATATCATTTATACCAAGTTCAACTTCTACACTTCTGGAAGTGATTTACCAGAAATTTGCTGTGATATTCTGCTCACTGTTTTTAGTTTTTATAACTCTGAACTTTCTGCTTTTTATAAATGTAAACTGTATTCACTTTTCCAAGAGATGACTAATATTGTGGCTGCGAATTTTAAATACGAGTGAAGCATTCGGTTAAAAAAAAAAAGAAGTGAATATAGAATTATAAAATGCTGTGTCCTGGGTTGTGCGTCCAAAATGTACTTTGGCTAATCTTTATCATTTCAGAAAAGTAATAGTTCTGTGTTGTGACATGATATGCTTCTAATAAATCTATTAGTGCTTTCATTTTGAAAGTAGATAGGGAACCCTGGCTGCTTTTGATAAAAGAAATTTTAGATAATGGAAGTGAGCCTTTTTAGTATCCTACTTAAAACTGGTATGAGTCATGTACAGATCCTTCAGCTTTTGCTGTGTATTACAAGACAAATTTTCATTAGCACTTTTTATAAAGTCCTTTAGCTTAGGTACTTACATTAGCAGTCATACCTCACTTCAAGTAAAAAGTCTGTGTCTTCATTTGATAAATTTATTGTATTATGCAACTGCTTGTAGCTGCTGTTGAAAACGTCGAAGAAAAAATTCCTGTCATGTAAAAGTGAAAAGGAGAGCTATTACCCTTTGAAAGTCTAGAATTTGAATCATCACTTAAGCCAGTTTTTATTTGAGATGATATAAAAAACATCTGCTTGCCAATATCTGGCATACTTGTCTTAATATGAAATATGCTTCATGTTTGAGCAGGGGCATTTTGCTCAAATATATCTTTTAATTTCAGCAAATCAATGCACGCAAACCTTGATCCAAATCCAATCCCCCCACACTTTTTTTTTTTAAACATCAAATGTTAAGCATTAACGATACTGGCTTCAGAAAGGCTAGTGATGAACATAGGTGACAGGTCTAATGTAGGGTGAAAATATTTAGACAGGTGAGACTGGGAAGAAAATAAGGCTGGGTATATAGTAACAGAGATAAAAGCCATTGCTTCCTTACTCAGAAAAAAAATATTTTTTTAAAGATATGGGTAAGGTGAGCGTAAATCCATTAGGGAAACAGAAACTTTTCGCACTGCTTAGAGGAAGTATCCTTGTTTATATCGTGAGCAGAAGGACATGCTTTATTTTCAGATTGTGTATCAAGTATGAAAGTTGCCTTTTTCTAGCTTTGCAAAATTCAAACCAATTTGTTCAGAGAAGCACAAGTGTTTTGCGTAAAACAAAATGAGAAGGCCATATACCCTTTGTTCAGAAGCGGGATTAAAGTGTTGTTAATGGCCTCTTCAGACATTAAGGAAATGTAGTAAAACTTATTAAATGTCACAGTGATTATAATATCTTTTACATTAAATACAAGACTTTGATTTTGGTAACATTTGAACTACTTTAAGAACTTAATAGCCCATATTTTGGGTACATGTTTTGCAGCAAAAAAAGTATGTTTTAGTGAAGTATCTCCTTGGGCAAGACATGCATGTCTTTGGGGAAGATATATTATTAATTTAATATTATCTGTTTATTAATTGTGGCTTATGTCAGGATTTAGATACTAGTAGGTATTGGTCAAGTAAAAGGGAATTTAAGACCAGACATTATATTAATCAAGATTTTTCACAGATCTGGAATTTGAACTTCGACTTCTGAATTGCGTTTGGTTACTTAAATAACAGTTTCTTTTGCGTTAGCATCTAGTAGTTGATAGCTCTTGAAAAAGAGCTAGATAAATGTTTTATAATGCAGAAATCTAGAACAAACATTCCATTAGAAGACTCTAGGTTTTAGTGGTTTCTTTTTTATTTTAAAACTATTTTTAAAGTTAAAGCTGTAAAAACTTTTACTGTAAATGAGTAATGATTTGCAGTTGGGAAAATGTTTAAAGAAAGTTGTATTTTATTTATTATTAATACTGGTTGACTGGTTATTTTAAAACTGCTGATACTTTTCTTGCTTTCGTGAGTTTCATTGTTTGATATGAAACAGCATTTATCTTTTACTGAGAAAATCAGGGAAAATACTGGGAGGATGTATGTAAACCCAGGGAATTTTAATAATATAGTGTAATGATACCTATGTTCAGTGGGGAGTTTTTCTCTTTTGTAGGCTCCAGGGCAGAATGCTTCAGTGGAGAGAGTTGTTGTATAAGGCAGAGGGGTGTGTATATATATATATAAAAAGCATATAGTTTGGTGTTGTAAACTTGGAAATGTCTGTGGCTGGAATACAGAAGGAAGAATATCCTAGTATACTTGCTATGTAGTTTCAGTAAAGAAGCTACTTCAGCTTCATGTGAATGGTATGATACTAGCTGGATTTTAGACCTTTTCTTTAAAAACAAATCAAAATTGAGAGCTAGTAGAACTGTAATTACCTAAAGAATTTTTTTTCACATGTTGCAGCTGAATTGAGCTCTTCCTGTATATATATGTCTTTCACTGCTCATTTTTTTTAGAGCTTAGTAATCTGCATCCCTGTCTGACCTAGAGGTAGAGAGAATTTTGTTGATGTAATTGTTTTCATCCTTTCTGTTTTCTGCCTTTTTGGCTTTTAGTCAGAAAATGAATGAACTTTGTAAAAATTTCTTTCATACTTCTTGGTGGATCCTGTTATTTTGGTTGCTGGGACAGTGCAGGAAGGCTGTATTTAAACTTATAGTAGGAAAAATTGAAAACTGTAATATTTTCTGGTATACAGCTGTCAATTAGCTTTTCTAACAATTTTTGTTGTAACAGGCCAAACTGATATAATTGGAATGATGTCACCTGAAGAACAGCTATCTAATAAGTATTATTTCTACCAAGTGTGGCATATTACTATACAGGAAAATTCTTAATCTAAGGGTACAATGGATTTTTTGCAGTCTCCTTAAAAATATTAAAAGGAGGAGATGTTTTTCTCCTTCATAGCAATGCTGTTTCAAAGAGAGATGGTGATTGTTGCCTGACCCCTCGATTGTGGGATTTGTTGAAGAGCTGAAAAAGAAGCAGTAATCTTGCAGGTATTCATCAGAACATTATCTGGCTTTCTGGGGCGGATTCATTCTAGGTGCCACTGTGAGCTATAAACTGGAAATGAATTTATAAATTTCTTTTTTTTGCTAAATACCTTTTTAAAAGTATGAGCTTATTTGTGATTATAGATAAGAGCTGTTCAAAGCATTATGGCTTAAGTTTCAAATTGATTAAATATGTAGCTTTGTTTGGAACTTTCTTTTTGTGCACGCGTATGGGTAGCAGAGATGTTAATTCACAACTGTAGCTGATGCTATTGCTATGGAGCTAGTCTTCAGCTGCTTTTGTGAAAAGCGACTAAGTTTTCTTTCACTTCAGAAAGAAAAATTCTGAAACCTGTGTTGCAGTAAAGTGGGATTGTTGTCTTCTGGTGACATCTTAAGTATTCATTCCTGTTCTTCAGGAGCACAGTGTTTTCTTCAATTCCCACTAGAGGCTGCTCAAATGCTAGGGCTAGGAATCAGTTGCCCTCTAGAATTCACTTTTATTCATTCTCTTTATTTTCCTGTTCTTTGTTGTTGCCTTTTAATATTATTTCAATAGCAAGTACAGCAAAGCAGGTGGTGGGGTTTTTAAGTGGAAAAAACAGTGGTTGTTGATAAGGTACCTCAGTAAATTATCTTGAGCCCTGCTGTGTTTGTGAATTTTGCAAATTAATAAGTGAGCAATCGTTCTGAAAAGCAAGTTAGCATAATACAGACATTTGGATCTTAATGCACTCAGAAAAGTCCATTTTTTAAGCAAAAAGGGACCACCAGTCGTAACTGTAGTCATGCTATTGCCCTTTGAATATGTCTAGATTTTGTGAAAGTTGAGTATGTGGTAAACAATGCATGGTAAACAATGCATGGTAAACATCACAGTCTGCAGAACTGAAAACTTTTTTTTTTCCCCCCTCAAACTTGTTTCCACATTAATTTTCAACTGCTTCCCCCTCCCCGCAAAGTGATCTGTATACAGATAAGTAATTTAAAGAAATCTTTGCTGATTATGAGATTCATATTTCCCTTTCTGACTGTTGTGGAGCAGTGCCTTACTTGTTAGGGACTGAAAAAATCTTATTAAGTAATAGGAGCTGAACATATGAATATGCACGCTAGGAAATTTGTTTGCGAGGTCTTAACTTTTACTTTTCTAGGGGGACCAGTAGGATAGCAATTTCTAACTGAGTAACGGCTAAGAAAGTTGAAATTTTGTGTACTCCAAGATAGGCTCCAAGTAGAATGGCCAAACCAGAATTGAAGATTTGACTGATGCCTTCAGCTTGCTGTTTTCTTCTTTTGAGCATCCAAAACAAATTTAACTTTAAATCACTTTTTTCTGCCTTGAACTTAATCGTTCTTGTCTTGCTTTATGAAGATTGCGTCTGTCTGTTACAGGCAAAGGTGAAACAGCCATTTGCCAAAACTCAGAGTTGCTTTAGGTTTTCTGCTATTTCATTCCATCATCTGTGTAGTTCTTTGCATTAACAACCATGTTCATACACTGCAACAGATTAGTGTATCTGTCTGTCAACTGCAAACTCACTTCTGTTCTTTGGTTGCTATTTTGCTTGTAAAAATGTGATTTATCCTTCCTCCTGCAATTTACTTTCCCTCTAGTATAGGAGGAGTCCTGGCAAAAGGGTTAATAATATTTCTGTATTCACACAGCTCCATCCCAGAGTGATTAGCTGGTTAGAGTTTGGGAAAATAGCTTTTCCACTTTGGCATCCTGAGGAGGGACATGGAGTTCAGCATAAATCACCCGCAGGGAGAGTGATCCTTTGATACAAGATCCACATGAGATAATTCAAGTCAGAAGGGACCTCAGGAATTCTCTAGTCCAAATTTCTACTCAAAACAGGGTGAGCTATGAGATAAGATCAGTTTTCTCAGGGAGTTTCACAGGCATGATCTCTTTTAAGTTGAGACTCTGAGCAATTACAGTTAAAGAGGACATTAAGAGGTTTTGCATGATTTCAAGTGCATGGGTATCTAGAGGTTTGCCTATCGGTAAATGGTCTGTCTTCAGAGTACACTTTCAAAGTCTGTATTCTTTTATATTATCATGAGGTTATGTAAAAGTTAAAATTCTCCCAGTATGCGTTACTTTTGCTTCATTTGCATAATTTAAGATTAATACTGGTTTTGGTCAGCACAGCTTTATTCCTCAGATTGGTACCAGGCAGGAAGAGCTAAACTGACAGTATGCCCAAGAAGCAAAATTAAATTATGAGTTCTGGGTGCTTCTTTTTCTGAAGTATAGACCACAAGCCCATGAGACCAAGATGCTGGGGCAAATATAGTGGTTCAGCATCTTACTACAAAGGGAGCCTTTAACGTGGCTCTGCTGTCACTCTTTACAATGTGATATGACCTGAGATTTGTTTATCTTTCTGAGCCATTTATATATATGTAATTATTACCATGTTAATTATGTACCTCTATGAATTCCTATTTCTGTTCAGGTGAGCTGTCCATCTATTGAAACAATTTGATATTCATATAAGTATTTCTTATAGCCCAGCTAGAGGCAAACTTTGAGGAAATGGAGAATCATCTATTGTGTCTTGAGGACCTGTGTGAACAGTGTGAGTTGGAAAGATACAAATGTATGCAGACATTACAGCTGGAAAACTACAAGAAAACAAAAAGGTAAATAAAAAATTTGCTATAAATATAAGCATAAAGTATAAGCCTTTTGTGATTATTTTTTTCCCTGTATATAATATAATCCCTTTTATTTTCATCTTTTAAAGAAACCGTGATCTTTGATAGGAAGTTGCAAATTTGTTAATGGATTCATTGAATGTTGGTCTAACTCTTGGTGATGAACAAAGAGTGTGTGTCTTTGGAAAATTATTGCTACGTTGTTGTTAAGATGAAGTCATGCTTATTATTGGCTACAAACAGTTTGAGTAAAGGCTAGTGTTAGTAAGCACTGATAAATTGTTTCTTTTCATCCCTTGCCCCGGTTTTTGGATTTCTTTTTTTCCCCGTGTACTTGTAAAGTTAGGAACTGTATTTTCCTCTATCTTTCTTTCAGTTCCATCCTATACTGTGAGTACCTTTCACTCTGTGTGAAAGGTATTTATCTCCTGCTGTTCTCTTACTTGCAAAAACAGGGCATTACTACTTGGAATCAAAGTTCAACTTGTAGCAGTATGTGTGAAAAGTCAGAACCTCCAACTCTTGAGGTTCATGTTTACCTAAAAGATAAAGTAGCAAGAGATAAATGTTAAGAGCTTAAATAACTTAAACTGTTGACTTACTTTGTTTTTTTTACTGACAGTGCCAAAAATAACCTTACTGAAGGAGATAAGAAAAGCAGTATTAAGTCCATTATATAAATGAGGAAATGAGGAGTTCAGCTGAAGTAATTTGTCAAAGACAGTTTCTGACAGCCTATGTTAGGGAGCGGTGTGTAGGGGCCAATGCCGACAGACCTGGAACCAGCACTGACATGGGGATAACCAGGTTACTTGTTCTGTCCAGCCAGGTGTCCTTCTGCTAGCCAGAGGAAGCACCCTGACACCTTCCTCACTTCTCTTGATTGCAGAAGCAAGTTTCACTCCTGTGGTGTGGTCAGAATGACTGGTTTAGTTTATAGTCCTAATTAGGATGTGGCGATCAAGGGCAGGACTGTGCCAGACAGCACTGGTCGCATTTTGTGTAGCTTATCTGTTTTCCTCTTTCTTGACCCTCCTTTTGCCATCCTTGTAGCTCTTTTTCTTTTTTTTTAAATCCCAGTCTCCTCTCAAATAAACAAGCCACCCCTAATTATTTTTTCCCTATTAGTCCTGGTTTTGCTACTACAACGGTATTTCTCATACTGTTATGTTGGGAATCTTGACCTTCTGTGGTGTTACATATGGTTAACGAAGTACTGCTGGCATTGCAAGTTCTGCCTCCCAGAAGGTCCCCTGGTACCTTAAAGGTCCCCCTTCAATTTTCTGTGAAGTTTGGCTGTTTCTAACTTAAGTCCCCTTTAAACATCTATGAAATCCAACCATCCCTCATGCTGCTATCTGTAGCTTTTGTCAGCTTCTTACTATGTTGTCTGTCACGTGCAGCAATTTCTCATGTCATGTCCCTTAGTTTTTCACATCCTGTTCAGTTAGCTTAACCTCAGGTCAGGGCCTTGGCAGTGGTCTTGTCATTTTCCTGCAGCCTGTATTCTCTCTTTCCCAAGCCAGGGCAACACCATTTCTCTCTCTCCAGGAAGAGTCAACAGTAGTCAGTATGGCTGATTATTCACTCATTTGGACCTATTTAAGTAATTAAATATTTAATAGTAATAATTTCAAAAATCTAAATATGTGCTATTTAACCAAATAGCACATAAATTTAAAATGTGCATAAAGCAACAAATTTGTACCGCCTAAAATATAGTAAACTTTTTGAAGTTTTCTGAGTTTTGTTTGTTGTCTCTGCTATCCTCGCTCCCTCTTCTCCTCCCCTAGCTTCTGCTTTCAACATCAAAATAAAGTGTTAAACTGTTGCCTACGCTGCTTAGCAGCATCTAATCAGTTCTATAAATAGAATACTAAGCAAACTACTTAACGTAATTATAAGCTGATTACATTTGGTCAGATCTAGACAAAACAGGAAAAATGCAGGTAATTTCTGGTTGATCATTACCACTGTATTTATTTAGGTAAGAAATTAACTGCTGGCTCATTACTAGAAGGACTCTTGCCAATGTAGATACTTGAAGAATGAACAGCCAGTTAACTTAATGTGAGTGTGATTTGCTGTTTACATTTGGGACTCATTCTGTCTTACTCTCTTTAGTGTTTGGGGTTTTTACGGTGATACCAGCTACTGAAAGAATCAAGTGGGGGTTCAGGAATCTATGCTCGCTCTTTTAAACAAAAATTATTTTCAGGGAGTGAGTGGTTTTGTTAAAAAAAAAAAACAGTATTTCCTGTCTTTTGACAATATAGGGATGAAAACTGAGAGGAACACAAACTCTAGAAACTGATTATTTTAAGCATGTAACAAAAAGTAATTTTATTATAAAGTAACTGTAGAGCTCAAGCTAGACGCTCGTCTATTTCAAGTCTTTTGAAAAATCTTCCTATGTGAAAGATTTAGAAGAAAGTGCTTTAGGTCAATATTAAACCTTTGAAATGCAGCTTATGGTAACTATGGGAACTGATTTTCAGAAATAGGTCTCCCTATTAAATAGAGCAACTTTATTTCAGTTCAAACGGATCATTTTTTTCCCTTTTGTCATTGTGTTGAGTACTAGTTTCAAAGTAGATTCATCAATCCAAGGTGTTTTCCACAATATATTTTTAAAGCCTGGTGTTTGGGGGGATTGGTGGTTTTTCTGTGTGCTTATCTCTGGATTTTTAAGATTATCTTTTTTTGCTCATAAATCCATTGATCAGCGTACCAGTATTGTATGAAGTCTAGAAACCCTTGTTTTCTCCAGTTAGTCTCTCTGCAGTTGTTTGCGTGTATGTTAGCATTTTGTTTCCTGTCCTGTTCTCAATCGAGCACAATTCTTCTTCCCTTCCCTTCATCCTCCGACTGAGGATGTACTGTTTCTGATTGCAGAAAACTCCTTGTATCCCTCCAGTCTCCTGTGGCAGTTCTTGCATTCCCAAAACAGTGCACTGTGTTCTTTAGGAAGCACGGTCAGAAGCACACTTTGGTCCCAGTTTTTATGTGCACTGAATTGCAGGCTTATGGCATAAGATAAAATGTTTCTGTCCTGAAGCTGTACTTCTTATGTAGCTCTTAGTACCATTCGTATCCATTTCATATGGATCACTGTTTTTTGAAAAATAGAAACTCCTGGTTATTTTATCAATTAAAAGAAACTGCCCAACTGCAACATTTTGTAGGAGTACTTTGGAGAGAGCAGAGAGTCCTTGTCACTGGAAATGAGTGACTACATTTTACTGTGTTTAATTTGACTTTAAACTTAGTTGTATGAATTTTCATTCTTTTTTAGAATGTCTTGTTTAAGAATCCTTTCTGTTTTACAGTACTGGTCTGTTTTGAGAACTGACATAGAAGGAAAATGAATGAAGAAATATAAAATCCTGAGTCTGAAGTATACCCTGATGCTGGGATATACTTCCACAGATGAACATTTAGTAATATTGCAAACCTTAGTGGGAATAATTTTTTTCCTCTCTGGTGAGATTTAAAGAAATGCTTTACCTGAAGAGAAAATATGTTCTTAAAATATATATTTATTCCTAATTTTTGTATTTTAAAGGTTTATTTATTGTCAAATAATGTGTAACCCTATGGTTTGTTAACTAGTGCAGTAGATGAGGAGTTGGGCAGATTGTCATAATTCTTGTTCAAGGCATTGCCGTGTCGTGGTGCTGGTTTTATGCTTCTGGAGGAGAAGAAGGTTTGATTCACTTTCTCGTTCAGAAAGGTATAAAATTTAGTTGCCACTGTTAAGTTTATTTCTTCTGTATGGTCTTCTGTTGGTTTTATCCTTCTTTCTAATTGCTTTGGGAACATAAGGGATAGTAAGGATTGTTGCAGTTAGATACAGTGGCTTATGTTAGGCCTGAGCAAAAAAACCTACTGTAGACAATTCAGAATAGTCTGCTTTCTGAAAAAGTTCCTTCTACCTTGGGCCAATTAATGATTATTTACTCACTAACATACAAAAATATTTTGTATTATTATTTTTTTCTATGTTTTCTTTCAAATATTATCTTTATCTCCTGCAGTATTACTGTAAAAAGCTGCCATTTTTGGTGATGTTTTTTAACCTAAATTAATTATTTTTTTTACCAAGGTCAAAAGAGAGAAGATGGAATGGGTAATACACTGCCATACAAAATCATGTTGCCTAAAAGAAGACTTCTATGTCTGTAGATCTTGTTTAGATCCCATAGCATTCCCCAAGTGATAAGCTAGAACAGTACACTGTACAGTACATTATCTTCAGTGAGGACTCCCTCCCATCTGGCAGTGACAAATTTAAATTGTACCTCCATAACTCTTATAAGCTTTACATGTAATTTATCAAATTAACTTTTTATATGTAAAAAAATACACTTGTTTAAAACATTTGCAACAATGGTATTTTTTTTCTTTCCAACATTAAATGTACTCTGATTTTTTTCTAAGTCTCTAGCTACATGTTTAATAGCTCTCATCAAAAACTTCATCAAAGTAAGGTTTCATGCCATATTCTTCTTGATCAATCTTCTGGTGCTATAGATTTTCAGCTGCTATACTTTCATGTACCTGGTTACATAAATAATGATTTTGCAAGGATGGATGCAGAACTTTTATTACCTTCAGGACAGCTTTCATGGTAGACGTGCAGTGGATGACTGGCTTTGAGTTTTCATTAGACATTAGTTGTATGACTGTAAGTTTCTGTGTTCAAAGCAAAGTTCACATTGCAGAGATCTCTTCTGTCCCGCTGTTCGTGAGTTTGCATACAGCACAATCAGTAGCAAGTGTTTTTATGGTGATAATTGGCTGGAATTAATTTTCTGGCCATCAGTTATTGCACTTCTCTGGACAGACACATGGAATGATAATTCCAATTGATCCTGAAAAACTGGGCCTGCAGAAGCTCTGGAAAAGCTCTCTTGATAATTGTGCTTCCTTTTGTGGAATTTTAGGGCTCTGAACTTTCTTTTGTTTGCAAGAACACTTGCAGTACAGTATTTTGCATGCATCAAACCCAAAGGAACATGCTGCTTCATTATTAGTTAATTTTATTCTTGTCAGTGCTCCAAGTATTTGAAAACATTGGGCAAGACTGAATGCATAGCAGATCAAAGGATTGTAGGGGGTTTGGCAGTTTTTTATATTATTTGCAAAGTGTGAATGTGCAGTATAATTTCTGTCACTTTTAAGTTGATTTAATTTTGCCCTTCTTTTGTGGTTGTGCTTGATGCCAAGAGATAATGACATTGTTATAAAGAGATTTGTTGCGTGTCTTCTCCTTATAGTTTTGTTTTCTATTGAATAGGCATATGAGAGATTTTTTTCTTATTTGGCTTTTGTGACCTGTGATTAAAGACTGAATGTTTGTGTTGGATCTTCTGCATCTTACAGCACCTTTTACTAATATTTTCTAGAAAATGGTAAACATTATGTCAATGCTGCATAACTTTTCTCTACCTTTATGTAGTGTTGGTTACTGGGCATAATCTGCAAATCCTGTCAGTCTGTAGTGCCAGTCATTCTTTGTCCAGACTTATTGTACCAGTAATAGAAACAGATGGTTTGGGACTGCCTTAATCATCATTTTGTACTCTCCCTAACCTCAAAACTGCATTATTTATCAAAGTAATTCATTCATTGTGACTAGGGGCAGGAGAAAATGGCTTAGGTGTTTGTCATTACCATGCTAAAATCCATTCTCTGCTTTTGAGCAAGATACTGTGCCTCCTGGTAAATTCTTTCTTCATAAACAATCTTCCTGAGATCTTTAATAATTCCTTTTCACTTACATCCAAAACCAATTTGTTTAAACATTCTTGAAAAAATGTGTTAAATGCATTTATTGACAACACCTCTGTGAGGGATATTTTACATTCCTGTGTCAAAAGGATGTGTTGAGGATGCCTGAAGTGGTACAAATTGTAACTTCTGTCTGCCACAATTGATTCATGCTGTGTGGAACCACGTTCAGCATTTTAGGTAAAGTGTGCATATGGGGTTACAGGCTTTCTTTGTTTTTGTGGCATATTATATGTCACGTAGTGAATAAAGGTTGGCCAGTTTTTGAATAATCTAATTGTTTTTCTTTTAATACTTATGGGGAAATTGATGGCCAAATTAAAAGAAAGTCTGGATTTTGTTGTGTGGCTGTTTAGCAAGAACAGGTTTGCAGGAAGTCTTTTGCTTTCTAGGAAAGACTAAAGATGGTGGAGTTGGTGGAGGTGGCCTTTGATGTTGGAGTTGCTTGCACCTTCTCTTAAACTTCAGCTTCTCTTAAATTTTGTTGTAGCTTCTCAAATTTCTTTGTAGCTTGTAGTTGTTTGTAACTTCTTTTAAATTTATTCTCTCAAATTTCAGTTTTAAACTTTGATTCCTAAACTTTTGGTTGTATGATAAAAATAAATAAACTGTGCTGATATGTGTATCTTTTAGTGATCCAATGACATTGCATACTAAGATAAAAGTTTAAAAAAAAATTTAAAAACAGTCCCCTTGTTTTTGATAGGAACAGGATGAAAGCAAAAACGTAAAAACTGGGTCCTGTGCAAAATCTTACATCTGAAGGCATAAGCTTTTAGAGGGAGCTAAGGATTTATTCCGCATTTCAGATTCCAGTTTGGAATGGTTCCAATGCTAAGTGGCCTGTATCAGTCTCTTAGCAGAGGACAACACACTTGATTGCTTTTAATGATTTCACTTCTACCGTTTTCTTCTGTTTTAATGCCGTCTCCCTCATTTTTACTGTTCTTTTGAATCACAGAATCGTTATGGCTGAAAAAGACCTTTAAGATCATCAAGTCCAACTGTTATCTAACTCTACTGGGCACACTTCTAAACCATGTCTCTGAGCACCATATCTAGACTGCTTTTAAATACATCCAAGGATGGCGATTCAACCACTTCCCTGGGCAGCCTGTTTCAGTCTTTGATAACCCTTTCAGTGTAGACACTTTTCCTAATGTCTAACCTAAACCTCCCCTGGCACAACTTGACACCATTTCCTCTTGTCCTATCAGCTGTAACTTGTGAGAAGAGGGCATTGGTGCACACCTCTCTACAACCTCCTTTCAGGTAGTTGTAGAAAGCAATAAGGTCTCCCCTCAGACTCCTTTCCTTCAGAGTAAACAACCCAAAGCCCCTCAGCCGTTCCTTCAGACCCTTCAGCAGCTTTGTTGCCCTTCTCTGGACGTGCTCCAGCACCTCCATGTCCTTCTTATACTGTGGCACACAAAATTGAACACAATACTCAAGGTGCAGTCTCACCAGTGCCAAGTACAGTGGGATAGTCACTTCCTTAGTCCTGCTGGCTACACTATTTCTGATACAGGCCAGGATGCCGTTGGCCTTCTTGG
>RSEF01000002.1:71054804-71078967 GCA_003993805.1 Himantopus leucocephalus | reverse complement strand
TAGTGTGGCTGCAGTCTTTGCCAGTGAAGACTGAGGCAAAGAAAGTTGTTGAGTACCTTGGCTTTGTCTCTATCCCGGGTGACCAGCTCTTCAGTTTCCTTCCTGAATGGGCCCACATCTTCCCTAGTCTTTCTTTTCTCGCTGACATACTTATAGAGGGATTTTTTGTTTGTCTTGATGTCCCTTGCCAGATTTGATTCAATCTAGGTTTTAGCTTGCCTAATCTGATCCCTGGCTGCTCAGACAATTTCTCTGTATTCCTCCCAGGCTACCTGCCCCTGTTTCCACCCCCTATAGGCCTCCTTTTCACTTTTAAGCATGTCCAGTATCTCCTTATTCATCCATGCAGGTCTCCTGGCTTTTCTGCCTGCTGCCTTCTTTGTTGGGATGCATTGCTCCTGAGCTTGGAGGAGGTGATCCTTGAATATTAACCAACTTTCTTGGGCCCTTCTTCCCTCCAGCGCTTCATCATACTAAGCACCATACTAAGCAGATTCTTCAAGACGCCAAAGTCAGCTCTCCTAAAATCCAGGGTAGTCAGCTTGCTGCGCATCCTCCTCGCTGCCTTGAGGATCTTGAACTCCACCACTTCATGGTCACTGCAGCCCAGGCTACCCTTGAGCTTGACACTGCCTACCAGCCCCTCCTTGTTGGTAAGGACAAGGTCCAGCATAGCTCCTCTCCTCGTTGGCTCCTCTACCACTTAGAGAAGGAAGTTGTCATCAATGCAATCCAAGCACCTCCTGGATTGCCTATGCCCCGCTGTGTTATCCTTCCAATAGATGTCGCGGTGGCTGATAATCTTAAGCCATCTGTTTTTCCCGTGTTTTTACAAGTCATAGTCTCCCTTCCACTTTTAGTGTTTAGTTGTTACCAAAGCTGATGATGAACAAGATTTAGGATTAAAATTTAAAAAGTTCACGTTTTCATTTTGATAACTTGATTAAATTAAAAAAAAAAACCCTCCATGTTGCTGATGCAAAGCATATTTTCAATGAGCGTGTTTTTTGACAGGTATTTCTAAATGTATGTTTTATTAAGAGTGTTGTGAGAAATCATAAGATATGATTAATTCATTCATGTCATCTAAAATATAAATAATAATCAGTCTTTGGATCTGAATTTATATGAGGACACTAGGAAACGCAGATCCTTAGATTCCAAATCTGTATTTTTACTGTATGTTCATCAAAGATATTTTAAATTCTTCAGAGGTATGTGTTCTAAAAAAAAAAAAGTTTCGTCAAGTATTAATTTCCAGCTTTCTTAATGAATAGCAGTTATATATACGGATATAGTGACACCCTAAAAATATTGGTGGATTTTGGAAGGGAAAATTCTGGGGTTTTAGACAAAAGCAATGAATATCACTGTCAGTTGGTTACTGTATCACCATCTTGTTTGCTAATCTGTTTGAACACAATGACAGTAATTGTTTCGTCTTCCCTTTTGGACACAAGTGGCATCAGACCTCTTGATTTTAGGCGCAAGTAGCGTAGTTTTTTTCCTCTTACTTTCACAAGATGTTTCCTCAGTGCAGTTTTGTTTCAATCTGTGGAAAACAAGCATTTCCTGTGATTGTTGTTTTCTCAATTGTATGCCATTATTAAAAAATAAGGAGTGCAACTTGTGAGAACGTTTAAGAAATTTGTAATTATATTTAGAGTACACAAGGTAGGAAAAATTTATTAGGGTATGAACCTGAAAAATCATAGGTGTTGTGAAGCAGATCTTTTTCTCTGGTAGAAAAGGGAGAAACTAGCTTGGGAAAGGGATGGAGGAGAAGCAGGAAGGGAAATAGATACTCACAGGAAGTTACAGCTAATAGGCTTCTCTACTGTAAATCACACTATAGCTTATTTCCTGGTAAAGCACCCATTCTTTCAAAAACCTGTATTGATATTTGGTGACAAAAGTGGGATGTTCACTGAAAATGTGGAGGTAATTGTATTCTCTCGATTCTTTTAGAATACTTTATCCTGCTTAGAAAATAAATTGTTTCAGGCTCAAAACAGTTTTATCTGTTCTTGATGCAAGAATAAATGCTGAATTGCATCATCTGTTAGGGAGGAGGAGGAGTTAGGGTATAGCATATGTATTGTGAAACAGTATATATGGTAGGTGACAGTAATGACTGAAGCATGCTTTAGTCTATGGATAGTGAATAGAATAATTTATCTGGGCAACTGTTAGTTCAGGGTTTTTTTTTAATTTATTTTTCTTATAATCACTTTTGCTTTCAAAATTCAGAATCTAACTGGGCAGTGTGCAAGGCACAGGCTGAAAAGATGTTTGTTATAAATGCGCATTTTGTAAGGAAAATGCCAGCATTCTGCCTTATCTAAAGTATTATTTTGATTCTTCTTTAGCCTCTAAATTAATGATAAATCACTACTCTGTAGCGATGGTAAATGGAGCATTTTGCAATTTCTTGAAAACAGAGAAAATATTTATCTTGGTTTTATAGTGTTTGCATTCACAATTGCACAACTACTAAATGCAGAAGGTGATCTGGTATGAAGGAAAAAAGATATTATTGCTGTTGACTTCATTTCTTAGCTTTCTGGTACGTGAGTATTGTGGATTATCTGTCACTTTCTGTACTTTAAAATCCTCTCTTCTGAGGAATGTCACTATATGGCTCTGTTGCCTTTAAAGTGTGTTGTAATTCAGTGAGTGATATTGTCAAATTTTTTTCCTTCACTGTTGCCAAAAGGACTTTGTATAGCGTTGATGAAAATGGAACGCTAATCATTATTCACTGTGCTATAAATTGGCAAAGCTCTTCTAAGCAATGGATATTTTATTACCTAAAGCCTTAAGAAGTGTTGGTTATTGTTGCAACAGTGTATCTAGAAATTAAGTGGCTAGATATAAACCTGTAATATTTGTATAATTGTACATGTTTATAAATAGGTGGTAGCCTAATTTCTAAACAGGTTGATTGTGTTTGCTGTAGATAAACACATGTAGTAATACTACGCTTATATGATGCTAATCAAATTATTTGGTTTTCGTCTGTTAATGAGTCTTAAACCATGTAAAATATCTCCTGTAGTTCTAGATGTAGTATTTCTAATAATTTTTTTTAAATCTGCTTTTCTCCAACAGGAAGGAACTTGAGACCTTCAAAGGTAAATTCTATTTTTAATTTTCTACTTAAACATTTGCAAGAGTTACAGTAATTCTTGTATTAAGTGAAACTAGTAAGGAACTGTTCCAGTTCTGTATTTGATAATGTTAATTTTATGTCGACCCAGCAGGCTGTTTATTTTTCAGTTTACCTGTTCTTGCTACTGGTTTCTTTGGGAGAGTCATAAGTATAGGAAGAACACAGATGGTTCTGTTGTCTTAGCTAGGTTTCAGAGATGCTGTGTCTAATCCAAGCCTTTCCCTTAGTGTTCAATTTTAGAAGTTAAGGGCTTTGTCTTCAACTAGTTGATGTCTTTTTCTAGCATGAATGTGTTTTTGACATGTGTCGCAGGCTGTTACTTGTTAGACTTTTGTCTAGCTATTTCTAGGAAATTTTCACAGTATTATGTTACATCAGAAAAATGCAGTTTTTGCAGCTCAAGTTGTTGGATATAGACAATGATCCATACAAATATCTGTCCTAAATCGCTTTGTCTGTGGTGCCTAGATGGAACGCATTACCATTTTCAGTACATCTTAAGTTCAGGCTTACTTTACCTACTAATGTTAATGTTTGATCAGCTTGACAATTGCTATTATCTTTTGCTTTGAATAAGGTGTGACTGTGGCTTTGTGAATAGGCTTTATTTACAAGAATGAAGTAAAGTACATTGACTTATGTCAATTAGTTGTCTCTTGAAATTGAAAGAAAGGATGGAAATTTCTATCAACTGCATTCCTCTTTGCCTTTTCAGTTCATTACTCTCTCATCTTTACATAATGCTAAAAAAGGAAAATAATAAAGCTAACATTAACAGACAAGCAACACAGATTATGTAAAATGTCACTTTATCTGTAGCTTACCATAACAACCCTTTTTTTGATTGATTTGACAGCTTTCGACACAGACTAGCTCAATACAAAACCAAAGATAATGCTAAGCTCATTCTGTTCCAAAGAAAGCAGCTACTTTGTAGTATCTGATGCTTGTAAGAATAGTGAATCCTGGGATTTTTTGTTTGTATTTATTGAGCGGTTTAAGTGAGTTTTTGGAAGCCAGGAGGATGGTTTCCAAAGTTACTTTTCTTGGCTTCTTGTTTTTCTAGTAGAGATTGTAACTTTACTTGAGAGTAAGTATTTTACAAAGATGACAATTTTCATGGAAGAGGAAGGTGTTAGCTGTGTGTTGACCTTGAAATTTATACCAAACTAAGTAACTGGTTCTGTAATGGATACAGAGGCTTATGGATTTCCAGTACTAGTTATGAAAGGCTTGTCTTGGTAGCCAAGTGAAGGTTTTTAGTTTACTACAAAGAGGGGGAAATTGCAAACAGATGCCAAGAAAAAAGCCAAAGTCTTTGCATGTTTCTTCACTGAAAAGTTGGATTGCAGTCTGTGGCTAATGCAGCCAATATCAATGGGGAAGGAGTAGGATCTCATGCTATACCAAGGACAGTCCAGGTTAGAGAGTACTCTTGGTCTGTTGATCAGTTAGTTCAAAAATGTGCAGATTTATTCTACAATAATCAAAAGAATTGGTAGAAGCTATGGAAGGCTGGAAAAACACAAACAGAGGGACGGATCTTTAAAAATGGGTATTAAACATGAGTCAGCCTGATTTCTGTGTTTTTTTGTACAATGAACTGATGGACAAGCTTGTGCCTGACATGAGAGAGGAGTAATAGCTAATGAACCTTCAAGAATAGTCATATCAAGCAAGTCTAAATTCTATAAGATGACAACAACATGCTTTAAAATAAACAACAGATACCCAAAATAGGTAACAACTTTGGCAACAACTTTCGCTGTCTTGCCTGACATTTTCCATGAAAATTGAGATTAAAATATTAAGAAGCAGATGCATGGCTGATTGGAAACACGTACTTGGAGGAAATGTTTTTATGGTTCCTTGCTTACGAAGTTGTTCTTTCTCAGATCTGATGCTACTCAGAATTTTTGTTGTTAACCTGGGTTGTGAAATAGAGGTGTTCATTAGATTGGCTTCAGTGACTCTTCTTCCAGCCTTTTGGACCTTCAGCCAATTTCTGAGTATCTAGCATGTATTTCATCAGCTGATTAGAAACAGGGAAAGAGCTTCCTGGTCATGAAGGATTCATGATTACGTAGTGACAGATGTTTCAGTTCTACAGTAGCTTTCCCCAGTTTAACTGGTGGCTCCTTCTTGCATTTTTCTGTTTTAAGCTGTTCCCAAGGCTCACTAGATTTGTGCAGAAAATGGTCTGTCGTTTGGTTTAGTTTCGTTTGATGAAGCCATGCTGAAATAACTCAGTAGATGGCCATGGAAATCCTGGCACAGAAGGAAAAGGGAGCAGCAAGAGCAGGAAACAGGTCTAAGTTACCAATGTAACACAGTCATCTAAAAAGCAAATACTTCTAGTGGTACATTACCTTACACATTTTAAGGTTGAGGTGAAGAAGTATTAGTATCATTATGTAAAGCTTTTATGATAAGATCTTACCTTGCTCTGGTTTGCTGTTTTCAAGAAAGGTTGGTTCCAACTGAAATATGTTAAGTAGTTGGGTAGGTGAGTCTTTACATTTTTATACTGCAAGTATAGACTACCTCCTCAAGTAATTCATACTTGCATAACTGTCCAGAGTGAAATGTGTTCATAAACATTCAGTTCATAAAACACCCAGCTCATGGCCTAGGAAAGAAGAACTATTTGAAATACCATCTTTCGATGTGCCGTTGAAACCATTTCATAATAGTAACTTGTTATTTGTGAATTTGAATACCATATGCAAAAAAGTCGTGGCTTCCAGATTAAGGATGGTAAATGTCTTGCATAAAAATGTGTTTCATAAATATATAAGTTCATTCTATCTGAATCTGCAGAAATTGAAGTACCACAAAACCATTGCTTAAATATGTTTGCTAGAAGGGAGTAAAAAGAGGGTTGTATGTGCGTTTTTCAGTGTCCAAATGTAACTCTCGCATTCACCAGTGCTGAGTTCTCATGCCTTGCTCAGGAGAGAAAGTAAGTTTTACTGGAATTAAGAAACTGAATGGTATAGCCTGAGGGTCAAAATAGTACAGAACTGGAAACTTGAATTCAGTGATGCATCCCATCAATTTCACAACGAATACAGAAAAAAATACTGATTGTATATTGGCACTGACCATGAGAATCCAGGTCTGTCTCACAAGCCAGGTGGGAAGCTTCACAGGTTTCTCATATCTGCTTTAAAACTTTACTTCCCTGGAGTTTTCTGTGTGTACAAATATAAATAGATATAGATACACAGGTGTAGTCTGGATGGGACCACAGTAAATTTGTGAAATCTTCAAATGTATGTAACCTTATAAACGTTTGAAGTGCCCTTTACTAAAGACTTATTTTAATATTGAAACAAAATCAACCTTCACATAACCAAGAAACAGAATTGTTTCTGGTTCCGTTTGGATCTTCCTACTGTGTGCACTGAGGTACAAAGTGGTAAGTCATTGACCTATTAAGTATATTCTTTGAGGATTCCAGGTGCCATGAAGAAGGGGCTCAAACAAAGCTCAGTGTATGTACTGTTTGCAGCATTGAAAAGTGTTGAGAATCCGCTAACACTCTTGCTCATTGATGTTATTACCTTCAAGTAGCATGAAATAAGTATGTAATACTATTTTAAGAAATGATTAATTATTTTTGTATTTGTCAGTGGAGATACTGGTTTAGAATTTGTTCCTGCCTTTTTCGCATTTGTATTACAGATTATACTCTCTTTCGTCATGAAAAGTAGATTTTATTTTTCTTCCTTTTGCTTTAAGACTATTTACAGAGCCAGACGTTCTTTTGTTGTTTGCTGTACCCATAGTGTATAGGGGCAGAACAAACCTCTCCAGTCTCTTTTCTTCTAACCTCAAGGGTTTTCTATTACAATGTAAACATAACGTATTATTTAATAATCTATGATGCTGAGAAAGTGAAGGTCAGAAGCTTTCCTGTTTCTTTATATTAAGCATCTCTCTCTGAAAAAGGCAGAGAGTGAGTGTGTGGTGTCCCTGTTGATACTGCTACGACACTGGCATTTGTGTACCTGAAGTGTGTGGCGCCCTAGGACAAAACATCTCAAGGGTTGTCCAGTTTATGTTTTTAGTAATTTATCTTTCAGAGAGGAAAGCTCTCAAAGATGACACATTTACAGATGAAAACATTAGGTATGCCATATGAAGTAGCCTGCACGTTTCTTCCTAGTGTGCACCAATTCCTATGTTCGGAAAACTGCTTGCAGGAGCTGGCTTATGCTCTGTGCTGTCCTGTCCTGGCTGAGGCTTATAAATCTGNCTAAAAAAAAAAAAAAAAAAGTTCTGTTGTGGAACTCGGCAATTTCTTGCAATAGTAGAGTTTATTTCAGTCAATATTTGTGTAAATGTGTATTTGGTTTTAATATTTGATGTATTGTACTCTTCCATAGTTTAGAAAGGGTGTGTATTGTTTTCATTTTTGCAGCTGAGAGACTAGAAATTAGATAGCAAATATGTGTTTATTTTCTCTTGATACTTGAAACCTAGTGCATTCATGACTGCACTGAAATTTGAAATCATTCCACCGTTCTTCTAGGCACGTGGTACAAATGTCTTTTTTTTTTNTTTTTTTTTTTTTTTTTTTAAAGTTAATATTTCTTCTCTTCCAGCATGGCAGGACTATGTAGTAAATATTCATAGAATACTGTTAATCTCTTTACAAGATGGAAGAGTGAAACAGAGCAGTGAGGCAGATAATGGAAAAAAATTAAAGTTATAAAAGTAGTAGAATTGCACAATGGTCATAACATACGCTGCCGAGTTTACTTCAGTCTTTGTCCAAATGGGAATTGTATACATGATAGATTTTAAAATTGCTCCTAAAAGTCCCTTTTTATTTTAAAAAAAAAAAGTTTAGGATGAAATATTTTGACTTTGTTTCTGGTAAGAAAACTAAAGCAATAGGAGCCATTTAGAAATAAGCAACACAGCGCTTTTGGACAATGAAAGGTGGCAGAAACTTTGTAAGGGCAGATACGCACGTGGCTTTGGCTACTGAGTCATGCATATTTCTAAGCTTTAACAGGATTAGTTTCATTCAAGCTCAGGGAAACTGGTCATATGACCATTTCCAGCATTTCTGTTTACAATACAACGAAATATGTTTTCAGCTTTTTGCATCAGAGATCTATCCCAAACAAATCCTGATAAGTTTTAAAAGCTTTATCAAAATACTCTTTCTGAGAAGGAGGCTGCTGCAGTAGAGGTGTTTTTTCTTGCTTTTCTCTTCTAGGTTAAGTCATTGGGTCACATTTGATATGCAGACCTTTTGTCATCCCTCTTCATGCATCTAAGATGCTTCTGTTTAAGTTGCAGTTTTCCAGTCCTTTTATCAGTAGCTTAAATATGTTTGTATCTAAACTTTAATTTCCTGACTTTTACTGTTCCCTTCTCTGAGAGTACTTGATATTTGGAGGAATCTGTTGCCCCCATCCCTTTGTTCTCCTTTATTTGAAATCTACTCACCTCAACAAAGAGTGTGTGAAACTGATTATTTTTTTTTCTTCCAGTCTAGGGATCCTCTTTATCATGCTGTATTCTCATGACTGTCAAAGTAAACAACTTTTCCTTAATCTTCATATTGTCTTCCAGATGCATGGGTAACATGCAATGGAGATCTTTACAGCTTGTTGTTGACAAAGCTCATACATTCAATGATGTTGCTGTTCTAGAAGTTGTGCTGTCCTTTTTGAGCACACAATCCTTTGTTTCTTCTGAGCAAGAGCAGATGACATTGTGATAGCAAATCATACCAGCCACATGGAGTTCGTTTAGTTTAACATTTCCAAATATACTACCCTGGAGCCTGTCACATTAGGAACATTCAGGATGTTTCATTACTGCAAAGAATTTTTTGTTGACGAATTGTGTCTATAACCAAGTTGGTTAATATTGAAAGTTCTAATTAAATGTTGTATTTTGTGATTTTGCATTACAATGACTCATTTGAATATGGGAGGGAGGGTGTCTGGTTGGTTGGGTGCCTCTTCCGAAACATGCTGAGAGATAGGCAGTGTTTCTGCTATGTGTGTTTCCTGATTGTTTTAGAATTTATTATGTGACCATGGTCAAAAACTTCAAGATTTAAACCTTGTAGCACAAATATAGAAGTGTAATAAAGCTAAGGTGGAGTTAAAATTTCAAGGTTATTCACGTTTCAGGGTTTTTACTCAGTATTCTGCTATGAGCCGGAAGTATTCTGATAGATTTCTAGTTAATAATGTGTGTTACCAGCTTCTTTCCCATCCAGACTATGGGAGGAGACAACACTATTCTGTTGAACATTAGGTGTAGTTGAAAATTTATTAGCTGTCTTTGACAAGACAACAAAACGTTTGCTGGATTAAGTGTTATGTCTGGGGTGAAGCAAACTACAATGGGTAGTATCTTGTGTATGCATTTATTTTGCAGATGACTGGAAATAAATTTGTTACCTAATAGGTTAATGTCTACAAGTGTCAAGTCTTCAGGACGGACAGTATTTTCTATACAAGAAATAGAATTTACATTTCAATAGAAGGGGAAAAAAAGAGAGGGTTTAATGTATTTAAACTGGGGAAACAAAATTATTTACAATTTTATCTCGAATCGCTACATCACAATGCCGTTTTCCATTATCCTTTGCCAAAAGGTGGGCTGCGCTGTCAATTGGATTAGTAATCTGATATGGAAAGTTATTTCTCCTCTGCCCGTTTTAGCTTAGTTTTCAACGGGTGAGGGAAAAACAGGGCTTCTTTGATAGTGGCTGTCAATGCAGGCTTGGGTGGATCTTGGTCAGTCATAAAATGGCATCCATTTCTAAGGTGGTTATGGGTCTGAATTTTCAAAGCTGTAAATAGGGAGTAGAGTTTCTAAAGGAAATCTAAAGTTTAGAAAGGGATGCTGTAGAGATACCAGATTATTTATGGACAAACTAGATAATCAGATTTCCTTGGAATGAATATTGTGTGCCCTTGCAACTCAAACCACTTCTGATTTAATGCTTTAAATGTAATGGTTTTTACTTTTTTTTTGTTATGTGTTTTGGCTATAATGGAACCTTGTATGTTACAAATTTGATAGTGCTGCTTGTTTGTTTGTAATCTCTTTGCTCAACTAGATTTCAGGATTTTATTTGATGGCTGTCATCTGAAAGTAGTATTCAGACAATGAGTTAATACAACCCACAGAATGCTAATGTTACAGGTACTTCTGAAACCTTGTGTTTATCTGGGTTTTTTTAATGCTAATTTTGACTGGGGGAGAGTGGAGTGTAGGAATGCTTTTTTCTTTTTTTTAAAATTCTGCTTCATCTACATGTATTTTTAGAGAATCTTGTGTTTTTTTAATGTGGCACCCTCATGCTCTTTCATCCTGTCCTATGTTGCTTTGTATTTTGAGGGAGCTAGTTTATTCTCCCAACAAATTCTAATATTGATGCATATATGTGGCTTTCCTTGAGTCCTATTTTTTTTTGCATTCTAATGTTGCACTAAGTCAAAAGCCCTTTCGGAGGTCAGATGTATCGCAACAATTTTGACATCACTGCAGCTAGAAATAAGATGGCTCTGGGGTGTGCAGGTACAGCTCCTGTTGGCTGCAGTAGAAGTTGGCCCTGTGCTGGAGTCAGCCTTGCAGAGAGTCCTGGGATTGTAAGGAGTGGAGGAGGCCAGTGTAACAATAGAGATTTTCTGTGGCTATTGCCAGGGTGAATAGCTAACTGTGTAGACAATAGGGAAAAATTCGGGGGAACGTAAGTCCTGTCATACTCAGTTTATGTAGAAAAGAAAACATTTAAATGTGTAATATTTTAATTGTCCGTAATGCTTAAATGATTGATGTGGAAAAAAATAGAAGCCTATTTTGTCTGCGGCTCTAATGTGAATTCATCCTTTAATTACCGAAGTCCAGACTGAAGGCAGGATTATCTCGCGATTATTATCATTCTTTTAATCTTTCCCATAGATATTTTTGGTGTTGTTTTCACCAGTAAAACAAAGCCGAGTTTCCTAGGCCCACACATTTTTGGTAATTTTTCCTCTAATGATGATGATTGGAGAAGTATTTGTTACGTAATTCCCTTTTGTCTGTACGCTGTATTTTGAAAATTCTCATCAAGGAGCTTCTCAAAATGTGATCTTTTTAAATAAAAGAAAGGAATTGTTATGGCTATCATGGTTTCCGGCAGCACTGCGCACCCTTCTAAACTGAAGGGGCAACATGTGCCAGCGTTCCAAATTCTAAGCAATGCCTCACAATTTCTGAAACATAAATGCACCGTTGTGTAACTGCAGCATCACCATAACCAAAGATTCTTGGTCATATGCTGTTTCCGTAATTTTTTTTAACTGCATAACCATTTTTTGAATTTTTTATGAAAATGTAGTCTGGATATGTAATACAAAAAATTCAGTTTTCAGCAAAGAAGACTGCTCCTAATTTATTTTAAAATGACATCTGAGATTTTTAATATTTTATGTGTAAAATAAGAATAGTATGTAATCTGGTTTGTGGGGTATCTGAGCTAAGCCATGTTAAGGAAAAATACTTTGAGGGGAGAGCCTTATGAACACTGCCTAATAAAAAAAAAATAAAAATCAGAACCCTTCCTTACCTTTTCCTTGCTTTTAAATAATTTCCAAGCGCTTCCAGCTCTCTGCCAAATAAACACATGTAGTTACAGCACGTCATCAGATGATAAGCCGCCGGGAAGATTTCTGTCTTTGTAGCACCCCTTTATTTAGCAGCATGTGGTACCTTCCCAAATACATGCGTGCGTTTCTGCTATAGCCCAGCTGCTGGTAGCTTGTGTTCAGGTTCTGGAAAGGCGCTGAGTTGAAGTATGCATGTGTATGCATCTGTGTGTGAGTGACCCATTGAAAACTGGCAGTCGTGGTATTACTGCTTTGAAAAAGCAGCCTTCTAGCATCGGTCTTTGTTCTGCATCAATGAAGATGCACATCCGTGGAGCTGCTTGGTAACTGGAGCTTTCACTTGACCTGTACTGTGTTTCTTTTTACTTGCTTATTTCTTACTGCCATGTCATCTCCGGGAGCCACTGAGAATACTCAGAAGAATTCATGTAGGTGGAACTTTATTATCATCTTTATTATTTGTCAGCTTAATTTGCCAAGCTAATGTAAAATGCAAAATGAAATTAAAGTTAGCTTAATTAATTTCCTCAGTTACCACCATTGCCTGATTTGCAAAGGGTGTGCTATAGATGAGAGGTTAATTATCAACTTGATTTAGCAAATTTGAAAGAAATAGTGACAGTGTCTGTTGTGTCAGAGCTTTTGTTTATTGCTTTGCTTTTGTGTGTCACTTTGCATTATTGTCAAGGTAATATTAATCGGAATTAGTAAAAGAATACAAATACATGGATACCTTGTTAGCTAAAATTCAAGCAGACTTGTCTAAGGGTGGGGTGGTATCAGAGGTGAGGGGAGACAGAATTATTATCTGAAGAGAAAAGCCAAATATAAAAAATCAGAGCAGTGAGTTCATTAGTATAGGTGCAGTCATGCTAATTCTTAGTTTCCTTCAGATAAAATAATAAATGATAAACCTGTATATTTTTAAATAAAGCAATTAGTGTTATTTACATCAATATGAGCACCCGATGTCATATGAAACAATGTTCTTAATGCAATTGATAATATTCTTATGCTGTTAATTTGTAACTAGTGATATTTAGCACTGTACATTAATTGAAATAGAAATAAGATGTGGATTTCTACTCTGATTCTTTTTATGTTCTTTTATATAACCACTGAAATATTTTTTTTCTGTTACCATTCATGTAGATTTTTTCAGTTGATGTCGAGAACCAAAAGATAAGAGTAAATTGAACTATTATATTATTTTAATAACCTGTTGGAGCATGCCTTTATCAAGGCTCTACCTTTGAGTTGTAATTCTGACTGCTAAATTTGATGTTCATATTAAATAACAATGTAAAGTAAAGTTGAATATTTTCATTTAAATAATTCATCTGGCAAGGGAGAGCTCTTTACGCTTGTATTGATTAGAAATACTTCATTTATCAAAATAGTTGTTTTCCATAAATCTAGACAGAACAGCTGACTGTTTACTTAAAGATGGCAAAATTTACCCTCTGTTCTGCTAAATGTGGTGTGACCACTTTGCACTCAAAATTGTCAGTTTTGCAAGCAATGTATATACTACTGGTATAATCCATTCTGTATCCTTAACTACTTTGTAAATATTGACAGAAGTTGTCTTTTTTTTCTTCTTGTTTCCTGAAATTGAAATGGAAGCATGGAGAATTGGGGGCGCAGCTGTGAATCTTCCTTCTTTTCCTTATTTGCAATCATATGCTGAACAGTAGAATAGCTATTTTGCATGTGGGGCGGGGGCCAACCTTGAAATTATACTTCTATAAGGATTAGAATATGGAATTGGAGAATATTTCTGAAATGTGATCTTTAGCAATATCAGTCCTTCAACTACTGCTGCGAAGAGGAAGCAGTAAGTGGAAGCTTTAGTATCAACATTAATTTTGGAAAGGTTAGCACCTTTCTGGTAACCAGGATTATTCTGATGGGGTTTTTTAATCACATTTTCTTCTGTAGTTTAGTAACAGCAAAAAGTAATGCAAAACTAAAGGTGGCCTATGGTATTTTTATGATAATCTGTTTGTTCACCATCTATGTAGGCTGAGGTTAATGAGAAATTAAGAAATACTCATCTACTTGCTTTCAAAAAGATTGCTTCTCTCTAACAAGATCAGATGTAATACTTTTTGGGGTGCTGAAAGACCAAACGCTGTAGGCTCTTGCGGCATTTTACTGCATCTTGGTGTAAATGAATTTTTGAGCAGTTTTATAATGACAGTATTCTTTCTTTTGCGTGCTTCTTCTATTTTATTATATGTTCAAAATATAGATGTAGGTGCAGACATTTCATCAGTTTGATTTGTAGCAAAATAAATGTACAGTAATAGATTATATGCTTTTTATATTTCTCCACATGGCACTATTTCTTTCTATAGTAGTACTATAAATATGATACTATTCTGGTCCTTATAGTGTTCAGAAATAGTAGAATTGTTTTAAAAGCTGCAGTAGAAAGAATTTATTCCTTCTTTATAGCATGTCCTTACATAAATCTCAGTCCTGCCTTTCACAGCAGTGTGTTATTAAACTACTTTTTCTGCTCAGGTTTTAATGATGCAGATAGAAAGGGTGAATGGCTGAGGTGTGCATGTGGGCTTGTAAGAATTCCGAATGTTCCTCTACTCCTTGTCAGTAAATGGCACAAAAATGTGGATATTCTGGTAAATAATTCTTCCCATTTTATTTGTGAGTGTTATGTATGCCATGTTAAATTGTATCAAGGCATTAGAGATTAAAATGTACAAACATAATTCTTCAATATTGTAGCTAGTGTGACATCCTTTTTGTGATTTATTTGTTTTTACTGAACAGGTGAAATAATATTATTTTGGAAAATGGTATTGAATAAAAATAATTAAATACTTTAAAAGTGAGCAATTTAAAAAAAAATCAGTAAAACATTTTTGTATGTATGTAATATTTCTAAACTGTGTATTTCTAATAGAGTATGTGAGTTAAGGCTGAAAGAGGTTAAGAGGCAGTTTTGACTAACTGAACACATTGTTTAATTTTTTAATCGCTTGGGGTACTCCGTGGATTTAGATGAAATAAAAATCTTGTGGAGATGTCACTCAGCCCTTTTTCCCTTTTATGTAGAAGCCAACTAATGCTATTTTGACATTGCATAAATGAGACTTGATCAAAATGTAGTTGGCTGTGTCTCGTTTTAAATCAAACAGAAATGCTGCCGTTTATAGGAATAAGTTTCTGGCTTAATTAGGTGATTGTGTAATCACTCCAGACCTCGCGCGCCAACATTGCCATTGGCTCAGGAGGGTTTTAACTTGGATCATAATCTTAAATCCTCCTAGATTTATTATCTCTTCTCTGGTTATCAAACACTGAAGTGAAAAACCCACGCTTCGCGGAGAAGACAACTAAAAATACATCAGCTGGGTTTTCAGTGTATCTTGTGCATTCACATGGGTAGGAAATGGATCTGGTGGTAGTTGATAAGCTCGGTTTTTGTGGCGCACTGGTGATGTGGGAATTGCAGTTTTGCAGACCCAACTGTCCTAAGCATTAATCATAGGTATAATGTAATATTTTTAAAGTCTGTTTAACCATACAGCGGAATTAGAAGGATGGGCTTTTTACCTTTGTTTTAAAGAGCACTAGTTAGTTGTCCAGGCCATTAGTCTCGTGTACAGGGTAGCTTCTGGCACTTGCTAGAGAGCAGGATCATCAGGAAGGACCTGCAGCCTCAGCTTCTGTCTCCAAAAACCTACATGACTGGAGGAAGGCTATCCACGCTAGGGGTTTGGGTGACATATGTATTTTCCCTTTTTGCTTGTTGGTACATATTTAGAGGGTTTTGCTGCCAGTCACTTAGTATCTGGTTCTCATCACACCCGAACATGTTTTGGATGCAAAGCTGTAGGAAGACTGACAGAATAGAAAGCCAAGTCCTTGGTTTTCAGCACATTTGGGGAACCATAACTGGTATGAAAACTTCCGCTAGTTACAGGATAGGAAGAAGTCTGGCAGAAGTACTTCCCTCTGCCTCTTCCCCTCACCCNCCCCCCCCCCCCCCCCCCCCCCCCAAGTTCAGGGTGCTTTTGTACCACTGAAGATTTCTCCTGCATATCAGTGATTATTCAGTCTAGTTGTCTTAAAATTCATGAAGTGGAAATGAACATGGAAGAATTGTGGACTAACAAAGGAGAAAACAGAGAAGGTTTTATCTAGCACAGACCAAAGCAAGGATCTATTTTAAATTACAACTCATAGACTCATAGAAATTTGGAAACTTTGAGGATTTCTCCTCAAGACAAAAGAAATCTCCTCAAGACAAAAGAAATCAATGTTTCTTTTGTCTCCTCAAGACAAAAGAAATCAATGATTTTAGAAGGAAAGTTGTGAAGTGCAAGACTATTTCTAAAGTTATTTTTAATGAATTATTAATAACTTCATGAATGAATTTCAGAAAAGCCGGTGTTCTTACTGTATAGTCCTCTTTACAGTCTTTGAAAGTTCAAGACTTCAACTAAGGAGATAATTATAATAAGAAAATGTTTTCATTTTAAGGTACTTTAAAATAGATGCTTTTGGAATTGATATTGTGAATACTATGGCAATTTTAACATGTATACTGCTGCTTTTTGAATAAAAGATACAGTCCAGTATGCTTCTGCAAGCAAGGTATTCTTCAAGTATGATGCTTATGCTTAAGAAAGATATACATTTTATATATATAAAATATGTGTTTGTATACATGTAAAATGTGTATCTTTCTTAAGTAACATACTTATATGTATGAAATGTGTATCTTAAGCATAAGAATACATGTGTGTATATATATAAAACTTTAAGAAAGACTTCCTAGATCTGATTCTGTCTTGACTTCTGTATATTGTTTGGGCAGCAGCACAAGTATGAAGGTTAACTTTTGAGAACAGGTGACTTTAACAGCAGTAGTGAGGATAGGTGACTCTAACAGCAGTAAAGCATGCAGAAAATAAAAATAATTTTATAGACTTTGTCTTCTGGTAGTTAGTAGCAAACCAAAAAGTTCTGCAAGTGGCAGGTTATTGAGAGAAAATTATTTAGGAGGTAAACAATCTCTGTCATTAAGTCGCACTTGAGAAATGAACTATTCAGATTAATTCAGCTGTGAACAAGATAAATAATATCCAGGGATGGATGACAAGATTTCCAGTGGACAGCTGCAAATGAGAAGAGGTGTTAAGAGAAATGATTGAGTTACGAGAAGAGAGGTTATTTCACAAGGTGCAAGGAGAGCTTGGCTTGCTTGATGGAGGGGTGGCAAAGAGACTTTTACATGTAAACATGTTGAAGGAATTAACCTCACGAAAAAGAGAAAAAAATCCTGAAAGGCCAGTTTATGTTGCAGCGGGGTGGTTTGGGGGTTTTGTTTTGTAGTAATTACTATGCCTCAAGCTAATTGTTAATTGTGTTAAACTGTTCTAGTATTAATTCGGCAAAGAGGCTTTCTTAAATCCTATCAGCACAGAAAATACTGTCTGCCTATGTTGTGATACTGTTCAGTCTTTTATTTTGTCTAGAGTCAGTTGTTTTCTGACTTACCCTAGTCATCAAATTACTGGGAAGGAGGAACATAGGAGTATTTGAACAACTTTTACCAAAATCTGTTGGGCAGAGAAGTTTCTTTCATAAGCTGTTGGTTTTGTGAGTTTCTTGGAAACTGCTGCTCTTCTGTCTACAGAGAGTGAGAATTAATAGCTCTGTGGTATAAATTTAGTCATTGATGACTAACCTGAAACTTTGTTATATAAATGTCAGTTTTGCCATGTTCCATTAATTGGTTCCCTATTCCAGTGATGTCCTTATCCATCATTCTTAGTTGCCTTTTTGATATAGAAGGCAATGTGGCATCTGGCTGCTGGCAAAGGCTACTGTAAAAAGTTCCGTATAAAGCCACAAGATTATATATAACCATTAACTTTGTTTAAAAGAGCAAGTCTGAGAAAAATACAGGAGAGCTTTTTGATTGCCTGAAGACTTAACCGCATCCGATGTCCCAAACCCAATTTGGATCCCTTCTCAGATGACAAAAATTCCAAATATCATTTACTAACTTTAAAATACTCTGACCTCTAACTCAGTCTCGTCATTTCTGTGATGAACATGCCTTTTTGTATTCTGAGCATAGGGGACAGGATAAAATTTGATAAAAATAATGAAAATATGTCTGATTTTTTCATTTCCTTGTTAAAAATTAAAGCTTCCATTTAAAAACATCTCTTTTTTCAAGGACAAAAATATGTTGTTTTACCCTTGGTTTTCAATTCCATGTAGTATGTGATGTTTTCTCAGTTTTATGTTTTGCGCAGCCCTGTGGAAAGTGTTAGATAACTTGTGTAAACATGAAGTTTCTGTACAATGTAGCATTGTTTCTAGAAGTGCCTGCCTTTTTTCTGTAAGTAGGAGTTGCTGACTTCCCTCTGCATTTGTAAATGGAGCGTTAGTGGACATCAGTGTGATCTCTTATGTCATGACCTAAAAAGAAAATTTAAAAAGCTGCATGCTCTCCCTTCCAGAGTCTTGGACAATTGCCAGAATTTTGCATTAAAGCCCACAAGCAGTGGTACTAGGACAGTTTTTGCCTTAAAAGATAGGTGGAGTTATATGCGGATCACCGAGCTAACATCTCTGGTGGGATGGAGACAGATTTGCTCTGACAATATAATGCGCTTTGCAAGCTTCTATTTTAAGAATTCTTTGCGCTGTGACTTTTTTTAAGACTGTATCGGACAAGTATTTTGTTTCTCTTAGGAGTCTTACACTTCAGGAGGCTCCAAGTTCATACTGGCATTGTTAAATTCTGCAAGTCAAAAAGTGTGCATACCTAGAGAAGTATTTTTCATGACATAGCTCTTTTATATTTTATAGTTCAGCTACTTCACATTGTTCTTTTTGTACTGTTACCTCTTGGCTAGGTGCAATCCAGTCTGCGTAACACCTGAAAATTGATTTCCTGCAGGACTGCTTATTTCATCTCTACAAAAGTCTTGGAGTGATCTGAAAATTCTGAGTTTTGCGTTCATCTTCAGGATGAGTGCAGCAGGGGCAGTGAAAGTGCAAATGGCACGTGTGGGTGCTGCCTTACTTCATAAGCCTCAGCTCTGACCTCCAGATCTCTTCTTGAATGAGAAGGTAGCTCAGTTCCTGGGCTCTGACAGTTATTCTTTTTTGGTGGTGGTGGTGGGTTTTTTTTTTTCTTTTCTTCCCCTCCTAGCATTGAAATAAAGATATCATTGGTAATGACTGAGTAGTTGAGTAGCTTGTATTTTGGGAGGCAGGGAAGGAGTGGTATTAATTTGCTGTTATCAGTTTATATAACCTCAGTGACTCAGTGCATGTGCGCTTCCAGTACTGCTGATTTGACTAGTTGACTGCTGCCTTTCTCTCAAATTTGTTCCTATAGGTGAATAAAGGTGAAGGGTGAAATCTTTTTCAACTACCTAGAGCTTTTGAAGAATATTTAAAACAAAACTAAATGTGAAATGCTGTACATTGATGTCTCACTTTAAATGTGAGCAGAACTCACCATCTCCTGATCTGATCACGACAGTTATTTCCAAATAGAGAATCATCAGATGTGACCTATGCTATTATAGGGTGGTTCACTGTAAATACATGTTCTTCATTTTACCTGTGGGTTTAGGAATAGCATTGCTTGGTTTAGTTTCTAAATACGTTACTATAGGTGCATGCTTATGAAATGCAATCTCTCTCAGACTTTTTTCTGATATTTTTTCCCCCCAGGCTGAGTATCATCATTCAATTTACTATTTAGAAAGCATTAAACTAGTGTTAGAAAAATCAGGCCATCAGTCTTTAATAGCTGCTGACATGATTACAGTTTTCACTTTAAAAAATGGATTATAATAGCAGTATGCAAGTACATAATTTCTGACCTATTTTAAATGGTAAGTGGAAACTGCTACCTTGCAAACTTCTTCAGCAAAATGCAATTCATTCTAGCCCTCTAATACTTGCGGTGTTCATATGTGAAACTATTTGTAATACATTGAGTACAACACATTTGTATCTAAGTGTGTACTTATACATCTATCTTTATTAAAATTGACTTAGGAGTTTTGCATCTGTATAGATATTTTAATATATAAAATTAATTCATTGAAATAAACTAATGAAATATATTTAAAACAGATTAATGTTGTAAAAAAATCCCTTGTTCTGAATATATATAGACAAATTAGCATTTTACAGAGACCCTGATAGTTTGGATTTTTGAGTAAAAGGAAGGAAGTAATGCTTCATGAAAACCTATAATCTTGTATATATTTTGTGGTTGGTTGTGAAGAACTTACTGCTTTCTTGAATCATGCACCAAATTTATCAGTTTTATTTTGAAAATATAATTTTGATGTATTATCAAGTCTTAGTCCTTTTTTTTCTTGTCTGGACCAAAATTTCAGCACTTTATGGTTAGTTTCGTCTCTGTGTGATGTAGCCACTGCTTGATGTTGATACTGAGTTTACTGCATATATACACACATGTATTGTCAAGGGAACTTGTTTAATAAGACATGCATGAAAAATAGTTTAAAAGGGACCATATCAGCAAGTGTATTTCAAAATAGGAGGCTTTTTACCAAATGTCCACAGTTTTATAGAGCATGAAATGCTAATAATGATGTTACTTTCATTTCTTATGCATGCTTCAGTTCTCATTAGCCTTGGATAGTCACTCTTATAAATAGATTTGATAGTTTGTAAGACAATCACAATAGATTAAAGTTCAGCACTTCCTGAACACCTTCTTGGTATATCATTCGTTCAGTCCCAGAGAGAAAATACTTGTACCAAAAGAACAGGAATGCCCCCACAGTATTTCTTGGTTGATTCCCACCCCCACCTCAAGCCTTTTTTTATAACGTCTAGTATATTCAGGAACTGATATTGGGGGTGGTGCGTGTACCAGATGCTGTCCCTGCTGTGTTTCTCATAAAAAGATCTGTTGTGAGCCAAGCTCCAGGACAGATCGGATCGTTGCTGCCTCTTGCGAGGAGTTTGTTCTTTAACTGCCCTTCGCTATCCCATCTTGCCTGTCTCATTTGTGTTTTAAAAGGTATCCCAAAGTCTGAGCATCAAATGTTTAGATCCCATAATATTCTTTGTAACCTGCTTCCATCAAATTTAAAAAATAAATTTTGGTCTTCTTGACTATGAACTAAATTTTCCCTGTGTGAAGCTGGTGAAATCAAATGTGGTATCATCTGTTGGAGTCTACAGCAACTAAGAGATGAGAAATATTCTGCCTCAATGTCTCTTGAAAGCTTAAATCTTAAACCTCAGAATTTTGTTTCTGCGTTAGTATCAAATAAAAACACTGTTTGTTGCTCTAAAAAGGAGGGAACAAATCTCTTTGCCCATGGAAATTGGATGCTGTTGGGGCTGACAAAGCAGATGTATGATGACAGGAAGAAAGAGAAGGAAACAGGGCAGATATAATGGTGGCCTGAAGGCAATGTTTTCCCACTGTCATGCCGAATGTGTTGTGAACAAATAATTCATATTTAATAAAGGCCATATTGTGTTCTAATGATATCCTCCTCTAAAATTAGGGAATGTTCAGCTTTTGAGAGGCACCTTATGCAAGCTTAGATATGAAAGTAGGGAAGAATTGGCCACTGAGTAGGATCAGTACACCTCTGCTTACAGTTTATCTTAACGCTTTAAAACTCAACAATGCTACTTTCTTTTTCAGAATCACTGTGCAGTTCCGTAGGGACTCTTTGAATTGTTACAGGTATGGGTGGCCATACCTGTTGTAAAAGTATAGCAGGTGATTTTCATTGCTATAGGAAATGGCACCTAGTGCAGAGAGGTGCTGTTTAGAGAATAGGGTGATAGTTTAGAAATTTAACTTTTTCAGAAATCAACTGTGTGTTTACACTACACAGGAAATATGCATGCATTTTTGTGAGGTTTAAAGTACTCGTGACTAATTACTGCTAAAATATTCTAAATAATAAAATCAAAAGTGAAATTAGTAGGGCCTTATACATATTCAGGAGATAAGGAAAAGATTATAATTTAGGTATTCTGTATTTTTAGTTGGCCTGAAGATGCCTGTTTCTAAAGTGCATACAAATGGCAGAAGTTGATTGATACAGATGTCAGGGGAATTAATTCCTCATTTTATACTGTATTGCAGCACAGGCACAAATAAGTGCTTGCTGTCCCAAGCTGTGTGGCAGGACATGTTGAAGACTTGCGTGGCATCCGTGCACTGGAAAAAGAGAAGGTGGGAGGAGAGGGTGAGAGAGAGATTTCAAAAAGCTGCGTTATTGAAAGGAATGATCTCATAGGAAGCGTATTTTATAGGTTTCACAGTCCTAATTATATTGACTTCCCTCTTCAGTCAGACCCCTTCCTTTTTCCCTTCCCCCTTGTAAGTGCTTTTATCAGCTTTCTGAATTTCTGCTTTTATTCACTCCTCACTGTCACTTTGATGTCTATGCATCCTTTAGGTGGGTTTTCTTTGTTTGCTTGAATAAGATACTGTATCCTAGGTGTCATCTGTCAGTTCGTTTTTACTATAGGCATAGGGTTTAGTCATTAATGGTCACACAGTATGTGCTTTCTCACACACTTGTAATTGTTCCTACAGTCTCTTGTTTTTTTGTCTGGCAGAGTAGCTTCAGTAGTGTGTATTTCTTTTGTAACGGCCGATTTTATTGCAGTGCCTTTTTGTTCTTGGCGGTTGGTTTCAATATGGCAAAGCCTTCCGTGCCTCTGTTTTAAATTTCTTTCTCCTGGCTAGTATTGTTTTTCTCCTCCCAACTTGTTTAATCACTACCAGACTGGAGAAATACAGAATAAAGGGTCACATCTTATTTATTAGCTCTCTTCGGCAATCCGCATTGTTGGTTGCCCTTCCCCTCCACCCCTGCCCCATCTTCATTTCTCTTACTTTGTATCTCCTTTCCTTTCATATTTCACTCTTGTTTAGTGCTCCACCGATGCATTAGTAACATCACACGTCTGCTCCATCCTCTCCCTAGTTTGCTGCATGGGTGTCTCTCTTTGTTATACATGCGTTGAGGTGTTGGTCTAAGCAACTGATAGACCTAGCAAGTCTCATACTGCTTTAGTGATAATGATTTCTCCTAATAAGAAGCAGGTGTAAAACTGTGAACATTAAATAAGGAAAAAGTCTTATCTGTTAATCACGCTCTTTTTATGAGGATACAGATGACCCAGTTACTTAGTTATGTTAACCAGTGAAACTTGCCTAGCTGTATTTAATCCCAATAAATTAATCTATTAATCTAAAGGTATTAAGATCTTAGATATTGCACACAGGAGAAAAGACCTGCTAGTTTTTTGCACAAATTCTTTAAACCAGCCTAACACAATATGTGAAAATTAATGTTCTAGTCACTTAAATCTGTTTGACTCTGATTTGAATAGCAAAATTTAGAAATCAATTTATCTGTTACTGCAAGCTAAACCAATATGAGCACAGGTTAAAATTACACTGTTACTTCATGCCTGATGCTGCCATTGATGAATTAACGGCTAAACTGCAGAACCGGTTTTGATCTGCATCAAGAGCGAACACGGTTGCCATTATGCTGCTAGCTGGAGCTGACAATATGGTGGCTGTTGGTTTTACACCTGATGTCAGTTCTATGCCTGCTGCAGGAGGACAGATGATGGCTGATCCTCTTAAAAAAAACAAACAAACAAACAAACAAACCAAAAAGCCAAACAAAAACCATGTTTCTTCTTCAGAATTGGTCTAGAAGAGTTACTTTTGTACTCGGCCACCAGTGCTTCCTTGGTGGGGTGGTGCCAATTTGATCTAGTACCGTAAAATCAGGTTTATTCTTCAGGGGAGTGACTTTGCCCACATTGGTGCACTGGTTGTCTTTAAAGAATAAGCATGGTAAAAACTTGAACGTCAGAGTGAAAATGTGAAAACTACTGACATGTAGCTGATAGCTTCCCTTCCTATTAGTAGCAAACACTGGCTACCATATGGAATACAGAAATCCTGGAAGACTTAAAGCAGAAGACATTCCTCAGGGTTGAACAAAGCAAAAAAACTAAACCCAGCCACATTCTTCTGTCATAGTTTACACACTGTGAGGAAGGTAGGGTTTTGGTTTTCTTCACATCTGCCAGCATCACATGGGTTGCCCTTCAAGATTTGTCCTTAAATGCTTTTAAAAGAATAGACATGGTAAAGTTGCAGAAACTATTATGAATTACCAGCAAAATTGTTGGAAGTGCTTTGACACTATATATAAAGATGACCTTTATTCTACCTTCAATATTTAAAGTTGCAAGTTTGAAAAATTTAGAACAATTCAGGACATGGACCTGTTGGAGCAGGTCCAGAGGAGGGCCACAA
>RSEF01000002.1:71035297-71054704 GCA_003993805.1 Himantopus leucocephalus | reverse complement strand
GGCAGGGTGGTTGGAGCTAGATGATCTTTAAGGTCCCTTCCAATGTAAATCATTCTATGAATGTGGCACACAAGTAAGTCAGCAAGGCAGTGGGAGCAGATCATCTTTCAGAACTCTTTTTTTTCTCCAAAAAGATTTATCTTAAAAAAAAAAAAAAAAAACAGCTTATCAAAAGAATTTTATTCTTACAACTGAGCTATTTAAATACAGCTAGTATTTTGCAAGTTGGAACTTTTGTCTGGCTGCTCTTTTTGTTAAAATCTGTTATTTCTGAGCTGTAGACCATTTATTATTCTGTAAAAAATAATAAAATGAAGAAGAAAGTGGAATGGTTTTGAGTACGTGAAAACTAGATATATGAAAGAAAGCTTAAAATGTTTAATTAAAAATTTAAAACTTGATATCTTTGCTTTAGAACTGACGTACTGAAAATCGCCTTACCTCTGAATCACTATCCATGTCCTAAGTTGTTTTTCTCTTTCACATAAGCTATTTTGTTTTTAAAAATAAAAATGTTCAGTGGAAAAGAACACACTGATGTATATTTCTGCACTTACCATAAGATGCCTTTCTTGTTATATAATGCCTTTCCATAATAGAAAATGAGGAATTTTAACTGTGAAAATATAGTCATATATTCTGAAAATATTTTTTATATTCAGCCACATTTTTCTCTTTGAAATGTAGTATGATTTTGTTGTTGTCTTCCTTTTATTGTGCCTATATAATTGTTACTGTCCATTTCACTGAATTTAAAAGGAACCCATTAATTGAACAACACTTTTGTAAAAGAATATTATAATTTTGTTTGAAGAGTATTATAAAAAGTCTGGAAAATACATGCAATTGCTAATGTTGCAAATTAGTTTTACTAGTAAATAGCACTGTTAAAAGTTCAGTTTTAAAAAGAATGATGGCAACTTTGTTTTGCATTTGAGAATAAATAGGGATTTTTAAAATAAGCTGGTCTGGCATAACTGATAATCCCTGTGTAATGAATATGCAGGACTGCATGTATTTTAAACTTCCCCAGCTGGTAACGCATCCCTAATAGCTGTCTGTTAGCAAAGTACTGCCCTCTCATATTATTTTGTAGAAAGTGTTTGGGTGCTCCTGGATGTTTGTTAGAGAGAATGGTGCTTCAGATCTCATTTTCCTAATCACAACAAACAAAAGTGTTTAGTCACCGCTCAGATTTCTCAAGGTGGTCTGTACTGTGACTCATTTTTGGGACATTAATTGAACAGTGCTGAGCTGGACTGGATTTGTAATCTAGTGGTCCTTTTTCTTCTTGTTGACTTCTAAGAGTGAAGAAGTAAACCCAGTAGTAATAGGATAAACTATTAGCATTTTTTTTGCTTATATTGTAGAAATTGTTTTGACAGAAATGAAAGACTAAGTTGTCAAGAAAAAAAATAAATATTTCAAGTCTTCTGTGTGTGCTACTGATATAGTGATTGGCTTGTGGTCCTTTTAAAGTATTACTGCATGTGAAATTTTGACATTGAAAACAAACTAGGCTTCTACGTGAGGAAGAGAGTGATTTCACTGGTGGTCCTGCATTTCAGACTTCTTGGACATTTAGGTTTAATTTGTAGAATTTTTCCCCTGTTAGCTTAGAGTAGAAAGAAATGGGAAAAAAAAATCCCAATGCTTTCTCCCAGTTATTCCTTTTGTCGTTAATCCCTGGTCCTTTCATATTGATTGAGCCCACTCCAAACAGGTAGACATGCATGTTTTAGCTTAAGTATCGCATGTGCATCTTTGGACACAGAATCTTTTTGCTGAAATAAGGGAGATATTTGTCGCTTCTTTGAAGTGTGAAATTTAGGCTCTATTAAAAGCCCTGTTCAGATTTTAGTAACCAGGCCCTAATGTTCTTAACGCTAACAGAAAAGCGCCGCTGATAACCGAGAAGTAGATCTTGCGGTTTATTGCAGTAACGCTTCTTGCAGTTGATTGCAGAAAGCTCTGTGCTTTCAGAACTTTAGGTTGATGACCGATTCAGATGAGAAAGGACTGATTATTTGGAGTGGTTTCTGGCATCAAATACTTCAAGCATAACTTGAATTTGCAAAATGGTCCCCTTCACTATTGAAGAAAAATGTTTTAAGAGTTCTGATGGACGTAGAAGTTTAATCATTTTGCAGCGTTATTTGCCACACATTTGTAAAGCACATCTGTTATCAAATGTGGTTTACATAACGCATAGTGAATGCCTTACCATGTGGAAGAGATGTGAAAAAATCAAATTCTCTTTCAACCAGTTGCATAATTTTTTGTGGAAGGTAGGGCTTTTTTCTTTCCTGTTTCTGATTGAGCAATCATTGCTTGCGTTAACCTAAGACATTTATAAAAGTATGTCTTAAAAAAAAAAAAAAAAAAAAANTAAAATAAGTCACTGTCAACATAAGGTGGGTCAGATTAGACTGAACCATACTGCGATGACGAATTCACAGCTCATTCCTTTTGGCTCTGAAGCCTGTAGGACTCTTTGGCAGGCTCTAGCTCTCCCTCTGGAGAGGGAGGTATAAATTGCATGTTCAGATCAGAAAACTGCTTATTCTGAAGACACTATATGAACTAACACCCTTGTTTTGTTTTAGTGAGTAGGAAAGAAGACAATCATTTGTTCACCTTTAGTTTTTTGAGGCAAGATTTAGTTACGTGCTGAATGGTATTGTTCTGCTAGTCCGTGTATCTCAAGATGGTTATAGTGTGGGTGAAGAATAGTTTCACCAAAGCATGAGTTCAGGGCTTAGTGTTATTCTTAAGGACAAGTAAAAGCTGATACCTGGTGACTTACTTGCCATATTGTGGAACCCATATTTTCAACATATGCACAATGTGTTGTGACAGCAAAACAGTATCTCATAATTTATTTATGTATCTACACATGCACATAATTTGATCTAGAAGGCAAATATCTCAGAGTTGTGCAAAGGTTAGGTTTATCACTGTTCTTGCAGGAACAGAAGCCATTTGCCTGTCTTTGAGAGCCTTCCAGTTCCAAAGCAAAGGTGGTTATCGTTTTTGGAATGGAAAATAGTAATTAAATTGTTCGATAGATCAATTTGTATTCAGATGATGGGATGTTATTAATCTTGTTTGGGACAGTTTCATGGACTTGCACAAACCTGAATTAGAATACTGCAATGCCGTGGTTTCTATTTTAAGTACTTTGGGTTTAGATTTGCTATTGATTAGTTTTTCCATTTGAAAATGAGTATTTTGAGGTGAGACAGAAAAAGCAGTAATTGGAGAATGTATGCATTAAATACAACTTTTCATGACAGTAGACTAGAGCTGAGTCATTTGAACTGTTTGCAAGTACAATTTCTGTAATAGTGGGATTTTTCTATAGTGTATGGCTAGATTTTTAAAGCCAGATTGTCTTTACAAATAAACCTTTATGTCCTGAAGATACATGTGACATTGTCAGGTTTATTTATAGTGAAAATAAATACGTTGCAGTTTACAAACAGAATTATTGTTCTTACAACACCATAAATGGTGGATTTATAGGGAGGCAGGAAACAAGCACGTGAGCTCAGACGTTTGCCAGTTTGCTTATTTTGGACTTAACTTTCTGTGCTAGGGAGGTTCAGCTTAATCTTATCCTTTTCTTGTCACCTTTTCTTCTCTTTCAGTTGGATAGAAATCTGACTGGTGCAAGTTGAGGAGGGTTTGTGGTACTCATATCCCACTTATGTTGCTAAATCCTGTCTTCTAAAAAGACAGATATTGTCACTTAGTGGTCTTGTGACCATAACTGAAATTGAACTGGGAAACTGGAAAATGGTGGATTGTAGGTTTGTTAACCCAGAAGTAGTCAAGTATGGGCATGGAGGAGAGAATTTCTCTTCCCCCCCACCCCCACCCCCCCAAGCTTTTGCTGTAACATTACCATGCTTTGCAAGACATGCATTTGCACATCTGAAGGTAGGAAAATACTGAAGCAAGTGTGGAAAAAACCCACTAATGTGCTGTAGGAAAGTATATCCATGATGATTTTGTCTATAGTTAAAACCAATTAAAGCAATTCTAAAATTGTTTGTGATTACCACATTTGCAGGCATGAAAATATGTCTGCTCCTAATTTTAAAAATTCAAGTAGGCAAATACACTCAGGTTTCAGGGTGTTTTTTATAAGAAATTAAATGGCCAAAAGCTTTCTTACTGTTTCTGAACTGCAGCAGATCTAGTTCTAAAACAGTAGTCCATTATGCTGCTGTGGACCACCTTGCAGAGGAGTCCTCAACCTAGGGTGTTTTTAAGCTTGCAGAGAATAGAGAAAGGTGAAAGCAATCAAAAGAATATGATGTGCCATATGGCTGCTATGTAGGATGTTCTGTGCTTTTTATTACAAAAAAATACAGTTGGGCAAGGCAGGATTTAAGCTTATGTATATAACTTCGGATGCTCTAGGCTTGTCTGAACCCTTAAATTAGTTACAATGTGGGTGGTATTAACTGTTTAAAAACTCAAACACAAACTGGGTGCAGTCTGACTGTAGCTTGGGTATGTTCTCTGCAGTAACAAGCCATTGGTCTGCCTTAGAAAGGTCTCATCATACTTTACAAGGCTTTAAAGAGTAGGAGAGCACTGAAGAAAACTGTGAAAGTAAAACCAATGTAAATGCAATTACCTTTTGTTTAGCTGACCTGAAAGATCCTAATTCTGTCAAGCTCTAATATTCTTCTGACACGCTGTGAGGCATATGATTATAAAGTTCGTGTGATTATTTTTTCTTAATCCTAAGATGTATTTACATTTTTAGAACCCAATTCATGCATTGGCTGTTTGGTGGAGCATATTTTTAGTATCTCTTAATTATGATGATTTCCTGGTAGCCAGATAAAGTTTAGAGTTGTGTGGAAATCTTTTCCTAAGCTATGTTTCCTGTCGCGTTGGTCGGAAGCTGCTTCTTCCTCCAGGTGCTGCTTTAGTAACCAAAATCTTGGCATATACAGACGATTATTTTCAGTAGTTTATTCTGATATTTATTTAGACTTACTCTGTATTTTTCAAGGGTCTCAAGTAAGCAATTTGTTTGTTTAGAGGGAATTTGCAAGGTAAGCCAACTTGTTGAAACTGCTTATTGGACAGCGTAAAAAATAATTTCTCTGCACTGGTAAAACCTCTGCTTTTCCTCTTGATTAGGTTATTTCTGGGCTAATTAGATTTTTCTTATTCTGATACAACCTATAAAAACACTAGAAATTATCAGGGAATACATACAGTCATTGTTAGTGCCTTTTTTTTTGTGAAGAAATATTTTAATAAAAATAATTTTTATAATCTTAATTTTGGTAAACAGCTCAATGAAAATGCAGGCTTTTAAAAGCTGTCAGACAATCAAGCTCATTAGGAATGAAGTCTATTTTTTACAACAGAGATGATCTTTCTGTCACTGAAGTCCAGTGAAGTCCTGCTTTCACCTTCTAGTGAATCAGTACATAATTTCTTTGATTGTAATTATTTGAACATACCTTTGGTTAAAAAAAATTATTTTTTAAAGAAACTGTTAAGTCAGAGTTTAAAAACAATTGAATCTTGTAGTTTTCACTTGTTTTCTTTTCACTCCTATTTGGAAGCAGGACTGTGTGCACTTAATTCACGTATCTTACAATTTTTTTCAAGTTTTGCCAAGAGTCTCTCCCCACTTGTCAGCAAAGTAAAGTGCAAGAGTGCTCTGAACTTCCTCTCTCATATTATCAAAATGTATTCTAAATTCTGTCAAGAATAATTTAAACATTTTTGAGGAAAAACTGCATTCTTTGAAGCATCCCTGGTGTCTTGTCTTGCTTTGATATTTTTACTTAAAAGAGTATATAATGAGGCAGTTGCAAGCCTAAGTTGCATAGTTATAATGCACTTGAAAAGTCACTTGGCTGGCTGGCTCTCTTCCGTTGTTTGCTTTTTATTGCTCTGATTTTTGAAGGCTTTCAGTTGTTTAGTGAATAGCCAGTTTACTAATAGGTTTTGACAGTCTCGCACAATATTCTTGTAGCCAAATTATGATGTTACAGCCTGGATGGATGGGCAACAAGATGGATAAATAACTGGTTGGCTTAGAGGGTAGTGGTTAATGGGTCATACTCTACCTGGAGGGTGGTAACAAGCAGCAGGACTGGTCTTTCCTGGAGGAGGTGACGGAGGGCAATCTCACCAAATTTGCAGATGAAACCAAACTGGGGAGATTGGTCGATTCAGCGAGGGCAGGGTTGCCATCCGGAGGGACCTAGAGAGGCTGGAGGAGTGGGCTGGCAGGAAAATTATGAAATTCAACAGGTACAAGTGCAAATCCCTGCACCTGGGCAGGAGGAGCCCTTACAGCAAGACCAGCAGGGGACTGACTGACCATGCAGCAGCTCTGTGGAAAGGCCCTGGGGGTGCGGTGGGCAGCGAGCTGGGTACGAGCCAGCAGCATGCCTGGCAGCAAGGGAGGCCACATCCTGGGCTGTATGAACAGGAACGTGGCCAGGAGATCAGGGGAAGGGATTATTCTCCCCTACTCAGCATGTCTACATGCTGTGTCCAGTTTTGGACCCCCCAGTACAGGAGGAACATCAGAAACCTGTAGTGGGTGAAGGACTGCTTGAAACGGTGATATCTTTAGTGAAAGTGAAAACCCCTGAGAAGAATACTTGCGTACATTTTATGGTCTGGTTGAATGAGTCTATGAAAACTAGATGAACTGTAGAGTAGGGAGGAAAAGGGCATCATTTAATCTAAACTCCAGTTTTTCTATTACTCTGTGTCTTTCCCTCTTTAGAACAGATACATTTACGGATTCTAAGTCACGTGAGTGCTCTAAAGTAATATAATAAATTAATTGAAGGAAAGTAAACGGATTGTATAATAGTATGAAAGCACCAAAACCCCATCTATTTGGACAGCTTGACATCTTTCAAATTAGGCTTAAGTGATGTGTCAGCAATCTCAACAACCAGTGTTTTCAGTCGCTCTTTTTTTTAGTAGGCATGTTTCTAATGTGGGGTTTGGTTTTGTAGCCATACTTATTCAGGAGATCTGAGTATAACTGGGAAATGTTTTAGATTAAAGTATAAAATGGTCACTTACCTTGCTGGTTGGATAGAAACTTTAGTTACTGTGGCAGAATATTAATTTGTAGGAAGTGTCAGTCAGGCATATGAATGATATAAAAAAAGGAGTCCTTTATACTTGAGGTATATGGTTATAAGCTATTGTAATTTGTTCCTTTGGAGTTTGGATTCTTCTAGTGTCTAGTACAAACACTTCACATACGAGGGGGAGGTTTTCCCAGAAATAGAGTACATTTGTAGATGAAAAATATTTAATAAAATCATTAAGAAAGAATCTATCTTGAGGTCCTGGCTTTAATAAATTAATCTTGTAATATGAATACAGTGTGTGGTTAGCACACCTTCTGACTGCAGCAAGATATCAGAAATGTAAATTAAGATGTGAAAACATGGATGTTGTACCAAATAACAATATTGTACTCCTGGTCTTGTAGGAGCTTGATTTCTAAATCTTTGGCCTATTTGTACAGCTATATGGTGAATTTTTTCCCAGAAAAAAGGCTGTGGGGATCACCACCTATAGGGAAAATCAATGCATTAAGGACTACATTCCGGGCACCATTTTTTTTTTTTTTTTTTCCATTGACCTTTAAGGGCAGTCCTTTTAATGACTGGAATTAGCTGTTACAGCTTTCCAGGTCCCATTAGCTGATACAGGCAGGATCCACAGGGGCAGAAGCAGATGACAATTACAGCTTTTTCTCCTGCTGAGTGTTTGGAGAAGTAGAGTCATCCCCCAAAACTTCGTGATGAATCCTCACCTGGCTAGGGGAGGCGAGAGCAGTGTAGCATCTCAGTAGGGCTGCAAGTTCCTGGAGGCTGCTTCAGGCTGGGGTGGCTTGTTCCAGGGTAGAACCCACTTCCATGCTTCGACGCCTGCATAGCACCTGTGATGAGCAGCTGTAACAGGTCAAAAGGTAGGCGGCTCATGAGGAGGAGTGCAAGGCCAGGGAGGGCGCGTTGTTCTGCAGTGTTGGAAAAAACGAGGTTTTGTAGCAAATGGAATTTTTGTGGATAAGCGTTGCCTCTTTGCTTGGGCTTCAGAGGAGGCAGGCTGCAAGTTCTGCTGTGGCTTCGAGGGAGGTGAGCTGTGGGTTGGCCATGGGACTGTTCCTGGGGATGGTGCAGAAGACTGTACATCAGCACTTTAGTTTCCAATTTTTAAGAAATATTTTGCCACCTTTTAGTTCTGTTCTCTTGAAAGTCATAGCTGGTGTAGAATTCAAGTTGGCTTTTATTTGGGTTATTGTGGCAACCTCCTGTAAGTCTGCATCTAATTGTGAATTAGCATTTTCTGTGTAGACTGTCTGTCTTTTTTTCCTGTGCACAGCAGTGTGACTGAGAAATAGATGCAGTTAACTAATTCAAAGGTACAATTTTATGGTGAAGGGAAAAATGTGATAGTATTTTAAGTGTGTCAGGTCCCAGTTTGCATCCTGGGAACAATTCATATGTGGATATGAACAGTGTATGATGGTATATGAATGGTACTTTTGTCTGTCTTAGAACTCCTTTGGTGCTGGCTCTATTGAGTGTTTTATAAACGTGTAAAAACTACACTTGGGTTATGGAAAACATAATTCTGAATGTCTTTGTAAAAGAAACAATATACCCATTTTTCTGTTGTTTCAGGTTTGACCGTTAGCTTCATCTAGCCATCCTTAGCGTTTCTGACAACAAACAGAAACCCCAAATGTAGCAGTTTGGCTTTGCTTAGCCAAGCAACTTTTATTATACCTGGCAGAGCGTGAAATCATGCAGCAAGGTTCTTGATATTAACTCCCTGTAACTGACTTCGGAGAACAAGCCTATGACAACTCTTCAGCTAGCATATTTTGAGTTTCTTTAGAACACGTCAGCACAGCAGGCAGCAGTTACCATTTAGCTTTGGCCAGTGACAAATTGAATAATTAACAGGACATTTTGGGCAAAATGAAGAAAATGGAGGGTGCAGTGCTAAGAAAGAAGTTGTATCAGCCTCATACGTTGTTTGAATACTGTCTCTGTTCTGGGGTTAAAAATATCCTGAAGTACCAATATAGAGTGCAAAACTGTCAGAATATATTATGAGGAAGACAGGAAATTTCTGTTGTCAGTGAGAGCCGCTGGCTTTCATTATTACAATTGAGTAACATTTCTGCATCATACACAATGTTATTAATAATTGCTCATCGTTCAGGATGGTAGTAAAGGAGTTGCTTCAAGGAAAACGGAGTCATCATACACCACAGTGTAATTGATAATAAAGATGTGTTGACTTAAAGGAAAATGCTTTCCTTATTATGCACTGATGTTCTACTTCTGAAATCTGCTTTAAGAAAAAGATTTCCTTTTATTTACTGATGTTTTAATGGATATTTGTTGTGTCAGTCCAGTTTTATGGCTCCTTTTGGCAACTATCACAGCTCAGTTGCTTCTGTATATGATCTGTGACCTTGATGCAGGCAACAGAGGGAATTACTGCTCTCTGATGTTTTTGCCTGGTTTAATAAAACATGTTCTGCATTTGGATAATACCCTCCATAATAGTAAATGCTTTTAATGAATTTCCTTATTGTAAAATATCATTAACTTAACATTTTCCCTGGAAGACTGACATGATGCTTGTCTTAGAAAACCTTACACTCTTTCAGCATTTATCCATATGGATGCCATATCTAGCTGTGTCTGTCTGGTGTGTGGAAGCCTGGACTTTTTTTACCCAGCAGTGTTTGTTGGAGCTTTCCTTAATGGGTAGAACAGCCCAGACCAGCAGCTCTTCTCACCGCCTCCCTCCTTTCCATCAGCAGCTCAGCTAGCAAATTCTGTTTTTTATTGTAAGCAGAGAGCTCATGAGACCGGTTTAGAAAAATGGACGGAGAACTCTGAGAGGAAGGGTTCCAGTTTATATATTCACCATATTTTAATAGTGGTCTGGCTAGAGCTAGTACTTCAATAGCTACATCTTTTTATTCTAGAAGAAGTTTCTCTTCAATAAACAGCACAATTATTTTCTTCGTACATCCTCTGGGTGGTCATTGACTCCTGTAGAGCAAAGCAGGAGGGAAGGAGTTTTTCTAATGATATTCAGTCTAATACTTCTTCCGCTGTAGGAGGAAAGAGGAAGTTCTAGAGACCCAGCATAGATAAGTATAAGCAAATTCAGTTGTCACTGTATGTCTGTACAAGCTATACAAGCTGGCCCCTTCTGCTTGCTGTCAAATGAGTAATTCATGGCAGTTGACTCCTGCTTTTTTGGTGTCAATATCCTCATCATCATCTGGCACAGTCTTTGCTGCTGTATACAAAGACGACCCTGTATATTGACGTTAATGACTGTGTGGTGTCACTGAAAACAGTATTGTTTACCTACCTCCTGTCGACTCAGGCTGCCTTCACAGCTTCTGTGGATACGTACCTACACTACATGTAGGATATTCTTCAGAGTATTTTTCCAGTCTGTCTGGAGGCTGACAAAAACAGAATCTCAAATGCATGTGCATACACACATGTTATGTATGTGTATTTATATGTGAGTACATATAGGCGTACATACATATATATCTCTTCACTTGTATTGTGGTGGAAATGTGCTGCAACACTCAAATTAAAAGTATTGCTTTTGTGTGTATTAGGTACATATGACAGCAGAAGCATCACTATCTGATAGCATTTTTTGGCAGAATTCTGAAATTCCTGTTATTGATGGACAGTGCTTTCAGGTGTTCCTGTTTATACAGTTCAAGAAATCTGCATCTTGCCTCAAGATAAATAGTTATGATGTCACTTTAATGTGAAGGTTGTGCTGCCTAATTCTTTTTCTGTCAGTTTCAAAATACAGTTGCAAAGCGCAGAAGCCTTCTTTTATAACAGCCTGTGATAACAGCCTGTCAGTATTAAACTGGTTCAGTAGCTTTTGAATTCTGAGAGTCAGGGGGATATATACATGCAATATTTTATTTGTTTGTTTGTTTTATGCTCAGCTGAGCTAGATGCTGAACACGCACAGAAGGTTTTGGATGTGGAGCACACCCAGCAGATGAAGCTAAAGGAACGTCAGAAGTTCTTTGAAGAAGCCTTCCAGCAGGACATGGAGCAATACCTTTCTACAGGATACTTGCAGATAGCAGAGAGGCGAGGCAAGTTTTAAAATACCTTCTGTGTAATCCACAAACTCACAATTTGGAGAACATTGTTGAGGGGTCAGAGTCAGCAGCGGGTCTCACGCTTACAGATGAAGCATTGCAGTGTCTAAATTCTTCTTTGGTGGAATTGAAACTTCAGGGGAACTAGACATCTTAGAAAATTGGTCAGACTCTCTGCTCATTGTCTGAGGAAAAGCAAAGCACTGTAGTACACTTTTCTCTGCAGCTGAAGAGTGCATCCATATCTATAAAGCTTCTGTCCAATGGAGGTCCAAAGCCTGGGAATGTCACCTGGCAGGAGGTGCCTCAGAAAAAATTTTAAAACTGCAGACAAATGCTCAGTGTTGTATTTCAAAACAGTTCCCAGGTGGTAGATACTTTCATTGTCTATGTAACATACGGACTATGTGATGAGGACATGGGAGACCAGATTAAGCTCTCTCCTTATGAGATGACTCAAGTCTGGCATCTCATGACTAGTTAAAGCACAAGAATGCCATAGACTACAGACACTTCTGTGTGGGAGGTACCCATCTGCTGGGCCAAAACGCAGGGATTGTAGAACCAGAAAGCAAGCAAGCAGGAGATTACGTCAGTCATGTGGCAGGAAAAAATGCAGAGATTCTGTCCCTTCTCCAAGCCCAGTTCTGCTATCATTTGTAATGTCAGAGCAGGGAATACAGTCCAAGACTTCCATTTCTTTGCATGAGGGCTATAAATGCTCATCTGCAAGATGCTCTAGATGGCTTGCTAAGACAGCCTTCTGAGAAGTGGAATATGTAACTCTAAATTCCTTTGGTCTAGGAAGGAATTGAGTTTGGGTCTCCTACTTTCTGTATACGTATAGTCCACTTACACTAAAAGTGGACATTGTCACTGGCTGGTACTGAACACACGGCTCTGTCAGAGGGTTGAGGTACCTCACTTTCTGAACTTCAGCTTTGCAGTATAATGCAGAACCTGTGTATATCAAAGAAACTGTTTTAATGAAAGACTTGATCCTGCAGCACATGTAAAACTACAGACCTATAGAATATTTGGGAAAAAAAACCAATCAAATCATAGGATTTCATCTCAGTTCACATATAAAGGCTTTTAATAGTGTAATTGTTAAATTTAGATAAAGCATTGAACTGTTCATTATAATACTTGATGTTATACATGCAGCAGCTGGACTTAAATCTGAGTACACCTGAACTTACTTGTTCTGTGTTTGCATGTTTTATTGTTCAAGGAAGAAGATGGTCATCCAAGTATTCATCCAATATTTAATTCCCTTGCAAATTGTCAGTATTATATTGACAATAATAAGTAATTTGCTGGAGTAATTAATAATGTGAAAACTTCACGCTGAGAGAAGATATTGGGCATCAGCCCAGCTTTTACATACTACTGTCATCTATTTGACTGACTGAATGAGGAAGGAGAGTGGCTGCTCTCTGTTAATGTTAATCCTCATTTCTGAATTTCCACATCCCTTGTATATTGACATTTAGTGATTGTGTGCTTAAATGGGTTTGCTTTTCTCTAAAAAGACTTTTAGTTGAGAGAATTGGAGTGTTGCAAAATGGAAAGTTTCAATCTTTGCCCCTGAGCCCCATCCTAGCCTATTTCTAAGAATGCTATTGCTATAAATATTGTTGCTAAAAATGTTTTGTTTTACAAAAACAGTAATGGACATTAGTTTCACAACAAAGATTGCAGAGAGTACTCTTGGATTTGGACTGAGATTGCTGCTGAGCGGCTCCTGTGGGTGTGCTCCTTCTATATCTGGTTTAATTATTATTAATGCATACAATTATAGCAGCTATTGAAGCCTTTATAGGTAATAACATCATGTAGCTGACTGTCAGTTTGCTCATTACACTGTTTTTACTACAGAACCGATTGGAAGTATGTCTTCCATGGAGGTGAATGTGGACATGCTGGAACAGATGGACCTAATGGACATGTCTGACCAAGAAGCACTTGATGTCTTTTTAAACTCAGGAGGCGAAGACAATAATATGCTTTCTCCCATGCTGGGTATGATACTAGTAATGACAGCGTGCTTAGAGGCGAAGTGATAAAGCACCAGAATTGCTCTGATTTGTAATGGATGATGTTATCTCATAAAACGTTACACTTTACGTAGATTGAATATTTTGCATTAGTGGTTTTCAAAACATTAACATTTAGTTGCAGTACAAGAGGGCTTGCTGCAAAACTACTTGATACTTCTGGATTGTCTCTTTTTTCATCTAGTTACTCCAGCTTCATGTTATATTTGTCACGGTATGGATAGGTGATGTGTTACATACTGCATTTAAGGTGCATTTTTCTCTATATAAAGTTCATAGAGGACATTTTAACAAACATCAACAGAAAGTTTGCAGTAGTTCGATTTTTATTTTTAAGACTGCTTTCTTAGAATTTGTCCAGAATGTTGGCATTTTGAAGTCGATTCAGACCAGTTGTATAGTGCAAGATCTTCGGTGAGAGAGATTCAGAGACATGGTTCAACATAGCAGTTCATATTATAAAACATGACAATATTCTGGAAGCTTCTAAATAGTGATTCTGATACTGCAGCTCTTTTGTGTAGCCTTCTTACTGCGAGTAATGTTAGTTAAATTGGATTAAATTAATCTTAATCCAAAATTTTGTTTACGTGTTCTGATGAACAGAACCAGATTTACGCTTTGGCAAGTTGCAGCATGATGAGGGATCTGCTTAAAGCAGGGAATTAGTAATACTGGATACTTTATCCATGAGGGAAGTGTGCTTTCTTAATCAAAAACTTATTTCAGTGCTAAAATCCTTTTCCCAAGAGCCAAAATAAGTTTTCTTGGAGGAGATGATGAAGCTCCTTTAAATGTACTTAGATTTATTTTGAAAATACAGGTTGAAATATTTGTATAACACTACTTAAGAGTGAAGAAATAGTGTACTTCGAATTCTAGCCTATATTTTGGGATATGTAAAGAAAAACGTTAATAATATCCCGGGGTAATTTTCTTCCTCCCTATGTAAAGGTGATTATTACCTGCTGTGAACATGAAAAGCTTACGGTAAGAAGTAGTCAAGGCACACTTGACTACTAAAGGTTTTCATATTTTATTGCAAAAACTAAATTCAGATCCATGGTTTTGGCTGGGCATCCAATTCATGCATTATAAAGTTGATCATTGTTTGAGCATGCAAGTAATTACAGAATCTAGGACTGTTTTCCCCTTGCTGGGTCTTTGGCAGATGTTGGACCAAGCAGCTTTGTGTTAACAACAAACAGCGTAACTGGATTATCTAAGGAAGCGTAGAAACTACTAGGTGTGGTTGCTTTTTCCTAAATAGATGTAAAACTTACTAGCCTTTGAGAAAACGGTATCGTTTATTTTGTGCTGTAATGTAAGTATTACAGTGTGTATGTATAGTCTATATATATTTATTAAGTATATGCCCATACACTGAATATAATGTACCAGCGCTGCAATGTTCCAGCACTGTAACCTTAATGCAGAGGTGGGATAGGCTGGCAGCAAGACTTACTCCTCTGCGGTTATTACTACTACAGTGTAACAGTCTTGTCAATCTTACTGTTGTGGTCCCAGACAATTTTTTCCCCTCTGAATCAGAAGGGGTTTTTGTGCTTGCTTTAAGGACCCTGCACCCTAGTATCAAGCCAAATATACAATAGTCTTCATTCTCAGAAAAATGAGATGGCTTAAAGATAACTCTTCGTTTTGCTGTCAGTGGAGAACTGGGTTGGTCAGGGGAAGATTTGTTTCACAATTTTACTGAACACCACAGAACGCAGGTAAGTTATTTCAGTAACTGCTAAAAATGCAAATCAGCTCAAGACATTAGAACATTTTCAAATTTGTCTTGCTATAGTTGCCAGCTGATGGGCACTGAGTTTGCAACATTTCATGTTAGTCGATATGTCAAACTGAAAAATTTACTCGTCTCTGCCATTTCAGAAAACTCCTTCTCTGTGTGTGTTGTGTAGATTAATCTAATGCGTGCTGGTGTGCACAACATAAAGACAGGTCTCTTTAGAAACATCTTCCTGATACCATGTGTGTTCAGTATAAATTCATGTACTACCGGAGGAAGCAACTCAGTAGACCTGCTAGACACCCTGGACTGACACAGTCGGTTGGAGTGGCGCAGTGTTTTCAGTCCAGGCAGGTTGGTTGGCTGTCAGAGTTGTGAATGTTGTACCAGATGTTTATCAACTTATGTTTAAACTGGAGATCTGCTGAGGGCACATTTTCCTCAGGAGTTCCTGGGTCTCAGAGAGGTTCAAACATACAGGGCTGTCCAGGTTTAGGTCCAGAATTTAAGGTTGCAGCTAGTTAGGGCAAGAAACGTGCCTGAGCAACAGCTAATGTATCTTACAGTGTCTAGTACAACAAGCGTCTGTTGCCTCCAGGTGCTGTTATGACTCTTTTCTTGTTCCCATCCAACTGGGATACTTGTTAAGACTACGGGGACCGGTCATAGGACGATGTAGCGTTGAACTACTCTGCCAACAGCCTTAGCAAAGTTAAGGTGTAGCGATAAGCTCATTTCCATCTGACCCTCTTGAAACCTCTTTATATAAAATCCCACAGGATTTTTAAGAGTATCTTCTCACCAAGGTTACTCAGTGCTGAAGCTGGCTGCCCTGACTATGGAAAACCCCTTCTTAGGTAGTGCAGGGAAGGAAAAAAGGCCTTTATTTGGCAGATTACGTAGAAAGATTTGTTTGGATGTTTCCCTATTTTTCCTTCTTATTTACTGCCAGGAAGTGTCCAGAGAAGAGGATCTAAGATAATTTTGAAATCTGAACTCTCAAACTGGAAGCAAACACCGTTACACTAAACTTGCTTAGAAGAAGTCTTTTTGTGTAGGATATGGAGGAAACATAGTCTTAAAATCCCATTCCTGTGCACGTGAGCTATGGCACAGCTTTACCAGAGGAATTCTTTCATGCTGTGGGCAAGAATTTGTTTTGCTTTTGCACCTTGATTTTTAGTTAAAATTGGAGATTACTATTATTGCCTCGGCCCCAGTTGTGTTTTTTTTCTTTTTTTAACTTCACCCGGGTTTATTTGTGTCATTCTGTTGGACAGAGTTTGTCTGGAGGATNTGATTTTTAGTTAAAATTGGAGATTACTATTATTGCCTCTGCCCCAGTTGTATTTTCTTTTTTTAACTTCACCCAGGTTTATTTGTGTCATTCTGTTGGACAGAGTTTGTCTGGAGGATCTTCCTGTTGGTGATGATTCTCAGCACATGCTGAGGTCTGAATGGACTTAATCCTCCTAACTTTGACTTCGATAAAGTGGTCTTGGCTAACAGGCAAACTGGACATCAGCTATGTCTCTTAACAGAGTCAGGACTTAATACTCTTGGAATCTTACCTCATTTGATCTCAAGCGTTAGCAATACTAGAACGAGCGAGAGACATACACGCCATCAGAAACAGATCAAAACCAGCCTATGGCTTGTATTTGAAATCAACTTCAGAAAAGCCAAAAGGCAGCTTTGTGTTTTGGGAGTTTTGGTTTGGGTTTTTTTATGGTGTTTTGCAAAAGCAGCAAAACAGCCCGAATGGAACTCATTAACCAACGCTGAGCTCAGTTAATATACTGACTTCTCAATTCACTCGCTGGGCCACAGCTTGATTTTTGTTGTTGTTCTTTTTCCAACTCTAAGGGCCCGACTCCAACACCTACGTGAATGAGATAAGTCTTCAGGTTCCGAGCCAGTCTGAATTACGACAGAAACTGTCTTCGCTCTCGTCAACCTGTACCGATTCTGCCAGCCAAGATGCAAGTGAAGGAGAGTCTCCAGTTATTCAGTCTGATGAAGAGGAAGTTCAAGTGGACACTGCTCTTGCTGCTGTAACTGAAAGAAAGGGTGCTTCAGATGTTAGTGATGAAAGTGACTCTCAAACTATTTGAATCTTAAAACCATATCCTTTAAGAATGACTTCTGAATGAATGAACACATGAATGAAGAGCTTGCCTGTGTAACAATTTGCTAACCAAGCGTAACAGCCAGATCTTTTTACTTAGTAATTACCGCCTTTTTACAAAATTGCCAGTCATGTGGAGGTTGGTTTTTAAAAAAAAAAATATGCCTAAAGCACACACACTTTAACAGTAGTTTGGGGCTCAGGGGAGCAGTAAAACTGTTGTATATACTATGTATACAAGAATTAAAGGGGAAAGATACAAGTTACTTTGACCACTAACCTTTAAATGGCTGATTGGGAATACTTAAGACTCGATGTGTAATACTGAACCCAAATTGTTCCTTGCATGTTGTCAGCTGCTGCAACTTGAAGATTTAGGATCCAAACCACAATGAAAAGTTATTTTCTACTCTTTACTACCTACTGTCTGCCTACTGCCTTTGTCTACTAAAGCAGCAGTGTCTACTCTCACACTTATTCAGGACCAACTTAGTTATCATAGGTATTAAGGAAAAAAAAAGAAACTGAAAAGGAGGAGAGATGCGTACTGAAATGTTACACTCCTCGTGCTGCAGATATCTTAGCATTGTATAAACTTACTCCTCTTTCAAGATAAAATAAAGTATTTCTATCCCAACCATGTCTTTTACTTGATTACCCAAATATTTTATCCATGACAGTGAACAGAGGAGACTAATTCAGCAATCAGAAAAGAATGGTTATTTATACTGAGCACCAGTGTAATTTACTTTTCCACGGTAACATGTTTGACTACACTGATGCAAGCCAGCAATTTGAGGGAAATAAACCTGAATTAATTATAAAGTGTGTACGTTTTATAAACTTTAGGACCTATAGTCCTCACCATCTTACTGCCATTTTTTCCTGCAGTCATTTTTCTCTCTAAACCTGAGGTCTGAACATGTCTAACACCTGTTTCTTGTCAAGTCTCACGCTCTATTTGCAGGGATCTGCTCTCCTTTGAGAAGGCTCCTGGCTCCTGCTCTTCATGCGCAGAGGGAAGGAATGTAATCAGAAACAGCGTAAGTAAAAGGAGGAGCTGTGATGTAGATCCCTTCCAAAGACCTGCCCTGACACAGCTAATGGCAGGGAATGGGGCGTCGCCTGCTGCTTGCCAGCTGGGAAGTGGCCAGTTTCCTTAAGGAGTCACTCTATCTCCTGTTACCTGACAAAAGGGTTTCCTGACCCCTCTCTGGGAAATGAAAGCTGAAAGTTCACTACCTACAATTTAGATATTTACTATTTAACCAGGCATAGTTGAAAGAATTTTTTCTTGAAGGAGCTGACTTTACTCACTTTCCAGAAGACAGACAAAATGTCCAAAAAAGTTTTGTTTTTTTATTAAACCTCGTAGTACAAACCTGGAAAGTAAACAAAAAACTGGCAATAAACAACATGAAGTCTTTCCTTACAAGGAAAGAGAGCAGAGCAGCGCTAATAAATTAAATGTCAAACTGTAAGCCATAGTCAGAAGTTTACTGTCAAGAGGGAAAAGTACACAGCAAGGCCATAAAAACCAGACAACCACATTTGAAAACACTTGACTCTGTTTATGTTATTGTTAAATATTCCAAAACAGTTCAGTCTTCTGCAACAACAACCAACAAATTGTATTATAGGACTTTCCTGACAGTCACCACTGGCAAGCTCAGTGCAATATGGGTAGCTACGGTATTGTTGAATTCAATTACGAAACAAAACAGTTTGTGAAAACATTTTCCCTTTTTTATTCCACACATACTGTACACACAACCAGAAAAGGGCAACAGCTACTCCATTATTATTTTTTGTTGTTGTTCAGTGATGTAAGCAGCACTTATAAATGTTACAAGAAAAACCCTGTAAGCATCCAATCCAACCGATGAAGAAAGTGAAACGTAAGGCTTTTCTTCATCTTGTCTCTTCGCCATCCCTCCCCCCACCCCAAGAAAAGGCTCAAGTATTTAAAAAAATTTACAGGCATATGTACAAAAGGTGTGATTTTTTTTTTTTGTTACAACATGAAGAGAAAAAATAGACAAGATGAAAGCAAATGCATTTTCACATTCAAAAGAAATATGCAGATCTGCTAGTGGCTCTAAATGTGATCATATAATGAAACAAATTCAAAACAAAAATTAATGCTTGACTGTGTAAAGGTGTGAAAAACAGCAGTGGAATGGAAATGGAATGTTAGAAAGATTGCACGTCTATGACAAAAGAAGCACTTATGGCTTCAATCACTTTTTTCTTTTTTCTTTTTTTTTTTTTT
>RSEF01000002.1:71001527-71035276 GCA_003993805.1 Himantopus leucocephalus | reverse complement strand
TTTTTTTCCCCTTTTTTTTTTTTTTTTTTTTTTTAATTTTTATTTTTCCCCCTCAAAACAGATGCATAGTGATGTGCTGGTAAAAGAGAACATACTCCAAATCTCCTCCTTTTGCCTACAGTTAGGAAACAAAGTCCATCTTCAGCTGCCATAACCTCCCAAAGAAAGTGTGTATTCTCCAATTTAAAAAATTACAAAACTCAGCTTGCTGTGACAGAATAAAAGACAGCCAAAGTAAAGCAATTTCTTTCAAGTTTTTGTCTCCTATCCCTTTTCTCTCTAGAAAAATCTGCTCACATGACTGGAGAACAAATTATAAAACACATCAAACTTTAACCTATTCAAAAAATGGGTTAAAAGCCTTTTTTTCACAGTTACCAAAAAGGCTTTTTATTTTTTCAGCCATAGGGACAATACAAATTAATATTTTATCAGCCCCTTGCCGGTTTTAAAACAGTGAACATACGGCAGTTTAAAAAAATCAGACTGCTGTATCTATCTATTCTAAGTACAAAAAAAAAAAATTCAACAGTTTAATGCTAAAACAAAATTAGTTCTCTAAAACCAGAAGAAAATCTTCTTTAGAGCTAGTGCAAAGACAGCTTGTATTCTACAGCAAGTACTCCAAACTATGGTATAATAATTACAAAAAATATATATAAATTGACAAAATGAGAGTGTTGGCATCTTCAGGATTAACTTGAAGCACTTTTGGATGAACTGGAGGATGAAAGCCTAGATGATGGCACGTCAACTGTCGCTCTCTTACGAGGTCCTCTTTTTGGTGTAGGCTTGCTGATACAGTTCTCAATGCTGCCGTTTTTACCAGATACTTTTCCACAGATTTGATTGACTAGACTGATTATTTGTTCCTGTTCAGGAATTGGGAAAAACAAAATACAAATTAGCATCTGCTCCTTTCTCCAGTCACTTCTGATGGAAAGAGATGTAATGCTGCCTTTTTGACTGAAAGCACTTAAGGGGCGGGGGGAAAAAAAAAAAATCTATATATTCACAAGCTATGCAGAAGCTTGGCTCACATACTGCATATTGACAAGGAGGAGTTTTGTAAAAAACACTGCCCTTGCTGCAGCTTCACCCCTCCAAACTTAAAGACGGTAACCAGGAGAGGCTAGAAATGTCTGAGCTCTGGCCGCTAAGCAAGACTAAAGAAGGCTGCAAGGTTACTTCACTAGGGTCACAAATGTTCTTTAGATACAGTTTAAAATCTACTGCTGAACAAAGTTATAAATGCCATAAATTTAAATCCACAGTAACATTGCTTATAATTTACTAAATGTTTCTTTAAGAAAAAGATTCCACTTTTTCTTTGTGACGTTCTTGTCATTGGTTCCGGGATGCTACTTTTGTTTAATGCTTTTTAGGATCTCTGGGTGTGCAGGTGCTCTGAGCCCATGCATAGGGAAAGTTGGCTGCTGCCACACAGAAGAAAGGGCTGCAGGTCCATGGCGCTCTGATGAGCAAGAGACAGGAGTCCCTGAACTGCACATCAAAATGTCTTGGCTAAAATGCCGCTCCTTATTCCATTACATTCAGAGATTTGATTAAGTTTGGGGTGTGGGAGGGAAATTTTTCTCAACTGGCTATCCCGTCCTAGTAAGAATGTTAAGAAATTAGTTTTGTGCAAAGTTGAAACAGCTTCTTAATTAAGCCTACCTAACAATTAAAAATAAATAGCTTTAGCAACTGGCATTTGACATTCAGGTTCTCTCTCCCCATTCACAGCCCTCAAAAAAAATTCTCCGTAGTAATAGCCAGGCATGCAGTTAGTAGCCTTCAGAAACTTTGTGACAGTTTTTTACATTTGGGAAAAAAAAAATCATCATCATCATCATCCAGTATTGAAGGAGATGTTTTCTTGCCTTTCCCAGTGCAGCTTAAAATAGCTACTTTGTAATTATAAAACCTAGCAAAAATAATCATTGTAGGTGACTCTGCTGGAAAGGGTGGCTTTGAAAACCTCGAGAGAATTTAACGGATCTGTAAAAACACAGGATGTAAGGGACTGAATAATCTCAAGAATAAGAGAAATACATTAAAATTCCTAAATATATTCCTGAAACTCTTTGGTTTTTAATCACATTCCAAGGGCAGTTTCCCTGTTGTATGGGCTTCTTAGGTTATACTTGTTCCTATCTACAGTACCTGATACCAGAACAGAGTCTACAATTAAAAATGAACAAAGCCACAGGGGCATGAGTGTCCCTACCTTTTGGCTTTTCCCCACATACCTCTATGTGCATACATCAGAAACCGCTCAAAAGCCCATCTCAAAAAGCTACTGGTACCAGCACTGATCTCTAAAAGCTGATTTTATAGTTTCTCCCACTGCTTCACTATCCAGAGCTCAGGCTAACAGTAAAATGCTGCCGCCCCGCTTTATTGCCCACCCATCCCCTCCCACACACTGGCTGCCCACAAGTGGAGCCAACTAGGCAGGTGCAGAGGCATGACCTGACTGTACTGCAGTGTAGCATTAGCCCAGAACCCAGGCACAGTCCTAAATCACCAGTTCGAGTTCTGTGATTATTCACTGTCACATTTGCTTGATGCCATTACTGGATCTCTCATCTACAAGTACTCCGCAAGTTTGCCTTAAAGAAGGTTCAGGCTGGACTGGAGTAAGTCGGCATGAACTTTTAGTTACCGACAGAGAGAAGTTATCCCAAAGTACAGAAGTTACCATAAATTACCAGTCAAAGCATAGCCTCCCATTCTACAGCATCCTAAAGCATTAAATGGCTTCTCTGTTCCGTAACACATATTCATGCAGTTTACACTTCAGGTTTCATCTTTGTAACGGTGTTTCCCTCTGTTTCTTTTACTTAGATTACAATAAAGCACCTTCTTCCCACACCAAAAAAAAAAAAAAAAAAAAACCAACCAAAGAGCAAAGCACAGTGTCCTCAGGTCTTGGTAGGACAAAGGCAGAGCTAAGTCTAGTCCCAGGTTTTCAATATCAAAGCTCACCAGCATCACAAAGCTATGGCATACAGACCTCATCGTAACGGTACATCATTTTCAGTCCCCGACAAGACTTCTGTTTTTCCACATGCCGAAGGGCACACTCCAAGCAGAAGACAACATTTTCGTTCTCCTGTACAACCTATAAAAATGCAGAGGTGGAGGAGAGAGAAGTGCAGTGAGCTCCAAATGGCAGCCCTGTCGCACATACAGTATTTCCCATTGCAATGTGTGAATTATTAAACCTGTATTTCACTACAAGTTGGTGGAAAGAGGCGTAAACAAGAAGCATTACACATTGCAAAGTGGTTCAGAATGTGTAAGAAGAAAGTACACATCCCTTTTTCATGCTAATGTTGGCAAATACATACAGTTTTTTTAAAAAATCACCAACAGTAATGAAAGCCAAATCCAAATAATGATATATGCATAAAGCTTTATTAGTACCTAATATGTAGCCTAAAGGTTTCCTGAAAGCAGCTGTTTCCCGTTACTTTAAATGCTGTCTCGAATAAGGACAGAATCAGAGGCTTGGCCGCAGGATTCCTCAGCTACTGCCTCATTCAGCAGAGGTCCCGTTTGCTCTGCTGGCTGCCCGCCAAGCCTACAATTTCAGCCTGGAATTTGACAACCAAGTTGAGTCCTTGTCCCTTCTTAACAGTTAAGAGCGACAAGGAAAAATCCTTCCCTCGATTACGCTTACTCCAGAGCAAACGGACCAGAATTAAGAGGTTTTGGTTGGTTGGTTTTTTAAACAAACTCATTTTAAAGTTTACTCCAAACTAGTGCTGCTTAAACATGTCTTAGCTGCTCAGTGGTATAAAGACACGTATAAACTCAGCACATTCTGTCCTAGGGAGGGAAAACAGCTACATCTCATCATTTAACAGTTACATCAAAAACATAACATTTATAACCGAAAAACCCAAAAGATGTCAGAAAAAAAGGACTGAATATGGATTCACACACACTGTATTAGGTTTACTTAAATATCTGATCTTGGAATTANTTTATAACTGAAAAACCCAAAAGATGTCAGAAAAAAAAGGACTGAATATGGATTCATACACACTGTATTAGGTTTACTTAAATATCTGATCTTGGAATTAGNACATTTATAACCGAAAAACCCAAAAGATGTCAGAAAAAAAGGACTGAATATGGATTCACACACACTGTATTAGGTTTACTTAAATATCTGATCTTGGAATTAGGTGGTATGTTAAGGTTGTGGGAGGGGTTTTTGGTATTTTTAATGAAATTGCTGTACTTCTGGGTGTTCTGCACAGAGCTAAAAACCTGGAAGTGTCACCACAGTGGTTAGCACACCTTCAAAAGCCAGTAGGCAATTACTTCTAAAAAGAGAGAAAGTTTATGGGCATGACTTCTGTGTTGGAACAGACAGGTTGGCAAACAGAATCTTGGCTTGACAGATAGGATACATCCACCCTGCAATTCGGCTTGCAGGGAAACTGTCGCAGCAGGGGCTGCAGCTGCATGCCCGAGACCCAGGGTGTGGTATTTGAGTTGGTAGCACTCATCCGGAGAACTCTTCTGCCAGGACTTACTGCTACTGGCACCCTGCAGGGATCTTTGTTACCCCTTTCCTAGTGCAATGCAGACATGCTCAGGGGTGTCCAAGAGCGGCTGACTGACTAGTTTAGCCCTTCCCTGCAGGGGGAGGGAAGCTAGCTGACACTAGCCCTTGCCTTCTGTCACCACTGCCTAAAGTGATAAATGTTCTGGCACAAACCAAATCAACATCTCTGCGTCTTGTGTGCAGTGCATGAGATGACTCTGTGGTCACGTGTTGTCTCTCAAATGCTTATAGCCCATTACAGTATGTTATAAGCAAGAGGGGAGACAGTACCCCACCGGAGCTAAAGAATTTTACTCACCATGGAAAGATAGCACAGGTGCTGACAAATCTGACATCTCCTCTCTGACGTTTCTAACTGCAACCACTTTCGAGGCTTTTTCTTTCCATCCATCCCCGTGCTGCTGCTGTCGTGGCTGCCATAGCGGGCTGAAGAATGGAGACCTGCCTCGTAAAGCTGCCGCCGCTGCCTCAGCTCCGTGTCCCTGTGAATGTTTTATGCAATTAGACATTGGCATCGCCTCGTACCACCACAAAGCCATACCACCCTTTTACCACCATCATCACTGAAGCCTTAACTGCACACAGCACAGCCCTGAGTGTTGTTGGAGGTTGGTGCCATTCCCTACGCATGGCGAGAGACAGCCAGCACCACAGAAATGGTCCCTAATTGCAAAAGCTATCTCTGGATTTTAACAGCGACCACTGTATCAAGCCGGTGGTTCTCAAACTGCTCCACAGAGAACTGGGGACCGCCGAGTACTTCCTGGACGTTGATGGTGCTCGGGGCCATGTGGAGAGTCAGGAGATGTGTGACTGTCAGGAGATGAATGACTGTCATTCCTGAAGTTGCCAAAAGCCACCTTGAGGAGGAGGAGCTGTTGCTGTCAGGAGTAACATAGCCACCTTCATCAGGAGGCAGAGATGAACCAAGGACCTGCTGCCATGAGGTGCTTCAGGCAGGAAAGGGGGAGCAGGGCAAATGACTGTGCCAAAAGACGAGGATCTTGCTGTACGCCCAGGAGAAAAAGAAGGAGATGTCAATTAAGAATAAAGACTAAGCCCTCCAGCCGCCCTTCACCCACAGCGTCCGAAAGGTGGACAATACTTCCTATGCTGAACTATACAGCACTAGGACAGCAGGTCGGGTTGGAGCTGAGTGGAAGCCAGCAAGTGCGGAGTAAGCGGAGCAGATGGAAGGGGAGAATAAAAAAGCTCACCACCAGACCCAGCTGAAGACGGGTGGAGAGCCAAGCTAAGCAAATGACATGGGCAAACTGAGCAACCAAGGCAGACCAGGAGAGGAGGCAGCAAAAGACACAGCACAAACAAGCAAAACAAAACAAAGGGAAAAAATATGGTACAGTGTTCCACTTTGGTTGTTTTTTTTCAGGTTTTGTTGTTTGGGATTTTGTTTTACATAAGCAGCCACAGGAAGGACCGATATCCTCCAGAGAATTCCAACCTAAGCATAAGAACGAGTTTGAGAACCACTCTGATAGAGGTCGATGCGATCATCTAACAGCAAGCACCAACATTGCTGTTTCACCTTTTGCACTTGCAGACTTTTCCTCTTCAAGGGAAAAAAAAAAAAAAAAAAAAAAAAAAANAAAAGAAGTAGTGATGATTCCCACAGGGGAACCAGCTGCAGGTAAAGCAGTCAGCACACCTCTTTGCATTGCTTTCTGAACACTAAAACAACACATGGGCTGTTTTCCCCTTCAATATGTCACTGGAAATTTTCCAAATGAACATGCTAGTTAGTTAAATACAGTTTGTAGATTCCATTCATCAAAACTTTCTTGACATCTCGAGTACCAGTTGTCACAAACTTGAAAGATAGGTAGGAACTACATGGTAGGGAACAAAAGAGAAGATCATTACACAGGAAGCCAGGCAACATTGTATTTTCTTTTTTTACCTATCTTAAGAGAAACCCTAAACATGTTTCCTTAATACTGGAGAGAAAAAGGAGTGTGAAGTTTGTTTTCTTTTAAACGTTCAAGTGCTAATGCAAGATGTGTTTGTTAGCACCCATGCATAAGCTGCTCGCTTATTCAGAAGGTTAAATCAAGATAACTTTCTCTATACAAAGTACCTTCTACAACTGTAGAATAACAATCTTGCTGCTGAAGGCAAGGGTTCCTGGTGAAAACCCATTACAGGCATGGATTGACAGCGGCTACTGATGCCAAGAGGCTGAAAAACTGAAGAAAGGTATTTAACCGCTTGGCACCATGGAGCTCACCTAACGCATCAGGAAATCTTGCCTCTCAGCACCAAGAATCAACACAATAAAACCCCAAGGCAAACTGTAGTTTTAATTCTTTGATGGTGCCCGAAGTAGGGAATTCTTAGAGTAAGACATCCTAACCACGGGCACCCTCACATCGGATACAGCCAAGGAAACTGCTTCTTCCACATGCGGCTGTCTTCAAGTACGTTTGCTGGGCTTTTGCTTGGTTAAGTAGGTGCAAGACATGTCTGAAATGGTTACTTACGTCATCCACCTCTGGAGTCTGTCAATGAAAACAAAATAGGTACAACAGGCCCCCAATTCGTTACCTGAGCTCTCCAAGAAGTGATGATATCGTACTCAGAGTCGGTCCATTTTCCTTTTTTGCTTCTGCTGTTGCAATCTGATAAAGCAACTTTTCCATTGAAAATGGTTTGGCTATACGTCGTCTCTTCATTTCCTGGGACAGAAATTGCCAAATTAGTTGAGCAAATTTGAAAATAAAAGGTTATAAAGAATTAATTCGATATAGCAAAAAGTAGCATCTTAAAACAACCAGAAGTAACAGCTTTCTATAGTCCAAATTAAACAAAGTATTTATGTTCCAGCTTACGTCCAGCACTAACTTCACACTGAAATAAACGCTAATTAGAAAGCAGTCCTTTCAGGGGAAGGCCAGGTGCCCAAGTGCTTTGCTGAATTGGGTCTTCCTCTTGAAAGGACCATGGGAGAAGATTTTCTGCACATGCTTTAGGTGAACCAATGCCACACAACAAAACTTGAAAACCTAACCCAAACGCCGGCCACCAGACAGTCACAATCAACTGCTTTCTCGGAGAATACTCTAGTGCCTGTTTTATCTAACATTTTGTTTTTATTCAGAGTCACCAGCAGAGAGCAAAAAAGTGTCTGCAATGCACGATGGCATATGTGCCAAGAAATCAAACTGTACGCTAACTTTTCTTAATGTGCTTTACTGTGAAATTTAATCCAGAGTAAGAAAGAGAATGAAGCAAAACGCTTCATGTACTTCAATGTCACCACATTTCAGGTATACCCTTTTTTCCAAAAAGAAAACTAAACTTCATCAGTGGAAAAGACAAGGGATAGGAGAGATGTCAAGAAAATGAGAAAAATAAAAGAAGGGTGCCCAGGCGTAGATGAGCATGCAGTTCACTGAAGTGGAGGAACCAACAAACACCTCAAAATTCTCTCCCTAAAAATTCTTTTTTCCTGTGGAGGCTGATAGGAGTAACCCAATCACTTCAGCTCAGTAATACACTGCTTTCACTCTCTATTCTGACCTGCTTGAAGCCCAGGACTGCTGTTATTTTGCAGATTTTAAAACATCAAAAAGACAACTACTAGCAAAAGAGGCAGATATCAGGGAAAAGAGACTACAGGCAAAAGAGGGGGTTTCAGTTCTACTGTTTTGCCTGTTCCCGCTCCCTCTCTGTGTAAGCTTTTAAAGCTCTGTCTTTCAGTCCTGTCAGTATGAACTGAGTGATTTTGGTAGCTTAAACCCTTTTGGTAGTTCTTACGTAGGCAAATTGCTCGATTTACTGTGCACCTGGGAAAAGTCTAGAGTTTTCCCAGTGTCTGAAGAGGTATGTTTTTTGTTAGATAGAGTCAGAGAGTTTTCAAACGATGCCAACACTGGAGTGTAATGTGGAAGTGCCATTTTGGTTTGGAGTTAAGCCCACCAAATACCTACTTGGCACAAACAAAACTAAAGATTCATCTTTAACCCTAATTTTTTTTCACCTTGTTTTGTAACTCTAATTACATGCTCTTGCTATTTCTTTTATCAGAACCAATATATCATAAAATTCATCATTTTTTAATAGCACCGATTGCATGCATTGCAGTAGTAACTATATATGTCATAAAATGGATTAGTAACCTTTGCTGACCAAAAAGCGTTCTTCAGAAGGTTCTGCTAGAGCCTGTGCGGGGTCAGAACAGCTGCGCTTTTAGAAGCGGTATGAGAAGTTTTGTCGCACCTTAGATTTGCTTTGCATATTGTCCGAGGCTGCGTAAGAACAGCCACTCCAAGCCAGATCAAAAGCCCACAGAGACACCCCATGCAGACAGGATAAAAGGCCACAGTGGGTGGCTGGAGTAAAAAGCAAGGTATGCTCCTGCTGGCTGGCAGCTCAGGGACCTCCTGAGCCCCAGACGGGTCCGTCCTGCGTTTAGCACAACTCACTGGATGTGTGCATTTATCTGAATTTCAGAATCCATGTGCGTTTTTCTCTTCCATACAGTACTGAAATACACAGATAACTATTTTAAAACAGACTTGTTTGCTTTTGACCTACTGCCTAATCATTTCTTTTAATGACATGTTTTTCAATGTTATGAAAGTCAGCGAACATTCATATTGTAATTATCACCCTGCCACTTTTGATCTGGTCTTACTATCGTATACGTCTCTTGATGATCTGTCTTCCAGGCTGAGTGGTCTTATATTTAATACAGAGGCTAATTCATACTTTTAATCATCAATCTATCTCCACTGTGCTTTTTTTTAGTTTCTCTATATTCCTTTTGCAATTAGGGATTCAGTATTCAAGCCATGGCCATAGCAAGAGCTGAGACAGTGCCATAGTGATGTTTCTGCTTTGTTCTCTATTCTCTCCTTGCAATTCCTAACATTCAGATATTTTTTTTTTTCAAGCTGTCCAGAGCACTTGGCTGGCAGCTCCACAGGAAGGCAAAGACTTCTTTTTCTCAATTAGCAAGAGCTTGTTTAGAGCCTATCGCTGTGTCTGTCAAATTAGGATTATTTTTTACTCCCGAGTAATTTAAAAATTTATCAACACTGAACTTCATCTACCATTTTCACACGCAGATCACTCAGCATCATGAAATCTCTCTGTAATGACAGCTTTAATTTTTGCTGTCATTAACATTAATATCCCCAATATAAATGATTAGTTTTGCTATTCACTTCCCTTTCTAGGTTATTTACAGACATGTTGAACTGTACTGGTCTTAGAACAAATTACTGAGGAACACAGTAAGAGACCTTCCTCCATGATAAAAACTGACCATTTGTTCCCATCCTGTACTTCTCTTTAAATCAGGGGTTGGTTTTTTTTGGTGTGTGACCTTTCCTTCTCAGCCTGTGGCAAGTTAATTTCTTTAATGGCCTCTTCTGAGGAACCTTGCCAAAAGTCTTCCAGAAACACTCACAGACTCTGTCAACTGGATCTCTTAGTCCATACATCCTTCCAAAAGCTTCAAGGCCTGGGGACCATGACCTCGCTGCAAAAGTCACGTTGATTGCCCTGGTCTCACTCCCTTCTACATTATTTTTTTCTTTTGACCGTTAGGAAGCTGTTCTTTGAAATCTGTTTTTGGTCTGCATTTGTGTGTATTTACATGCATCTTGCTAGCGTGGTTGTTTTACATGCATTTTCATCTTCTGGACGCAAAAGGGATTTTTTGGTCTCATTTCAGACTCCTTTCTCCTGCTGTTTAGCCATGCCAAGTTTAGTTGGGGTTTGCCTTTTGAAATATTTTTTTTTGCCAGGCAATGTGCATGTGTTGTGAGCCTCTAACACGGCATCTTTAAACAATTTCTATGCTGCACGCAAACACTTAACCCTTCCTTCTGCATTCTCAATTTAACAAGCTTCCTTGGTTTTATGCGAGGCTGTCTTTTGAAATGAAACACCACAGCAGTGGATATTTTGCATTTTACTGCTCCTTTCAAGGTTCTTAACCTCTGCTCACCATCACAGCGCAGCTATTTGATAGTGATGTTTTGAACTGGGCTCGACCATTGCTGAGAAGCAAGACAACAGTTTCTTCTCCTGCCATGGATTTCCTGACTTAACTGCTCCCTGAAGCCACTTTGGTTCTGGCATCACATACCAACATAACCACTGTCCTGGCTAGGGGGAGGAGACCAGCATTTCCCGTTATCATCGTATGCCTTGTCCTCACAGCTTCTCTCACCTCCTTTAGTATGACACAGGCTACATCTACGCACCACCCAGTATGACAAAGCAGGACAAAGCTGATGCTGAGGACCCAAACAACCACCAGACACGTGTGTGTGTGTGTGTGTGTGTGTGTGTGTGTGTAAAGCCAATGGCCTTACTTCAGAGCAGTCTAGCCTGGTTCTGTGGCCACATCGCCACCGGTGTTTGGAGGACATCAGGTGCGCTTCTGGAGTGCCTCTTCCCATTTGGTTTCATCTGAAAGCAACCCAGTCTGCTCAGGCTAAGACAGCTCTGTGATAGAAACCAAGGACTGGTAATTGTGTGGCATTTTAAAGGCACGTTCCTCACCCAGACTAAAACTTGGGGGAAGCTGGGGGGTGGGGTGGGTGGGCAGGAATGCGTGTAAAGCGCCTGCCAGCCTCCTGGTTGGACTGTCAGGAGCACAGCGCTAACACAATGCTTTTCCTGTTTAGGATGTAAGATCAGCGCACAGAGATTTTGTCACTGGTGACAGAGTTAAACCTGGCTTATTTGACTCTAAATGTCAAATAAGCAGTGCTGCTCCAACAGGATGACTAACCCCATCTCTCCTATGTACTTCTTCCTCTCGTATTACGGTAGAGGACGAGTCTCTTCTTTCCACCAAGCTTCTGGTAGGCCCTATACCACCAAAGCCCTCCTTTAAAGCCAAACGTTCCTTCTTCTTTCCAAACCTCTAGACCAGCATGCATTCATTTGGTCCAATATTCTGTTTTCCTGTTTCCTAAATGAGTTTTACTGACTTTGCCCAAATTTACCCCTTTGCCATTCCAAACACACACTCCTCCACCACACCTGTAAACCTTCTCCTCATCCTTATTTTAAAATTTCAAGAGCTTTTAGGGTGTTTTTTAAAAGCCAGCAACTTGGTTCCATGTATGGTTTAGGTGAAACCTGTCTGTCCTTTTACACAGGCTTTATACAATCACCTTTATTCCAACAATTATCCCAACTCCTTATAAACTGAAATCAATGCAATTTCAGATGCAGAATTTCATTTTTCCATATATTAAGGGAGATTGAGCAGTCATTCAATACATGAAATGAAACAACATTGTTTAGTAATATAAAGAGAGTCACTATAAAAAAAATCAGGTCACAGTATCACAGAATGAAAACAAAGTTAATGTATCAAACAGCTGAAAACTGTCAATATTGCTGTCGAGAACAGACAGGAAGGTACAGTTGTTTGTCAGAGAGTTCATTAACAGTCCAAAAGAGGAATCTTGCTCATTACACAGAACGTCTCACAACCTCTGAAAAGCACAATCCTGGCCAGCCTTTGAAAATGGCAAAGTGCCTTGTCAAAGTGAAGGAACCAAGGAAGTATTTCCAAAATTTAAGGGAGTTAAGAACATCGGATAGTTTGAGGAAAGAAGAGGTGCAAGGAAAAAAAAGAAGGAAAATAACAATGCAGTAGGTGTTTCCAGAGTTATTTTGATACAAACACATATCTGTGGTTCTTGTAAAGTTTGTGAGAGTTGTGACTTCACTTTCCAAGGTAGGTTATCATAGATTGGAATCTGCTGGATTTTCATTCAGCTTATATTTACCCAGTGCAAAGCTCTTCAAGATTAATCAAAAGAAACTGTTCTTCAGAATTTGAGGCACCAATAAGAGCTTTTTAATTGCTGCATAGTGATTTCTGTCTCTTACAGGAGTGGCATTTTCACAATATCAAACAAGTGTTCAGTAGAGCAATAAATACAGCATATGGAGTTAATATAATTGTGTACCTTCAGACAGAAAAGGTTAGCTCAGAATTCTCATTCCTTACCTACACGCATATACAATTCCCACCTTCCCCCAAAATAAATCTGTAATAAAATAACCTTTTATTTCAAACTAAGTTAATATACAGTTAGTATAACCAGGCTGGAAGAAATCCATTAACCCTAAAGAAGCAAAACCTAACTGTGGACATACTACATTTTATTACTTAGTAACCACTTGGTCTGAAGCTGTAAATGATAATTTACTGGTGGCTTAGCTATAAAACACTACCGAAATAGCATCTGTAACCCATAGTGTATTTGAGGAGGTTGGGAACACAATTAGTGACACATATTCTTTGTCCGAGAACAGAGAGATGTAGCCAAAATCATGACGACTGGGCAATTCACCTGTTTGTTTCTTCAGACAACCTGCCTCAGTTGTGTGAAAAGGGAATGGGAAGTTGGTTTTATTTACAGGTTAGTATTGGATGGGCTGGCCAGTGAACCTAAGGATTTTCAAGTCGATTAAAATTGAAATTGCCCTGATCAACAGCTTTTCCTGAATGAAGGGGCAGAGAAAGACAAGCAATACAGCTGTGAGTATTAACTGACTCTGCCTATCATAGGAACTAACAAGCACAGTTATTCAGATTATTTGCACCTGAGATTCTAATGGTTCTAGAAAACACTTAGAAAAAATTAGTAAGCGTAATACAGTGTATTATCATTAGCTCTGAAGGGATTTTTGAAAAGCTTCCTTGCAAACTGGTCTGCAGGCATAACAATCTTCTGATTTTTTGAAATATACAGAAGTTTTTAGCTATCAATTATTACCTCTGTCGCTTTTCAGAAAACACTGGATCATCTTATGCCTTGCAGAACTTTTTCCTTTTTTTATTTAATAGTCCACAAAAATAGATGTAGTTGTACTAGTCTCACAATACTATCAATCCTGGAATGTCTGGTTTGCTGTCGTTTTAGATGGCAGGGCCGTGAATCCATTTTAACTCCTTTTCTCAACTTACCTTGGCTGTTTTAAAACCCATACTTGTCCACTGGGTGGTAGCAAAGTGCACTGTTTCAGAAACACTATAGCCACAACACACTTTAGACACAAAGGATCCAGGAAAACAGACAACAAACTGCCCGCTCTGCTGTACAGTACGGTGCACCCTGATCCCCTCCTTACACAAGATTTCTGGGGAGATCTAGAAAGACATAAAAGCAAAACAAAAAAATTAATAGAAGAAGAAAAAAAATCAATCAGAACTTTCACAGTTAGATCCCCTTCCTTGCTGGGTATTGCCACGTGCTACCATGGAGAAAAGCTGTGCTGTGCTAACAGCTCAGCTCTGTTTGCTTTCTCTCTTCCCTTCTGCACATGGTGAAGCTTAGTCTTTGGAGTGAGAATTACAGAAGTGGCTCTTTTGAAACCAACAGTTTAAACTTTCACTTGTCAAACAATCTCAAGCACAAAGCCTCAAAACAATACTATCATCTACTACAGAAAGTAACGCAGGCCATTCCGCCTTCCATCTAGATCCTTTCAGACTTGGCACTGAATCCACCTTGCTACCGCACTTCTGTTAGAGAAGTTAACATGGATAGCCGAGGGAGCTGTTTATGTTGCGGGCTCCCAAATTTATACTTAAATGTACTAAATAGAAATTGTTATCCACAAAATAAACAAGGGATCCAAAAATACTTTGAAATCCTTTGAAGCATTAGGCTTTTCATGTGCATGCTGGCATCATAAAATAGCAATCATGGCAGATTAATTTATTACAAAACACTCCCTTTGTGGGGTTAAACACATTATGGACAGTCCTAAAAATGGACATTTATTGCACTGCCACATTTATTTTTATTTTAACATGTGAGCCTTGTCAGAAAAAAGCCAAGTGGGTAAACACTGCAAGTAGAAAGTAGCCAGATTTTAACAACAGCCTCTGCAGCATTGTAGTGCAAGACAAAACCGAAATAAATCCCCAAACAACCAGCCTTCTGCTTAGCCTTGGGTTCTCAAATGGGAAAACCTCTCCCAGTATTAACCTACCATTACATTACTTTCAAGCATTTCCAGCCCTGGAGTGCCATTGGCTTGCAGCAGGGTATGTACCACATCATCAAGTTTGTTCTCCTCCGCAGCAGGAATGCAATACCTGTTGTTTTGTCAGAGGAAAAGAGAAAGATTTACTGTGGAGTAAATAATGGTCCACAGCTACACAGTAACAGGCAGTTCAGACCAGGACATTGATTAAAAGAAAGAAATTAAACACAGGTTTTCCCACACAGTTCTTTTTGGTAAAACACTGAGGATTCATGGAAAGCTGTTTATTTAGACTCAGTCTGATGGTGTTCACTAGATGCCAAAGAACACAAGATCCCCCAAAACAGAAATGTGAAAACTCAGTGCTCTGTAGAATCAGAGGAGAGAAATCAGCAATAGAATGACGTTCATTTTAATGGCACCACACCAGCTAATTACGGGCAAAAGTTTGCATCTCATGAGCACCCATATACATTCTCTTTATCCTAAATGGCTGCATTTTTTACCTGTGCATTCACCAAAGGATCTTTTTATTTACCAACATTTTCTGTTCGTAACAATCAAGAAACCACAAGTCACCTTTACTGTTAGTACACAAACTAGCCTAAGACCTTCTTTGCCTTGCTTACTAAACAAATCCCGCATCCCTCCTCTCCCTTGCAACAAAAGAAAGATCTGACTAATAGCAACCAAAGCAGCAAGAGAGATTTAAAACTCTGCTGGGTATATGCCGAGTTGCACATCATCCTCTCCTTTAGAAGCAGCTGTCCTCTCTGTGCTCACTGCCAGCAGTGCTCCCTATGCAGAAGTGACAAGAAATAACATAGGAGTCTCAGGTCTTTGCTTCATGCATCCAGAGAACTGCTATTCTGCTGGACGCAGGGAGGCGATATGGTGACAATTAGCCTGTACTCTTGTTTGCACCCTGCCAGAAGGCTAATAGTTTATGTCCACCCAGGAGACACCTGTTCCCAAGATCTGGTAGTTGGTACCCGACATCTGCAAACTGAGCAGCGCAGCTCAGTGGGAAACACAGTGCAAATCCTGAGATTCCCAAACCTGTCTTCAGTTGCTGCCATGCTGGGCTTTATCTGTGACATTACTCTATTTGGATTTGTTAGGCTCAGGCAAACAAAAAGCATCTTCAGATTTATAATGACTTATCTCAGTTCACTCTAAGCAATGAGACCCCAATCTGGAGCCCATCCACGCCCATGCCAAACACACAGACACACACAGACTTTTTCCAAACTTGGCAACAAGAGAAGAGAAAGAATCTGGAAAGATTTTGGGGAAAGGCTGCAGTTTTCTTGTCATCCATCCCGTCTATCCCGTCTCTCCACCAGTTTCATAAAGCGTTCTGCTGGCCTTACAGACCTTGTCAGAATATTTGCTTATCATATGCACTAATATTAACTCTGTATGCATCATACAGAGTTATCCTGCTTGATTAGTCTGTAGGAGGCTGTACTTCCTATGATTTGAACATCTCATTACTGTTCACTGTACTGATGATGACTTTGGTTTGTCTTTGTTGATCTTCAAGCCGAGAACCAGAAAAGATGACAAGATCTACTTGTACTGCTAATTGTACCCACAATAAGGGCTCTAATGAGCTGGCTGCCCAGGTGTACGTAGACCACCTCCTTACATACATATTGACAACGACTAGGACCTTGCTAAGAAATCCTAGGGTTACAGAGGGGTGAAGCAGAAGAACCTCATCTTGATAAGGATCAAGTCCCAACAGCAATTTTAAATGCATGCTGTGTATCAAATACTTTGCAGTACCTGCACTGCTAACAGCGACGGCTGCAGAACAGCTGCATATGTGTAAAATATTATTCTAGTTACACTATAATAACAGATTTTAAATGGTGATGAAAATATTTTTCATTCAAATCCAGAACATGGCAGAGCCCACTCTTTTCTTTTAGAATCAGAAAATTTAGCTGGAACAGCTGAAAGATTCAAGCGTGCAGAAAGACTGGCCCAGGAAAAAGCACAGGAAGGATATGTGAAGAGGAAGGGCAGCACAGAAGTGCGTGGGACCATCTGACTACTGGCAGGACTGAGGCGTATGCTGCAATGTCACTCACTCACAATTCTTCATGTACATCTAAAAATGTGAAGTGAGCAGCCAGCATTGACTTCTGCTTTTTTTCTTTTAATGGGCACTGAGGATACTTCCTGAATAAAAACGTTAGGTCACTGACTTCTGGCCTACATGAAAACTGAGTTCTCCTGTGTTTCCTCTTCAGGAGGTAAATCTGAGAGATTACAGAGTGACCTGAGCAATTTACATGTAAATGAAGCACCACTGATTTTAGCACCACAGGGATCTGTCCTTGGAAGAGAAGAATTCTGGATGCTGGGTGGACTTGGCAAGACAGAGAAGAGCTTTGGTGCCCAGTCGTCTGCTTTGTTATCACTGATGCAATGCTGTCAGGGCTACTCCAGATACTACACCAGACCTAGAATTATTAAATTAATCTTTTCCTCAATAAAGTTGGGTACTTTATTGCAATATTAAAAGTTGTAATGAGTTAATAATGCATATTAGCCTGACACTTCAGCCTGGCAGCCTTGCTGAAGAATAGCTTTTATAGACAAAGGAGTTTTGCTTCTTCCTTCTTATGAGCTATTCCTGCTTACTATCCGTGTTTCATCAAGGCAATCATCACAAGTACACGTGAAGCTATGTACTTATGTAAGTAAGCCCATCAAGAAAAAGCAAATAGCTTCTTTGGTTTTATTCTTCTTGGCTTGGAAAAACAGAAAGAGTAACCTTTCCTAAAACTCTGTCTGGCAGCATTCAGGTCTTTTCAATCCCAAAAGGCGTACGTTTTGACATGCACAGTACAAAGAGTGGCCTTAGAACTTAATTATGGGATTCCTGAACGTCTTCTGTTTGGAATTTACTGTCATTTAAGACTAGATGAATATCAGAGAGAAACAGACTCACCTAAGGTTGAGGACAACGCAGCTTGCTTAGCAATTTGTTCTGATAGTATATTATTAGAAAAGATTACGGATTCCTGATTCACAGAAGAGGGGGAAGAGCCCATGACAGAAAGCGACAGGATCTCCCAGGTCTGCAGCATAATCCAGTGTTTACCTTTATCCCTTGGTATGATCACAAACACTTCTCCAACTTAAAATATTTAGAGAGAGGAGCTCCTACTTTAATAATTTCCTCCAGGATTTCAAATCCTTTTTTCTGGGCCATGTGCTTTCCCAGTGACAGCTGGGTCAGGACCACTGACATCAGCTCCAGCTGAGAAATAAGGGCTGAAGTACACACTTTGCAGGTGAATGAAATGCAGTTGACACTGCCATTGACACCACGGGGACTGCTGGGTGCACCTTTGGAGAAGGTCCTGCAGGCCTTCTCCTGTCACATGAGACAAGGAGCCAAAGGCTTCCGTAGCTCAGGGTTCAAAAGGGGAACTGCTGAAAGGGAATCAGCTTCTCACCTTTACAGGGGGGCATGACAAACAAATTTCCTTCTCCATTTATTGCATTTTCTCTGATCAAGAAACACAGTTACATTGCTTATCATTCATTGTTCTCACTGATGATCCTCTTGGGAGGTGACACCAATATCACAGGAACCTGGTAGAAAGGCACGTGACATGCCAGCAGCACCTGCTTCCTCTAATCCCTCCATCAGTTGTTGTACTTCCATTGCAACCTAACTCATCATCATCTGCAGTAGTATGCGTGCACTGAATTCAGGAAGGATTCACTATGTTCAAAACCATTGATAAGCTGAGTGTTAAGTCAATTTGCATGAAGTGTCTACAAAACACGAAACATAGCTAGCAGCTAACTGGTGATGTCCTCATTGAAACACTAGAATGATGTGTATAATCATATTAAAAATGATTATCATATGAAAATGAAAAAAATCATACGACAGAAAATACTAGGGACCTGGTAGATATAGAGTTCAAGATATTTTGTGTAAAATAAGAAAGCAGTGCCTATTTAGTCAAAGCATAGATTCAATCATTTTACAAGTGACAATATGGAGCTAGATTGACAAGTGTGTCTCTGTCAGCCTAAGGAAAGCCTACCTTGACTAGCTGTCATTTGGCTTCCATGTCACTAAAACTTACCATAGATTAAACCCTATGTCAAGCAGAAACAATTTATTGCTAAATATCTCAGAAAAGAGCATGGAAGATAAAGCGAAACTCTTCTTCCAGGAAAGGGTATTTCATGACTTAAGTTTATGCTACATTTTCCCATTCAAACTGTAATCACACACACTGGACCTTCTAGGTGAGCTTCATTCATGCAAAAGGTACTACACAAGCTGCTGTTAACACCAGCCTAGAGACAGCCACCACAGAGAATGTGAAGAAAACAAAACACAGGAATACCTACCAAATGCAATCAGCACCAGTGTGTAAGTAGTCAATGTATGGAAGGTGATTTTGGTCTCGAGACCAGCATGAGGTAGAAAAGACCATGCCAATATTTAGCCAAGGAATTGTCACTCCTAAAACAAAGAGATTGAAAATGAGCTTTGATTAACTGCAGTTTCTAATTAAAAGACAGTTTGAGAGGGCATTTCAATTGAAAATGTTGTTCTACCTGCGAGCTGACCCTTAAGTTTTAAGTCTTCCTAACAGACTGAACAATTAACAGAGAATTTAACGAATTCAGCATTTTCCACTAACAAAATATCTACCAGCGCATTATGGTGCCCTTGAACATATTTGTTTTCTAAAAGCTGTAAAAGATCTTGATTCCTTAGAGAATTTACAAATACCCATAATTCAAGCTCAATGCCATTAATCAGAGGAGGTTGCTTCATGTTGTCAAGTGTACATGTACTTGTAAACAGGTATCCTGTTTCCCGGCTGGCTTGTTCAGACTCAACACCTGCACAGAAGACTGAATTATGCTTTCAGCTAATGTTTCTACCAGTAAATCGCAATTGCACATATGCAGCTGAAGCACTCATGACAATTCATTTAGAAAACTTGTGTGCTGCTACCTCGTCTATAGCCCAGCGCTACAGACTAGGTTTGCAAGTAAGGAAGTTGCATGGCTCTGTCCTTTATCACCCCGACACAAAGCAAGAACACCGATGTACTGGCAGCAACAGAAAGGGATACTGCAAGTACAACTGGTTCCTCCCAGGTATAATGTCTCAACTATTCATTAATTCTTTATCGGCACACCTGCCTTCATTCCTTTAAATGCCTCCTGCTACATACAACTGCGTGTCTACCCGGTCAGCTGGTGAACAGAGGGGCCAGAAAGAGGGAGAAGAGTTTGGTGACTACACAACCACGTTCAGAGGACGCTTACACCTGCTAGAAACATAAAAAAGAGACTTGCTTACCAGGCACAGCACCAAGATGTCGCAGGATGGATCCTGTATTATTAGGAAGGACTGTGAGGTTCCACCCATGCCTGTTTGAGGGGTGACACAGAGGCAGTCACGTGTCAGTGCGTGTTCCCGGTGCCAACATCCCCAGCGCCAAGCTGCCCTGCCAGCCTCACGCCCCCACCTCCACTCAGCACAATGGGGCAGCTGGCGCAAGTCGACAATGCAGGTGGATTTGGTGATCTTACCTTGAAAATGGTTCAGATTTTCCCACGGGAAAGCCGCTCCCATGAGTGTTAGTATCTACTTTTCCACAATGCACTGCTACGTGGCAATCTTTCTGTTCCACTATCCGCCAATATTCTTGCTGTGGTAAGAGAAAGCAGTAATGCATTTTTAATTCACTGAACAACGTTTCTGTCATTAAAATATAAACCCCAGAAATTTACAGGGCTTTCATGACCTCAATGTAATTCAACATAAAACACGCTTAAAAATAAGAAGATAAGTACTTAAAAATAACAATGAATTGGGAAGACAGAATTTAGATCCTCTTGGCTCCTGTGCTTCAGCACATGACAGATTAAGACTTCTTTTTCTCCCTCAGTTCATCAACACCTTTATTAAAACTGTCAAAAAAATTTAAAAGGAAGAATCAGTACCATGTCTATCTAACCATTTATTTTTCTCCCACACTAGACAGCCTTAAACTGCTTATGGCAATGCCTGAACGTCAACTATACTGAATGCTCATACTCAATCCCCTGAAACAAAAACTTTTACCACCCCTTGTGTTGGCCTCACCTCTACTTCAGCTACCGTAGGCTCCTTTGTGAAGCACATGTTCATGATGTTCCTTGCTGTTCGGTAGAATGTTGTTAAAGAAACAGACCTACCCTGTGGAAAAATAAAATAAAATTAAAAGTGAAAATAAAAAACTGTGCCTCCATTCCCCCTGGCTTCACTCTTTTCCTTACATGCTCAATCCCAGCTCACCATAGGGTGAAAGAGGACAACGTCTTCAGAACATGTGTGGGTCTGAAGCTCATTTTTTATCTGAGGGCAAAATACCTAAAAATGTACAGACATTTAATCACATCGACTCACCAAACCAACCATCTAAAAGGCCAACTGCATGTTCCCAGAAGGCCACATAGGCTGCTTTGTCCAGCACAACACTCTGTGTTTGATAAATACGGAAGACAGACATGGCCCAGCTTTCTGTGACAGGTTGCAAAGGAGCCAGTAGGCAGCCCTGCCTACGTTTTACAATCAAATCCAATACGTGATCAAAGGACCATGAGGCTACACTCTTTACATACAGAGAAACAGGTGAAAAAGACTTAGGAAATTCACAGAAATGTTCAGCACCAAACTAGTATTGTATGTGATGGAAGGGGGTCACAAAAAGTAGAGTTTACCAAGATTACTGTAATCACCTGCTTACAAAAACTAGTTACGCTCAATTCCGTAAAAGCAGTTCAAATGCAAGGAGCCAGGACCTGTTATTACAAGGTCGAGAAAAGTAAAACAGTAAAATTGCCAAATGAGCGCGCTCTTTCTTGGCACCGCTGCAGGAGCTGTACGAGAAGGGGATCTGACTTGGTTTTCTGCTTGAGCTATACCTAAGTTTCTGGATATCTGCCTTCACACATAGCTATAATACCAACTGCTTTGGTGAGCATCCTCTGAAGGCAGGAGCATGAGAACCCGCTTGCTCCTTTCAGCCCAGACATACTGGTATGCCCAAAGAGGGACACCCCTATCACCTTCTCCGCTCCAGGGCAGAGAAGCATCCTGGGAAGCTGTGAGCCACGAGAGCTGGCAGGTGCTACACTAGCTGCTGTGGCCATACCGGTTTGCAGCCACCGCTGCAGGAAGAGAGTGCTATTGCTCTGCAAACACGAAGTTGAAAATATCTTTGCCCCCTCACCAGATCTAACGGTCCTTCCTCTTACTCCCATCATGTCCACTAGTTGCCCATCTGAGGAACCACAGACTTAAAAACTCCACATAAAGAAACGTTTTATTACTTGGACTATTACCTTTCTAGTTTTCCAACTATGAAACAGATCCGTCAAATCACCTCCGTCTTTTCTTGTGTTTAATTTATTTAAGAACTATGCCCAAGAGTAAACTAGAAACAACTATACAAGCAGCTTTTCCCCCAGAGGCCAAGTCTATCACTTTGACATGCTCCTACGGTTGTAACATTGTCACTTTTTTAATTGAACGCAGCATAATTAGCTGTAACAGAAAAGTTTGTGAAATGCCCAGGGCTTGGGGCCCTCTGATTCCCATAAACTTCAGAGTTGGATGCTCTGTGATACAATAAGCAATTTCCTTCATCTTTTAATGCCCTCATGAATCATTTATTGAGGCAGCCTTTTACAACAAAACCTCTCATAAAATGCAGGGCCCGCACCAACAGCCATCACACTTGAGCACGGACTTCACCACTCACAAACCAACACAAGCTCTGCAGCAGCTTCCTCATTTCAGTTACTTGCCTCTTCCTCTCATCTTACACAGAAAAACAAGAAGAAGGACTCATCTTCCAAGATTAACCGCGTCTTTCCATGTTTTCAGATATGCGGCAAACAAGAAAAAAAGAAAGCGCAAAAACCGAACAGTTTAGCCCTTAAAAATTGCATATATCCATTTGTTCCTCTATCAAGAGTTTGGTATTTTTTCAGTCTCCTAAAAGTTGTAACACAAAGTAAACAATTGAGGGGTTTTTGTTGTCTGGTTTTTGTTGGTTTGGTGTTGGCCTTTTTTTTTTTTAATTTGAGGGATCATGTAAAATTTTCTAATGCCAACTCAGAAAATAATTTAAAATGCTGTAATGGAGCATTTTAACCTGAACACAAAATGAATTGCTGAAGAGTGAAATACCGTTTCAATGCCCTCACAAATGTCCAAACAGTTCAACAACTACAAGCTTTAAGCTACTAAGCAGAGTTTCTGTTTCTGTGACAATACAACAGAGGAAGGTTTGAGGGTCAAAATTTCCTATTTCCCCTCCTAATTCTCCATGGCCTCTGTGGCAGCCACAAGAGCCAACACAAAGCATCACCACCACCACCACCACCAAGCCTGCAGGGAAGGCATGGAAAAGGACACTGGAACACTATGTATGTGAAAGATGTTAAAGCAACCATAGAAGTGAGCAGAAAACAGATTTCACGATAGTTACACGAAGGAAGGAAGGACTGCTGTTAAGCAGAATCTGAAAATGCCAAGTCCCCGCTGAAGAGCGCTCAGCACGGGATTTCCACCAGTTTCATGTGAGGGCTGGCAAAACTTGCGTTGGTGATTTCTTCTGTGTGTCCCTCTAACAGGTCTGCTAATAAGCCTTCATTTTGTTCTGTATGGAAATAAATGCTGTTTTCAGGCAGTTCCAGTACAGATTTTTTAAATATTTTCAGAGCTAAAACTGGGGAAAGAAGAGAAGAGTGAAAATCTTGCAAGCAGATCCTTCTTTGATGACAGCAGTCTCCTTCACATACTTATAAATGAGGACATTTTATTAGTCAGGTAGAAAAGCCATACATTTTAGAGTAAAGAAAGCAAGCGCAGCAGCCTGCAGCACACACTTAAAAGCACAGCAGGCCTTACAGTCTGGAAAGGAGCAACAGTGAATAATTTGGGAGCCCTGGAAGAAAGTCAGCCAAACACAAAGGTGATTTACTCTAACCTTGACATGCGATACAGTGGTAACTGCTCCTGGATGTGACTGGATGCCTCTTTCTAAAAACATGTTTCAGCTCAAGCACATGCTGACTGCAGAAATCACTGCGCGAAATCCCAAATACATGGCCTCTTCATGGTGTGAAGCATAGAATTTATGGCCTAAACTGGACTACAGCCATATGATTATGATGTTCTCCTCCAGCCCTCAAGCTATTGACCTGGGCATTTATCAAAGGGGTGGGTGGTTTTGGTTTTTTTTTTGGTGTTTTTTATTTTTAATTAGAATTTTATTTTAATTAGAATTAGCAATATGCTTTAGAAAAGAACCATTACAAACCTATCATCTGTGGAAACTGTAACATGATGACATGTTCAGTTAAACAAATTTCAGATTTTCTCAGAAATACGTTAATAACACTCCCCCCTCTGCAGACACACACACAGAAGGATACCATCATTCAAGGAAAACAGAAAATGCAGTATTAAAAGTGTTGTTTCATAAAATGCCATGGATTACCCTCTGCTTAAATCTATAAACCAGCACCACCTCACCTCAGCCTCATTAAAAAGCCTAGTGATGAACTACAGCCATTTTACAAGTCTTGTGGGTTACTCTGGTGCATCAAAATTGTTGCGCAATTTCTTATTTCTACGTCTTGAGTCTTGCTCTAAGTGACATAACCTGTTCTTATGCATCAGTCCTCCTACAGGGCTTTCCCCACCAAGTGCTGTGAAAATGAAGTTGCGTGCCTCTCTCTGCACTCAGACTGACCAGGCATCCCCCACAGGGCACTCCACAGCAGGGATCTCTCCAGAAACCCACTGCAGATTTGCTTCCCCCTTTTCGATCCCCTGTCCATCGCCTGTGACAGCAGTCCCCAGTCTTTGCACCGCAGATGAGCGTGGGATGGGATTCAAACAGGCAAGCCCCAGTGTCTGGGAAGCTGCCGGCACCATGGCAGACAACCTAAGGCATTGCTTGGGCAGCTCTGTGTGCTGCAGCTGCTTTGCTGGGTGAGGAGAGCACTGGCCTGCAGGATCGGCGATGCTCATCTCTAACAGCTTCTATGCACAGAACAAAAGTATTCCTGCTGGGTATTACTGGACTCATACAGGGTCTGATGCTGTCAGTGCTGCCAGTGCTTTCTGGGCGGCAGCAGCAATTTGGGAGCTCTCAGCCTTTTGGGGTAAAGGTCTGGGGCTCAACAGACACAGGCTGGTTATACTAGCTGCACTTTGCTCTCTTGCCTTTTTTTCATTTTCTAAGTCCGATTAGGATACTTATCACAAATCCTAACCTTGCTTTTTGAGTTACTTTGTATCTTCTCAACTTTAACTTGGGACTTGCACTGGAAAAGAAGATGGAGGCATTTCCCCACTAAGTTTGAGGTTGTTCATACAGCAGTCAGGGTATGTTGTATCAAATTTTTCATTTAACATCATTAAGCACAGGATATTAAGCACAGAAATGTCATCTCACTATTCACAAATGCTGCTGTCATTAGATAAGCTTCTCTCCAACAGCAGCATGGCAAAGAGATTGCTTTTCAAAGGTGGGATTGAGGCTGGCGTCCCCGAATAAAAGAATTTTTGGGCTGACAAATAATAACAGGCTGCAAAAGAAACCTGAAGCAAGCTTTTAAAGCTCATAATGAGCTCATGCAGTCCCTAAATAGCTTAACAATAAGCCACTTTGGGCTATCTGGCTTCATTTCCTGGTGATGGAAGCAAGATTGGAAGGGGAAAAACAGCGTATTCCTTTACTGGGCACAGACACTCAATGCTATATTTCTCTCAGAGCACAGCTACACAATTCAACGCAACTCAAAATTGCACTGCGAGTTGCAGTGCCAAGTCCTGCTCCAGAGTAGGAGACTGCCAAATAAAATACAGTGAAAGAGTCAGCATTCCTTCGTAAATGGATGTACTTCATATGTGGAGGACTAAGTGTCCATGTGACTGTTCGTGCTGAGCAAAATCTGGCATCGCGGATGAAAATATTGTTTGCATTTCAATTTGCCCTTTCTAAATGTAGTAGTATTTCTAGTGACGTTAGTTTTGATGTGGAGTACTACTTTGCTCAACAAGAAACTTGAAAGAAGCAGGAATGTGAAAGCAGAACATTACTTTAAATGTCACTAGAAAATGAAAACAAAAACTGTGTCTGCAAGGATAAGTGGACAGAGCTATCCAGGGAACCTCTCACAAGGAGACAAAGGGGGGCAGAACCCAGTGCAATCTCATTATGACAGTAACACCTTCCAGCTTTTCCAGACATCCCGCAAGAGCCAGGCAGATCAGGACAAAGCCACCAGACCACCCAGCTGTGATAGCCGCTGGCTGCACTGCTACCTTTGGGGGCAATGCAGCCCATTGGCTCTCCCCAGACGGCTGCATTTGCACCCAGATGCCACCCAGATGACAGCATCGTCAGTTCTGCCAAACAAAATCGTCAGAGCCTGCCTTGTTACCTTGTATATACACTTGTGTAAGTCGCTAAGAACTCCCTCCTCCTCCTCCTCGTCCTCCTTCGTGGTCTCCTTTTCCTGAGCGAAGAGCCGCCGCCTGCCCGTCTTCAGTGGGACGTCGACTTCTTTTAACTTGTTGCGGAAGCCATTTTTGTGAACCACGCCGTTGATGAGTCCGTTTTTGGGCTCAAACCGGGGCAAGGAATGGAACTTGTAGGCATTCTCCAAATGTCCCTCCAAAGGTCCTTTCCTCTTCTCCAAGATTTCCTTTTCCAGCAAGACCTCCTTCTCCAGTTTCTTGTGCTCCTCTGGGGAGAGGGAGTCGTAGGAGAGCAAGTACTGGCAGTAGGCTTCTTGCAGCTTGGCCAGCCTGTCCTGTGCAGTTTTGGGGATGCGCAACATGTCTGCCAGCTTGTTCCATTTCTTGAGGTCAGTCACTTGCTGCATCCCCCCCATCTCGTTGATCAGCTGGACAAAGCAGGCCAGGTCGAGCTCGCAGCCTCCTGGGGTCCCCATGTGCCGGGCAGCAGGGGAGGGGAAAGGGAAACACAGGAGCAGGTTAGGAAAGCTGCGGGCAGCTCCCATCAAGCGCGCTACCAGGCTGGGCCCATATGGGACATACCACCCATACAGCTCTGGTCACCTGGGCACCAGAGCAGGATTGTCCCTATCTAATATGCCTCCTGCTAAAGACAGGCGTGCACCATTGCTTTGCTAGATTAATTCATTCAGCAGATCATATTTTGCTATTTGCAATAGCCTTCCCTATGGTTAAATTTGCTCTCCTCCTTGAGTTTCATTCCCTTCTCTTCTCAGAGCACCTCCAGCTGTCTCCTGACACGCATCTTTCCCCTGGTCATTATCCAGCGGGCAGGGATATGAGAGTTACCCAGCTCTTTTAAAGCCCACACACTGCCACCCTCCCCTCGCCCGCCATCAGTCCCACGTCTGGTTTATACCAGGAGGAAGCAAGACGTGTCAAGATGGATACTGGCAATCAAAAAACCAAGTACCTATCCTTTCTGGAGGTGAAACATCAATTATCCAATGTCTGCACAACACTTTAAATACAGCTAGTATTTAAAAGGAGCACAGTAACATCATTAATTTCACCTCAGGTAGAAAAATCCTTTAAAAAACCCAAGGGAAGCAGGGGGTTGGTGCCTGCAACTGCATAAAAACGTGCCAGACATATTCTTCTTCTAGTCTGAGGCCATCCATATTTTATACTCCATTGTGTTTTTGTATATTTTCTAAGATGACTAGCACATTTCACACTCCAGCCAAAAAAATATAAATGGAGGATTATACAAACTGCAGTGTAAAAAGAAGCCAAATGGATGAGGAACAATAAAAGAAACATCATAAATAAACTCAAAGCACAGAAATAAATCATCAGTAGAAAGAGTGAAGAAATGGACCAAAGACCACCTACAATTCAACAGGGCACTGCTGAAGGAAAAAAAAGAATTAATACAAAACTCGTGTCAACATTGCTGCCGCCACATCGTCTCTCCTTCCCCTTTTTCTTTGAGAAAAGTAAAAAATCATTATGCCATAGCCATTTCAGAGCACTTAGAAATGTATTATACAACAGAGAAGTGCAAGTAGCAGCGTTACGGTAAATATTTACTGTCAGATGCACAGCTACAGCATCTTAAAGGCCAGTCATATCATCATGCTTGCTACTGCAAGCAGTCTTTCTTCAAACTACCCTGTGCTGCATCTCATACACTTCATAGCCTATCTCAATTTTCCTTCTTCCTTCTGCTTCCCCCTCTTCCACCACTTGCGCCAATCCAGTGCGGAGGGAGGCTCAGCAGTGTAAACCTGTGTGCAACATTTTGGGATGACAATGGCTGCGACCAAGGCGGAGCAGCGCCAGAGGCTGCTCGCTAATGTTGCCTGCACAGTGTTGGGCAAAGGTGTGAAAAGAGGGGAAAGGTTTTTGGCTGTGGTCAAAAAAAAGGGTAAGGCTTTGAGGAGTGTATGACAAGGGTGGAGGCAGGGCTATGGGGCAGCAGATTTATCCAGTTTAGTAATTTGGGGGGAGGGGAAGGTGTCAAAATGTTTAAGTCTTGAAGCTGAGAAGAGGCCAACACCATTGGAAAAAAACCCACAAATTTCAAAGGTTTTCATTCTTTCCTCTTTAATCTTCCCTACAAAATGAGTTTCAAGCTGGCCTTTATTACAGGCTGTTACTTTTTTGCTCTAGTGTTTTTTATGCAGAGTTCACAAATAAGCTGAAGGCATAATTTAAGATGGCTTTCCATCCCGATAGATTCAGTGACCTACATAAAGTTGAGTAACATACTACTAACTTCAAAAAAAGTGTGGTCCACGCTTAACATTATATGTGTTGTCCAGTGGGACAAATAGCGCACACCCAGCTTAAGGTCCTAGTTTCAACACTGTTTATAAGCTATTTAATAAATATGATTTTCTCCTGCATCATGGAATGATCCCTCATAATCACTCCGCAATATTAGAGCTAGAGTAGCACATTGTTCAACCAGAGCCTTGCATATCTGGCAGATCCTCCATAGGGCCAGCTACAGCTAAGGTTTACAAAATGGTCTCAATTATAATTCCATTTCACGTGGTCATAACTCATAACTTTTGGAAGCATTTATATCTCAGGCTGATGTTTTCCAGGATTGATCTAAACATGTTGCTTCAACTTTCCTTGAAAGGCTGAAGTAAAAAAAAAAAAAAAAAGAAGTTTTAACCCCGTTTATAAGCACCTATAGCAAAATGGCTTAAATAGGAGACCTAGCCCATGTTATGCAGAAATAGTGTCTGACTATTTTTTTATAATTGTCTTAATTGCACTAAGTTAGGAATACTTTTAAATTGCCTAGTGAGCAAGCTCATTTGAAAAAAAAAAAAAATTAAATCTTCAGGTATGCATTTAATACCAAACGCTGGGATTACACAAATTGTTGGCAAAAGTCCCACTTACTTCAACGGAAATGTGATTTGGCCCTGAAAGGAGGGATATGCAGGCATGTCAACTTAAATAAGGGCATTTATCACCACAGATTATTTTATATTTTTCCTGCTGGAACCAACAGATTTCTCATCTTTGTACACTGATGATCTCCAGCTTCTTTTCTCCATTTTGTTTTTAATTTTAAACACAAGACAGGTAGGAAATTAAGTGCAGAAAGGATACGTAGGATGCAAATTTTATAAGAGACTACTGTTTGCTCCACTTATATAGCACCCAGCAGAATAGAATCCTTGCCTATTAATTAGGCTCTTAGGTGCTTAAATAATACAAATAATTAACAGTAATGCCATCTTAGTGCCGAGTTAAGGTATTTCATTAAAAAGTTAACATTGTTCCACGAGCGTTAATCGAGCTGTCTTGCACATTTTCTTCTCTCTCTTACCAATGTAAATTTAATTCATTATTCTTCTCTATTAGCATACAACCATTGCATACATTAGGCATACAAAATGTTCACTTATTGCTGCTTGAGTGATTTTAATTTTCAAATTTCCTTGAACGTTTTTGCACGGCTGTTGCAACACAGCGCTAACCCTCATTCCTTCTCCTTAAATTCTGTCCTTTTTCTTAAATTCCTGTCCTGCATTGGTTCACCATAAACCCTGCAATCTCTTTGCTTTTATGCATTTTCACTCACTTACCATATGTGATATAAAATAAAGTTAGGAAACAACGGGGTAGGGGGGTGAAATGTTGCGAACAATTTAAACAGAAAAGTGTGTCCTTTAATCCAAGTAGTGTTGATAGCTGCCTCTGATCGGATAATGCCTCAAAGGCAAAACTCTAGCCTCAGGTTGCAACATGCAGGTCCCGTGAGCTCTGACTCAAAATACTTCAAAAACAAAGGGGAGGGCTAACAAAAATTAAAACCACAAGTTTGTTACTATGACATGGCTGCAAAGGCAGTAGAGATGGAGGTGGCTCATTCAGTATTTCATTTGTATGCTGCTGTTGTCATGTTTTTACAAACTATTGTCACATTTTTGTCACGTGTCATATTTGACAGCAGACCATAAACCAAGAATTCTGTTAAATAAGTGATTCTCACTCAGGCATTAGCCCTGGCAGACACCTGCTGGGAGAAATAATGAAACCTCCATTTTGCAATCAACCACATTTTACTGCCTATTCTTGACACTTAATGGTTGTTAAATGTCAGCAGGTCACTGCAAATTTGTGATTTTAAGTGTCTGAGTACCCAAATAGAAGTCAGTTCCAAGAGATTTTCTTTCCCCCTTGGTTAAATGCCTTTAAAGGAAGAGGAAAAAAATATTTGTATTCAAGCTTGGCAGCATTGCAACCTGTTTGGAAAACATCTTTGGGAAGGTCCGAAAAATATTCTGAGGCAACACTTAAACTGAGGCTATCAATATCTGTAGTTGTACTACCTACAAAAATAAACAGCAGGGAAAGGAGAAAATGTGAAATCTAGAGACCAAGACCCCACGTAGCATTTTTTTCCCTGGGTGAAATAAAGAGTTGGCAGGAGGAAGGTGGCGATATAAAGTCTCCCAGGAAAGCTCTCTGACAATCTACCCGCATCGTGCCTGACTGATGGATTAAGAGAGAGATCCAGTGCTCTGCAGCGTTAATTGAACAGGGGTTTGGTTAAGCATAAAGGCAAACTGAGCATAAAGTTGCATACGGACGCTAACAAGCAGCGGCAAAAGGCCAATGAAACCACAGCCCTTACCTATGAGTGGGAGTTCGTCCATGGTAATGCCCTGAGATTTGAGGTGCTTCTTGATACAGGCCAGCCGCTGCACGTTGGGTCCCCAGCGCCTGCCTAGCTTGTGTATGTGCTGAATCTGTGTCACAAACCGCATTTCATCATTTAGCTTGCACTCAGGTCTCCAGTCTGGAGGAGGAATCACCCTGCACATCCCATACTTCTCTACCTGAGCTCGGACTGACTCAATGTATATCAGTGGGTCATGAAATTCCTTGGTGGAGGGCCTAAGGATGGGAATCTCCCCCAGCATCCCCCACCCAGACTTACTACTGCCCTTTTCGTGCTTTCCCATTGAGTCTTGTGGCTTGTGCAAGGACTCCGCTTGAGAGGTAGAACGATTTTCACAGGAGGCATTTTCAGTTTTGCCATGTGCTTGTTTCCCTGGCGTACTCTTTCCAGCAGTGGCTCTTTTCGGCCTATTTCTTTCCAAACTCTTCTCTGGCACTTCCTTTTTAAGGTGTCCATTCAGCAAAGGCTTTTCTATGGCTGCCTTTTTGCTGGCAGCTTCTGCCAAGTTGACGGCCCCTTTCATTCTCTTGGTGGGCGACTGTATTTTGTCTATGTGATTCATCTCTTCCAGCCTCCTCTTCGAATTGCGCAGACCCTCCCTTAACTGTCTCCCCACCTCCTTAGTGCATGTCTTTTGGTTCAACTTGCCATTGACTTTTACACCATTAACAGCGGTATTGTTAGACTTGGATGCTCCAAGGGATAGCACCTGTTTGCGGGTTTTTGCATTGCTACTTTCTATTTTCCCTGAGATTGTGTGGTTGACAGGTGAACTGGGTTTGTGGTGATTTAGTTTGGTTTCCTTGACCAGTTCTTTCTTGGCTTTGGTGTATGTGACAGTTCCCTTTGTCACTGTTGCAGTGTACTTCACAGTTTTGGACGGTGAAGGTCTGACTTCTCTCATCTTTTTGGCACTGGCTGCATTTGCACTCGGAGATGACATTCGAGTGATCCCGTTGACTTTAGAAACCTGCAATGCCAGGAGTGTTGCAGGGGGAGCAGAAGGAAGGAAACAGAAAACAGAAAAGTAAATTAATAATGTTACCACTCAGCCACAGCGTCCCAGTCACTGGACAACCATATTCTGCAGTCCTGACTCCTGGCCCCTTCATACAATATCCATGTAATTGTTTTCACCCAGGCAAGAGGAGGGACTGGGCATTTATAATAAACAAATAAAATAGAATTTTTTTTTTTTTTAAATGAACCAAAAAGTCCCCAGAAAGCCAGTCTTGCTTTCGGAGGGTACGAAGCCTCTGGCGTTAATAAGGGTGAGATCCCTTGCTTGCACTGCCCCCTTCCTTGTCTACCAGAAAGCCTGTTATGGTGTCAAACAAAACACAGCTAGTCGGATTTACAAACTAATACTTTCATTATCTCCTTTTCTGGCCCTCAGACACTATGACTCTCCCACCCATCTTCCCTTAAGTGCAGACACAGTTTACTACTTCTCAGCAGACAAACTAGACTGTATACTACCTACTCTAACAGGAATGGGCACATTTTGCAAAAAAAACACACACTGAGATGCAAACCAACCTCCTGTCTGTACATACACGCATATAAAAAAGAGATATTGAACACATTATGCACCCATCAGATCAGGACAGCCATGAAGGATCCAGTCTGTCATACATATTAAATCTCAGGAGGCATCTTGTTGCTGAAGTCATTAATTTGAAATAAAAATGTATACAGTAGTTCAATGCATTATTTTTTTTAAGTTTGATATCTGGGCAGTTTTGCTGACACACATTTTATTACATCGTATTCATCACTAATGTGTCATTGCAACCTAGAGTTGCTGGACTCCACTGCTTTCTGCTAGGCACTTAAACCCAGCTATGAAACTAAAATTTTTATTTTAATTATAAGACAGGTTAAGCACTGAAAGCAACCCTCAGCTTCAAAGGGTATTGGGATGGCTCAGCACTGCCAAAGCTAAGCTCCACTACTAAGAAAATGAACCTCAAACAAATTTCAGCATTTAAACAAGTTTAAACATTGTTTTCTCACCTCCTTAAACTACTGTGAGTGCACAAAAACACATCCAAAAATCAGGAATATTGATAAAAGTGCTAAAAGTGAAAGCATACAGTAAAACCACCCCTCACCAGCGCTCTGGCAAACACCACCATTCCTGCAAAGTTATAATACTTCCCTGTGGGTTTTCAAAATACTTGCCAAATTAGTAAGCATGGCAGCTTCTCTCAAATAAAGGCAAGAGTTGTAGTCACTTATAAAGTAGGGATAAAATATTATAAAATAGGGATCAAATAGACTGAAAAGATCATGCTATGGTCTTGCATTAAGTGACTTGTGGAAGAGGAACTGGAACCTGGGGATTCTGCATACAAACATACACATATGTGTATACATGCATTTACTGTGTGCATTTTCTCCTCTGTGCTCCAGAAGCTGAAGCAGGAGTAACGCCCTTTTAAAACCCATCCATATTCTTGTCCTTCCTGTGCTTCCACGGTAGAAACACTTAAGGAAAATCTAGTTAACTGATAAGATGAGTTTTTACCTTGAGCTTTCCAAAGATGTACGAGATATCATCTGCAAAGCAAACACTTGCTAACAGAAATGCATTTACCCATTTCTCTTTAAATTTAGGCAGTACTCTGCATTTGAAATGGAGGTCTGGGTTTGACTTCTGCAGAGGTGTTTCACGCCACAGAGCAGACACAAGTAGAGAGCTGCTGAGACATTGCCTCCTGCCTGCAGCAGGCAGAACAAGCGCTGAACATCTCTGGCGTTATAAATAGCCAGGAACATCGATTACAGATTTCATCTAGACTAATAGAGAAGAATTGATTGAGAACTGGGAGGGGAAGGTAATCTGGGTGACAGTGATCATGAAATGAGTTTTCAATTCTAAGATGTGACAACAGTACAGAAAGGACAACAGA
>RSEF01000002.1:70973386-71001427 GCA_003993805.1 Himantopus leucocephalus | reverse complement strand
AACCAAAAAAACCACACACAAAAAAAAACCCCCAACAACCTGCAAAAAACCCAAACCAAAGCAATTCCCGCTCAGAGGAGAGGCACAAAGCACAGGTCATTATGCCTGTTCAAAGTTCTCTAATGACTGGAAAATTAGAGAAGAATCACAGTAAAACATTGAAACGTTGAAATGCAAGTATGTGACTAAGGGCAACTATATAGGAAAAGCAAAAGCAAGCGGGGTAAAACCAGAAAGGCCAAGGAGCTAAAGGAACTTCAGTTAGCAAGGGACATAAAATGAAACAGAAAAATACTTATAGACACCTTAAAAATACAAAGACAACAAAGAACAGCAGAGATCAACCACCACACAAGGAAGGAAAACAAATGCAACAGTTTGGCTAAAGTGTTTGTGCTTCTTTTGCATTAGCCTTCACCAAAAGTACCACTGACTGAATACTTACCAGATACATAACATAATCAATTTCAGCAAAAGGGCTAGGAAGGCAACCCCAGCAAGCTGAAGTGTACCCAGATGACTTAGGGCATAGCTCTTGGAGAGAAGCGTAGGGCAGGCAGAGTCTACCTAACTTCAAACCCTAAAATCATTCTGGTACAAATCGTCAAAGAAAAAATTTTTAAACACACATGATAAATAAGATAGTGTTAAAACCAAAAAATATTAACACACACACACCACCACCACCCACCCACCCCCTGCAAAAAAACACCTACCCATAGTTGTGCCAAAACAGCACATCAAGCTAAGTTAATCATCACCTATCAGAAACCTGGCTGAACAGGCAAAGAAGCACCTCCGCTTTAGTAGGGCTCCAGTCACTGTCCCATGTGACATTCCATCAAACAAGCTCCTGAGACGCGTCCTAGATATAATGACTCAAAAGTGGCTCCATAAGGGACTGAAGAAACTCATCCTCAAGAGGAGTTATTGTCATAGTTCACTGCCATCCTGGGAGGGCACTTCAGGTGACTTTCTGAGGGGACTTGTCTTGGCCTTGGTTCTACCACGTACTTCCATCAGTAACTTGGATTATCATAAAATTTGCCAGTGACACACAGCTGGAAGGGGCTCTGGAGACAAGGTCAAAATCAAAGGTAATCTTGAAGAACTTATTTCAGAACATTTCTACAATAAGAGGAAGTGCTATTTTTAGGAAGGACAAATCAAATACATGTAGGGGAGGAATAACATGGGGACCACTTTGAGCTGCAAAACACAATGGTGGTACAAAGCACGCGAATCTCTTTCTGAGACCTATTACTAAGAACGCTGAAAACAAGGGACGGGAGCACAGGCTTTTCTATGCAGGGCTCGATCCAGCATTGGGCCCACACTGCGAGAAAAATGTAGACAGTGGAGCAAGTCTAAAAGAGCACAAAGTGTTCAGACATTTGGAAAATACAATCTTTACTGAAAAGCCACGGGAGCTGCGCTTGTTTAGTCCGAAAGAGAAGACTGTGGGACAACTCTGTAATGGTCTTCTGATGCACAAGGAGCTCCTCTGAAAAAAGACAGTAAATGTTCTTTCCATGTTCACTGTGAAAAGGGGGGAAAAAACTCTCATTGTCTACAAAGATGATCCGAGGCACAACTAGGAAAACTTTCTAATTAGTAGAAAAGGAAAATGCTGGAAGCAGCTATCAATAGGTGTTGTGGAGTCTCCTCTACGGGAGGTTTTCCAGAAGGTTTCAAGGAGGCCATAGCTATGTTACTGTGCTGTCAGGTACAGTTCAAGACAGCACCTCAGAGTGAGCAGTCAGCCTGTATGGAGGTACCTTGTCACTCCAGTCTTCCTATGAATTTTTTTTTTAAGAAGTTGTGACCAGAAGTCTGATGGGCTATCTGGGGCACTCCTTCAGCAAGAGGTGGTGACACAGGGCCTGAGAACAAAACACAGTCATGCAGAAAGGCAGGATACTCATGGTTCCTCCTCTTCAAAAGAAAACATGCTATCAGCACCATAAGCTTTAGGCCAGAATTAAAACTGCCAAGATACAAACCTCTGGAAAACTTAATTAATTAAGAAAACAGCAACTTATCACAACTGTTTAAAGTTGTTAGAATACCTCCAACACAACAAAAACTTAGACCTCTCAGGCCAAATCTTGAACTGAACAGGTACATAAGCTTCTGCCATCTAACCTCCAATCCTATATTATAAGCACACTATTTTGAGTTTCTATTCAAACTTAGTGACGTTATTCAAACAACAAACAGGTCCTAAAGCAGAGAACACTTGGCTTTGAGAATACTATAAGCAATTCTCTTACTTCTTTCTGGTTGCTAACTAAGGAGACCCCAGAAGAAAGAAACACTGCTTCCTCAGGACCATCATCTTTCTAGAACAGACACAACATGATGGTTTTTAAATACTTCTCCCTCTCCCCTCCCCAAATGCCCACAGGTATCTTGAGTGCTTTCAGAGATGATAGCATAATGTTTAAGATACAGCAGTACTATATAGACCAGAACAGACCACACTTCAAATGGGAATAGGCTGCAACAAACGTCTTCCAGCTGGAAACAAGCGGAACAAACAACGTGGTCATAGCCCACCATCAAAGCAACAGGTGGATTCAGGATTTCACATTGACAAATGTGAAATTCTGGCTGGTCAGTCATCACCTACATGTTCCTGGTCTGTACTTGTCTCTGAGGACCCATCAGATGATTGGAACCAAAAGAAACAAGAAATTGTGGTAGGCATTTTCTTACCTTTCTACTGTTGAAATGTCTCCCCCCAAACCAAACATACACACACAGAGTCAGCCTAAAAAATTGGCCACACTGCCAGGTGCGCAGGTTCACCAAATGGGGGTCTATGCCACAGCTCCATCCCGAGGCAGTGCTTACACTGAGCACATAAGAAAGAAGTCAATTTAATTCAAATAGTAACAAATTGATTGACATTAGCCTTACATGACTCAAAGTCTTGAGATAAAGGTGAAACTAGGGATACGAATAATCTTATCTTTGCTTTTCAGCTATCTTCTTAGTTTTGCTGACATACATTAGTCTTCAGACCACTCTTTTCTCCACTTTACTGAACACTTGCCTTGCAGTAAAAGACAGTACAACAGATTTTAAATTTTTTTATCTTTTAAAAGGCAAATGGGACCAGCACATAGTCTTGCAGCAATGTGCCTGTTTCATTTGAACTGGTCTACGTACACACCTCTGCATAGCACCTAGGATCCATCCTCCAGATACATACACACATACACACACAAAATAAAGCCAACAAACAACTTGTTAGATAACAACCACAGTAATAACAGCAACGTTAGCAATACCAACAACAGTTTTGGTCCCAACCAAATTCAAGTTATGCAACTAATCTTGAATTCATTCATAAAAAATACTCTGTGTTGATACGAGTTTTGCAGAGGTAAATTACCATATTAGGCCAAGAGAGGGCCCCATTGAACTACATTTCCTTTGCCCACGACCCCTTTGAAGTAGGGGATTGGGGAAGATAGCAAGGGAGGAAGAAAGAGAGAGGGAACACGTGACAAGTGCAAGCGCACACTAGAAAAGGAAAGAAAGAACGAGAGGAAAAAAGAAAATCTTGGGTAATTTCTAGTGTTCTGCCTTTATTTTCTGTAAGACTGAAGAAAACAAAAACACACACATAAATAAACCATGTAAATGCACATGAACGAGGAGCAAAAACATACTGGAAGATGGAAGAACATGTGGCTAGCACTCTGGGCAAACAGCTGCCCTTTTGGAAAATACTGAAAAAGTCAACAAAGACTCAGGACAAGGGCAGGAAATTTAGCAATGTCACATAACTGGTAAGTCTAAGGTTTTGCACAAAGCTAAGTCTTTCTGTCAGGCAAAATGGATAATCCACCTTTAATTAGTTACAGACACATTTTCATTAAAATTGGTAAGAAAGTACTTATGTCACTGTGGGTTGCAGAAGAAAATTTAAATGCCTAAAAAAATAAAGTCATAATCTGAATTTACAGACCCCTTATTTTCTGAAGCTTGAGGATCACAGTCTGTGAGGTGTCTGTGTGGCATGACTGTCGGTTGTACTGCATCACTTTAGAATTTCTCTCCATTTTGCGTAGCATGATTGAAAACATGTAATACTCTACGAAGCAAAACCCTCTTGGATCATGGACAAAATTCTTCTACACCTGTCTTTTCCCTTCTCAGAGCTACCTTCACAAGTGACAGCAGCTGACTTTCACAAGAATTTTAACTATTCATGCTTTGATGATGCAACTTTAACGCACTTCACACAAGTGTTCCAGTGAGTTAAAATAATTAAGTACGAAGTGCATCCTTACACTTTGGAAAACCTGTTCAACTTTAAGAGCTCAGGGCAGAGCACAGCTGTCACAGCCACAGCAAGGACCATCAGATGCTGGTCGTCATAAAAAAAGAAAGCTAAAAGGATGCAAAAGAAGGTAGGCATTCAAGCTGATGACTAGATAAGCAGAAATTGCCACAGGGGAATAAAGAATGGAAGTCTTACAGAGGTACAGAGAAATATACTGTAGATAGTTTTGAGGATCTCAAATTTGATTTAGAAGGTAAGACAAATCCAGTGGAAGCATTTCAGGAGACGCTAAACACCACAGGGCATGGAAGATTTCCTCAGCAAGGGCACCACTGTTTTTCTTTTTGCCATTTTTTATTTCCAAACCTATGACTGACAGGTGCCATTTAAGGCCTTGATAGCCCTACAAGACAGCAATTCCAGCTACACTGGAATCCAGGCCAGCCTACTTAGAAGAAAAGCCTTCAGATACCAGCAAATAAAGACTGTCTTTAATTGGGTTGTTGAGAATTAACCACTGAAAAAAAAAAAAAAGAGAAAAAGAAAAGAATATAAGGCGTAAGTGCAGCAAGCTTTCCTTCTGTACTGCATTGCTCTAGCGTAGGTACCCTGCTAACCCAGCCCCAGGACACTGACTGGGGGTTTTTGAAATTCTTTTATAAAAAACTTATTTTATAGTTGCTATTTTAGGATCCCTTTGATCCAATCATCAAAAATAGATGGAGAGACATCCTGCCCAAATGCCAGTCACAAGCACCAAAAGATCAGTCTGCTAAACTTCCACACACAAATACAAGTCAGGCTGAGACGAACCTCTTGCTGAATTTTTTTGCCAGTTTTCAACCAGGTAACATGAAAGTCTGAATTTCTCCCCACCTGGTATGTCCTCTGTGAAGAAGGCAATATCCTAGAGCACCTTCTTTATGCATCGAGCAAAACACTTTTCCCGGACTCCGAGGTTTGTGTTGCCCACATGCAACACAAGACACCCGAGTGTAACGTCAGCTTCTCTACAACGCCAGTGAGCCTCTAAGAGAATCCAAGCAGACCAGCTGTACACAAAGGGAGTTCATTTTTCCACGTGCTGCCAGCCTTGGCACTGCCAGCAGAGAGGCCAACAAGAGCGCCAGTCAGAAAGGTTTAATAAATAGCGATGTGAACTTTACTCTTTCATATGTATACACTGGATAATATCAAGACAGGGTTGTAAAGCATGCTTTATCATTGTGACTTCCCATGTATGTATCACTTTTCTTTTTTCCTTCTTTCTCTCTTTCTCTCTCTTTCACTGAAAATTAACTCCCTGCTATCTCCAGAGCACGCTTTTAAGGATCGTCATGGTCGCCCTATGCCAGGCAGTGGAAAATGGAGCTAGCACCTTAAAAGTCTGCATTTCCCACGTGTCCACAGTAGAGTGCAATTCATTACCTGTTTCCTTAAGTCCTGAGCCGATCTATGAAGAGTGTGGTGGTTGTTAGCGGTGAGCCCTTTCGTAGAGGAGCCAGTGTTTGTAGTAGGATGATGATTAGCAGCAGCCTGGTCTTTTCGGCTCTCAGCCTTATGTTCGCTGTTCCTCTCCTTCCCTGGTGTGGCCTCTTTGCTTTTGTGTTTCTGAGCAGGTTCTTTCTCCTTCGATGATTTGCTGGACCCATTGAAAACTGAGAAGAGAGAAATACAGGCTATTAAGGAGCAAAAAAACCCGTACAAGACCAAACTCTCCATTCAAAACAACCCAACTTTCTCTGCTGTCAGTGTTGGATGTTTAGTGAGTGTCTTCTTGTATCTAAAGTAAAATCGATACAGAAATAGAAGCACTATTTTGCATATTTCTTTATACGAACAGATTTACTAAAGTATTTCCTTTGCTTGTTAACACACATTATCTTCAATATCCAAATTAAAACATACAAGGTATATATTACTGTTTTGATTGACCTAAATTTAGACTTATCAGTTTGATTTTTATTTATGACACCTTTAATTAACTTTTTGCTGTTGCAGTGACAGAATTCTAAACATAACCTAAACAGAAAAAGGTTTTTTTTTTTACATTAATGTAAAAGAAAGGAAATGTTCCATGAAAAAGCATGTTTTGTTTTCATCAATATCCAAACTGCTGAACCAAACTGACAGCAGTTTGCCAGTAGCAGACAAGCTGCAAATAGAAAGAGGTACTCCTGCAAAGAAAGGAAAATACTAAAACCATTTTGGAACATGGCATATAAAGTAATGCTGGGACCTATGCTGAGCATCCTAGCCTTCTGCTGAAGTGAAGGGATTAAAAAAACACAGAACAGAAACCATACTTTTTGTACTGTAAATATTATGCAAATTTATACAAGTGTATCTCAGCAAGTTTTGTTCCTGTCCCTCCGCTGAATTTATTTAAGAATAGTTACTGCTCTTTTGTCATCAGGGCAAATGAAAAGCTGAAGTTAAAAAAAAACCCATGTCACATTTCTCCGTTGGTTTGTTTGTTAATCAAAAATGTGGTGAATTTATGTCAGTGCTGCCCCTCTTCAGTGAAGCACTTGACAGAGGTCCGTGAGGCTTGTGATCCAACACCCACAATGGCAAGTGCCCTCCTGCCTTCTCTACTCATCTACTCTTGGTTTTTACCCCGCCTTTTTTGCCACAGTTTAGGAAAGGATGTAAATCAGGAAATTCATAAATACTTAGTAGCACAAGTATCTAAAAATCATACTTATTACACACAAGACACCATCTGTTTGGGATTATTAACTAAATTAAGTAAGTTATTGTTTTCTTGTGAAATGAAAGCCTTCTTTTGTCACCAAAGAGGATATACCTACGATACATACCTTTTTATCTAAATTGTGAAGCTTAGCTGCCTCTACAGATGTCCTGTAGTATTACAGCAGTAGCAGCAGTAATAATAGTAATAATAAACAACCAACAATCCTGCTGGACAGAAGGGCATGTAATCTGCTTTTGAGTAGACACCTACCTTGAAACCTTCCCAACCAGCTATCTACCTTCCCACCACACCTCTAAAAGCCAAAACTCCAGCAAGATATTGACAAATTTGTTATTCAGGTGACTTGTCCTATTCAGTCAGTCGTAAGTGTTGAAGCAGATTATGTAAAAAATAAAAAATGGCAATTGCTCTTCCTCCTCTCTTCCTTCCCTCTTGCATAAATTGAGTAAGAACGAAAGAAAAGCTGTCGGCAGCGAAGTCACCGCAAATTCCCCCGTGGCTCCATCACTCCTGAGCTCAGGAGCAACTGGCGCTGCCCCAGCCAGCCAAGGATTTCTCAGTGATTTCAGTGAAAGTCGTGTAACCTCCATGTCTCATTTCCAGTGATGGAACTGATAATAATTGCCAACCCCTCTCGGGGAGTTCACGACAATACATTTGTCCTCCTTTGTAAGGAGTTCTCACATCAGATGGAAGGCGCTACAGATGCACGAAGCATGACTATTTATTTTTAATAAGACATAGCACACACAACCGATGGCAGCTTTGTTAATATGTATTTCATCACTGCAAGTGATATATTCCTTTGGAGGGAACAAATTGTATATACTGATCTGCTCATATGGAAACGTTAAGTCAGAGAGATTAGTTTTCTAATTCAGTTGCCACTTTATAAACCGAAAATTACTAAAACAGAAAACACAGCCAAAAAGCCAAATTGTGCACTTTTATGGTTCACCAAAAAAAACCCCAACCCAGTGAACATGAGACAAGGTATATTTTATATGCAACAGCTCATTAATTTTAAGTGTCGTGGGAACCCTGCCAGTTTTACCCTCTGAGTAATTATCTTTTGTCTTAATTTGTAGGATTCTTGAAAGGGGGAAGAGAGAAATGGGATAGAAAAAATGTTCAGTCTCACAGGAAAAGCTTAAAAAGCTTAAAGCCTGAAAACACAATAAAAAGGGAGAGATGTAGATGCAAAACAGTCCTAGTCACGCTGCTTCTAGTTAAACAGTAGATGGTATCAGTTTCTATAAAAATCAGTGTTTATTTCTTACAACACCTAGAATATTGTTATATCCAGCTAGATAGGTATAAAAACCTTTCTGCAATAATAAGTTCTGCAAAATTCACAAACATATTATGTGAAGAAGTATCAAAACACTAAATTAATGAATTATAAAACACTATCACAAGCCAAGCATTTGAAGGGGGCGTGGGGAGGGGATGTCATGTCACCTGGATTATGATTTTGATTACATCTGAGTAAAAATTTAGAAGTAAGTTATTTAGACTTAGAGAGTACAATACAGGATTAAACTCTGGCCCAAATAGCTACTAAGATGGTTCAGTGAAAAGATGAATTCACCGGGAAAGATGAAAAAGCCCCTCAAGAAATCTTGTTGAGGAATAACTGATAATAAGATTGAAACGCCAACTTCTCAAAGGAAAGAAAACTATAAACCCCCCAAAACCCAAAACTCTGCATTAAGTATTACTGAGACCAAATCTGATTTAACAATAAAATGATTACTAATTCTTTTGTCTCTTCCTATGCAGCAAATTACATTCTCCTTCGTGTCTGCCAGCTCTTCAATATTTCTGAGGCATTCAGAAAAGCAGAAAAGGTGTACCTTATGCTTTACTAAGCCCAGATATAGTCATGTCCCAGCTACAATCTCCCATCCTAGAGATAACTCTGACATGCACAATATCCAGTGTTCTGCTCCCTGTTATTTTTTTCCTCGTGAAAGAGTAGTCAATAAAGGTTTTACCCTTGAAGCAATAATTTCATTAAAAACTAGAAAGACAGAAAAAAGCCCAACCCACGTGAGTGGTGAAACTCACATTATTAAAGCAGAAATCTTTTGTAATCTTGAATTATGATTACTTTATGCTATCTTGATCAGCTCTATATTTCCAGAACAGCCTTTAGTTAAAGGTAAGAGCACTACCAACAAATAATTAAAAGTGCAAGTAAATCATTAGTCTTCAGGCACTTCAAATAGAATAAATGGATATCCTTTCATCCATATCTGTCTGAATGCTCGTTCTCAAAATGCCACGTCCTCCAAAGCAATTACTATTATTATTAAGCTGAAACAATAAGAGTCCCAGAGTGAAATACTTGTGGGTCTTTTGGTTAGCAGTGATGATCAAATGCAAAGAAACTGAACCACTACATTCAAAACTCTCAAGCACTGGGCGATTTTAAACCACTGATATAATTTATGGCAGCAGAGCAAAACCTTATGGCAGGCGTGATCCCCACAGATGCATCACAGTGCTCTCTGCATTGGGGGAACTGGACCCCAGGCACCAATATTCACCCAGGATCCCATACAGGGACTTTGGGGTACCTCATTTGAAACTGTGATAAAGAATCCCTAGGCAAACCAATGCAAACTGTGCAAATTGTGCATGTACTAGGTGCAGCTATAATAATGGCTAAAAAAATGTTTGATCAAGTTAAGCCATAGATGCGCTCAATTACTCCAGAGTAACTAAGCATTTAGTACAGGAATTTACACTGAAGTGAGCTATAAAAATTTATTGTGTTTTCACCAATTTTCTGAAGTATTCCTACAAATGAATTTGCACACAAATATTTTATAGGATATATCCGGCCAGCCATTCAGAAGCCACACACACAATAATCAGGCTTTCACTGTGTAAGCAGCAGAATTACTGGCCTAGGTTCAGCCAACAGCTGACTCCATGCGCAAAGCTTTCTCTCCCAAGCCCTCCTAGAGTTTAGTCCTGCACCAGGTACGCTTTATACTTGAGATAACAGTGGACTCCGTTGCAGAGACAGCAGAGTACTGATGTATAAACCCTTTCGCTTTATACCAGTGTCTGGAAGATAAATGCATGTACCATACATGCACACATATGCCGTATGTTGCAGAGCTCGTGCTGCGTAAAGCAAGTGATTGCACATTCATAAAACTATCCAAAACAAAGAGGGAAGATAAGAGTGAAAGGGAGAAGGTTTGTTTTTAGAAGGAGAAAAGGGAGCCTCGCCAATGTTGTGAACCCGAGCCAGCTATTCCAATGCAAACCTCATGTTGTTACATAGATCATGTTTGGGAAGAGATGTAATATTAATCAACTTTCTGGCATTAAGTATCCGTTACTGTACAAAAACATTCTTGTTCTGGCTTTAATTCAGTTTTAAGTCACTGTGAAAACATTTATGTGGCTCTCAAACTGCCTTAAAGGACCCAAGCAATAATTCTTTTCCCCTCCCAGAGGAAATAAAACAATGATCTACTTCCATAAAACAGAGTATTTTAATACTGCCGATTGTTTTCCTTAAGTGTTGGGTATGTTCAGACTTCTATAAACAATTTCCAGAGATAGAAGCTGTCTTCTGGAGCCCCCCAACACGATCTACCTACTTGGGGTCAGTGGCAAATGCATACTTCTGGAGAAAAGGACACCACGACATCATATGAAAACGTGTGGTACCACTGTTTCCGCACTTCTCCGGTCCTCACCCAACACTATGCAATTTGTCAGTGGACAACTCTGCAACAAAATTTCCATAGCTACAGAAGACAAGCAGAAAAACCGTGGCAAGATAACACTGAATTTCTTTTTGAAACTACCAATAAAACAGCTCAAAACCCCACACGTACAGGAATATATTGGGCCACTGTTATTGGTATGAGACACCATGTCACCGTTTGCAAAAATCCAATACCAAGTGTCTCATCTTAGCACAAATTCATTACTCTCACCTAACCATTATGACACAAACAACATCTAAAGGGTCACTCGCTAAGCAGCAAGTCCATACAAGAAGTGTCTATCTGTTATCACGAGTCTCTCACCAGGATAACAATTCCATTTTTTTGAGCAACTTCCAGCTCCCCTATTCTTCTCCACAGGTCATACATCTAGCTACTGAAAATCCGCAAATCCCCAAATGTGTTGTGCCTGATTTGCATATTTAAATATGTAAATTACCACAAAACGGGTAATTTTCATGTTACATATTTTTGCAGAAAAATTAAATGTGCAAAAATGTTTATTGCAACAATTACTGGTTCCATGGTATTTCAACAAAAGGCTGTAAATCATCAAAATAATTGCCTACCCATTAACTATTGTAGCACTCTGCCTGAAATTTTCTCATTCTGCATTTTAGCTGGATGCAAAAAATATTTTTCTTCTAAATGTTTACCTCTCTTCAGGATTAATTTCACTAAAAAAGATGCACGAGTCTAAGACTCTGCCTTATGTACCCACCCACAAATATCAAATTCGGTTAAAAACAAGACTAAATAAAGAATTGCAACCACAAATTAGAATTTTCTCACAACACACTCAAACAGTAATGTATGTAAAAGATATGCCATTTAAGACCAAGATACACAAACATTGCATTGAACTATATCCTGAAATAAGAAAAAAAAAACCCAAAACAATCTTTTCCTGCATCATCTTTGTTACTACACATGTAAGGAAATTACTCTGCTAAATTATCCATTGCAAACTGAGAGGTGAAATATTCTTCTGTATTTCTGGTAAGCGAGGAAGACAGCACTAAAGCAGAATATAGTATTTCTAGTGATTCCTGCTTACTATGCACTACTGCCAGGTCTGTTTTGAAATTTGAGCCCCAAGAAAATAGGCAGTCTATACAATTTTCTCCCCTGCTCATTTCAGGCAAAAGGCATGCAGAGCAGTTTTCATCTGACCATGTAAACAAAACACAGCACAGACCAGTAACTGTTTCTGACCCAGCAGGTTTTTTAACACACCAGAGCTAGTTTGCTCCAGCTAAGGAAACAAGACTCTCCTTCATTAAGAAGTCTGGTTAAAAATAATGATGGCTAACTCTGTTTTCCTAAATGTAAATTAGAACTTAATTGTCCATCTCAGGCATCCGAAGACAAATATGACATTCCCAGGTATGCTGGCCTAGATGTGCACTTCTCTCCGCCTTTGTGCTGTGCTGGTGTGAGAAACATCTAATCCTGCAACCATCCTTCTTAAGGAAATTAGCCAACCATTCTTAGAGGAACTGTAGCCTGCTGTGTGCACTTTCAAAGTTGTCTACACAACTGTATCTGTGTACACTGCTCCTCCTGAGGCCCTTTTCCAGTCCACAAGCCCTTTCAAGTAGAGTAATGCCTATCCCTTTTTGCTCTCGTGATGGGACTGATACAACCCAACAACTCCCTAATTGCATCTTCCAGCTCCCTATTCCAGCCTGCCTAACAAAACACTTGGCACCTGCAAACATTTTCCTTCAGGATCCTACAGAGAAAACCTTCTGTTGTGCCACAGAATGAAACCAAAGTAAGATTTATTTAGTCATGAGGAATTCAAGGAATTAGTTTTAAAGAAACAGAGACCTAAGCCTACCCTCTTACCTACAACTTGGAATTTCCTCCAAGCAGCGGGGAGATGTAATTTAGACTCGGTACCTCCCTGTCCTCCAGGGAAGCGGAGTACAGCTTGCTTGCGGAGAACCTTCTTTCCCTGCACGTCAGCCCACAGCAGCTGATGACTGACACCCTCCTCCCTTTGCATAAGGTCAATTTTCTAATAGATCAATGTCTCTCCATCTCCTCCTCCATGTTGGCAAGACGCCCTGTCATCCAGGCTGTGGTTGAGAAGTTTCTCCCCACACCTGGCAACTACACTGAAGAAAAAACACATTGTTTAAGCCAATGCTCCTGCCTGGCTTCTTCCACTGAATTCCTTGTGTTCAAAGCCGTGTAATAAGTCTCAGATAGACTGATGGTCATTTGAGATGCGTACAAAATGCAAACTGGAAAATAAGCATATCCATCTGAGCAACACGCAGGCATCCCGTGGCTGGGTGTTCTGGATCTAAACACCAAGAATTATGGGGTTCCTGCATCCACACTCAAAAGGGTCAGTAACAGGGCTGCAATTACAAGACAGTCATCCAAACCTCTGCTCTATCTCTGCTGCAATATGCAGCACCACATCATTCCTAATTTTCCATATGTTAATTTTGAAATTCACCACAAACTTACTTAGAAGGTCTGAAGATAAAAGGGAACTATGTGCTTTAAAAAGATGAAATCCTTGACTGAAACAGCAAGAGGGATTTCTCTATGCCAATTAAATGTTCATATGGTTTCTTAGCTGGGAAAAAAATCCTTTTGACGTCAGTAGCTATATGGAGACCAAGCGATTCAGTTGATTAGTTTCTGGCCTTTCACCTTTTTAACACTGCTATAAATCCTAACTCAATTAAAATCATTCTGATTAGGACCAAAATCCACACCAAGTTTTAGAAAGCTTCTAAAATCTCCCCCTCCTCAGAAGACATATATAATTAAAAGCACAAACCTCTGCCAATTTTATGGCTGAATTTGTCAGAAAAGTTATCAATGTTATTTTGCAGAAGAGGTAAGACTAGATGACCTCCTGGGGTCTTCTCTGACCTGAATTCATCTATGACATGTACTGTGAAATCATACCTTAATCCATAAGCAAGTAAGAACCACTCACACATTTTACGTTACAAGAAAACAGTTCTCTTGCAAACAAAAACTGAAAGTCTTCAGACAGTATCCTCTCTTAGTGAGAATTGTTCATTGTAAGTTTAAGCATGCTGAAAAAGACAGTAACGGGAAGAGTTACACGCAGAACATCCCATACAACATGAGAGATACCTATCCAGAACTAATAAAAGTTTCTAACCAAGGCATAAAGCACCACCAAAGACATCCAAGCCTTTATCTGCTGCTAACTTATCTTAACATATATCAGACCTGGCCTAAACAGATGAAGCTTGGCAATGACATGAAACCAATTTTTAAGAGCATGGGTCTACCATTTTCCCTTGTGTCAACCACAGCAATATCTTCGAAAATGGTTTAACCGTGAGACTATCACTGCCTGCACTAAGTTATTGCATGAAGGAAGGACTTGCACATTGCTACATATCCCTTTTCCACACTCCCATGAAAATGGGGGATAAACATTTCTCCTGCCAAACATTTTACTTTGCTCTTTAACAGTTGGATATGTGTGCAGCACATCAGAAGTACTAAGAAAGGAGGCTGAAAAGGCACAGGTAATAACCTGATGCTTTAAATATATCTATGTAAGCAGTAAGGCTGGAAGGCGACAAGTCATTTGAGCTAATTACTTTAATTCACGCAGCAAGCTATGCCACGTGTTACATGTGCTGCTTATTCATACTTAGGCGGTTTTGATTGAGTTAGCTGTCCAAAAGGTGGCTCAACAGTCTAGGTTATAACAAATAGTTTGGTGTGCAACCCTAATAATGCCCCATATTGGAGTCAGAAGAGGGTATTGACAAATTACTTTGCCCAGGAAAGTTATTCTGGCCCCCATTTAGCAGAAAGCAATCATTTGACACTGTCTAATGACATTAATCAAGCTCTGAACCTTTGTTGTTGTATGTCATAGCAAATGCTTAGCATTTTCAGGTCCAAAGTGCTTGACTACACATTGTATATTAAAAACAAAAGACTTTAATTCATTAAAAGTAGACTCTCACGCTAGATTAAGTTCATTTGCTGCACCCGTCCCTGGTTTGCCTTTGTGTGTGGTCTCATTTAAAACAGACAGACATGAACCAGAACCTACTTTATTCACAGGAAACAAAAATACTATTGGCTGTCAACCAAAATAACAGACACTAAAAAATGGGAATACCCCTGGGTAAGGAAATTTTAATTATTAAAAAAAAAAAAAAANAAAAAAAAAAAAAAAAAAAAGACAATGACGAAGAAGCAGCAGCTGTCTTCTCTGGGAATTCCTGTTTCATCACCTTTGTCAAAACATCTCACATTGTCTCCTATGTATTTTATAAAGGTCTTTTGCAGATCTGTTAAAGCAGTAGCTTCATTTATGCTCACTCTGATCTATATTGATAAAGATTATGAAGCCATTAGATGGCTCATTAAGTTTGCCTTTACTTACCCCCAATTAAGATTTCAGGTGTCTCTGGTTTTAAGCTAATTTCAAAAAGTGGCTGCCATCTGGGACATTCTCAAGGAACACAATCAGCTCCTTTTGTAATGATGTATCACATTTAAAACTCTAAGGCAGCAGTTCTGTTACGTGCAATCTCATTTTCCATATGTAGAGTCTTGTGCGTGTTATTTTGGGGGTTTTATTTAGAAATCAATCCAAAGTGCCAAGTGTTGATCCATGGCTTTTACAGCATTAAAGTTTCAGCCCACAGCTGACAGTTGAAATGCTATTAGGCACAACATCCCCTTGTACTTCTCCACAAATCACTCACAAAAAGAGTTTTTGAGCTTGGGTGTGCAATAAAAAAACCAGATTCAGATGTAGTCATGAAAAATAATTTTTGTATACGTAACAAAGGCACCCTTTATAGAAAACTCCCTTTTCAGCATAGATGAGGACCAGCACAGTGAAATAATTGTAATCTACTAATCTCCTCTTCAAAGCAGAGAGTAGCACAAAAGAACAAAAAAAAAAAGCAGGCACAGGTCACAACCATCTCTCAAAAAGCGCGCTGTAGAGACACTTTCCTCTCACTCCTCCTAGTAAGAGGAGGAGAGCTGAATGGGCAGTCACCGGAAGGAAAGATTTTCATGGTAAACTAATACTGAGGAAGTGAACGGAGAAGCACAGGCTCCATTTTGAAATTATGTCAGGCTGAGAAGGCACAGAATTGTTATGATACAAGAACTCTTGCTGGAAAGAGAACCACATCACACAAGACTCTGGCAGTGGAGCATTCTAGCAGGCTCAGAAAGTTTTCAGTGTGGCTTTTAGGTCTTCCGTGTCACACGAGGTGATGTTGCAACATACACGGATCCATTTATCAAGACATGGCACAAGGACATCATGACAGAAATACTGTCTAATGAATGCTGCTTTTGTTGATTTGCAAAGAAATAACTGACTTGAAAAAGCTTCTTCCATAAAATCTTTCAATCAACAACATAAATGCAGTATCTTAACCTACTGCAATTGTGGTATCAATATTGCATGTGAGAAATTAAGTGTTGCAGATGTGATTAAATGTGCAGATCCAGAAGGATGGACAAGGATTAAGCACATTCAGCTCATAAACACCTTCATTAGGCAGTGCAGGAGAACAGCACTATTTAGGACCTACCTTGCCCGTTTGGTACATGTTTATGCGTTTTTCCTTTCCTGGGGGTTGACTGGCATGATGATGAAGCATTGTTTGTGGCTGTTTTTGTGTCCTCTGTCTCTTCCTCCTCCTCTTCTTCATCCTCATCCTCCTGAGAGCTTCCAAAATATACCATGTTGCTGGGCAGGGCCGGAGAACCTGGTCATTATAAAGAAATGGCTCATTAGCATCATTATATTCACTTACCATACTAACCATACTCATCATAACCCACTTTAACGCGGCAAGGGAAGAGGGGGACTCAGAGATGGAAGGTGACACTAGTGCATGACTAACTGGAGGTTTGTTATGTTTGTTTGTCATAAATTAATATTTATTCATTTTTACCAACAGGATACGTATGTGCTTGAAAAGCAGGGTCCCCCCCCAAGCACATTCTATTCATACTTTAGACAATCAAATAGTCTTGCTACAAGCACTAATTAATAGCTTCGAGTATTCAGAAAAGGACTAATGCACATGCTTAATTTCAAATGCGTGCTTAAGTGCCTTACTGAAGTCTTAACATACAAACTAGAAGCTTACCGCTTTTCCAAACAGAAGAAAAAGGAACATTTACAAACCTGCACCCCAGTAATATTTTTAGGTTATTATTACTTTAAAATATTAGTGTTTAAACTTCACAATGCTTTGCAGACCTCTACAGTATTGTACACAATGCTTTGCAGTGTTCTGGTTCAGTTTTAAACAAAGAAAAAACCCAAGCCATTAAGATGCTTAAATTTTCCTAGTAGGTCCCTGGCAAAGGAGAGAAAAGAGTAAATATCTCCTGATTCCCAGTGTGTTCCTCTTGAGGACGTTGCTCCTCATCTCTTGCTTACTTCCCATGATGCTCCCCCTAACCTGCCTTGTTTGTGCAAGGGTAAGATACAACATGCAATTCAGTGAGAGAGAAGTGAGGATTCACAAGCTTAACAACAATACAGGGTTGTGATTTAAATATAACTCTTGCCCAAAATTTCTTTTATGTGTGTCCTGCAACAGTGTATAGGTTTCCCTCCACTGCATCAGGACACATGACATGACTGTAGCAATCTAATAACTATTTTTAAATGTACAAATACTGCTGACAACTAATGGACACTTTCCTTTATGCCCAATATTAGTTTCCACGTTAAAATGAGTCTTCTGTCTATCCCCTGGAGGGACAGGTGCCCTAGAAGCCTTGTACTTATTCACAAAAAGATTATTTTGGTGAAGAAAGGGAAAAAATAGAAAGTCAATAGAAGCGGAGAATGGGACTCACTGCTTCAATTATTTTCCTGTAGCTAAATAAGACAAAGGACAAAGAGAGCTGGGCTACAGACCAACAACACAAGGTAGTGGCTATTTGGCTGATGCTTCCTTAGGAAACACTTGTGGCCTCAAGCTCTTCAGAACAGCAATTCTGTGGTTTGTTTGCTTTTGAGCTGTTGGTGTTGCCATTGCCAACAACTAACTAAAGCTTATTTTTGGGTTGCGTATTTTCTGCTCCCACCAGGTTTCTACAAAATACTTCTAACTACAAAAAATACATTTTAATGAATGGATACCTAAATATGGCACAAAAACTAGGACAGGCTGTTTCTGCAATGAACCATCCTTTCCTAAGTGTACTGGTTTTGGTTGGGATGGAGTTAATTTTCTCCATAGTAGCTTGCATGGTGCTGTATTTTGGATTTGTGACCAAAACAGTGTTGATAACACGGGGATGTTTTAGCTACTGCTGAGCAGTGCTTGCACAGAAACAAGGCATTTTCTTTTCCTGTTTCTCACGCTGCTCCACCAGCAAGCAGGCTGGGGGGGACCACAAGAAGTTGGGAGGAGACACAGCTGGGACAGCTGGCCTCAACTGACCAAAGGGATATTCCAGACCATATGACATTGTGCTCAGCAATAAAAGCTGGGGGAAGAAGGAGGAAAGGGGGCCTTTCAGAGTAATAGTATTTCTCTTCCCAAGTCACCATTACATGTGATGAAGCCCTGCTTTCCTCCAGGAACTAATGAATGAATTCCTTGTTTTGCTTTGCTTGCGCTCACAGCTTTTGCATTACCTATTAAATTGTCTTTATCTCAACCCACGATTTTTTGCACTTTTACCCTTCCAATTCTCTCCCCCATCCCACTGGGGGGGCAGCGAGTGAGCGGCTGTGTGGGACTTAGCCCCCACCTGTAAAGACCTTTGCTCTCAGTGTCTGTAACGGCCCCTTTGGGACTGCGGCCGCCTTGGAGAGAAGCAGAGAGAAACTCCCCACTGGCACCCTGTGCTGTGCATCGGGTAGCCCTGGGACAGCCAGGGGAAACCCTGCGGCAGCACCTAGGGTATGACGATTCTTCCCCCTTGAAATAACGTACGTATTAATCCATCCAACCTAGACATATGTTATACCACATATGGTTATCCTAGGGGAAAAGCCTTTTGCATGCCACAACTTTCATATTTATATAGACTAATGATCAAATTAAGACTGCTGACGTATTTCAAGGCATGGGAGTTGTAGCAACTTACAGAAACAAAAACCTTAGCATTTTTCATGTGAGCCCAGAACTTTTTGGCACACTCTAAGCAATCAACCATAGTAGGTAAGAGGTGCTGAGAGGCACATTAGTTCTTCTGCTTGGAGGGGAGCTTTAACTCTCAACAGCAACTAACTAGAGGGCTCCAAAACAGTTACTCTAGGACAGTGTTGCCTGAAAAAAAAAAAAAACAAAACAAAAAAACCCCAACCCTGTCTTTTTTCTTCCATCTAGGTACCCAAGTCTGTGGTATGGATTCAGAAGTTATTAGCTCTGCAAGTCTGTACTGTGCATCAGTTTTAATCAGGATCTGAAGTCAGGCACCATCAGTGCATTAATGCATTGACAAATGATGGCAGTAAAAAGAAACTTACCGCTAGGAACCCTCAAAATTAGATTCAAACACAGACTGAAATCTCTCTATTATAATTAGAGAAATAGTCAGAAATTTTATCCTTCTGGGACCCTAAAATAGGAGACCAGATATAGCATCTCTTCTCTAAGCCTCATCTTCCCTAGAGTTCCACATCCCGGAGCTTTTCTGTCAGCTGCTTTCAACAGCAACCAGCAAAAAAATTATCATCTGCCACGCAAATGTTGTTATTACAATAGCAATATTTTATTAATTTTTTTCTTAGCACAGAATAAAATATAGTATTGTGTCATTCTGCTTAGAATGAAGGGAGGGTCTAACCCCAGTGAGACAGCAGATACAAACTTCACCTAACTCCTAACTCACCTAATTCAATCATTGTAATCTCAGTGCATAAATCTGGTCAGAATGACTTTTTTTAATTCTTTCCAATCAAGAACTATGAACAACAATAGTTAAACTGCATTCCTGAGACAGCTGGGACTGTTTGGGAAGTACATTTCCAGAGAAATTAGACTAGCAACATCCAATGACACAGGAGAGTCCTGCTAGCCCTCACTTTACTGATCTAAGTGCTCTGCAATATGAGACCTCGGGGAAAAGCTGGTCCTCAGTCAGGTCGCCTCCTCCTCCCCTTCAGCTTTTCCTACATATTTATTAAAGTTGACTTGCAAAACAGAAAGAAAGAAAAAAAGGCTGAACTCACACATTTTTGTTCTATTTAAACATTGTTATGAATGGAAGACACTGAAAGAAATCTAAAAGCTTTGAATTTTCTTGCTTACTTTTTATATTAGAACCATTTTTATCATAGTCTTTTATATTAAGGTTTCAGTTCTGGAATAGCCTCAAATACTGAGAATTTGTTCACACCTCTGGGTTGAGCTGGTTAAAACCACTTTCACTTTAAGTCTATGTAGCTAAACATGTCCAAAAGGCTGAGAAAACACTTTAAACACAGTTTAAAATACTGAAACAGGCTGTTCAAGCTCAAGATACTGCAAATTCCCTTTATGGGCAACCTGAAGGGAAGACAAGCCTGTAAGTACACTGTGATTTCATTCAAGCTAAAAGAATGACAATTACGTTGATTAGGCAACACCTAATGCGTAGGTTTGAGTGTGGTTGATGTGCACTGGTGGTTTATACCAAGCCACGAGCTAAGAGAACCCCCCCAAAACTCCTCTTATGGAAATAAAACTCAGACTTCTTATGACTGAAGAACTAACGAAGCTCATACGAGCGAAGCTGCACCATTAGGAGCGGAAGCTAGGTGATCATTCACCTTTATTATAATAGATTCCTGTCCTAAACATCTCTCATCATCTCTGAGACTAGACAGGGATGTGTACATGATACCATAGCCTACCTCTGCAGGGGACCTCATTTGTTACTCAAAGCTGCTAATTTATATAAACAAAATTTATATTTAAAAATTTTAAGTAGTGTTATTGGAGACATGAATGTCTAAGACCATTGGAGACATGGAGAAGAATGTGCGGTCAAAAGCTGGTTTGTTTTTTCCAGCTGTATCAGTTGGTCTAACAAAATATATTGCCCTTCCCCATAAATCTGGCCTGTCTTCATCTCAAGTTAAGAACATTGTGGCTTTCCTTACAGAGAAACTTTGTTGAGAGTTGTTGCTCTCAGGTTTCTCCATGTATAACAGATATTTATCATGAAAATTATGCATGACAGCAAGATGATAAAAACCCTCCAAAATGGCACAAGAATAAGGAAAACTGCAGGTTCGCCAGACACGTACATACACATGCGTTCACAGAACATATATTGTAGGCACTTGCTTGATTTTTTTTAATTTACAACACACTATTCTGCACATTTTTGCCCTTGCCTGGACACACTCAGCAACAGAAACCTGTGAGGCAGCTATGCCAGTTCATTCTTGCACACATTTTGCCAGCCAGACAGCAAGAGTAAAGATGAACGTCCTCTTCCTCTTGCCCTCCCCAGCACCAAGGCCTGACTCTCAAAGCCTACCCAGGGCAATCTAAAGAGCAACATTAGAATTTGATTAATATCCACAGCAAAAGAGAAGAGCTGCAATCTTCCAGATAGCCGTCAACATCTGTGCCCGGGAGGTGGTGCATGCCAGGTCTCAGCACTCTACGTATGTAACTCCCTCCGTCCTCGCTTTCCATCCCCAAGAAAACAGCAGAAAAAAAATCTGTGAGAGAGTTACAAGAGCCTGTGGCTGTATTGAATTTTACAAGTCTCCTCCTGTGCCAGGAGCCCCCAAGTTGCGCAGGCATCTGCTGCCACAGGCAGTGCAGTGGATGGAGGGGGAGAGCAGGGGAGCAGCCCTTGGGGAAAGCACGCCAGAAGCCCTCCACGTTAAGAAACCCACCCTGCCGCACGCCCGATAAGCAGGTGCCTGAAAAACCTGCTCACTCAGCAAATCTGATGGTAATCTAGAAAATAAAATTTGACTTCCCACCACTTATTTAGAAGACATTTCATACAAGGAACCATATAGACTGTCTGTGGCTGCATGGACATTTTTCTTGGCATCAAAAAAGGTCTACAGAGCATCTACCCCATCTGGCCTCTTGTTCTTACTCCTGTACCGCCACTTAGACTGTGGCAGTATAATTTTTTTGTGGGGCCATGTGGTGAATCAGATCAGGGAACTGATTCAGATTAAAATCCCAGACTAAGGAAATTAAAGTCCATTAATAAATGCTGTAACTGTAATGTAATGTTACAAGCTCTCAAGTAAAGATTTGGAAAATTTCTAGGCACACTTTTTCTTATTGAATGTGTAGCATAATATATCACTTTATGTTATTAAACAAAACATGAAAAGCAGTATGTTTCCAATCTCATGTAGGAGGCTTCATGTTTTACATTCTGTCCTGATGGTGTCTGGGCACACACTTCCTAAATGCTTCCCCCCCCCCACCCCCCAAGACAGTTGATTTGTTTTGCATCAGTATTTACATAAAACCATGTGCCATCACCAAAGAACACGACGAGGCAAGTGCAACACGATGGGCAGGAAGGAGAAGCCACGGCAGAAGAAGTAAGCTGAAAGAAAGGGCGTGCAGCAGCAGCAGCAGAGCAGAAAAGAGGTGCTCAAATGTGCTGGGGCTGGAGAAAGAGGCAAGCGGCGAGAGGTAAGTTAGCAGGCAGACACTGGGTGTAGGAGCAACGGGACAAGGAGGATGCTGAAAGAATTACTGACATTAAATAGTAACAAATACAGTAAAGCAGGTGGGACACCTCTTATTGAGTAGCTTTAACAAGAGTATCTGTCTGATAGCGCTGTTGACCTGCTGCCCTGATCTGGACACGTGCCACTCACCTTTTGCCACTTAACAAGTCGCTGTTAATTCACAGTCAAGAGCAGAAAAGCTATGCCCAAAGCCAGGCAGCAACCTGGAGGGAATTTCCCAGCCCTCTTCCCCCTCCTCCAAATCACTGTGGTAAGGCCAAATCGCCAAAGCTGGCCCTTGTTGTGCGATTTTGAAAGCCTAACAAATTGCCATTAGCTGACTAAGGGATGCAAGCCACACAGAAAACTCAGCTGACAAAACCCCGGGTACCCTCTCCTGACCAGTATCAGAACAGGAGTTACTGCTCCTGTGATCAGATACCGCTGTGCGTGACAAATTTTGAGAAAATCATTAATGGTGATTTTTCTTTTTTTAAATTCACTCATCATGGTTACAATGAGCTATGAATTATTACAAAAAGGGAGGATACTCAGCTCTTTAAAAAATGAGGTTTGAAGTATGTTTGGCAACTGTTTCTGTCAGTTATCTGCAGTTTCATTATTGAAAATTCTCTCTTGAGTATTTTTGTCTTCCCTCCTATTGTGTGAGCAACACAAAAGAAAACCTAACCATATAGGAAAAACAATTACCACAACTATACACAAAGCGTAGCCTAATGCATATGAAAGGATGACAAATGTATTTTATGTCCTCTGTTCTAATAATTTGATGCTTATACAACAATAAGTACAAAGTAAAACACATTTTTTTAAGTCATGATGCTGCTTTTAGCAGTTTTCTTGGAAAGATGTTACCCTTTGCATGTGCAAAATTCAGGCTTGCTACTAACAGTAGGCAGAATTGATGCTTGTGTAACCTGTACATACAGATGCATTGACCTCAGCAGCAAATGCCTGATTAATAGAATAAACTATACTCTTTTTCAGCCATTTTATTTGACTAATGAGGTTATTAAATTTTTTTTATTTGACAAATGCGTAGTTTTCCCTGCTAAATTACGGTACATTTTGTTTCTCATTAAATTACATTAACTTTTGTCTTGGACCAGCTAAACATATTTAAAAAACTCTGAATTTGGATCTGAAGAGTGGAATCAGAAGTATGGAAAGTGCACGCGCTTTGCCAAAAGCACTATTTCATTACTCTTCAGAATTAGCTGGCAGTGTTTCTGCAATATTTACTGAAGTACAAACCAAATGTTTTCATCTGGACAGGATTCAAACCCTGGTATGTTACAACCACAACAAAAATCATCTCAATCCAAGAGCCTTCTCTGTAATTTGGGCTGTGGTTTCTGCAAAATTGGAGGATTCTTCTCCATGAATTATTTACACCGACTCCCCCTCTAGCTCCTCTCTTTATTTTTTTTCCTCCTAACAATTAAACATAACCCAGATGTGCTTTGGGAAAAATCTTAAAACAATTTAAGACATCAGAATGATTTAAGCACAAGGCAGGTCAAGGTATGCAGGACTTAAGCCTGCCCTGATAAACATGCGGCATGCCAACCCCTGTAACGAGCCACATCCAGAGGTTTGGCTTCTTCTCTGACACGCGGCCCCATTTTGGGGCTGCGTGCAGGTGGAAAAACCTTGCCTCCCAAATGCTCCCGATGCACTGGCATCTCAATGCTTAAAATTTAGGGCCTGCTTCTCATTTATTATATGTCCTACTTATTACGTTTTGGCAGCACCGCACCAAGTCCCTGAAGTGAGAATAAATGTAATTTATGCCCGCACTTTATGGTCGTTTTACGGAGCAAGGCTAAAAGAGAATGAACTGCATAAACTCTATAGGAAAGAGCAATTGTATCTCACTTGTTTGACTCCACCTGCAGGAACAGTCGCAGAGGGAGCTCCCCTGTGCCTGAGCGAGAGGGAGGAAAAGGCCATCCCAAGTACAGAAACAAAACAGAGCTCATGAACACACCAACGCTCAAACTCTCCTTTCCTCTGCCGTTGTACGAATCACAAGATGCTTAGTGTTATGGATAACTTATCAGCTAGTGTAGTGACATAAACCCCATTTTCTTCTTGGTCCATTCTTCAAAGCAGTAGAGCTAAAACCAAAATGCCAAAGAAAACTGGTCTTTTTTTAGGGAAATGGAATAAGCATGGGGAAATGCATGAATCTTCAGGAAAAAATATAAGGTTTACTTTTCAAAGTCAACAAAACACACACCAGAGTAACAAACTACTGAATATTAAAAAAAGACAAGCATAGTGCTTCTCACATCTACAATTCATATCCGACAATCTCAAAGCAATTTACCTCCATTAACCGGGCTAGATTCAGAGGCAAACCTCAAAACCAACCCCTCCCACATACACTTCAACCCCCAACTTTATCTTCCTCTCCACCATGAAAAAGACAAGTCTGCAAATTCCGAGCCACTGTGCTGCCATTCCCAGAAGGCTGCCAGGCTGTGTTTCATACCCAAGAGATCCTGAGCCCCATTCATAGCACAAAATAAGCCTTTCAGGGAGTGCTGAACCTACAGCAGGTTCACAGGTTACAGAAGCAGACTCACAGGTTTCTGGTTGGGAGGGAGGGCAGGAATTGTCTTTGCCAGCATACTTTATGTTGCCCACCTGGGTTCCAAAAACTGTGGGCACTGAAGTTTTGAAGCACTGCTGCTGCCATCACAGCACTCGGATTTTATGCCAGTAGCTCATCCATAATCAATGTCCAGCTACATCAATACCGATACACAGAGTTAAATATTTCTCCTCATTTTACAGAAAATCTAAGCAGCTTACCAAGGGACTCAGAGAGAATCTGTGGCAAATACAAAGGCTGAACCGCAAGATTAGTCTCCCATTTCAATGAGCTAATTTCATCCTGTGGCTTTTTGCAGGGGTAGATATTGGAATCATTAACATCAGAAAGGGGCCCCAAAATGGGAAGATCAGGGTAAAACTTTGATTCAGCTGCAGTACTACACACACGCTACTCTTCTCTTGCACTCATCAGCTCCTGCAACCTCTTAAATCTCCTAGTAGGCACAAACTCATGTGAAGATGCACTCTCTGCCTCGTGCCTGGAGGGCCATTCCAGCAGCACTCTCAACCCCTGGGAAGGAATAATGCCACGGTGTGGGTTGCCAGGCTCTTTCTGCGTACTTCATACATGTGCTTTTCACTGTTAGCCCGCATATCCACTTCTCCATGCCAACACTGATTAAATTACTCTTATTCTAAACCACTGTGGGAGTGAGTTACCAGCCCAGACCGCATATTCCACAGGTGAACTAAATGGTTGCATGTATGAGATATACCTCTTCTCTTCCACTTCAACGTTACTCCTAACTTTAAAAAAAAGAATTTCAAATTCTGAGATAACAGTTGCTGCATGCAAATTTATTTTTATTAAATGGTTTGTGCAATTAAGATTCTACACCCCGAAGTTTATTCTTTTGTTTTCAATCCATCCTAAAATTTCAGTCTCAAACATCAAATGATTTACCAACAAAATTGATAAAAAGGCTTCCTCCAGTATTTTTAAAAAATTATCATAATGTTTTTATAATTTCAAAATAATACTAAAACTAACCTAGACTGCAAAGCAGCCCACATTTTTGGACAGTGTCAGGATTTCATTGCTTTGCAGGCTTAGCACAGCCTAATCACGTTGCTGTGCTATTTAACATGCTTACCCTGATATGGTGAGCACGTCTCCATGGTGGGAACGTGCTCCCTTGGAAGGCTGGGACTTCCAAGAATGTGATTGATGCCGTCGCTGGCTCTCATAAAGGCCAGCATACCTACTGACATTAAATTACCAGGCAAGCGTACCTTCTGTCTTGTTAAAAGCTATGCAAATTAATGGTCATTTTCTAATTTGCCCACAATTAAGAGTTCCCAAGGTTTTGTTTTTGGAGCCTCTCCTGTTGTAACAGAAAATCTCTGTAGGTATCTACTGGCACAGACAATACAATACCTCCTATTAAGACATGAGAGAGAAGACTGGGATCAAAGGCTCCTGAGCCTATCAACTAAACAAGGTGTTTAAATCAAAAAGCCTGTTTAAGAGCAAACTGCAAGAGGACCGTGGCACTGAGATTTCAAAGTTACTGAAGTTTGGACAAACGTGCTATAGTGAGTTTTTCTATTTTGGTTTTGCCCAGTTGTAAGAAATCATCATATTGTTAAGTCATTGCAGTACTCAAAGAAAGCGGTTTTGCAGAACAGTTGTTAGACGAGCCTGAAAACCCCATTTGTGAGATCTCAATTAGACCATCTTTATTTAGGAATCCCTGAAATTCTCTAGCATGTAACTCCCAGAGGCCTGGCTTAATTAGAAAATTGATCATGGGAAAACGTCTTAAAATGTAGGCTCCTAATCATAGCCTTCCTGTTATCATCTTTTGCCAAAGATCCATTGCTCACAGGGATTTGTTTCTTCTTCCCCCTTTAGCCCTGTATTATTCCACTCGCAATATTTTTAACCTGTAAATAATTACAGAGAGTAAAGGTAACTTAAATGCACTGTAACAGAAGCTAGTAAGAAAAATTTGATCAGAGGCAGAAAATACAGTAAAAGTGAAAGCCGCTGTACAACCGCATGGAGATGACACATTTGTATCCACGCACGCTGCTGAAAGATACTAATTATGCCTCTGGCAAAGGGCATACAGGCTCCTTCAAAGAAGCTATTTAAAGATAAGAATGCTGCAGATAAACACTTCAGAGATATCTGTGCTATTCCCTTCCTTTTTGTGTTGGAAATTCTAGGTCACAATTAAAAATAAATAAATAAATCATAAAATAAAATAATAGAACGCAAGGAAGCCTTGTCAAGTCTGGTCAGTGAGGTGTATTCCAGGGTGCTCAGATATTCATCAACTGTTACAACTTTTTCATTCTGCTCTGCTTACCTTTAAAGAAGTAATTAGTACATTGTGTTATCAAATCAAGGGTTCAAAAAACAAACTAATTAAAAATACGTCTAAAGCCCCTAGCATTATGGATAATGAAACCAAGCAGGTCATCCTGGTTAAATTATCTCCCTTTGAAATTACAGGATGCTAATAATTAAATAAATAAATGTTATTTGAATCATTAGATTTTCTGAAACAATTCTGAAGGCTAGGTATATGGGATTCCTTTTCCTAAATATAAGACCTTACACACCTCAAGGGTCTTTCTTCCACACCATCACGTGATAGTACTGCTCCATCACTCTCAGAATTCAGCTGCTGCCGCTTAAAATAAACTCCCCCAGAATACTGAAGAGTGAACTTCTAGCAGTGACTGGGATTTTTAAATTTCTCTGTTTAAAAATAGAAAATGAAAGCGCACATTGACATGGTGCTGCAAATTTACACCATGCTTCTGCCACTGGGTGCAGTGGGACAAGGACAGAGATGTGACCACAGAGCTGTTTTCACACTGGTCCTGGAGAAGACTCCCTTGCTGAAGAAAAGCTTTGATCGTGAATGCAGGGACTATATCATCAGAGCATTTTGAAGGACTAGGACCTAGGAGAGTCTCGACTCTAAACAAATTTAAAAAAAAAAAAAAA
>RSEF01000002.1:70952409-70973381 GCA_003993805.1 Himantopus leucocephalus | reverse complement strand
TAAAAAAAAAAAAAAAAACAAACCCACAAACCGAACCACAAACAAATACACACACACAAACATGGGGATTTACTGTCCTGGATCATATCGCTACTATGCTTACTACTAACCAACTTTCAAAGTTCTGTGCTCTTATTTCCATGTGATTGTGTGTCACATTTCATTATGAAAGTGCAAATTGCCAGGGCTGGCCAGACATATCTGGACAGAAATCAGAAAAACCATGTCCCACCATGCAAGCAATTTTGAATCCCTCAACACTTCAATAAATAATAGCACAGAGGTTCAAAACCAAAACAAACCCCTTCCAAGAAAAAAAANAAAAAAAAAAAAAAATCACAAGTCTTCCCTACGCAGGGTTTAAGTAAGCTGCTGGCTCTTCCACCTCCAGGCTCACTGGGTACCACCAGAAGAGCAGGACCAAACTAAGCCTGTCAGTGCCCTGGAAGGCCACTTGTGGGACCCTTCTGGAGCTGGATGTACCAGCTCTACATGTACTCCCTGCAAGCATATTAAGAACCAGCTTTCACCTCCTTTTTTCCAATAGGCACATCAAGAGACACCACCACCACGCAGAGCTAAACCACCTGAGGGACCAAACGGGCACAATCTCAGGCAGCCAGGGCCTCCTGAAGGAGACAGCAGTTCAAACGCCGAAGCCAGAACCATGGTAATAGCAATGTCAACAACCCCACTCCCTCTCTGTCCAAGCCACAGCTGCCCTTATGCTCCTCCACAGAAAAGCATCCAGGTAGCAGATGTCCAAGAAGATTCTCCCACCCCCTCCACGCCCCCCCAATTTTTACTGTCTCCTCTCAGGCTTTACACAGGGGTGATGGAGCAATAAGCTTGTGGAGGTGCTGAAACAGAGAGCTGAGAGCTTCCCCTTTCTGCTTTTCTTCAGCCTGTTTAAGCAGACCAAGAACATGCCGTGTGTGGCACTCAAAGCAGATTTTCCCTCGTGGTTTTTAATATAATTGTAATTGGGATCTTGCCGTCTGAATGCACGTGTTGTCTGAAATATATGAGTACTCCTGCATACTGAAGAAATTAGGAATGAATTGCAAGTTCTTAATTGACAATACAAAACATCAATTATTCTACAGATGAATAACAAAGAAGAAAATTACAGGTGCAAGAGCTAAACAGCCACTGATTAAAATTTAAAAAAAAAAAAAAACCAACCGAATCTTCTGAATGAAGCACTGGAATAGGACAAAAGTATCCATGCTTCCTATTTGCATTGTTAAGGCAGAATGCTAAGAGACAGTAAGAAATAAAAATGGAGATAAGTCCCATCCCCACACAGGTTGCCTTTCTTTGAGTGCAAGTGCCTTCAAAGCTATAAATAACACATGCTTAGTTAGCAAGTAGTGGAAACAAGTGTGTGAATGCAGCCATGTGTGCTCACACACATACACACACACACCCCCCCACCATCTGAATTTTCCCACCAACAACTGTGGCAGTTGGCCCAGATCACAGCAGTGACATGCTGCCAACAGACTGATCAACCTCACAGCAGACTAAATTAGAAATACATTTCCACAGATTAAATTTCAGAGGACTGTGATGCCACTTTAAACTCCATTAGATTCTGCTCCTCTCAATCCTTCAAACAAACACAAAAGTTAGCAAACCACCCCCCCTCCATCCCCTCCACCCACCCACTTTACCAGAAGTCCCAGCGGGTGGAGTCTCCATGTTGGACCAGAGGCAAGACAGATGTATTAGCAACTAGTCTAAAGCTACCACTAGCCTAAAATCTCACAGAAGAGAAGAAAAAAGAAATCAAACCATGCTGCATTAAGGTGAGAAAGCCTCAGTAGGAAGCTACGGGTGGTGTTGACCAGTGCTGCTTGCAGATGCAATGGAGACCTCAGAACTGGAAAGGGGAACTCAAACACAAACTTTGAAGGATTCAATCCACTGGGTAAGACTTTTGCAGACAAGCCCTATCTGTAACAAATGCACGCCCTTTCAGCAGATAATGGGACAAAACAACAGCAAGAGGCATCGTTCCAGCACATCAAGGATGGAGCAGCGACCAGCTATGGGACTGAGGGGGCACCTGCCAAAAGAGAAACATACCACGAGAGCTAATATGACATTTGAGAGACTGAACTGAAAAATGCTGTCTTCAGTACATGATTGAGGACACAGGACCTTGGAAAGGTCCAAGAAAAATGACCACTCGGATAAGGTCTCCTCCTTCTTTAGCTTAATCTGGACAGTCAGCTGTATCTTACGCTAAGGTACCCAAGTCTGACATTCAGGCTCGCAGACACGCACCAGTCATCACACACACACAACATACAGCTCCAGCCAGGCTCAGGGACCTGTTACTGTGAGACAATTCGGGTCTCTCGCCGTACAACTTCAGATGCCTCATCTGCGCTTGGGTTGCAGAGTGGAGGAGCTCACCTGTTTTAATTACGACCACAGGAACAATCTGGCTCCTGGGGCAGCTAAGAACAATGGCAACCCCTCCACCAACTGTCAGATGAAAAGCCTCACTCAGATTGAACAATAAAGGCCAGTGAGTAGGTAGAGAAGGGGAATTTCCAACCAGATTTCTCCTCTTGCAGGAACAAGTACTTAGGCAAGTTAAGCGCTTCTTCAGTTTATAGTCAGACAAAACAAAGGAGGATGGGGAGGACTTAGGAGAGCTAGACAAAAACCCATTCAAGGATAACAGAGTGCTAAGCATAAAAGAAATTTCCTTTTGCACTATTACCGGCCTCATTTTATGGTCTTTACAGCCATGAACTCGAATGCTTCTGCTGCAGATGCAGTCAAATTGCTCAGCGTTGAAATGCACACAATATATTCAAGTGTAGCACCAGTACATTTGTCTAGCTACCACTTGGTGTGCGGTGCTATAGCTTGTTCTTTGAATGGACTGTCCCCCCAAGGCTGCTGCAAGACTCCTACCTCGAAGACAGAGGAAAGTGAGAAAATCTTCTGTCTTGGGCTTCCTTTTGGAGAGGTCAGAAATCTGAGTGGCGGGAGGGGGTAACAACGGCTCCACTATCTTTATTGGAGTTGTGCTGGGACTGTTTGGCTGGGACTGAGCAAACTTCCTTTGTGCTTGCAGCCTTGGCCTGTGGAAACAAGAGCATATCAGAAGCATGTTAGGCAGAACTTGCAGGAGAGACATCAGAACATAAAAATTCACTGTTTAAAAACAAACAAACAAACAAACGAGATATGCAAATCCATCTCCCACCAGTATCATATCCCTACCTGGGTCAATTGCGAAGACAGTATTTTATTTGCTTTACCCTTTGGTATCTTCTGTGACAATTTGGAAAACCAGAAAGGGAACATCTTGACTATAAAATCTGTGACTACTGTTTCATATGTTCCAAGTATTTTCTTGCACACCATACAATTACAGTTTACCATCCACTTATTTGGAAACTAAATCTGTATTTTGCACCATGAAAATGTCTTTTTTTAAGTGTTAGTGTTCTTTGCTTCTTGTTTTTAATTAATTTACAAATTAGGTTTATTTTAGCCCCATTAAAGTTTTAATTTATTCCAATCTGCTAGAATCTTATTTACATGGTAAAATATATATTAATAGATAAGGTATCTATGTTAGTGCCCAGTTCTACAAAAACAAATCAAAATCTTTAGGGAAAGATAATTTTGACAGGGAAAATACCAGGTAAAAGTGGCCCGTTCCCTTGGCCACAGCCTAGAAGAGGGTAAGCAAGGAGGTTCGGGGTGGGAGTTAAGTAGTGTTTGTGGCAAATTTGTAAGAATGAAGGACATGCATGGAGCGAATTTGTCACAGTCCTGGTACTGGGCTATGGACTGACACTCTGATAAGTTTTAGAGCGTGCCTGGGTACGGCTGTAGGAAATGAGCGGGATGCAGGTGGTTTTGGCAGTCAGGCTGCAAATTATTTCAAGCCTATCTGAAGGCTCTGATTAACTGCTAGGTGGCAATGAATATGATTTTCTTTAATACGTCTAGAACGCAAATCGGCATTAGGGAAAGCACTTTGGGGCAGCACAGATACCCGGAGGGGGTCTCACTGGGAACCTGACTCGGCTCAGCATTTAAGAACATGCTAATTTCTCACTTAAGCAACTGGGATTCTAATTATGATCTTTATTATAGCTTCAAAAAGGAGAGAAGCTACTGAAAGAACTTAAAATCTCATTGAGAAAGGATGCAATTTTATGTCATTTTCTTCCCTAATAGCAGAGTATTTACATAATGTCGAACTGAAACACGAATCAGTAACACTGAAGGAAAAGCCAGGTCTTGTCACTCCACAGCAGGCTTGACTGTTATGACTTAAGGAAAGCACAGTTATCGTTCAGTGTGGATGAAACATGTAATTGGCAAACCTCTTCATTTGCATGGATATTAAACTTAAATAGTTGGGTAAGAAGACGTTTGTTACTGTATTTTAAATTTCCACAGTTTTGTGGCTGAAATAGAAAAAAAAAAAAATTGAAGATCCTAGCAGTGTTTGTATACATAGATACATGTCTCCTAATGACAAAAGAGAACAGAAGTAGCATCAGTGATTTTCTCACTAAACTCCCCATGAAATTGTCCATGTCGTCACCATCCAACTCCTACCCTCTCAAACAACAAAAAACACCAGCCATTCTTACTGCTTATTTTCATCTCCTTAATGGGAAATATAGCATGGTGTTTATAATTTTCTTTTATCAAAGTGCTTCTAATTCCTGAACTGGAACTAAAAGACGATTGAAAACATATATTTCCTCATATCTATGAACAATTATCTTTCCAGAATGAAGGTGTTGTATAGATCTGCTTGTATATTCCCAAAATTACTCAGATTGCCTTGCAAAGCTCTATTTTCAAGGACATGGAGGACTCCCACACAGGATGAATGTGATTTCAATTTCAACCAACTACATTTCTACCACCAAAACCACGCATGTGGCCAGAGAAAAATGCTTTGTGTTGGCTTTTGTTCTGCACAAAACCTATGCTCTCTCGCCAAAAACCAGGCTATAAAGGTTAGCAAGCAACCCTGCCTGCTGCTCTCAGCTGCACAGCGATTTTTCCCCCATCTATGTGCTTCCTCAACTTGGCTGTTAAAAATATACACTATCCACTCACTGCACCTCTGAAACTAACTACTCAAATCTCACGTGATCAAAGATAAGCATTGAGGAGGACTTCACAACCACCACCACCCCAAAAAGTAAAGGTTAAGCCTGTTTCATGGTTCAAAATTAACCCTTTTGCAGCAACGATCAGCCAGGGCTGTTTGCAGCATAACTATTATCAGTCCCTAGAGCATTGAAAGAGGATTAGGGAATAGCTTGAAGTTCGGCATAGACATGAAATGAATTAGTAAATTGAAAGTACTTTTGGTTCAGTCTGTCTTTGAAGATACACTCTCCGCTAGCCGTCCTTTCCCAGTACAAACAATTCCTGGCTCGTTTTCCTTGCCTGCTTCCTGAACAGCACACAGCCTCGCCTGGCAGCATCACCGGCTCTTCACTACTCATCACGCTCCCGCAGAGCCCTTCAGTTCAGTGAGGATAGCGAAAATGCCAGACCTTCCCTCCACCCAGCTTCAGGCTATGACCCTGAACTTCTGCCACTTCCTGGGGAGGCTGTGGAGACTTGTTGCTGTATCTCAGATGTCTCCGAGATGCTTCTCCTCTCACACCTCCGTAGATGTTTGGTGTACTTCCTCCTGCTCAGTTTGAACTCATCAGTGCCACAAAAACAGGCCTGCTCCTTATGAAATACCCATTTTTTTATTAAAACCCTGAGCAGTTACAGGTGTAAGCATCACCAATTCTATTTATGAACGCTACTAAACAAAGGCACCCTTTTGTGACTGCAGCATCCTTCAGGTTTCTGCAACAACTACTGTTCTCTGCATGGATAGGCATGTGCTCCACAGGCTTCTATCTACTTCAATGCTCAAGGGTGTACAGAGTGAGCCATGAGTGAGAAACAAGCTATTCTGTAGCTACAACACATTAAGATGAGGCATCCAGGTTAGGAAACAAAAGCCAAGCTTTTTAGTAGCCTTTGCTCCCGATTTGTGTAAAGATGACCAGTTGCAAAGGTGGGCCAGCAAAGGAAAAACATACACATTTCAAAACATGGGCAACAACTTAAAACTGTTTCCTTGTGAAGGAGTGTATGCATCTTAATAACCTCATATGTCCCCATGAAAACCTCTAGAAGCATAAAACCAATTATTTCGGGTACGGTTTCACATTACACTTAATCCAATATAAGTGTGAAGCTGCTGCCAAAAAAGGAGGTTACATCAGATCAAGCGTAGCAGCCCGTTGTACTCACTTACACACCACTTCTGAGAAAGGCAGAATAGGTAAGGAAGCGATAAAAGTGCCCAGAAAAACCTTTTGTGTGTAATAAACACATAACACCACCAGCGTGGCTTTGCTCTTTGCTTGTTAATGCAACGATTTCTGCTGGAATGACCTATTTGGCATGCATTTGGGAACAGAAGACAGATTGGCATGAGTGGCAAAAAGAACAAAAATCCTGTTTGCATCCTCAAAATAGACTGCTCGCTCTGTCCTCATCGAAAGGGTATATCCTACGTAAGGCTTGCAAATACACAAACAGAAAAAACTTTGCAAGAAGGAAAAAAATGAGAACGCAAAATAATACTACATCTAAACATCATGCAAACACCCAAGAGCAGCCAGAAATACCCAGACTATTTAAAAAGAAGTATTAAATCCCCCTTCTCTCAACAGAATGTTATTTTCCTTTTACTGCTTTTGAGAGACTTTAAACACTTACCTATGACATGAAGTCCAAAAACCCTCAGCTTAAGGAAGCCTCACCTCCTTTTGGTATGCTTCTCATCTACTGAACTGACTGTTTAGGTCCGAGACAGCACATTACAGCCAGAGACTAAAGCTCCACTACAAAAATATCCTGAGTGTACAAACTCAGACTAGGCTGGAAAATGTTTCTCTCCAACACAAAAGATACTTTTTGAAGCTTTTCTAGACTGGAATTTATTTTTAGTTGAATATTTTAAGCAAAATGCATTCTTAAGAGTCAAAACACTACAGTTTGCATCAGCTAAAAATACATAGAAATGTCTTTGAAAATAGAATAACCTAGCACCATTCCTTCAGCTTACAGAAAAAGAACACGTTTAGGAAGAAAACACCTACTACACAAAGGTGGTCTTTTCTTTGCAAAGCAAGCCCAGGCTAGTAATACCAGTCTGTGTTAAATTTAGTAAATGTTAATACTCTAGATAACAGTGCATGCTGTGTTAGCTACAAAACAAGTATTAAATTATCAGTATGTGAGATTTAGTTGTATATCAGTACAAAAATGTGACTATTTTCATTTTATTACTCCATAACTCCTAAGTGAAAGCAAAGCATAAGTACCATAAAACATACACAAAGAACAATATGCACAATTTAATTGATAATATGTATGTATTCATACTAATCTATTTATAATAAATCCCGGGGGTTAAGAGGCTGTCCTCATACCTAAGCACCTCAACTGGGAAGAGACTTGCAAAACAAACTATCTTTTTCAAACATTCTCTGATCTCCAGCAACCTGCAGGTTCTCACAAAACTTCCTGCTTGTTATATACTACAATATTTGCTTGCTGTTTGGCCCTAAAACCTTTTGCTTATTCCTTGAACTTCACTTTTGCCTTCGTTGTTTCCTGCTTTTCTGTTGCCTGATGTTTGTCCTTCTTTTTTATAACAGCCCCATTAGAGTTAGATTTCCTAGATAGGAAACAGTAGCTTAAGTAGCTGCTTCAGCGTCACCGTTTCGTGATTAATTCCCATTTCCCTTTTCAATGCAGCATGTTTTTCACTTTCTGAGCTGCTAGCAAGAAGCTTGCAAGCTAAAGTGAAGGAATCTACGCCTCTGTCATTTCTAAGAGCAGCGTCGGTATCTGGTTGCTTTGCTTTTGTCACTTGTCCTCGTGAGAAACCGCAACGTAAGTATTTGTAGATACTTACTTTTATCACATTAAAATCGCTACTACTAACTAGCAGCAATGAGCTAGTATTAGTTTTCACCAAACACTGTGTAGATGGTTAGGAATACAGACCCGCTTACTGCCTGATCTAAGGCTAGCTGTTGAGGAACCATCCTCTATCAAAACACATCTTTAAACGGGGAGAGTTTGGGTTTCTTGTTATTGCTCAGTTAGGCTTTGCAGTTCCCATATCTCTTTCAGTAGTATTATGCCTCTCAATCTGGGAAGCAGAAATTTGGTGCACCCAATATTCACTTTTTTCCACTCAGGGGTTTGTCCTTGCACGGATAAGGCTGAGCTAATTTCTGTGGAACCTTTCCCATATTGCTGTCTCAGCCTGACCATCCCATACAGCTACACACAGTCACAGTTAAGCATTACGGCTGTCCTTCCATCAGCTGCTAGTACCCATTACGTGGAGGGCTCTGGCATGGACATGCACTCTACCTCACCAATTTTTGCCTTTGCGCTGACCACTCTGTGCTAACACCATTACAGTTTCCCCTCTGCCATGTACCTGGGTTATTTATTTCCTTACTATGGCACTTTGCTGGCTTGGTGAAACAGTTATCTCTGAGTTTTACTTGTCCCTAGCCCAATCTGGATCAGGTTTGAAGCACACCATCTTTTGTTCCCATCAGAGCCGATACGCAACTTACACATTCAGTTTAATTGCACTGTACAACATGACACTTGATCTAGCACACAACACGCCTGTATGCAAAGATTCGTTTGTGTGTGCAACTTCATTTATTAAGGCAAACGTATATGAAAGTGATAGACTGTAGATGTGTTCTGCACTCATTAAAAAAAAAAAGGTAGTAATTTAGGCTTTAATAGCCAGGCGTCTGCTGCAGATCAGATGATTATCAAGTGCATAATTTCTAGCTCAAACACAATTAACCATGTGACAGGCACTTCTAGGCAAGCCCAAGGTGAGCATGCAAAACTTGGTCCTGGAGGTATCATTCTTCCTGGGACGTCCTTATCACTATTGCATGCGCCAACTGGAAGCATAGCTAAGCTATATTTCACCCTTTCACACCTGAGAACGAGCCAATACATTCACTTCAAATAGTAACCTTCTAGAGGATCACCAGTTCATGAGAAAAGGGGTCCAGAATTCAAACCAACAAGTTGTCTACATCAACACTGCTAAAACTTTAATTTAACTTCCACCCCCAACTGTGAGGGTAAACATTACTTGGATAACCGAAAAAATAGGGGGGGAAAATTTGCCCTCAGAATACAAGGAGATCTTGTCGGCTTTTCCCCAGACCCCACTTGAGTGTTAGCTCAGGCAGTAGTAGGCAGCGTTTCTATGTGTATGAATTCACATACCACTGCAACCACTGTGTCCCAAGTATACAACGTCAGGTCAATAAATGGCACCACACCAAGAGCAGAAAGCAGGCATACAAAGGAGTCCTTTGAACTACATTTCCTCTTCCGCATCCCCTTAAGCTTCTGGGGTAGTATTTTCTCCCTATTTCAGTGGTATCTGTTGCTCATTTCAACAACGTGCCGGCTTGGTCGCTACTGCCAGCAAGTCTGCCATAGCAGAAATTGAGATTCAATGATCATCTGTGTCTCCACACCTGTTTGCACCAGGAAGGAACTATAGGGTAAGAGACCTGATCACTCCCATCCACGTAGACACCATGTGCAGGTAACCAGTGCAAAGCTTGTGGTCACTCTAAGATGTGACTCCTTCAAAATGACTTGCAAAATCATGTAATCCAAGCCACAATCCATATCTGTATTACTAGGTAAGAGTATAATTCTTAAACCTGTTAGCTGGTTAGAAGAATTTGGGTTAATCTTCAGTAAATAAAACATTCCAGTAAGGTTGAATGCAACACTTTTCAGAAGTTATTTTTACTGAGCCCTTTATTCACTCACTCTTCTTTACCTTCTATGGTCCAAAAATTTAAAATTGGGCCTAAATTAATAATATAATTTTAAACCAGCCTTAAATTCTCAAGTGAACAAATCAAAGTAAAGTACTAAGCCCACCTCCATTCAGTCCTTGATTGTTGAGCTTAGCAGGGCACATTTCCAAGTAACACTTCTTGCTCTAAACCTTTAGCTACAATGAATGGATGCACATGTTCCTTTGGTGATTTTTGTTGTTGTTGTTTGTTTTAAATGGGAAACAGTTGGGTTTCTGAGAACCTCCTCTCCTGCAAACAATGGAAATGTGCTTGGGAACAACATTTAACAAATGATAGTTGAGCTAACTCATACGCTCAATGACTAGTTCAAAGTACAGTTGGCAACTTAAACTTGTTTGCTAAAAACTGCTCAAATTATCATTAATTCTGGAATCACCTATTTTTCCTGACCATGCTCACTGATCACAAGAAGGTATCTGCAGTCTCCGAAACTGCCTCACTTAATGCAGCTTAGCAGGGGTACTTACACCTGCTAAGTGAAATAGCTGGCTGTTAAAACAATGTACAAGACAGCCTTGGGCAAAGTGGGAGTTCTTAAAAGCTGCTGGACACTGTTTACTACCCACCACCACATTAAGTGTGGAAGAACAAGCCTCACGTACACGAGCAGTCACAATGACATAGGGACGCAGACCTTGCCTGCTAGACTGAGGACCATACTAGATGGTATAGAAGAATTTGTAGAAAACTCACACTGCATTCAGATCTCAGCTATGGATCCAGGCAGTTCAGGTGTTTCAGTGGTATAGATAACATTGAAAGAGATGAATCACACTGGGTACTAAATGCCCTGGGTTTTGTCCTGAAACATCCATGGTGGACAGGAAATTTTGATGGTGCCCTGATGTAGCAGGATTTCCCAGTGTGAATTTGAGTCCCCTCCATAGACCTCAGGATACACAGAAGCAAAGAGGAACAAGGAACAACCCAAAAAAATGAAAGTGTAATTAGTCAAGCTTGCAGCCCTTCTCCAGGAACATGGGTCTCCTCTCATCCTACTGCTGCAACTGGTTTTAGTTTGACCTGATGCAGGAACAGTCAATGCTTATCATGCAGGATTTGCAGCACTGCAGTGCTGTACACAGGGTCACAAGCTCTCTTGTCATGTTCAGACCAAAACAGGATCCTGAGTTACCAAGGTGTAACTCCAGCACAATACAATTACAAAACCACACATCTACCTTCAAGCATCTCAACGATGGGATACTTCCAGCCCAGCCTTCAGCAGCTGTATTAAAGCTGATTTAGATTTAAGTACCTTAATTACCACCAAATACGCAAACAGTTCCACCCATCCCATGTGCTGTGGCAAGCACAGGAGGGTTTATCAGCTGCTGCCCAGGAGAAGGAGCAGTGGTAGCGTGACCAAATGAGGATATGGCAGCTGAATGAAGCTCCCAAGAAGGTGGTTTCCTACAGTACCTGCCTTTGTTTTCTCATCACACTATAGCAACTGTCCTACAGACTGTCCATAAATCCAGGTCCAAAGGATTATTCCTCTGTAAGTGTAGGATCTGGACAATCTACTTCAGCATGACAATGGCTCTCTTACATCCAATTTCTCCAGGGTTGTCCCACCTGAGATTGAACAGGAATTTTTTCTCCTCCATATGGGCATGTGGTGAGCTGTACATGGCAATAGATGGCAGAAGAGATCCTTCTGAATACTAGAGACAGGTGGTGCCACCCTTCCTTTGTCCTGCAATGGTTCTTAAAAATTCCCATTTTGGAGTAGCTTCATGGGAGTCTAACAAGAACACTGCAGAGACTTCACTGTAGATCCTACAATGCTCCTCCCAAGGTCCTGGTTATTGCTGACACCTTCACCGCCACAGCCAACAGCATTCAATTAGGTGAGCTCAGATATGCTCACACAAGCTACAAATGTGCATAGTAATGCAAAAGCATTCCCACTGAGAAGGGACAAGAAACAGGAATGTATGGCAGCAGTCTGTTTTGGAGGGGGCTGTGTCCTGGATACATCTCCCTCCTTGCTGTTCATCAGGCTATGTATGCTGCAGAGATTGCTCATAAGCAGAGACAGCTTATGATACTAGAAAAGACAGGCAAATTAGCTCTACGGGACTAAGCTACAGTGGGAGTCACCACATTAGTGCGCATCAGTACTGAGAGCCATTTGATGAGCACTTATTTCGGCAGTACTCGTCAGCTTCAACAGCTTCTGACTCCTCCCCACGCTCCCTCCTGTGCAGTTTGCTTCTGCTCCTGCGTCATGCTCTGGAGTCATTCTTCTTCTGCAGCATTTCTCATCTACACCTGCTACTTGGTTCTCTTCACCAGGGTGCCCCGCAAGCTGCTTACCAAGCACAGCTGAGCGTGGATATCTACAGAAGTGTTCGGCAAACAGAGACTTGGGTTACCGGTCGCTCCCTCCAGAAACAGGCGCTCCCCCTCTTTTCTGGTAGCGTGACCCAAGACTCCTACTTCTCAGCTTAAGCCAAACCCACCACCCCATACCAGCAAGTTCTATGGGAAGCACATCACCAAGTAGTGACTTTAGGCTGGGCCTGCCATTTTGTGCCATGCTGCTGCACAGAGAAGAGCATCACCACATGCCAGAAAATTAAAANAAAAAAAAAAAAAGAAAACCGAGGAAAAAAAAAAAAAAAAAAAAAAAAAAAAGGAACTCGTTCACATTTGCTTGCTTTTTAATAATCATTAGCAGATGTCTGAACAAGTATTATGTCCTGATAAACTCTTCTTCAAGGAGAAGACTACAAAAATACAATTTTTTTTTCACCTTAAACCCTGTCCCATGTGCTGAAGGTAAACAAGGTGAACTCCACACTAACAAACACCTTTCACGCTGGAAGGAGGATGTAATTTCCAGTTCACTTGCACGGTCTCCACCTACTGGTAAAGAACCGGCAAAGTCCTGCTGCCTGGACTCACTGCAGGTGGAAGAGCAAAGTGATTCTCCTATTTTTTCTGATACTCAGTAAAGCCAGGGTGGGGAAGCCTAGGGGCACAAAATAGTCTCCCCATTCACTTCACCTGCTCTGCAACACCATCCTTATGTCTGCGTTGGATTACATGTAACAGGGACCTTGTTATCTACCACAGATATTTTTTTCAAAAGCCTTTTTGGCACTACAAAAAGATTTCCAACTCTATGAAAGAGAGCCTACAGAATGTTAAAACCTGCCCGTTTTCATAAAACTTGAGCATTTCCCCCCTATTTAATTACATCGAAGTTAAAGCCACTTTTAGCACAACACACCATGCAACTTCAATATTCTTCTAGTATCATTTTCAGCATTCTCAGACATCGGAGGGACATCTGCGAAACCTGTTTGCTTCCCAGTTCCCAACCAGGGGACATTAAACAAAACCAGCACGGTTCAGATGACAGAGCTTCCCACTTCCTTACTCATGCGACGCCCTCCGGCACTACCCGAAGCCCCAGTTCCTGATAAATTCAGTGCTGTCCTTTGTTCCATATTCCCCTTCAAAACGGTTGCAGATTCAGACTGAATGGTGAATGATATGCCAAATAATACCAAACCTATCAGCAGCTCCCTCCCTAGTAATTTGACCAAGTGCTAAAACTCAAGAGGATGCAAGATCAAAGCCATGTGACTGAAGGAAAATTTTTTCTCTTTGAGCAGCCTTTTGCAATTCTGCTCTTTTTTTAAAAAAAAAAAAAAGAACAAAGTTATTTTACAGATCATTTCATTCTTGTTTTCCAATCTTAGAAAAACATGCGTACCTCAACTCTTGCAATCTTTCACCCTCGCCCTAGAAGCAACTTGCACTAGCCAGAAAGCCAGAGATTACTTCTGGCAGAGATGTCAGAAGTAACAGTGTATGGATCATTTTAGCCATCGTCTGAATGGCTGAAAGACTTCCTGTTCAATTAAGTCCTCCATTAATCCCTACCATTTGAATAAAATTTTCCATCTGCTGGCAGGAAGTGATAAAAGTCACACGGTCAGTAAGTTGTGGGCATTTTAGCCTCTTGCAGAGGTTGCAGCTTGCAATTTAACCACCCCTGAAACCAGATATCTGCACTTCCCATGGGGCCAGCCTTTCGAAGGCTCCTCTACCATCTGGCTATTACCAGGGACTCAACATTTCTCTTGTAAAACTACAACATTTAGACACACAGTGAGAAAAAAATAAAGACAAGACACAAGACATCCTATATCTGCTGCAGCAAACCAATCACTTTTGCATAAAACACCCATCAATCACATTCACCATTTTGCCAACAAAGATTACTACACCCAAAGAGGGAGCGGGGAGGGATAAAAGGATAAAATAAACATCAGTACATTCCATGATGTTAAACTTGTACTATCCTTATATAATTCTGAAGATAAAAAAACTTCAGCAGGTCCCATCTGCCCTTCTTGGTCTCTTCTCTTTTCCTACACCATTGTAATTTTTTGCATTAAGTTTCTCTTGGAAGCAAACCACAACCGTCTCCAGGCTTCCTCCCCAGGAGTCAATCAGCCCATTCTTGCAAGCCAATCAGGGTGACACGGTCAATTGTCCCAGTAGCTCTGTTTATGCCTTCTTTCAAGCCATGCCACATCCTGCTACCAGTCAAACTGGCCTGAAAAGGAAAGGGGCCATTCACCCTGTACCTCTTTTTTGAGGGATGCTAAATCCTATGAGTGGGGGCTGGCTGGACTGCCAGAGCTTCCTCCTGAATGCCAGATAAAGTAGTTGGTACCTAATGATATGGATTCCTGTGCCACCACAATCTATAGCCTTCCCCACAGACTTTCTTTCTTTACCTGCAGTAGTGGGTACTCAATACTCTCTTGCTTCTTGCCCCATGTGTCACGCCCCCCTGCCCTGGGAGACTCTAGTAAAAAGATAAGGTGCATATCAAATTTGTATTGGTACCAGGTAATCATAGGAAAAACACACACACAAACTGTACATATACATCACATATTTGTCTGGGAAGTGACAAAAATACAGTCCCTCTGAGAAGGCTTTGTTCACAGAAGAGTGAGATTTATCAATGCTTTATCTTCCCTAACACCCTCCTTACTTTTACTCTTAGGATATGGTGGTACGTGGAGTGTGAGCAGCAGGATGCCTGACATTTCATGGTACAACCCAGACAAACTAAGAGCTTGCTGATGGTGGAAGGGAAAAGTCATGTTCCTTCTAGTCCTGCATCCCGCTGTGGACTTGCACAAGGAAGGGATGGGAACACACTGTCCAGGTGGGAGCAGGGCGAAGGGAGTGGGACTGTACCTTTCTGGAGCAGCAAACCACTTCATTGCCTCACCTGCATCTTTCCACCCTAAACGAGGGGCTCAGTTTTGTTTAAACTGATCTCAGCAAGGGCTGCTGCAGAAAAAAGGCTGTGGTATATGTTCTTCCCTTCATCGCCAGACACACGTTCCTGCTCATGCCAGCACTAGAGCTCCTGAGACCCCATAATCAGCTGGCTGAGGAAGTCAATCTAGCTGAAAATTAATTTATAGGTTGATTTTTTTCTTTGTTGGGTTGGGTTTCATAAGCACAGAAGTGCTGGTGTTGGCACAAAAGAGGTGGCAAGAACTCACGGGAGGGAAGGACTGCCTTTTCCAGTAGCAGCTTGCATTAAGATCACCCTAAGCTGACTGAGAAATACATTAGTTACTGAACTGTAAAATTTGAACAGAAAATGTGCCTGGCAGCAATGCCAGTGTAGTCCCCTTTGCTGTCAACCCTTTTGCAACAAGGAACCTAGTGTCCATGAAGATTTTGCAGCAAGAAAGACAAATTTGGGTGGTTTGGTTTTTTTCACATGATAAGTTTGGGGGTTTTAGGGTGTTTTTTTCTTTTTTTTTTTTTTTGAAGCAATGACAAGGTCTGATTTCCTGCAGTTCTGCCCCCATGAGCAGATCACCCACCACTCTTCCCTGTACTGTCATAAGCAAAGCCCCAGCTTACAAATATTTAAAATAGGAAGGAGAGGATGGCATCCCAGATGCTGTCTATGCTGACAGCGATGCTGAGTGAAAGCTGGGCACTCGCTGATGTAGATGCCCCATAGGCAAAGCAACCTGCTCGGTGGTGGCTGTGGCACACTGGCTCGCACTGGACTCCTCTGGAAGTGTCACTGAGGTGTGGCTGCCCTGCCCTGGCCTGCCACTGATCAAGCTGTGTCCAGCCAGCATCTCCTGCCAGAGCTCATCCTGATGGGACACCTGATAGAAAGAGTGAAGGAATGGCCTTGAAAGCAGTCCACTTGTAATTTCCAGGAACACATGCTTGTGACAACCTTAGGGTCATATTCAGCAGGTGTCTCCATTAGTCTAAACACACTCTGATACTCAATTAATTTCATACTTAGCGAGAAAACCATCTTCAGCCATTTTAACCTGCTGGTAACCTGCCCTGCGACAGGCAGCGAGATACCTTCCTCTTACTGCACTGCATTACAAACTCAACCTGGCACTTAAGTACTTCCCGCTGCATATGTACATACACGCGTCAGCCTCTCACACCTAGTCTCAAATGTGAACTGCAACACTGAACCTCAAATGTGATAGCCTCAGTGCACACCTTGCTCCTCGCTGCATGCCAGCACTTTTATTTTATTTGCAACCTGATCCTCCATAACAGATTGCATACCTAAGCTTAAACTTCTTCCCAGATCTGCATTTTTCACAGAGCCTCCTTGCAAGACAGAATTTACCCCCCCCATCTCTCCAGCTCACCATGCCCATCTCTTGAACCCCACCGGAGTCAAAACTGCCTCTGCCACAGCCCATCGGTAGCGTCCGCTCAGCCCCATCACCTGTGGCTCCAGCTCTGGGGGATAGGAGGCCTCTCAGCAAGGAAATCCCACCTCACTAAGCAGAGTCTTTTAAGTCTGTCCAAAAAGGTCCAAAACCCTGCGGTGCTTCCCTCCTCCTTGACAGCACCGAGCCAATGTCTGGTCACTGATTTACTGGAAGTCCTCAGGCAAATGACTTGGCTTTTCTGTCTCTTTCTCAAGTTGAAATTAGATGTTGACCAAAGGAAGGCAGGCAGAAAGATTAAAATCCTATGAAAAATGGTGTGTGCGTGCACCCACGCATGTTTAAATCGGATGAGGACCCGAGGTCAGTTTGCCACATGGCTGTGCAATAGGTCGTGGCAGAGTACTCCCACACAGGAGCGGCAAGAAATTGGCAATTACTTCAGCTGGGACTGCCAGTGAACATTTGATGAACTCTCGGCACCAGTTCATTTAGCTCTCAAAAGCCATGCATCTGAAAGGCAATTGGTGAAAACGCCACGCAAAACCCCGCTGAAGAATGAAAGAAGTAAAATTGCAAAGAGCACTTGAGCAATAACAGAAAGCAGGCAATAAGGCCAGTAGCAATAAAGAAAGTAAAACATTGCGAGGGAGTGCAAGAGCCGTCAATATGTTCACGAAAGTGGAAGTTACCTTAAAATAAAATGGAAATTCCGCAAGGACCAGACAACTAAGGAGAGAATGGCAACACGGCCGACAACATGCCTGATTAGAAAACTGCAGAAATCTGACAAAATATGCAATCCTTTTCATACCCAGCCAACCACTGAGCCACAGGTAAACAAATACATGGAGGATTTCATAAAACCCCTGAGTATTTTCTCTATTTTAAATTATATTAATTATGGGTTCAGTAGCTAGGGATACTGTTCAAAATAACAAACAAATGCAACCACAGTGGGTTGTGTAAGTGACTGCCCTTAGCACTAAAGGAAATCTTAATAGCTTGAAGGTGAGAATTAAGTCAACAAAGTCAACAAATAAAATAAATGCATCTTTTATCACACCATTACCAAGGGAAGAAAATGCCAAAAGGCAGAACTAGAGATGCTTCTCCTGAGGCCTTGCTGGCAACACAAGATTGCCCCAATTTAATTAAATAAGTTTTGTTAAATCAGTTCAAATCCACGTGGACTGTTATGGGTTAAGAGTAGGTTAAACCAGTGCCTTGTTGACAGATAAATCAAAAAGACAGCCTGTCCATACAGCCTCTTGCATCGGTTTAACTTCATTAATTTAAAAGCTACATCTTAAGTTAAATTAACATAAGCCATCTAGAAATCTCAGCAAAGCACCACCACTAAGACTGGAATCACTTTGGACCAGTAAATTCAAAATTACTTCTAAAGCTATCCTAGATTCCAGCCCACCTAATTCCATGACATGCCGTCTTTCTGGGATGGCTTTCTACTGTAAGAGGAGGCAGATTTTGTCTTAGGTAGAAATTTAAGCCACAATTCCATCTCTAAATATTCAAATTCTATACGTCAGAAAAGGTACCAACTCCAACTTCACATTCTGAATGTATATGGGCAATATTAAAAACACACCAGATGGAGACATCCCTGGTCTCATACAGGGTTCAGAATCTAGGTATGAGTTTTGCCAAATGTGCCAATCTATATTTTTTTTGCCTTCACCAAGGCTCTCCCCACCCACAAGGGACTCCTCACAGCCAGGCAGCTTTAAAAGTGTTCCAGCTCTTCCATGCATCACTGTTATATAAATCTGCAAGATCAGAAGCTACACTAGAAATAACTGGCTCACTAACAATATCCCTCTTCATAGCCATTGCGTGACCTTAGCCAGCACGACATGACTGATCTGGTTCACAAAGCTTTAAGCTGAATAAAATTAAACTACATCGGTAAGTTTTACTTTAGTCAATGTTTTATACATGCATCTACACGCACACACACACGCACATATACATACATATATAATCTGCAATAAAAAGCAAGGATTAGAGACAAAGATCAGAAATATGAATAGCCGATTTTTAGATTACTATAATAAGCTTTGCAGAAGGTATTTCATAATTTAATGAGATAATAAACCATCATAATTAACTGCGTTTTACATACCTCTCTCCTTCCCTTAGGGGAAAGAAAAGCTTTAAAAACAATCAAAAAACAAAACTCAACACTCCTCCAGACTTAGTAAGGAACCCGTCCAACCAAACCAGTGAACCAGACACCATAATACCTGCAAAACATGCCTCTGAGGGAACTGAGAGTTTAAGCCTATTTCCAATTCTAGTCCTTTAAAGAAGGTTTTCTAAATCCAAACGAAACCAATGGAGTGCCATCACCCTTAAAGTGCAGATGCAAAGCAAAGCAGCTGTTGTCACTCGTGTCTTCGCCCAGCATTAGAAGTGTCAAATTAAAGACTACTCACTTTTACTGAGCAGTTTCTTTAGAAGGATTTAGCAGCCAATTATTACATACAATCTTTTCCCTGAAGCTCAAGGCAAAAACCAGCAGGGTGGGGGAGAGGCGAGAGTAATGAGCTATGTCTTCTTCAATGAGTCAAGAGAAACAGAGATCTGTGGTGTCAATCCCCACCACGGTAGCCATGAGGTTCCCTGGGTCGTATGGGACACGCAACACGTCAGGACAGCCTTACTCTACACCCCCCCTCCCAGCAGATAGCAGGTAACTTTCAACAAGTATCTCTTGGCAATATTTCCACGTTCCCCATTCCATTTAGTGAAGGAAAGTCATGCACAAGGCCCAGTCTTTGGATCAGCTATAACTGACCCAGAACACCAATCTTCCCGATCTGGACAGCTGCAATGGAAAGTGAGATATATCAAAAGCTAGGTTTCGTCATCATTTAAATGAATCATTTGAACTCTACAATAAAACAAAGTGCTACTTTCTCCCCTTCCTCAACTTGTCACGCTTCTAGACAAGAAATACAAAGAAAAACTATGGCACCTTAATTTATAGGATCTCAGAACAAAAAAACCCAGGGCAGGGTGGCAAGGGGGGAATATCAGTCTACAAATGTTGTGCATATAGCAATATAAACAGGAAAACTGAATTAATCAGCTTCATAACACAGTAGGGTAACAGCAGTTACAGGAAAAATGTGGGCTAAACCCAAGTTTCCCAGTGCTAAGAGCAACTTGGTATAGAAGCTGTGATAACAAAGCGAATCTGCTCATGAAGCAGAGGACGTTCATGGCCTGGGGAAACAAGTCATTTCTGCATCAGGCAGTGGGATGCAGTAGAGAGTGGGGACTCTTCAGGAGAAGCAGCAAGGGTCTACAGTATGTGAAATGCTATTCCACAGCAGCACAGATGTTATCAAGGAGGATTTTAGATGGCTAAAGTAATCAGTTATCCAGAAGAAATGGCTATGGCTTTTAATACTATCTGCAAGAAAAGAACAGCTATTCCCTTATGTCCTATAAGAAATATAAATATGCAAGAAAAAATAGAACCATAGAATCATTATGGCTGAAAAAGACCTTTAAGATCATCAAGTCCAACTGTTATCTAACTCTAACCAGGCACACTTCTAAACCATGACCCTGAGAACCATATCTAGACAGCTTTTAAATACATCAAAGGATGGCGATTCAACCACTTCCCTGGGCAGGCTGCTCCAGTCTTTGATAACCCTTTCAGTGTAGATGTTTTTCTTAATGTCTAACCTAAACCTCCGCTGGCGCAACTTGACACCATTTCCTCTTGTCCTGTCAGCCGTAACTTGTGAGAAGAGACCAACGGTCCCCTCTCTACAACCTCATTTCAGGTAGTTGTAGAGAGCAATAAGGTCTCCCCTCAGCCTCCTTTCCTTCAGACTAAACAACCCAAAGTCCCTCAGCTGCTCTTCATCAGACTTATTCTCAAGATGCTTCACCAGATTCGTTGCCCTTCTCTGGACCCTCTCTAGCACCTCAGTGTCCTTCTTAAACTGCGGCACCCAAAACTGAACACAGTACTCAAGGTGCGGCCTCACCAGTGCCAAGTACAGTAGGATAATCACTTCTCTAGTCCTGTTGGCTACATTATTCCTGATGCAGGCCAGGATGCCGTTGGCCTTTTTGGCCACCTGGGCACTCTACTGACTCATAACACCCCCAGGTCCTTTTCTGCCACACAGCTTTTCAGCCATTCCTCCCCCAAGCCTGTAGCGCTGCATGGGGTTGTTGTGCCCCAGGTGCAGGACTGGGCATTTGGCCTTGTTGAAGCTCATACTATTGGCCTCAGCCCATCGAT
>RSEF01000002.1:70895191-70952309 GCA_003993805.1 Himantopus leucocephalus | reverse complement strand
CCATTTTTTTCATGAGAATGCTGTGGGGAACAGTATTGAAGGCGTTACTGAAGTCTAGGTAAGTAATATCCACAGCCTTTCCCTTGTCCACCAAGCAGTTCACCTCGTCATAGAAGCAGATCAGGTTCATTAAGCAGGACCTGCCCTTCATGAACCCGCGCTGACTGGGCCTGATAGTCTGGTTGTCCTGTACAAATAAAGCANGGTGGGGGGGGGGGGGGGGGGGGGGGGGGGGGGGGGGGGGGGGGGAGCAGACGACCCAACCCCCAAACCCTTCAAAAACTGCAACTTTCACAGTGGGAACTCCAGCAATTCTGCCTAACACATGGCACAGGAGGGCTCTGGGATGCCACTAGTCAGGGGCTGGTTGCTGCAGATGTCAGTAAGCAGTTCATTTTCATCAGTAACAGAAGATGCCTGTAGCATCACCAGTTTTACTATGTTTGTCATTTACCAGAAAACATAACCGTCTTACCTTTTATTAGCTGGTATTTCTCAAGGGTCCTTGCCTTTATTTTTCTCTCCCTGGTATAAATGAGCACATTTACAAATAATACAGGCTACGGAGAAAATGCAGCTCACACCGTGGGATGTTCATTGTGTGAGGCTGGAAAATTTAAAGCGATGATAAATGCATTAAGTTACGTTTCACGTATCATTAAGTAATGCCGAATTTTATCCTGAAAATACGCGACTTGATAATGCAGCCCTCCTAACAGAGGGGCGATCCCCCAGCAGACACAGCGAAGCGCCGCGCTGCATTATATAATAACATTTTCCAGAGGAATGAGCAGAGCGCTTTCTGTGATGCACGGGGAGCGTACAAGCTGTCACTGTGCACTCAGCAGCATCTTCTACGGGGACTGTGTAGCAGAATCAAGTAACTCGTGGGTGTGTTAAAGGAAGAATAAATGACATCCAAGTAACATCCATGTTTTGAAATGCAGGTAGTGCCTCCCACCACTGCACCGCCTAATGAAAATCCACATGAACTCAAAGCGACACCCATCCAGGGGTAAATGACTCTCTCGTATCCACCTCGGCTGTTACCTCTGCCTACCTATTGAGCTGGTAGAGTGCAGCTCTGCACTGCAACACCCCCTTTCTGCACCAGTGAAATGCCACTGATTTATATGAGCTGTCATAAATGTAGAGGGAGGGGGGAAAAAAGGGAGTCAGGGGAAAGAAACACAAAAAACCATTTCATCTCATCCCATTGAAGAACGCACAAGGGCTTGTCAGCTGATGGGGTGTGCTGCTGCCATTGAGTATTGCCAGCACTCAGACCTTCTTGCTCCATGTTTCATCTACCCCAGCGAAGTATCTGAAAATCTTCATAAATCCTGCCTCTGATACTCAATCTGGAAAATAACCACTGTGGCACAATGCTTTGGAGCTTTTCATTTCTATGCTCATTAAAATAATTAAGGAACTGAGACTGACATTAGGTTTTTTGTGGGGTTTTCCATGTCCTCGTTAAAAGGTTCCATGGCTGACATGACTCAGAAATTTAGAGCTCATTATACAGAACCACCTAAATTAGTATTCCGTTCATGGGCTTAATAGGTATTTAAGCAATGTAAGAGACAGGCTTTGTTTTGTTCTTTTTTAATTGATAGAATAAACTGTATTCAAATGCTCAGAAAGTCTCACTTGTCTGCGAAGAAGAGAGATACGAACGAGCAGAGCACAAACAGTCCTAGGACCCTTTGTTGCCAATAAGGCAAATGAGACCAGTGGGTTTCCTCCTTCATCTCCGAGCCCTTCGTAATTAAAGGTAGCAGCTCACCTAATGTTCAGCAAACGCCGTAAACATTTGTTTTCATTAAGGCTTATATTGGGAAACCACGCAGATTCTGTTGAATAAAACCTCGCAGAAAAACACTTCAGTAGAAAAGGTTGGGATGGTCCAAAGAAACAGCAGAGTAAGGAACAAACAAGCAAGAAAACAAAGCAGAAAAGTCAACAACTAATTCACGCATCCTGGACTGTCTAATGATCACTGAAGTAGCACAGAGAGGAACACAAACAGGAAATGGATTTCTGTTTTAAGGACTAAAGGGTTTGGTGCTTTTCATATAAAATTACAGCAAACCCTCAGAAGAGCAAAACATTCTTCATACTATGTTTAAAACAAGAAAAAGCAAAAGAGAGTCTGCTACCCTTATTAATTATTATTGGGAGGAAAGAAATCCAGGAAGGCAAGAGAAGACTTTCTTCTTCCTACATTTTATTTGGGACCATGAATAACATTGCCCTACATCTTTCAATAAATGCCCTTGAAGTCCTGCCTTCTTGATACCTAAAGTAAACACTATAATATTGAAGGGGCAAGTGGGGAAGGAAATTTCTGTATAGACACTACCCTTGCATTACTACTTACTCGTAGAAAAATTATTTTTTCTTCTGGAAGCGGTTGCTAGAAAGCTTCCCATAATTTCCAGCCCAAGAAAGGTCCTTGAGTCAACAAGGTATTCCATTTTGTAATAGAAAAAAGGATTCCTGAAGGTGTACATGTCCTCCAGCCCCCACTCAAAGAAGTTTTTGTCAGTTTGCTTTTTAAGTTGGGAACATCAAGTTCTAAAAGATGTGTCCCTGAGCAGTGAGAAGAGTCTTGGGAAAAAAGTACACCCAGAGGACAGGAGAGATCAGATCAAGCAGATCGTATCAGAGTCTGGAAATTTGCCCAGATACTGAAATATTGTTGTCTGTCCTCATGTGAAACCTGACTTCAGCCCAAAGAGCCTTTAAAAATTGTTATATGAAGACATGGTATATGAAGATTGAATTCACACTTCCTTTTAGAAGACAGAGTAACAAGAACTTCTAACAAATCCCCTTTTAACTTGCCTTTTTCATGTTAAAAATTTGAAATAATGATGTGACAGAACTGCATTTCTAACAACATCAGAGCTCTGTCTCAAGAAAAGGATCTTCCTCTCCAAGAGCTGAGAAGAAACAAGAAACAGCAACAGGCCCAGCCCCTGCCTTTTTCACCCATCCCAGCCCCAAAACTTCCTTCCTCCATGGCAAGCGGACCAAGTATTTTGGCAGTGACCTGTCAGTGTTTTGTAGAAACTGGGAAATTAGCATACAGCTGCATCCCCAGACTGGCAGAGGGCTTTGAACAGCACGTACAAACCTGATAGAGAAGCAAATCAATCTGAAGCCTTGAACTGAAGACAGCACGTAACACCAAAGAATGAGACACACACACAACAAACAGCTAAAGCAGTTAAATTTCCTGAAACTGCACAGTTTCAGAGTAGGGGGTGGGGAACCAGTGCTCAAGAAGATGCAACTAAGAAGCTGAAAACAATGACCGTAATTTGGAGTAAAGTTCCATATGGGGAAGTTTCTATGACTGAAATAAAAGGAACACAACATGGTTTAGGAAACATGGGATACTTTTGTTATCTGAGCTATTTTCATTGAATTACCCTGTAACACCAAATAAAAACGTAAAGGAGAGATGCTTCTGTTTTTACAATGATTGGCACATACTCTTTTTACTCCCATTGAATTAGTAATGCTGCACATAAGCTATAGCTTCAGAGGAAGCAGTGCGATGTAGGAGCTTCAACACCAACACATACTGGGTGCAAAAGGCTTTTAACAAACAATCCTGTGGGTGAAGAGGATGTCTTTCTCTGCCACTAAAATAATCAAGTACCCAACAACCCAATAGATCGGCAGCCATTCATTCAATAAACACTTAATTTCTCAGAGTATATACTGACCAACTTAACAGAGGCAGCCAGCCGATACAAGCCAAGTAAGAGCCTGGGGAAATACATGGTAGACAGTACATGGCATCACTTTCTGATGGCTTATTCTGTGGTGTAAAACTCCAGCATACACAGAATAACATAATTGAAAAGGAGAATAAACAAGACTCTTTGCTGAAGAATCTGGAAAAACAGAGGGATATTAAGCAGGGCTACTCCAAGCGCAGTCAAAACCTGCGGCACCTAATTTACAGCATTCTTCAGCCTGCAGACATCTTAGGAAAACATCTGACTTGCTGAAATCAATAACGAATAAGCACTGTCTTTCAGTGGATCCAGGAGTTAACTCTTGTTATTTAAAAATGTATTTTAATGCAGTTGTGCAGATAAAGCACTCTCAAAATCCTTCTTCCAGAGTCAATTTTTTTTCTTTGTTTATAAATTTCTATGTTAATTTAATATCAGAACAAGGATGTGGGGACATAAATACATAAATCAAAAACAGACACCTATATATATAAAAAAATGTAAATAAATAATATAATTTATTTTTACTTTAGTCTTCAAAACAATAAACAAATATTACTTCGATCTTGAATCCCTCATAATGCTGCTAATTAATTTTGAAGATGAAAGAGAGATACAGCAATTAAATGACATGCAAGGCCACACAGTATGGCAAGAATTTGAACGTGCATGTTCCCTGCCCTGTACCTACAGTACTAGGCTACTAGGCAATACTGTGGTTTTATTGCATGAGGAGCAAGAAATGTTTGAATTCATGTTCTAGTAGGGTTCTGCAACTGTAAGCTTCAAGGAAGAAACAACCTTTTTTTCATGTGTTCTTTTTCTGAATTACTCCAGTTAATTCTCCTGACAAGAATAGCGTGGCCTTTACTCAAATGCTAACTCCCTTGTTTTTCCATTTCTCATCTGATTCACCTTTAAAGTTTATTTTGCAGTCCATCTGGAAACTGGAAGCAATTAAATACTCAAACTGGTACGGCATGTAGCACATGTATCAAGAATAAATTTGACGACAAGATTTCTACATAACAGAAATTAAATAAAACAGATAAAAACCAAACCTTGACTGCATGGTAACATTTACCTAGGTGTGACTCAATACTTACAATCTAATTTTCAGGTAATGACAGGATTTCATAGGCCTAGAGACATAAAAGCGAGGTTCTTAGAAATCATGCCACACCTGGTTTGTCTTCTTGTTCTCTTACAAATCAGCCGGGTGGGGTGAATTAGATTTCAAGAAAAATCAATAGCAGTCAATTTTTCTAGTGTAAGACAAACATAAAAAGTCCAAGCACACCAAGATACAACAATTAGCAGGCCAGTTTGGTTTCAGGCTTCTGACCTAAGAGTCAGGGGGGCTGAAAGATTTCTCAATCCCTGTTAAGAAAACTTCATGATTTTCAATGTGCAGGTGTAAAGACGACGACACTAAAAATAGCAGTAATCAAGAAAGTCCCAGCTGCTCACTTTCACAGCAAACTAGACGTATGCAAAAGAAAAACATGAGACTCCCTTCTAAAAAAAGAGTTGATTAAAATTTTAGAGTAATTTATTTTTAAATACACATTTTGCTTGACAACTTGCAGAACAAATTGTCACAGGGCCAGGAATAATCTAAGGCATAATAAAAGAGCACAGAAGACAAAAAGCAAAGGGTTTCAGATTCTCTCCCTCACCTCACCGGGAAAGAGGAATGACCAAAAAGGGAGACAAGCTGTTTGCTTGCTTAGGATAAATCTGAGAGCAACGTAACCCCGGAGGGCTGAGCTGACCGGGGCAGCCTGCCACCACCCGGGGGGGTTGATGCTCCTCCTCTTCGTCTTTCTGCTCATGGCCACCTCTGCTGCGCTCACGGAGGTGCCCAGGGGACCCGTCCCCGAGACAAGTCCTACTAACCGAGCAGAAAACCATCTGCCTTTGCTTTTGCTAGGTGGCAAACCGTGCCAGAGCCAGCACAAATGGGGTCAGGGGAAGCAAACTCCTCCTTATCATGTATCCCCTGGCTGCATAGCAGGCCATTAGGCTGTAATTTCAACCCAACGCTCTCAACGGGAGGCAAAGTGATTTGCATTATCTGACCAACAGCCCAAGGTAGGCTATTTATGCAGTTGGAAAACAGAGGGACTTCTCAGTAGGCTCCTGATTGTGGAAAGCCACAGGTGACAGTGCTCAGCAGGCCAAAGGAAAGCAGTGCAAGATCACTATTCATAATAACCTAGGGCAAGACTTTCCTAAAGAAAGAGGGAAAACCTCTGAAGGTGCAGCCGCCTTAAGAAACTAGCACTCATCAAAACAGCAGTACAGTTACACTGGTGTTCTGGGTGGGATGTCTCCTCAGCCAGGTGGTTGTGGTAGAGAGAGCACATTTCAAATCTCTAAGTCGCTCAAGAAGGCACTGACACCAAGTGAAACTACACTTCCCCAAGACAAGGGGTTCAGAAATTCAACAGCACACGTGCAAAGGAAAATATCCTATCTGTTGCAGAACAGCTGACTACCCAAACATCCATGTTTCTCTGTTAAAGCTGGAATATATAAAGCTGTATAAAGAGCTATCAAAATTATGATGAGGTGCAAAGAAAAGTCTCTCAGACTTAAAAGGCTAACGACGTGTTGTCTCAAGTTTTCATTTCTTCATCAGAGAAATTTTAACTTGCACCAGAACATGTTTATATTGAATTCAAAAAGCTGTCATTTAAAATAAATAAATTCTAAAAAGCTATCCTAGACACTCAGCATACATACACACACAGAGGTTACCAGTTAATTCATTTTGCAGAATTATGACTCCAATGAACAGCTCTTCAACTGTGAAGAAAGATCAAATCAGATAATAGCTCCGGGAGAGACCCTTTTAACTAGGGATCTCCTCACTCTCTACTCATACCCCAAATTTTTCATTGATATAAACGAGTATCTACAGGATTTCATTAAAGTGAAAGCATTACAGGCAAATGACATGTTGCAATAGAAAAGATATTAGAAGCAATGTCTGTACAAAACCTACTTACTTTATTGAAAAGATAAATAACAGCTGCAGGAGCTCGAGGAAAAGAGGAGGGCAAGGGAGAAGAGGAAGAGTAGACAGTCATCTCCATAGTAACTACCACTATGAAACTCAGGGGAGAACTTGTCTGAAAGCTGAAAGAAGGATGCTACCAGTGGAAATAGACTGTAATACAACTGGAGAAAAACAAAAACAAAATAACTTGCAAATAATTTGCCACATGGTCAATGATCCCTTAAGCTTTAGTTTACTTAATCAGAGCCAAGAAGAAATACCAAGAGAGAAAAGCAAAGAAGGAAAGCATAAAATCAAAACATAATGATGACATGGCCATTACTGTACAAATTATTTAATAATAAACATACCATTAAAATAGTAAAAATACAAATGTTCAGGTTAAGAAGAAAAAAACCAATTAGCTTCCCTCAGGAAATCCTGTGCTACTGGATGCAGCAATAGAAGAAAATAAAGGAAAAGCACTATACCAGCATAAGCTAGGCCATATATGTAAAATGCCTGTGATTTTTCTATCAACACAAGAAACCTGAAAAGATTCCAGAGAAGATATTTACAGTAAAAAAGATCTATGCTTTTCAAATTCAGTTCAGAGATAGAAAACTCTTACAATCCCAAGCTTCAATACTGGTGACGAGGACTGCCCTACTTCTGACCACCACCCCACACCTCTCTCATCCATCAGGGAGTGTTGAGACCCACTCCCTACTTGGGAAACCATCTGCTTTGATCTGACCCATAACAACACTAACACCCGCACTGTGGTCAGTTTTGGTGAACCAGCAGCAGCCCACGCTCACACGGCCATTTGCAAGGAACACGTCAAGAATATATTCCTACCACTCACACATCATCTAGATCGGCCACGGGAATAAATACAGAATAAGATTTCCTATAGTTTAGTGTATGCCAAACCAGCATACATTATAAATACAATCTTCAAATACTTAAAAAAAAAATACAAAAAAAACCCCAAATATACTTAAAACTCAGTGTTAGGATACACTTCCACTTTAAAAGATTGGAATGGTACTCTCTTTGTTTTTTAATATCATTATCTTTGCAGAGCCACAGGACAACATTATTGCAACCCATGCTGGTGTTTATCTAGGCACACATACAAAACACTTGGGCCAGAACTGCAGCAGAAATTATGTTGTACGCAAACAGCCCATGGTAAATCTCCTCTAAATGTCCATATAAAAGAAACTAGATGCTTCCATCACCAGTTTGCTTAAATATTAGTTAAAACACAAACTAGGTCTTAACAGTGCTTAGAAGGCAAGATCTTTGGAGATCTTGTTTGGAGACTGGAGAAGCTATAGTAATGCAGCCTACTAAATCATGTCCAGCCTGGCACAACAAAACGTAAAATTTCTTCTGGCAAATCAGCCGTACATTCCAAATGTTAGACTGAATTAAAATATTAGGAGCCCACTATTACTACAAAGTACAAAATAGCAAGAATCTTCAGACCATACTTCCCATATTCCTTTGTTTCCTAATCCTTCAAAAGACCACTAAAAAATGGCCTTACTTCATAAAATTGTTACTAAATTTAATTTCAGCAAACTACTTACTGCCAAACATTACAGCATTTTACATCTTTATTTCAGGAACGGTTTTCTGCTTCTCCATTCTTGGCCCTTTATTCTTGCTAGAATTATTTTTATCTGTTGACATCTTTTTAAGCTCAAATTTTAATTATATGTGAGAAAATGAATGTTTCATAATTCTGAAATCTTACTCATACTTGATGATGCTGAATGTTTTCTCATTAAGTAATCTCTTCTTTTCCAAAAGAATAAGACCACTGCAAATGCTAGGATGGCTAATTTCTAGGAATCAAAATTTTAAAATAGAATCCCATTCTTTAAAATAACTTAACAGAAAAAAAAAAAATCATGGCATTGCTGTAATCTTAAAAATAAAATTATATGCATTTTTTTCTTCCTGTCTTTGATTTTAAATTCTTTTGGAGGGAATGATGAATGGAGGAATAAGTGGAAAGACACTCATTTGTGATACATGTGAATGCTTGGGCTGGGGTTTCCCCCCTCCCCCCACTCATGCTGCAGGATCATGGAAACTGATTCATGGAGTGAGCAGCCAAAGCTGTCAGGAGATCTCATGGGCCTCAGTGTTTGTTTGGTGAGGATGCAATATTTTACCTACGGGTAAACACAACCCAAAGCAAAAAACATATAGATTTCAAGTTATCCACGTTTACACTATTTAGGATGAGGCAGCCTGGCTTTGGAACAGCAGCAACAGCCAGGAACAGCCAAGGGCACAGCAACGAGTCCATAGAATCATAGAATGGTTTAGGTTGGAAGGAACCTTAAAGATCTTCTAGTTCCAACTGCCCTGCCATGGGCAGGGACACCTTCCACTAAACCAGGCTGCTCAAAGCCCCATCCAACCTGGCCTTGATCTCTGCTGACATGACAAAATCCCTGGGAATGTCCACCACATGTAACATTTCTTCTGAAAATTTCTTCTTTAGGAAGAAAAAACACTCACTGGCTGTCCAGATACAGTCCTCTATGGAAAACAGTTATAATGCCAACCTGCCTTTTTGAAATGCCACCTAAGTAGATTGTCCATAAATGCCTTACTCTCTGGACAGGAGAGTAACAGAAAGATAATCTTCCGAGAGGAACAAAGTCAAGAAGGTTCTAAAAAGGATCAAATCAGAGAGGTGGCTCATCTCCCCCACACATCAGCAGCAGCAGTATGGGTACTGGGCTGAACTATCAGTCAGTAGCTGAACTGTAATATCAAGGTAAGAGAAGGCCAAGCAACAGTACAGATGCACGTGGAAAACGACAGAAGAAATCAGATGCAGCAAAGAGTTATGTTAACCCAAATATCAGGCTAGAGTCTTATACAGACAGTGGCTTATGTGCATCAAAAAACCTCTTTCACGTTGACACACAATTTTGCTTGGAAAAAGGATCTTTCAGTACAGAATCAATTATTGCCTACATCGGTTCAGAGCAACCTCCCCCTGGTACTTAAGCAGTCAACATCTGGCCTGTCATACACAGAGGTGAGACATACGAATAAAGTGAATGACAGTAGGGATGGGTTATCAAGCAGCTGAAAGAACATTTGCCATACACAGAACCAGAGAAACAACTGCACCAGGGAATCTCCCCTGGTCCCTCAGGGAACGAGCCCAAGCTCAAGGTCTTGAAGACCTCCTCCTGCAACTCTGACTTCTGAAGAGAAGGTGGCAGGTAAGGACAAGTGAGTTTGAACCGGACACTGATTAACACTTCTCAGCTGCTATAAATTGTACCTTCACAATTATTAAATCACTACTTGGACAAGTTGTTTACATAGCTGTCTACCCACAAAGTTACAGTGTTCCCAGACTCGTGTACCTTGTTATATCCTGCCTGTCGGATAGAAGAATCCATGTCAACAACTTGTTTGTTCCTTATGAAAATACTGAAAGAACATTAATCACCTGATTTTTTCCTTTTCAAACTACATAGAATGATCTCCTTGACTTCCATTATAAAGCACGTAATCTGTCTTTTTACTATTCCTGTGCAAATTCACTCCAATGGACTGTTACTGTTTTCTTTATAAGGCTTGTTATTTAAATATAAATGTGCTACACTAAAAATATATTCCACTCGTATCAGAATTTCCAGAGGGGGTAAAAAAAGAAAATCAAAATTATTATACATAAATCTTACTGCCATTTTGGTTTTATTGTGGATCAATGTAGTTCTTCATAAGCAAACAACTAATGCAGATTTGCACAGCCTACTGAAATTAGAAAAAAATAATAGAAGCACCTGGTTAATACTTGGGATTACATTATGTGGTAGCAGGCAACAGCTGAACACAAATACATTACATAGTGTTTCAATTAGTGAAAAGACTATTCACTAAAAAGGTCCTGGAAAAACACTGATACTACGAGCAGTCTCCCGCTTTCGCACCTGAGTCATAATACACCCCTCCTTCCATCACCTACAATACTGAGTAGAAATCCCTCACAAACTTACATACGTGGGAATGGGATTGACCTTGTTTTACGTCTTGCATGGAAGGTGCTAAGTCTAGTGCTAAAGAGACTGATCGTTATTAGCTATCAAATCAATTTGACAAAAAAAAAAAAAAAGGGAAAAAGAAAAAAGAAACGGACCCTGAGTCCCCTCAATCTTTTGACAGCTCTGCTGCAAGGAAGTCTTTTGCAGCTCAAGTTGAAAAGTAAATATCACTTAAAGAAACCACTTAAATTAGCAGCTTGCCTAATACACAGAAGCTTGCCTACCCTTGACTGGCGTCTTTTGTGCTGAGGGTGCAATACAGCCCTGCCAGCCTAGCAGCTGTGCGGCCACCAGTGTACATGCCTCCCCCTCCTTGGCCACATACTCCCACTGTTTAATTTGACAAACCTTGATACTCATCTTGCCTCACAGTGAGCCAGTTCAGGGAGTTAAATTGGCAGCTAAAAATAAAAATTANAGAAAAAAAAAAAAAAGACAAACAGGAAAATGCAGCAGGGAGCCAGCACGAGGCAAGGGGCCGGAGCACATCCCATGGATTGGCCTTCCTGTAACACACAACCACACTTCTGATTGTCACATGCTTGAGACCGTTAGCAGAAAGCTGCTGTATTAATTAAAGGCCTCAGAAGATTCTTAATAAGCAATTTCTGGCCAATCTAGCTGTGGCAGCTTAAAACACGACTGCTCCCCAGTGGGTTGTCCCTTTCTCCTGCTGCCAGTAACATTCCCTGTAGCAGAACTGGACAATGTGTCTTCTGGGAGCTGTGCACACTCTCGGTCCAAGGGGGAACATGCATCTGCTCCGCCACTCCTGCAAGGGGGGGAAATTTCTTCAACCCTATTTTCTTCTAAACTAAACAAACCTCTTTGTCCCCCCTACTGGAGAAAATATTCTAACATTAAGTAAAAAAAACCAAACCCAAAATTAAAGCTTAACAACTATTAAAATCAGTCAACCTCCTCCTGCTTCTCACGGCCTTCTATTAACAGAACTTTACAATAAAAGATAAACGCATTTGTGCATGTGGCAATTCCTTGTGTGCGTTTCTAGGAAGGGGGCCATGTAAATGAGTAGCCACCTGATTAGTAACAGGAAACAAGCAATAGCCTACTATCACCAAAGATTAACCTACTGTGACATCAAATCTGCTCTGTACACATCTCTTCTTGGGTAAGGTGAGCAAGTGTTACTAGAAAATATATAGCTGTCTTTGCACACTGTTATTAATTGCCAGTGGTTGTAGTCTTGAGAGCTGCCCATAAAAATGTACAAGCACCCAGCACAGTGACTCAAACACCTTTGGCCTGTAAACTATTGACCTTCTCAACTGCGAATGATAGCTGGAAATTGGGGATTCATACCAAGAACATGCAGCTACATTGAAGTTACTTTTCTCCTTCAGCTAGTACCTTTTTTAGGGTTTTTTAAATGAGCGGTCTTTACTCAGTGAAGACCATCAAACCTGATAGTTTATCAAGCCTGTATACCAACGCCTGTGTTCATCTCTCCCAAAACCACTGAACAAACTAGCAACTGCTCTCACTTACGTGGCAGTTTGACAGCAACCCATTGCACAACAGGTTCAGCGTAATGCTTAGCTTTTTGCTAAATGTTAGAATAACACTGACACCTCTTTACTGGCTGAAAATAGTACTAACTTCTCAGGATTAACCCTCTGCTTTCCCACAGACCTGGTCACTTGTAATAGACACAGCTCAGACCAAAGCAAGTATTGTCCATTCTTTGAGTGGAAACTCAAAAATATCTAAGTATTTTGAAGCCTGAGCTTACCACTGCCAATCCTCCTTAAACCCCATTTATTCTGTAAGTAGGGCTTGCAATTTGTGGACTGATCTGGAGACTTTGCAAAGGCAAAGCTGTACACGTACTTCTTTTCCTCTTTACCACCACCAAGCTATCACAGCTGAAACCTGCAGCATCACAAAATGGCAGGTTGCACACTTTTAGTACTGTTCCATGGTTCCTGTTGCACTTTAAAGCCCTACACTTAAAAAGAAACAGAGATGGGACTTTCCCCATTGGCTGAAAACCTGGCTGCGTAGGAAGCTTCCTCCAGTCCCTGGATAGCAAAGGTGTTAATTACTGACAAAGTACCTACAAAGACTAGTTGGAGCCACTTGAAGCCTAACAGCACTGCATCACAGCATTCAAAGGCCTGGTCCACCAAACAAAGTATTTAAGTGAGTTTGTGAAAAAAACCTGCTGCATTATATTAAATCAGCATACTTTCACCAGAACCGCAATCTCTTTCCTCCCATCACGATGCTCTCACATGTGGCTCTTCAGTCAAGCTATGTTACTAGGAAGGGGGCTGAAACTGAAAAAAAAAAAAATAGATGTGATGAACCTGAAGCAGTGCTTGGTTAGGGGTTCTACTGTTGTGTTACACAGCTTGGCATATATGTGTGAAATAAGGAATACTCCGCAGTAATCCGTTCAACTGGTCAACAGGCAGGCTGGTAGGGATTTACCTCCCCCACAGATGCTTGTCAGCACCTATCTACAACTAAGTCCTCTGACCAATAGCTCACTGGGAGCAGCCACTGCCTAGTTTTGACCCAAGAAAAATCTACACCAGAGATGGCTGGCATAGTGAGACCACAAGGCAATGCTAAGTGCTAGCAAACTCACCCTCTGCTCAGCTTGCTATGAGAATTGGCATTTGCTATTCATCCAGGCTCTCGTGCAAATCATCTCTGAAACGGGAAGAGTTTGGATCAACTATAAATGCAAATTACACACACACATGAATCTATCTCCCTATTCCATTTATATAATGCGACCTGCTCTAGGAGGGGCAGGAAAATGATGCCAGATCAATCCACTGAACTCAACGACCTGGGGGCCAGAAGATTGCCAGACACCACAGCTGGGAAGAGGAGGGAAGAAGAAACTGGGAAGAGACTATTTGCCTCCACAGTACCAGCCTGCCATTACACTGAAGAACTGCAAGGTCAAACCAGAGCCTTAATTACTGAAACTGGAGCGCTTTACAACAGCCTCCCTTTATTTACTATGCTTACTTGCTTAGCACTCTTTTTGTTTCCATCACTGGAGTGAAATACAGATGACCTATTCCTCTAGAAGATGACAGGTTCTGTTTTCCAAAAGAAACATTTCTGCCATACACCAAAAAAATTCTCACCAAAACCCCACAACCCATAAAAAACTAAACAGTAACTTGCATATATGCACAGTTCAAACACCATAGGAAACCTGGTACTCAAAACTCACTGTATTATATAGAGCAAGTTCCAAACACGTATGCTTCATTAAATGCACCAATCCCTAAAATCATTTCACTGCATATACCACCAGCTTTATACCACAGTATTTCAAGAAGATAAATACTCGTTCTGGGGAAGGGAAAAAACTGCATGAAGTACATGCTAAAGCTACAGTGTTTAATTGTGTATTTTAGTACAAGAGTGCCATTAGCTGTACACACAGCTGAACAAACAATTGAAAAGTTTGATTTTGAGGAAGCCCAGGGGGAAGACAAGGAGGGCACAATTTCTCAAAACTCAGTAAGGTGAGGCAGCGAACCCATAGATCCCATTTCAGTCCCACCCACCCCCCCCCTCCCCCATCCTCCTGCATATCCCTATATTCCTGGCACAAATCTTTGTGGGATCCCAAGATGACCTGGATCAAGGAAACATCACATATTCAGCTAAACAAAACAAAAAACGTTAAATGAAACAAGAGGAAGACATCAAAACACTCAACATGCTGCAGTACAGCTTAAGAGAAGGAGCCCAGAAGAGGTCTGGCTGCAAAGAGGAAGCCAGGGCAGGAAAAAAAGTAGATACAAGTGTGTGTTGGGTGTAAATGGAAACAAAACAGGAACATTCTCCTTCACAGCAACTGCAGCAACAAACACAATATTATGTCAACAGTTCACGATGCATAAAGAAGAGCTGAAATGATGCCTCATCTTCCACAAAAGCCAGAAAGATATTTTTCATCTTAGCTTCTGTTTTGTTTTTTTTTTTTTGTTTTGGTTTGGTTTTAACCCAGAAAGTACCAAAGGCACTGAGTTCCCTATTATTAGGGCTGAACCACCCAGCTGCTTCTCAAGTGCCTGAATTCCCACAGCCCAAACCTAGCAAATATTCCTCAAAAAAAATTTTTCCTGCAATACTCAAACACAGTTTCTTGGGACGGTGATGTAGCAATCCCACTCATTTCTGAAGCTGGGCTGCACAGGGCACCAGAAGCAGGGACAGCGTAAGGGACAAGCCCTCCTGCCCCTTGCCAGCCCCAAGAGAAGAAGGGGGTGCCCCCTCGGTTGCACTGGTGGCTGCTCCTGCGGCTGTGCTGTGAACAAGGGATGAAAACTCATGCAGGTTAAAAATAAAGAACCCTGGCAAAAAGTATCAATCTGTCTTCCTCTCGCTATTATTTTTAATCCTAACCAGCTCCTTGAACCTACTCATGGTGTGACCCTGCAAGCAGTTGTGTCAGCACAGCTCAGGAACGAGAGGACAAAGCAAGGGCGAAGGGCAGCAAAAATTCCTAAGACAGCATGCAAGCAACAGTGGCAATGCTGTGAAACGATGACCACTCTCTCCCAGTATCATACCTACAGTGGATGTCACCTAAATTTCTACACAGAAATCATTTTCAAGCCTCTGTTATATCTCGTAAAGCCAAAAATAAACACACAAATATTTTTCCCCTGACCAGTAACAGCATGCAATAAGCCTTACAAAATTTCTACCAGTATAGAAGATAACACAAATTTTATTCTGATACACCGGAGCACCTATGTGAGCATATTAACTAGACTTTGAGTTTGTTGCTCAGGGGGTAGAAAAGGTTGTGGGGACCAGAGGTGGGGGACACGGGAACAGGAACAGGGTGGTGTCCAGGAAAGCACTGCTCTCCTCACCCCATCGGGCTTCTCAGGAGAATCATAAGGTCATGCAGAAAACAGGAATACTTCTTTTGTTTGAAAGAGAACTTTATTTTACAGTTGATTTCGGCTTGTGACTAGGATGCGAGGAGTGTGGAGGAAAAAGGTTGAGAAAGCATTTTCCGTTTCTCTCTTTTAAATGGCATTTTTCAGACAGCCTGTTTTGGTTCTTACTTCATACAGAGGACAACTCCCAGTCCCCTGCATTCTCAGCATATTTTCTCTAATAGATTGGCTTGAGTCCTACGATTTTAACCCACATTTTGCACATTCAGGATAAGAACTTGTAAGAGTTCACCAAGGACCTCATAACTGACTTCTAGGAAAGAGGAGGCAGCTTGCTACAGCAGTATCTCAAAGCAGTCCTTTGCAACCGTTACCCACCACACTGCCTTACTATACAGTTTCTCTTCTCAGAAGCATCTGCTTTAGTCTTTTTTTTCTTTTAACCTCACATGGTTTCATTCACAGAATATTAAACAGTAACACTAACTATTTTAGTGATGCTTTCCTTGAAATTACACACACATATGTATTGCCATGTCCCTGAGAGGCCAAAGCCAGGGTAGAAGGAGGGAGAAGGAGGCAGGAGGGGAGAGGGTCTTAAGGCATTTAATTCAGCAATCATCTACTGCAAAACAGCAACTTCTTTTCCATGCTTTCCCAAATGACAACAAGAACCATCTACACCGATGAATGAGGCAGTATTTACTACATCCTCACTGTTACCAGAAGGACTCCACACTGGCAAGTCTGTTTATGGTAGGGCAGTATGTGCAACCATACCATACTGATAACATGATCACAACTTTATAGCACAAAAGGGACGAAGCAGAAAGGCTATACTTTATTCATAACATACTACTGACCTTTTCCTTGAGGGCCCTTCTTCAAAATCTGAAGAACTAACATCGTTGCTCGTTGAGGACACTTGCGATGCATCGTCCTTCTCATTCTCCAGCTGTTCTGATACCGGTCCTAATCCTTTAGATTGGCCATTAGTGAGAAGTCCTGCAAACATGACAAAGTAGTACACAATATTCAAAACCTGCATTACCAGTGCCAAATGGATTTTATAAAAATTCACGCACGAGAATAACAGTAGAGTGTTGATGCCCAAAGCAACCATCTTGCAAAGAGATATGCTGACAACATTGACTTTGCGTGGAGGTATCCACAAAGAACCTGCCTGATTGTGTGTTTCCGTTTTGGTTAACTGTAAGCCCCCAGTCCCAAATAACTACACTACGGGTGTTTGCAATTATATTTATAATCTTGTCACATCCCTTACTCAAAAAGGGACACAACTTAGAGTCATAAACTCATCCCCGTTTTACAGAACCCCTGTTGACTGGCATAGATGAGAGCCTTTTGTATTTCTCTGTAGATCAATATAAAATTAAGCTGACGTTTGGTCAATTTGTCGTTCTCTTGCTTTTCATTCTGCTGCTTTCAACTATTGCAATTTATGATCCTTTTAAAAAAAATCCTAAATCCCAAAGGGGTGAACATCAAACACCTGTTTCTTAACTCTGATTCTTCTAGCCAAATGTCACTCAACTACAGAAACTCAAGAGTTGCAGCAAAGGTACACAAGGCAGGGGAAATGTCTGCCACAGCTGCCTTCCCTTTTGTGCCTTTTCTCTCCTGAAGGAATACTACAGCAAGCAGAGTCACAAAGATGGAAGAAAGCATTGGGCCCTATACAAGCATAATGTTTAACAAAATTTGCATAGTCTACTCAAATGAGTAATATAATTTGACTCTTACAAGCAATAGCAGACAGATAGTGAAGCCACTCAGACTTAAGGAAGAATTAAAATAGTAAGACATTCTTCAGTAGGCTTTGGGATGAAAGGGAGGCAAAATACTAAACATTTTATCAGCTCAGTATTTACTCAGTATTTTAAGAATTTATTACCAGAGAGGCTGCAATTTTATCTAGGGGAATGCTTTCCCGCCTCTCCACCAAAACACTTTAGCAAATGGGATAACAAAGCTTTGTTTCACAGCTTTATTTCCTCAGAGGGAACACTGGTAGGATTGCCCTCCCCTTGGTCATTTCAGCCCTCCTTTCTATAACTGCACCATGGAAAGAAAACAGGAAGGGGTCTGACCCCTTCCAAGATAAGCCAGGCAGCAAGGCTTAAGAGTATTAAACCAAAAATGCTTACTAATAACAGCAGTTCAAAACTTGCCACTAGTGCTACATCAGTGCTATACCATTTCAGACCTCTGTTTTCAGGAAAATCACCATTTAACACCATCAATGCACTTACTCATCGCATAACCGAGCATTCAATCAAGCTCAGCTTCAAAGAGACACTGAAGCATAACCAGAGCAAGAGCAAGACACCTCCTCCAGCAAGCCGTCTGCTCTAAGTACTGACACCTCGGCCAAACACTCCCTCCCCACAAGGTCATTTATACAGTGCTCACTTGGGCACTATGACTGAGTGCGATACATCCTCTGCTAGCAGGCTCTCGAACCTTTCAGCGCTTCCCAATTCCAATCTAATGGCTCTGATCGCTCATTTTTAAACAGCCTAATCCAAAGTCTGCATTGTATCACTACATCATATCACTCCCTTCTTTTCCTAATCAAAGTTCGCTCTTATTCATTCTGAACTACACCATATTTCTCTTGACTTAGAGTCAGAAGTGGCTGCATGGTGGCCACATGCTGCAGTTTTCGTACGCTGTTTTTAAAATACTACCTACAAAGCAGAAGCCTGGATTTTTTGTTGTGGGGAAGATGCAGTGAACTGGTAGCTTAATTTTTTCTTCCTAATATGGAGTCCACAAAGCAAAAGTTGAAACTAAGCACCAATGTTCGCATTAAAATGTGTCTTCTAGCCAGCCAGAGACTGGCAGAGAGAAGTTAAATGACCCGATTTACATTTTCACTGCCCTTTTGTTAAATTCCTTTCAATACTTCCTTTCTATTAAAGAGATCTCAAACTGTGACCCAACAAATAATACAAATTTCAGTATCAGCACATGATACTACAACAAGGTTTGTAATGTAACACAATGATACGACATGGGGTGACAGCAACTCTTCAAAGCATTCCCAAGGAAATGAAGGCAACCTTTTAAAAAACATTAAATAGATTATATTTCTATGCTGAATTCACCCTCACTAGAAGCCCTGGTGCCCAAGTTGATTCTTAAAAGTTTCAACTTTTGCTTTGCATTTTTCCATGAAACCACTGCTGATAAAATTTACAATTTTTAAACTCCAGAGAAGTCTAAATCAAGCATATCATTTGAGGCCTAATACTCAGTAACTTAACTCTTATGGCAGAATTTGATTAGGTTTTCCAAAAGCAGTATTTGTTCTGGAGACTTGCCATACGTAAAACCCAGCAACCTGAAGTATATGAGTCAAGAAAATCACCTTTTGGGCTGTCAGCTTGCACACACTTGGAAGGCAATTTTTATTCATCCTTTCACCCTGCCAAACCATCAGTGCACTTGGAAGACAAGCATGATTTGTGTCCCTTAAGGAAAAATATAGGTTTGTCTACTATTATTCATCATAACCAGCACTATCCCAAAATGCAATATTGCAGATAACTGAAGTTAGCTATCGTCAGCTGAAACCAATTAAAACAAGTGCCCTAAAACGGAGTCATAAAACTACAAATGAGAGATACTGATAAATAATGGGAACGGGTGTCATGTTCTACAGGTTTTCAGGGCCAGCATAATTGCAAAATCTGCTCCCAAGTGATGAAAGACACAGACAGCCACAGTCCACAGCCTCCTTCCAAGCACTGGAGAGAAAGCACATGCTGAAGTAGGCTGTTATAAAGTTTATTGCCACTCAATCATTTTTATATCAAATGCATTCAGTTTGCCCCCAGATACCTCTTCCTTCAAACGCCATTCCTGCTATCTCTAACTGTGAGTTCTTTTCTTCTGTGCATCAATCGGAAGCTATAAAGGGTCTGGAGGCCCCAGGATGGGGCGGGGACCCCACAGTTATGCCAAGTGACACTCAGGCAGCCCCATCACCATTAATGTGTTGGCACCAGCGCAGCCGACGGGACATACAGGTCTGCTGGTGCACAGAGTCCGGCGCACATCCAGTCACGTGGGTTGATTCTCCAAAGTTAACCAAGTTACAGGAAGCAGCAGGCTTTCGTGTTTCTTAAAAGCAACATACTGCAATTGTGTATGTATATGAAGAGGGAAAAGCCACCGAGCAAGAAAAAGGTCTTTTGCATAGTCTGAAGAGCTGAACCACTCTTCAGTCCTGGCTACTTCAGAGCACCCAGCAGCAGTCAAGGAACCAGCAAGCCATCAAAAGCCAAATAAAATCAAACGGACAAATAGTTCCTCTACTGCTTTTCCATGGCTGTGCCCTTCAACCTCTAAATCACAATGCCAGTGAGCCCTCGCTCATGGCAAAGCCCGTGACTGCTTCTGTTCTCAGCTGCTGGAAAGCTGCCAGCAGCTGCCTGCCCCTTGTCCACTGGGCTCATCTCAGCCCCAGCTCTCACTGCCTTCCTTCTCCCTCAGCAGCTGGACTTGTGACCAACCACTAGGCCCGAATAACCAGGCAGAATAAATCAGGGTTGATAAAAATAGACTTTATTCCTGTAATATAAAGCGTTTGTTTTAAAAGTCAAATTAGATTTTTTTTAATATTTAAAAAAAACCTAAACCTTGTTAAAATTAAATTTGAAAGTACAGCAACTTCGATTATAAGCCAGTGAAATAATGATTTTTCATGAAATAATAATATATATATAAATATGTAGAAATTTATATATATTTTTCGTGAAATAATAATTTCTATATAGAGTGAAGTAGTGCATATTTGCTGCCAAAGTTTAAAAGGAACTGAAACACTGAACGGCTCAAAGTCACTGAATAAACACTGCTTTAACTAAGTCACTAATAACAAATTATTTAAGTAAGTCAGAAATACAGGAACTTACATATCAAATCACATCTGTGGTCCCTTAAATACACTGTCCTCACTCTAACTGATCAAGACTAGATACTTTAAGAGAAAGGCCGATTACTAATTCCTAGTAGTTAAAAAGGATTTCTTAAAACTGAAACATGGAGATCTTAACATCCTTTCTAAAATATATCTTAGCCACATAAATGTCAAGTTCACAGTTTTGCTGAATTCTTTTTTAAACTTCCGCATAAGCTGCAATAGCAAACTGCAATTTTAGTTACATGCTGCTTAAAAAGACCAAAAAAAAAAAAAAGGAAAAAAACCCACTTATCAGCTTCTAACTGCATTGAGAAAAAGCAGCAAATGTGAATATTATGTCCACTCTGTTACAAGTTGGGAAAAGCAGAAAGGTCCTTTCTGCGCTCTGCACTCCAGTCATTATTAAAGAGACTTCTGTCCCCTCCTTTTTATTTGCCTTCCACACTCTGAATGTTTTCAAATCTGTCTGTGGCTACAAGTTTGTTTGTTTTTTCACACGCAGGAAGGGCTCTGCAATGAGCTAAACTGTACCCTCTAGGGTGATCCAGACAGAATCCGGATATCATGGCTTTACAGCCTTTGCAGAGCGTGCTCCCTCTTGGTCCCACTGCATCTCACTATCCCCTTTGCTTCTTGACTGTAGTTAACTGCGCAGAGGTCTTGCTGAGCCTTCTCCAGCAATGGCTATTCCCCTTTCACCAAAAACAGTGTGTGCAAAGAACACTTAAATCTGCTTAAATGAGCTTACTTCAGGGGGCTTGCACTGACTGAGGTGAATCACTTTTCATAATAGCCTAGCAAGACTTACTACTCCAGTGCAGGCAGGGCTTAATTTATATTGGTACAGATTCGCCAACCATACCATTTTTAGTGATACACACACACACGCACTTTTAGCAGCAATCTACAACTGCTTTCTCAAGCCAAGATCTAACCCATCTCTGGTCATCTGGAGAGATGGCTGACAGGCATGTGCAGGGCAGCTCTTGGGAGCACCTGAAGACGTGATAAAAAAAATCACAGTACTTCGGAATGCATCATACAATAAAATACTGTGTAAGAAAAAAATAGATAGGATGAAAACAGAGTAAGAAAAGAGAAGCAGAAAGCAGCAACGTAAGAGCAGATGGAAAAAATGCAAGGGAGGGTTTGGGGTTAGTCAGTTTTAAGAATAGATGAGATTACAATTACTGGTATGTTCTTCATTATTAAAGTTACTGAATAATCAGGAAACCAAAGGGGAGCATCTGAACAAATCTCAGTATCACGTGGTTAGTTGAACACAGTGGTTGGGTGAAGGGACTTTCACAATGTTTCCAAAACACTATTTCTACATCGCTTACTCTAATGCCAACAAGGCATCTGAGCATGAACATTTCCATGCTCCTGCAAGCAGAGAGCAACACCTATTTTAGTTCACCGTTTCCCAGTCCTAAGGCGGCTTAGGAAAAGAAATACATTCAATTGTATTTCCAGTCAGTTCTCCCAGTCAGAGAGAACCCACAAAGCCATCACATTAGAAAAATCAGCAGTCAGCACCACACAAACACAAGCCAAAAATATCGTGAGCATTAACTGACCTAAATAAGGGGTATTTCAATGTGACCATATCCACAGCTTTCTATATGGTATCAACACCTAACATCAGCCGATCTCAGCTATATGTGAAATACGTAACTCTGTTCCTGGGTGCTTCTTGACCACACAGGGACATCCACTTCTCACTGCCAAGAGATACTGGGTTTGCTTCCCCCCAGCAGCCCCCTCCTTGCATTCTTTCCCGATCCCTGCAAGCTGAACTGCTCTGGGCTGGTACAAATGCCCAGTTTCCAGGGCAATTGGCAAAACAAACTAACACAAGTTACAAGAAGTTAAAAAAGTGGATTTACTCGAAGCAGCATTCTCACCACACTGGGATGACAGTGTTGTTTATGAGAGCATGCAATAGCCTAGACCGTAGTTACGTAGGCACAGAGCTAAAGTTTTGTTCATTTATGGAGTAACATACCCATCCGAACCAGCTGTGCAGTCTTGGGAGTTGCACAGGAAAGCTTGGTTTAAAAAAAAAAATTAGTTATTTTCTTCTTTTTGCACTGTCCCTTTTAGGAAAGCTGCCACAAATGCAAAATGTAAAAAAGCAAGAGGGTTAACCATCTCACACCATGGTCTGAGAAGTTTGTGCCACCTGAACATGGAGAAACTCTTCAGTATAACCGCATGGTGGAAGACCACCAACACGAGTACTACACCTAAAATATGAAGGGGAAAAAGTTACTACCTTCAGCTCTGGCCCTTATTTTCAACCAGGTAATAATCTGTATGAAGATCTACATATGATGTACTCACCTATACCTCTTGTTTTCCTTCAAGCTAAGAACTACAGGAATTAACAGCGTATTATGAGCTATAACTTGATATATGCGTAGTTGCAAAGTATCGTTGTTAATGAATAATCGTCATCAATTTTCCAGAAGTACACAAACAGCCGCAATACAATACAAATTCACAACCTGTGGTCTGTAACTCTAAATGTATCTTCTACCAAAAACACCCTTACTTGCCAGGGTACATGCAGAAACACTACCAAAATCAAGGTAGGCACATTAAATAAAACCATTAATCATTTGATGCCAAGTTAAAACATACCAGTATCTCCAAAACATCTGCAACAGTCTTCATTAATCAGCATACTGTACAGAGTTACTGTATTTAGCTGGTGTATAGCTATGCACAAAAGATAATTTTGTTTTATAGTGCAAATGCCATCTGTCACATTGTCACAGCATGACAAGGTATCACATTACATATTAAACAGACAACACGCCTCAAAAATAAGGCCTATTTTCATGCCATGGTTGTCTTAGAGACTAAAGAACTGGATTTTCATGGTAGTAGCATAATTTAAAAGCAAAACAAGCCAAAACATTTTTTCTCTGAAATAAGATATACCTATTTCCTGTCCGTATTTTTAATTATAGCTGTCATAAAGAAAATGTTATTTTTATCTCATTTGGTAACGCAAAACCACAACAGTTTTCTGTCTCTAAATAAAAAACTACAGCATGAAACAGTCGTTGTTTATACCACACGATGCTCTGTGTTGCCACCATGATGGTAATTAACAGTACGTGGGCTTTTCAAATGACAAGCCACTGGACATTAGGTTGACTGTAGTACGTAACACAGCATATGCATAAAGCAGTACTGTTATGCCAAAAACTGTTAGCAAATAGCTCGTACAATCTTCATAAATAAGTAGAAGAGTGCTTTTTATATGTAGATATACATCATTACTATGGAAGCCAAGCATGAATGACATTACAGCACAAGATGTGTTTGTCAGCCTGTCAAAAGACACGATCACCAAATAGAACTGATTAAATAATACAGGTTGAAAGAAGCTCCTCACTCCTGTTACATCTCCATCCAAAATTGCTATTAAGCAACCAAAGACATTTATGTAACTTTGTTTCCTGCATATGAGCCTATTATCAAGTACCTGTTAGCAGCATTAATTGAAATTATATTGTTCTGGTGTTTCAACACAACACTTTTAAGAGTGTTTTGTTTTGTTTTCATTTGTAGGGGGGTTGGTTGTTGGGTGTAGTGGTATTACACCGGTAGAAACAACATTATAACAGTCAAAAATGAACCTAATTTAATTCTGCCAGGAAACTACCCCAGGCCATAGGACATACTTCAAGCCTCAGTTTTATTTATGAAATATGCATCTGGAAGACATTTAAAAAAAATAATCTACCAATGCCTGCAACATATCATATACCAAGAGAAACTTCATCTGAAGTCTATATTTCTGTTATTTTAGGTTTATACAATGAAAAAAAAATATTCAAAGGGACACACCTCTCTGATTAAAAGACATTTCTCCACTTTTAAGGACACAATGAAAACTGTGACAATCCCCCCCACTCGCCCCCCGGTTCCCCTGGGCAAGACACACAACCCCTTCTGGCACCTTATTCTTCATAAGGCAGAAGGGGGGTCATCAGCCCGGGCTCTGTGGTGGTGTGGCCTGGACAAGGGAGGGAACAGGAGTACCACACAGGCTGAGCAGAAGGGTAGGTGTTCATACACAGGCAGGGGAGATAGCAACACTAATGCTGACTCCAAAAAAGCTGGGGGAAAAATAAATCTCTCCTAAATCCCCTTCTTACAAATGCAGAGAGCTGACTAAGTCAGAGCTTAAAACCACAAATAGCTACCTTGAATTTTCCCAAGTTTCTTGAATTTTAAGAGGGGGAAAAAAGGAAACCCAAGGAACGGTTGCCCCAAGACCCAAAAGCTAAGGCTGTCCTGAATGAAGCAGAACAGAGAGCATGAAAGAGAGCTGATGGCCACCACCTTACCAGCTGCTCCTTACCTGTTATATAGGTACCACAGTGTTATCAAGCTCCTACTAATTGCCCCTGGAGCTGTATGATGAGGGGGGAGCAGCAGCTTTTCTACCAAGTAGGTACTAGGCTGTGTAAAGGTCATTACGTTTTGACAAACAGAAACACAGTTAATTTTACAGTAGCATAAGCGCTCCCTGTTAGCACTGTGGAAACGAGGACTGTGTACTCTTCCCACGTGTTGCCAAGGAGTCACAGTATTTGATGTCTGCAGCTTGCATCCACCTCTGTCCCCCAGCCTCCCTTGACTGAAATCAGAAAGTTTCTGAGGAACAAGAGGACTCCAAATGCAAGATCCTAGCTGTAAGACCTTTGCTGTTCAGAAAGATGTGGGTAGAGAAGGCATAAATCCCTTTGCAGAAGCAAGGGAATGACACCACCAGGAAGAGAGCTCGGTTAGGACACAGGGACCTGGACTCTGCCCAGATGCAGCCACTGCCCAGTAGGTGCCCCTGGAGAGGTCACCTCCCTGAGCTCACCCACCTGTAAAATAAAGGTAGTGAGATCAACCACCACAGTGAAGTGCAAGGGAGGGGTACAGACAGTAAGCACGATGTGAGATGTGGGGTAATTAAAATCCCCCAGTGGTGTGTGCCTCATGTTGATTTTGGCGCTGGATAGAGTGGCTTTATTTCTCCCTGAGGAGAACAAGTGCCCTTTGATTTGCAGCTATGCTAGGGACACCTGTCCTACTGAACGTCTTCTCTTGTTTGATACTAACATGCAACCCGGAAATAGAGTTAAACGTGCATTTTACTTGAAGTTACAGGCACAAACAGATCCACAAGTGTAATTTATCTCTATTTAGTTCAAGGATATCAGTGACAGAAAAATGGGCATAACCACTGAGAGAGAGAAAAGTCTAAGTTCTCAGATATTAATAAAATTATCAGTGACATATGAATAAATTATTTGTTGTTTTTTATGCCAAAACCATCATGTCTTGTTTATCCTGCCTTTTCTGGGGAATTTTATGGCTGAATGGAGAACCAGTAGGGTAACTCCTCTCCCATGACAGGAGAGAGTTGAGGAAGCCCTCGACACGCCTGTGAAATAAAGCATTTCCTTTTAAAATGTTTTGTTTCATCCACTTTTATTTGGTTTAAAATTTTTTGACAGTTATTTGGAGGAGAGTTACTGACTCAGTTTCCAAAGTAGTTTTGCCTGTTCTTCGTCAATATCCCCTCCTGTGAGGGAGAGAGCATGGATTATTGTGGTAAAGAAGAATTAAGTAAAGCAAGCTAGTCAGCATCTTTGGTCTTTGTCACCTATATGTGAGCACCAAGTGAGGGCAATTCCGCCCCCTTCTGAATCACTTTTACAGATCCATCTTAACTGTAATACACCACTATAGCAGTCACAATTTTTAGTCAATTATTTCCCCCCACCTCAGCATCACTGCAGTTTGCTTTTAGACTCAGTAATATACCTTAGCTGTTTCAGAGTTAAGCTTCGACTACGAATGGATGGACAAAGGAACAATAAATCCACACTTCAAAAAATACCCGTACCTTGGCACCGAGGGACTAGACAGATTAGTAAAAATGAAAAAAAAAAAAATTTAAGGACATTCTGCTATTTTAAGTAACACGAGAGGGAAAGCTATGCCAAGAGCAAGTCTCCAGACAACAGCTATTCTACACTAGAAAGTAAAAATTAGCAATTGTGTCTCCACAGAGTATAAACAAAGAAGGAAGAAAGAAGGTAAAGGCAAACACAGTGAAGCAAGGAGCCTGCTAATTGGAAGAAAATACAACATATGAACATGCAAATAAAACAACAAGGGAAATAAAAAGGCATGCAATGTCTCACTGCTAGCAATGAATACTTGGGAGCCTGAAAAGGGAGAGATGTGCAGCTAAAACCCAGAGGCTTAGCAAAGCTTGGCTGTATTTGTTACGATTTCTAGGAAACCCTTAGAGGCTGTATAATTTGAAAATAGTGTATCTGCGTGAAAGCAGATACGACAGCAAAACAGCATCTTGACGAACATTTGCTACACGCTTTTCCTCTAACGAAGCACAGTTCCTACTGATCTGCGGTGAGGGATCGTACAAACAGGATGGGCTTACAATCTGGGCAGATGGAGGTGACAAAAGGCCCATTTCTGGAACTGGAGTCATGGTTGGCCAGCACCTTGGGCCTGTGAAGGCAATCACCGGCAGGGACTGGGCCAGCCCTCCGCTGCACCCGTCTGCATGAGCCCAGCCCTTTGGAGGAGCAAGAACAGGCACCTGAGTTGACTTCTTTCTCACGTAAATCAAATGACTGGAGAAATAAATGTAGGACTTGATTTCTACATACACCTCAACGGTGAGCATAACATCAGACTCTGAAACAGGAGAAGGATTCTAGCACAGCAGCGTGCCATAAGAAAAAGGATGGGGAAAGGAGGAGAGAAGTGCCAGAAAGCCCTTTTGGGGAGGTTATCCTCTGCTTAATTGTCTCTAATTCTGCCCCTGTGTGACAAAAGCCATGAAAGGCAAATGCTGAATGACATACTTCTAATTGCATAGTCCCATTTGATATTTTAATGCATGTCATTGAGGATTTGCCTTTCATTACTTTTGCCAGGAGCACGGGCAGCCCTCCAGACAGATAGAAGAAATATTTTTTCCCCCCCGATGTGACATGAGCTATGAAGATCTTGTTTGCTTCAAGAACACACAGCCCAGTGATGTAGCACCAGTGTCCCTCCCACACAGCCAGCAGACATGGGTACGGATTCAGCCGTTTCTTCACTGGAGATGCTTTGAGCTTTCAGTCAAAGAAAAGGAGGGGAAAAGTCCTTCTTCTGTCCTGGGAAAAAATAATTGAGCTAAATGCTAGATGTTTTACAAGAACTCAAGTCACATATGACAGGTATTTGAATTAAACCATTTTAATTACTTTCACTCCACATTTTCAATAACTTTTTAGTGAGCATGCCCTCCCTAACTCTGAGATCATCCATCAGCCAGCTCCAGGAGTCAAGCTGTCAACCTCTTTCACTGACAAGGATTTTTTTTTTCCTGGCACAGCACCTCCTTCTACTAAGCGCTTGAATTATGAACTCTGAGTTTAGAGCACTTAAATATCCACCGACTAAAAAAAAAAAACCAAACAAAAAAAAACCAAAAACAACCAGGCCACAGTCACTTCTAACTTGACACTCTAACCTCTTCAGCAACATCCCAGAAAGCTCTCCCCAGCCCCAGGAGGTCGGGGCAGCCTGGCTGGACCACAGGCAGCCCAGGCAGCACGGCAGGGAGGCAGGCTGCCTCTTGCAATGCCAGGGATGCACCGGCACAGCCTGCAGCCAAACTTCCAATTCCCTGCCAGCCTGAGCACTCACATATCTGTTGAGAGCCTTAATGTAGGCTTGACAACCACGCTAGCATAAGGCCCTGTGACATCCCAGGAAGAGGGGAGGGAAGAAAGCTGCCTAAGCAATTCTCAACACTTTTTTTTAAGCCATTGGTTTCGCAGGCTTTTGTCTGTAACTCTAAAGTTCATCCACGATGCCTGGCGCCTCGCTGCTGGTAGGGAAAGGTGATTCTCTTCATGGCAAAACCACCAGCAGCTGCTTTTCCTGGGAACGAACCCTTCTCCTCGACACCATCTACCCAGTGTACCATTTATTTCCTCTCCTTCACAGAAAGCAGCTACAAAGCACTTTAAAACAACACAAAAACTCAAACACCTGGAAATCCCCCAAAACTCAGTCTTTGAACTTTTGGGATGCCTTCCTCCTTGTCACTGGTTTTACATCTGGCTTGCTAAATTAATTAAAAAAATATTTAAAAAAAAATACTTGGCATGATTTTAACATATGAAACAGCAATGTGGCCATACAAAGATTTTTTCCATACAGTAAGCAAACACATTTCAAACATATTTTCAAAAATCAGGTTTCTTAAAAAAAGCAAAACAAACCAAAAAACCCCACCTATCTTTCTGTGAAATCTGTACTTGCAGAACTGTATTCACCCCTTCCCAGGGGAAAGGAATTTCTTTTTTTTTTTTTTAGTGGGGGCGGGCAAGTATCATTTCCTCACTTTCTTAAATTAAAGGTCGGAGGAGTACACTGCATGCTCAGGGTGAAGAGCTGCTCTGCTGTTTTGACTCAGCCCCCTGTAATCTGATTGCAGAGTTACTGTCAGGGGAGAGGAGGCTCGTGACAGTGACAGTAAAACGTTTAGACCAACCGCCGCAAACTGAAATCACAAGTGCAATATGAAAGCCCAACGCAAATGAACAAATTGTTCTGCCATACGCGTGCACGGGAGCGATAACATTTCACCTCTATTTGAGCACTGTTTGCCTAAGGTAAGGATCCCAGCCCATCTCCTACAAGATGCCGACAGCGACGGCAGGGGTTGGTGGAGTCTCTCTGATGCACAGCAGCCATCTAGCTGTTGGGCACGTGCAATGGCAAAAAATACAACAGGAAACAAATCTGTAGCTGGAAGATGCTCAGGAGAAACCCCTGCCCTCCCAGACTGGCTCCAGTGCTGCAGTGACTGGAGAGCAGGCGAGAGGACAAAGCAGGAGGAGCCCACGCTCGGCTGTCAGCTGAGTTCTGAGTATCTCACCACAGGAACAACACACAAGCCAAAGCAAGAGAGACTCAAGCTTAAAGGCATTAGATAACATAAACTTCAGCCACCTGCCAGAAAGTACACCGGAGACCATTCTCATTTTAATTGAGGGGACAACTGATTCTCACCAGCATTAATGCAGTTCTCCGAAGCATCGGCATATGAAATGTCAGCGGTGTAACAGCCTTTAAGGAAACGCTCCTCATATGCCAAGAAATTTCCACCTCTATTTCTAGCTCTTGAGACCAGCAGCTTAACCTTACTTTCACCTCCCTTTTGTGAGCTCCACAGGCAAACAACAGGGGGAAGAGATGAGAGCTGGGGTAGGGGGCCAGCCACTTGAAAACCTGATGCTGGAAAAAGGGCTTCTGAAATGTTAAGGAGACCTCCCGCCACACCACCCCCCGGAAGAGTTAAAGAAATTCCACTGGCATGAAATATTCTGCTGCTATTAAACAGCTTTTCTTGCTCAGGTTTCGGGGCATCAGAAGGGGAAGTGAAAAAACATTAGCTGCTTCCTGACTTAATAGAAACCTTGGAACGACCGTCATCACACAGTTATACAATCAAGACTATACAGTAATGTGTATTTAAGGATTTTATCTTTCTGAGTAAGCAGAAGAGATAAAGTACTATCTTGTCATTTTTAAAGAATAGTGATTTCCCCCCCCCAAAACAAGAATTCATTGCACAGAATTTTCCTTCTGTCCATTCACGTAACCAAAGGCTGATAACCCTTAGCATGTTTCTTATTTTAAAGAAATAGGGGTGAGCGGTGGGAGGTGCATGCAATGAACAGCATACAAATGCAGGATGAAAACAGTAAGCGAGCTTTCAAAATACACCCAAGAGGCTGTGTGTATGCTGAAGTTCACCATTGTATTATTACAATCAAAAAAAAAAACCCAACTGATTTTGGGCCAAAAGTACATTACTGATATTCAAAAAAGCCCTGCATAACTTTATTTCAAGATGATCAAGATGATGTGACAACACTGAAGGCTGGGAGGGGGAGGAGCAGGAATGAAGACCAGAATCCCTCTGTGCATTCCCAGTACCCTATAAAAAGCTAGACAGATATTAAACAGAAACAGTTCAGGCAACAAAAGTCTTCCTGGAGTTAGAGAACTGCCTACACTGTGTTTCAAGGCATCTCTAAGCCAAACTCAAGCTACAAAGACTATTAAATAGTATTGATGTTTAGCACGCACTTAGCACTTCATGTGTTCAAACTGCTAAACAAAAACAAACAAAAAAAAACCCCAAATGCAATCCACTCCCCCAAAAGTCCCATACTGAACAAATGGGAGAAGAATTCTGCCTGTCCCCACACAGGCCATGGCTATAGCAACATTTATTCTGCAGTGGCAGAAGGCGTCCTGCTTTATAACCATAGCCCCACGTGGTGGGATGATGCAGAAAGGATGGCAACAACCATGCTGTGGGTATTGGAGCCACCCTCCTGGCAGGGGAGGATGGACCAACCTAATGGGAAAGCAGCACTGCAGGTATTCCATGCTGCGTTTTGGAAGAGGGGCAGTACACGGAGCGGGAATCATCGTTGTCAGTGTCAAAGCTGGGATTTCGATTAGCCCATAACCTGCACCAGCTGCTCAATGCACTGACAGCCTTTGCGTCTTCACATGCCTGGGCCACCCAGGTCAAGGTTTCATTCCCATGGAAAACTGTTTATTAGTAACACCAAACAGCTACGCAGTAAGAGCAAGAATGAACGGGAACAAAAACATCATTTAAACACCTCTTCCCCTCCCACTCCAGAAGAAAAGCCTTTCCATCCCATTTTAACAGTAAAAAGAAATTGTATGAATGGATCCCCAGAGGTGAGCATGATATGAGAAGGAAGGAGTCCAATTTTTTTTCTCTACTGGTATGTAAAATCAGGAAAGGCTTTGGCAGAAGCTGGATAGATAAAAGTAGACCACTTGTAAAGGAACGGGGTGGACTTTTTACATTTAATTTCTTTCTGAACTTAAAATCTGCCTCAGAGATATTATGGAAAACACTTTCAAGTTAAAAAAAAAAAAGTCACTGGGGACATGAAGGCCTCATTGTTTTCCTCAAACTCTATATGTCAACACGTACACATGCATAAAATCCTTACCTCCCTTCTGAGACATTAAATCCACACAATGTTTCTTGGAGAGGGTAAAAAGAAAATGTAGGTCAAGATGTTGAGATAGGGATTGCTTCTGAAAGATGAAAGCATAAGAGGACTAAGCTTTCATTCCTTATGTTTCTTTGAGATTTCAAACAGAGTGTTATTTGATAATGGTTCCTTTCAGAAAATTGGAATTTAATATAGCTAATTATAAGTTAGAGAATTAATGTACAGTCAGTACTCCAACTGAGCTGATATACCATGCTGACGCTTTTTACCAGCATGTCCCCAGTGCTTATTATAGATCTTTTCTCCAAATACTGAGGCCAATCTACTCTCACATTAGGCTGGATAGCCCAGGAGTTTGTGGGAGGAGGGGGGTAAAAAAAGAAGAAAAAAAAAAAAAAAAGAAATCTATGATCTCCACAGCTGTAACACTGAGCCTGCAACAAGCAGCCTGGAGTTGTCCTCATGGCACGGCACAGTGCAGGAACAGACCCTCCCGCTTCAAAGGGAGCACAGAAAATAAGAGGACAAAGACAGAATGAAAAACAAGTAGCTGGAGAGGAAAAGTATGCAGAGAAACAGGAGAACACATTTTCCTCCTTCCAGTTAGAAGGGAGGGAAAAGGACGACAACAGACTATGAAGAGTGTAGGCAAACAGAGGGGGCACTCCTAATTCTCTGGTATTAACATGGAAGTATTTAAGAATTATTTGTCCTATGAGCAATCGTGAGCTAAAAATCCTGACCTACATTTCACAGGGAGCAAGCAGTATAAATAGGAATATCCCTCATGACAGGCACCGGCAGCAGACGCAGCTAGATTTGGACTCGGAGCAGTTTCTCTGCAATTTGGAAGGAAGCCATGCATCGGTGTTTCAGGGACATACGCAGGTTTAAGACGCTGTTTCTAGAGATGGCACAAAATGTGTTCAGCAACATCTGCTGCACATCACTGGTTAGTACGTAAAGTAAAACTGTAGCTTGCATAGTCTTAAACATAGATCGTACTTGAGCGAATTTTGAGAGGAAAAATGTGTACCGTGGGAAGCTCTGCAATTCGCAATTTTCCAGCAGCTTTCCCTTTGTTTTTCAATGTAGTTTCCGACTAAATACTAAGCCAGCATATTTCTTTAAGTTCTCCAATAGATGCGTGAGCTCCTGCAAAGAAATCCTGTCATTGACCGAAGCATGAGCTCTGTGTTAAGGCCTCAATCAGAAGGGCCATACCCAGTTTTTTCCTCAAAATGGTACCTAGGTTCAGTCAAGCTGTAAGCTTCTGGGGGGGAAAGGGACACAATTTTTACATAATCAGTAGAAGTTTCTTACATGTTAGCAGATTAATTCTTCTGAAGTCATATTTTCATTTGGCATGTCCCCGCATGGCTTAGAGCAGGACGTTCCCTATGAAAGTAGGTGGTGCCTTCCAAAATATTCTTCTGCTCCCAAAAGGCCACATCGGGACAAAACCTGCCTCCGACAGACAGTACCTCCCCCCTCTTCATACTGAAAGAATTCCCCAAATCCTTCTGCTGACCTTGGCACTACCACCCGATCCCAAACCTTGGGGTTGAGGAGTACTTGTCTTTCCTTAACTTCTCCCTTCAAGCTGCAGAATAGCATTCATTTTTAGAGAAAACAAAAACAAATCAAAAGCTTAGTGAGGTCCTTCCTACTAGACTTTGTGCTTTAGGGAACTGAAGTCTTCTCATGACAAGAGGACACCAAAACAGTACTTTTCCATTGCTTTCAACCTGAGTAAAGGGAAACAGAGCCAACGTGGAAAACACCACCTCCTTCAGTCTACTCTGGTTCCTGTTGCCTGAAGAAGAACCTAGTGAGCCTAGGTCAGGAGGGAAAGCAGCCACTGGACAAAAGCTGAAAGCTATTTCCTAAAACCTTGGTAAAGTTTCTGAGTCTTTAATCTGTACCGGCAGAATTTCTCCTGGAAGTAGGAAAGCACAAACTGAAGAGCAGTCTGTCTTTCTAAGCATAGCCTGTTCCTTTCTAAGTTTTCCTGAAAATTTAGTTTTCATGAGACTATCCCCACTGAGTCCAAGATGATTTGAGAAGCTTTAAATAGAAATTTACTTAGCAGTTATAATTTTGATCCAGCCAGATGGTAATCTAGCACCATCTCGACATCTGACTACGCCAGGGAAACTGAAGGACTGCAAAACCATCTTCCCCATAAACCCCAATATTCAAGTTCGCAGACAGTATCTTAAACTCCCTTTTTCCTATCAGTCAACTATTCTAAAACAAACCATCTGCTTCCCAGGCTGTTAATGGCAGACGTCTAGATCCATTACAGAAAGAAAGGTGGTTTTCTGCACTAAGCAATCCCTTAACTAACGGCACATTTATTCTATGTTATGAGCAGAGTATTTGTATATAACCCTGTGTTATGCTCTGGATGTTAATCAACCTTAAGGACTTTGCATGCCAGTTTTATTGGAGCGCCTTCTATGCTGGCATAAAGGGGACTTTGTACCAAACAGTATTCCTCCAGCCTAGGAGAGATCAACATCAGCTTGTGGCTCAAAAACCTCTCTTTCACAAAGAACTTCTACTCTTCAATTCTGATCTCTTGTTAATGAGACTTTAAATATTCAAGGACACAGCCATACTGTGCAAAGGTAATCTATGAAAGAGTGCATTTAAATCTACAATTGCAAATGGGCTGTGTTTATCTACTTAGCTAAGACAGCCTTGTCCATTTCAATTAGAAAAGGTCATTTTTCGGTAAATGTAAACTGGCATTTGAAGTTCATCCCTGCAGGACAATGAGATGAGGTAAAGCTTCTGGGACAGGTTTCCATCTAAATAAAACTTGACAAGTAGTCCCTAACCACAGACCTCGTTTCTCTATAAAAGGCCATCCTTCAATTGATTTTGGGGAGGGGAGAGAAGAGTAGCAACAACTATGTTTCGAGATTTGGAATTCAAGCCACATTCTGGTAACTTCTATACCTTATTCATGGCTTCCACGTGGAGGTAATCACTGCTGACCTCCCGAGATGTAAAGAGGCAGAACAACTACTGTAGAAAGCACCAGATTTCATTATCTTGGCAAGACAACAGTTATTTGCTTACTGTCCTGTCAAGTAGATTGTCACGTTAAAGAGAAGAGCTGAGACTCTTCTCCTTGGAAAAGAAAGTATGTTCCTGGGCAGATGCCCCACAGGAACCAGCGGGGGGGGAAGGGCAATCAAGCCCCGCATGCAGGCTGTGTAACAGGAATGTGCCTCTCTGCAACCCCAGCCCACTCCCATATGACGCCTCAGTTTTGAGGGTCTGCACAACCCTACTGCTTCCTTCTGGCATACAGGGTTAAGTAACTGAGACAGCACTTGAGGCTCTGAAATGAGGTCCCAACATCACAGTAAGGGAGCAGGGGTCAGGAAAAAACAGAAGGGGATGAAATTCCTCTTCAACCCTCTCCATCCAATACACCTCCATCTGTATGCTTCAGTACAACCCAGATGACCTTTTCTCAATGTCCTACATGAGAGGACGCACTTCTACCATTGCTCTAGCACTCTCTCGCTAACATTATGACAGCATTTCCACCCTGAAGCGGTAAGAAAATTCCCATTTTGAGAAGAAAGGAAGAAACTATACTCCCTCTGTGCCATTTTCATCACTTTTAAGCTTCTTTCAATCTCTCCACATACGCAGCAGGCATGACATAAAAACACTGGGGTGCCTTGCAGCCACAGTAAACAGAGCATCTTTAAAAACAGTTGGCCATGAAATGCTTTCACCTTTCACTGCGTCAGAGAACAACCACTGTCTGAGGGAGGTGTTTTAGGAAGAACCTGTTTTTGAGGCAACCTGGCTGAAACAGAGTGTGTCAAGGTGTGGTTTACCTCTAAACATGTCTGTTTACACACATGCGCACAAAAACTAGGAAGAGGCGGAACTGAAATATTTTTAAGGTCGACCGCTACTGAAGCTAAGTGAGGGATGAGCAAAGGCGGAGAAAAATGCAATTAAATGCTCATGCGGCCTTTGGGCATTACTCCAAACGGCTGGCTGAGGCCAAATCTTTGCAGGAAAAGTGGCTTATCTCCTGGCTTCCCAAATTGGACCAGAGGTCAGCTGAAGAGGTTTCAGGAGTTTGCCAGCTCTGTCCCTCTGTGGGATCCTTGGCAGATTGCTCCATCTGGGCTCCTTCCAGCTCTTCCCTTTTTCCATTTTAGCATATAGCTTGAATAAAGAAAACAAGATGAAGGCTTTCAAAGATAACGCAGTCTTTCACAAACAGATGCAGAACAAAGCACAGGAAATTCTGAGCAAAGTAAAAAATGAATGTTGTCTGTTCAAGGCTTATCTGGAACGAGTTAGCCTCTCAGTGGACAGATCTGAAACATCACACGGTCCCGACTGCAATTGCAACGCTCACCAACAGTCTTGTGAGGGGAGAAAACAAGGTGGATAAAGGTGGAAATTCAGCAGCCCTTAGCTCTTGAAGCTGGAAACTCCTTCAGGTGTACCAGAAACAACACTTGTGAGTCAATCTTGTCACTGTCATCCCCTGCCACCTTAAGCACAAGGCTTCTACATCTACACCTTTGAATGGACACCCCCTTCACAGTATTAAATTCATTTAAATTGGTAAATAAAGGACATCAAAGACAGGTTATCGAAAACATGGATTCATCTAATTCTGGATACAACATCATGTTAATGGTGTGTAATAAATCTGTGCTAGTCTGACACAGAAAAAAGATTTTAAAATGCATGCGCATGTATAACGATGTAGAGCAATCTGCTATGACTTAACAGTATACGTCGTAAGCTATATTTCTTTTCTGGAAAACAATCACCCATAAGCACTGGGAAGTATCTGCTATGTGATGAACCTCTCATCATCATCAGTTATCGACAGACAGCATTTATTTCAGAACAGTTTCTTGGAGATTTTAAATCAAAAAGATCCCACCGAAACCAAACTGAAACGTGGAGGCATGAGCCCAGAATGCAAACCAATCTCCCAGGCTGTTACAAGCCGTAAAATGAACATGACTAATTCCTGAAGAGTTTTGTTACTCAAAAAGGCAACTGATTTTCTTGCTTTTTGCAGCAGAAATTCTATGTTCAAACGTGGGTTGATGACACCTAAAACCAACGCAATACCAATGTACTGACATTTTCAGTTTACTCCACGTCACTACAAGGATCCCCAAATCCAGTTCGACTGGCAACCCATACACTTAACAAGTCAAAGCCTGGGAATACAAGCAATGAAGTGTATTTGAGACAAAGAGTAAGGTGCATTGGCAGCTGTGTCAGGCAACTTGCAGAAGTGGCTACTGTGCCCATCAGCAGTTACAGCCATCTCGTCACTAATCTCTACTCTTTCTTTTAAAACCACTTTATGGTCAGGGTTAACACAACAAGGTTTACAGCACGCATGACATCTACTCTGATTAAGCACAGCCTAATGGCCCTAAGAATGTCCTGCTCGACCAAAGAGATCTCAAACTCTTCCATAGAATCACAGAATCGTTATGGCTGGAAAAGACCTTTAAGATCATCAAGTTCAACCATTATCTAACTCTAGCAGGCACACTTCTAAACCATGTCCCTGAGAACCATATCTAGATGGCTTTTAAATACATCCAAGGATGGCTATTCAACTACTTCCCTGGGCAGCCTATTCCAGTCTTTGATAGCCCTTTCAGTGTAGGCATTTTTCCTAATGTCTAACCTAAACCTCCCCTGGCGCAATTTGACGCCATTTCCTCTTGTCCTATTGGTTGTAACTTGTGAGAAGAGAACAACTCCACCCTCTCTACAACCTTCTTTCAGGTTTCCACTCTTTAAAAGACCAAGCCATTTCTAAAATGCCCGCCACGTCAAGGAAAAGCTGCTGTGGAGGTTGTAAGACACAAGACAGGCCCTTGAAGGCTGAAAATGTGTTCTCTCTAATACTCTGAAAGTGCTCCACAAAACATAGTCTTGCACTAACAACTCAAAGCTATAGCATAAAAATAATTAAAGAAAGCCTTATTCAAAGCTAAGCACAGACACAGTTTCAGAAAATACAGTTCCCTAGGACTGACTACAGTAAACTGCATTACACAGTCTGTGTGTATGACAAACTTCTCTCTCCTTTTACTTGTGACACTGATTTTATTTCCTGTTGCATTCTTATTTTCTTAATAGAGTATGCTATTTCAATGACTGACTTTTTCTTTCCCTGCTGCTTTTCTGGTTATATCCCTTATTATTCGTCCTTCAAATTAAAAACACTAGTTATTTAATGCACAGTTTCCTCTGCCAACCATCGGCAACAGGGAGCAACAGGAATACTAAAATTTAAACCCTCTCTACAACAGCAGCTACATATTCCAACCTGCAGACTTTTGGTCTCCACTAGACCATTTTAATCAACACTAAAATAATACTAATGATAAGCACTGGGCATCAGAGAGACAGAAAGAGGTAAAGTACCCTCCCATGCCTTCTGAGAACTACTGCTTTTACTGCACATACTGTTGGACTGCTGCCTTCATCTCCACGTAGTGTCCGCAGTTTGTACAAGTTTTCCATCACTTTCAATAGCATAACGCACCAGACAAATCATGCTGTGGAACTCCATCATTTACACCACCTTTAACAGCTGTTTAATTTTGGTTTGATTTCTATGTAAACCACAAGTTCTCTCTTTACCTCCTCTCAACACAACTCAGCAGCTGGAGAAAGGGACCAGCACCAACCCACTGAGTTCTCATCTCAGCAGATCACCAGCATGAACTTCATTCACCCCAACCTGTTAGTTTGAAGGACAATGCTCGAAGCAGATCTCTCTGGTTTTTAACCTCCCAGTAAAAATCTAGTCATTAAAAAAAAAAAAATATATTAACAAATTTAAACTTCTTTATCTACCAACCAAGGAAATGGTTGAGTTAGATGTACCACTTTGGATTCTCACTTGAAATTACAGTCAAAAAAGCAGTTTGCTAAGCCATGTCTTACTCTCATTTCTAAAATAAGCAAACTAGAATTGATAAAAGGTACAATTTTTGACATAGCTGGCAAATCCTATAAGGTAAAACTACCACCACCCTTTTGGCTGTACATGCCAGCCAAAGAGATGCCAGGGTGCAAATTTAGGCTGGCTGGCAATTTTATGGCTGCCAGGTAGAATGAGGCAGTTTGCTTGTCTGCACTGAAGGTCTCCAAACTGCTTGATACACACAATAAATCCAAGGCAGCAGCTATGCAGAATGACCCTGAGTCAAGGAAAACAAAGTTGTTGTCCCCTGTTGGGATTAAGGCAAAGTTTTATTTCATGGACAGTCTATGCAATGAATTTCATCACCAGATCAGTGGTGTTTTGGCTTTTTTTTTTTTTTTAAAGAAATATATAAAACTAACACCTACACTTGTGAATTTCTAAGCGGCATCTTTTTTTTTTGCTCCTATTTCTGGCAATCTGTCCCTTCTAGCATCTGACGCTGTGGTTAGACGAGACGACTGTACCAATCCTAAGGCTGTGGTTAGACAAGATGACTGTGCCAAGTGAGCAGCTTATTACTATCAAAACGGACAAGTCCAGTCTCCTCCTCCTCCTCCAGCTTTCAGTCAAAGTACACTGGCCCTTCATTTCCACAAAATGAGCACTCGGTGCTCCTACGAGCTCTTGATGAACCTGTGTAGTTCATTAAACTAGAAGAAAATTATTTCTTTTCTTAAATCATTTTTCTGGGCTAGTTTCCTGCCACTTTAGTACGCCAAACCAGGTGCACTGCATGGGCAGACAAATGGCAGCGCCAGCAGAAGACAGGAGGTGAAAGGAGGGCGACCAGACCCATCAGCCGCTGCTGAACTCTTCCTTACCTTTCATCACCTTATTTACTTTAGACCTGCAATAAGTCAGTCTCCTACAGATTATGCATACGCCTCTGCAGATTCTTCATTGCCATTTTCATTTTCCATTACCTACAATTAGCAATATGCTGGGAGGTGAGATTATTTTTAGAATTACGTTGACTAGAAATGCACTCAGGGGCAATAGCAACTCTTTTTAGATGGCCATGAAATGAAGTTTTAAGAAAATTAATTACACGTGTTGTCTGTTTCTCCGGTTAAATAAATATCCACCTCTGTCATGTTTGAGGGAAAAAGGATGATGGGTGTCCTGCAAGAGAAAATTTTCTGGCAGTCTTGCCGAACACTGAAATTGTATTAAGACAGGAGCACAATTTGGACATAATCGAATTGGGTAGAGATCACTGAGGGCGCAGTTTGGCCTGCAGAATTTTTTAAGTGGTGGTGATGGAAAAGGCAAAAAGAGCCTGTGTCAGCCAATGAACAAGCAAGTCCCTGGCAGGCTTGAAAATGAATCCTGTTCTAAAAAACAAAGAAAGGAAAAGAGATTTGGAAATTTTCAGTGGAGCCCAACCCTAACATCCTGTTATTTATTTGTTTATCTTTAATTTCACTTGACAGCAAGCACCAAAGTGAAAGTGATGTTGAGTGCCATGACAGATCTGCTCAGATGCTTATTTTTCTGAACCTTTTAGTTGAAAACATCTATATTTAATCACAGTTTAAAACTTGCCAAAAAGGTTGTTTACTTTGAATGTAAAGGGGAAATATTGCAGAGTTGAAAAAGGTATTTCTGTTTCTGTAAATGCATTTTAAAAATCCACTTACACAGACAAGGGTCCTTGGCACACTTACAATCTTCTACTAAAGCTTAGGAGACAGACAGACATTACCCACTGTCAACAAACGCAATTTCACATCACTGATGCAGTGAAAAGCTCCCTAGACAAACGTTAGCATAAAACCTTCTTCCAGTATTTAATTGCAGCCTTCAGAAATCAGAGAGATTAAGTTACCAGTATATTTGAACCATCACAGTGAATGAAGAAGGCTACTTTCTTGTTCAAAATTAAAGTTGGGGTGCTGGTCCAGCCTACATGTCTGCACCAGGGAGGAAGGAGGCGTGCACTGCTCTGGGCACGTAGGGACGCAGCTGAGACAGCAGCACTTCCCTGAAGGCTGCTGTGTTTTCATCTGCGCAAGCGGGAAAAGAAGAGATATGGCCTCAGCCCAGAGAAGACACGGTTGCCCTGCTGCCAGCTGCTGCCACCCCCACACAGTTGGCTTTTGGCAGATAATGCACAGCACCGAGCTGAATTACCTGGCTTAGTTGTGTTTAGGCATTTCTACCAAGTCTGTCACAATTTTTACACGTCTGGGGTACCGTCTACACAGCCAGGGAAAAGAGGTTTCACCAACAAGTTGGAGTCGGATGAAACCAGCTCCACACCACTCTACCACTGGGCACTTTCATTTTAACACAGCCCACTGGGGAGCATCAAGGTGAACCCCCATGCAGTGAGCAGGAAACACCTGAAAATCTGTGCAGCGATGACAAAAATAGCTATTTCCAAGTAACACTGCTGCCTGCCCCAGCCCGCCTGGCCAGCTGACATGGCAGCCAAGGGATGAGTAGACCTAGATGTCGGAGCAGGCTGCTGCTGCTGGATCCAGTGCTGCGTTCCTGCCACAGGCTGCCTTGGAAGCTCCTACCTCTCTGTACCAAGACATTTTCATTTTTGGAAAAAGCAAACCTCCAACAAAAGTCACATTAGCTTTTGTGTGGGAACAGCTGAGGGCAGGACCAGACAAGGGAGGAAGAGGCAGCACAGCCACTGGTGGACCAACCACCACCTCCAAAGTGCTGACATTATTCCTTCTCTGAACATACATAAATGAATAAATGACTTTAACCACCCTAAATGTAAGGTGAAATCTCTCAGAGTAGCAAAATTACATATTTTTACTCATCTCTTGATTTTTTTACTAAATGAGCGAGACTTTCAACTTCTGCCTTGAACCAAAGCATTCCCTTGCGTACATTTGATTTCCCAACTAGATGCCTGCCACAAGCTTAACCTAGCTGGCACATTTGGAAATTGCCATGACACCTCACTCAGACAAAGTATAGCTGCTGATAATTCACTATCTGCTTGAATAATTCTGACGTCTGGTTTGTCATCTCTGTAGATTAACTAACCACCTTCAACAAACAAGCAAACTTTGGCACTTTTTCCATTTAGGAAACACTAGCGCTTCTGTATCACAAATTTCTCCTTTATCACAAGTTTTGAAAAACAGAATTTAAAACCTTATGCCACAAAAATTTTCTTTATGATATACACTTTTGAGAGTACTGGATTTATTCTCATAAAAAGAACGCGAGCAATAATTACATCTTTCACTGCCTTTTTTACAGCCTTATCTCATATTCTAAGCTACACAAGAAGAAAACAATTTCCCAAGGGAATTAGCTTTCCTTTTAGATGAGGATCTCTGAAAATTGGTATCACAATTCCAAACACCAATCCCTATTCTTAAAATCCTAACGCAAATGACAGGCAGCCGTAATCAAAATCACTAAAGAGGTCCCTCTGGGTTTTCCAGCACGCGACCTTGTTTCCATAATCAGAGTTCCAGTATCCCATTTAGGGCTGCAGAAGGTTTCTTGACAACGTGCAGAATCATCTCCTTCAGATTTTATATTCCCACATGCTGGAGAGGAACACATAGCAAACAAAGCCAAAGGGTGTCATTCTGTACTGCGTGAATATCTACAGTCAACATAAACATGCATGCAATATATCCACTGATACAATAGCCACAATACACCCACTTGCCCCTCTCTGAAATCCTAGCTTGGGGTGGGAAGTAAGAATAAAGAAAACACAAAAACAGGGTGAAAAATACCTGGCAGCACAAACATGTAAGCAGAAATCATCAGGTGAAAAGGAGATGTAAAAAAAATGTAGGAGTAAGGAGACTTTCAAACACACCACCACCCCCAAACAAAATCCCTCTACTTTAATCAGAACCACCTAAGTAAGAACCCACCAGGGTTTCAGCCACTAACTGAAAACGGCAGGATTGTTTTCAGGGTAACAAATAACTTTAATAGTGAGGCAGAGACAGCCAAAGTATTGTAACACATATAATCTCAAAAAGTACTTTGATTTTTTTATTTTAAATTTTGTTTTACTTTTATTATTCAGTAAATTCAGTGCCGCCGCCAGCCCATCTGTCGTGGTTTGGGCCCTCAAACCAGGACACCACCTTAGGGCTTGCAGAAACTTTAGTACAGAAGAGACTCCTGTTAATGGGTTCATCTCTCACATTTAAAATGGACTTGCTTTTTGCACTATCAATCAAACTCTATTTAACTGCATGCTACTTTTTAGAGTATCTCACAAGAAATGCTGGTTGTGGCCTGCATGTTGCAACAAAGCACACATGCAAGGAAATATTTTTCACTCCAACAGTATGAAATCATGAATCTAAGGCTCACTCGTAAAATATTACACTTTCCTAAATTCAAAATAGCTCGGTAATTTCTTGGGGATGACCTGCTTTTTGCTCAGTCCACAGAGACCTGTGGATTTGAAAATACATGGCTATGTTTTTTTAAAAGATGTAACGAACAAATTGCATGTTTAAATAGATTTTCTTAACGTCACTGCACAGTATCAATCCTCCTCCCTTTTGCAAAGCTTTTTTCTCTGTATAATGAAACAGTCTTCCAAATTATCAGTGGATAAAAAAAGCTTTTGGACAGTTATGTTGAAATAGAGCAGTGCTGAGATAGGACATTTAAAGAATCATTTAACAAACGGAAAGAGTAACACAGAATACCATTCTGGCATCAAGAAAAAAAAAAACAACCCAAAAACCTCAAAACTCCCAAAGAACTGATCACCTAGTTCTGTGAAGGAGAAAAAGCACCGAATGCTACAGTTCTGAATGTGAGAGGCAAGCTCTGAAGATGCGAGCCGTGCTGCTGCCAGAGGAAGCCAGTGGCATACTCTGCGTCTGATACCTGCATCGACACAGCATTCCCGGCCAACTCACTTTTCATCTAAGCCGCCTTTGGAGAAACTAGACACCATAAAAACCTCAGTCATCCTGTAACCTGGCACACTATCAAAGCTTCCTAACACACAATTACTGTGCTTCACGCCTTTAGACTTTTTTCCTTTGACTAAACAAAACCCCCACAATGGAATAAGAAACTTTCCAAGAGAAATTGTGTTTGACAGAAGATCAATGATGCAGAGGTGTCGGAGGGAAAAAAGCCAGCACTGTTTTGTGTACACCTCCAAGCTTATTAATGGCTTGCTGCTAAAGCTAGATGCCCCTTCCCATCAGATCAGTATTTGATATTATTACTGAACTCAGAAGTCCAAGGTCTTCTTTAATCACATTAAGGAGTTTGCAGTTGCTTACGCAACACAGTGACTTTATCATGCTGCCTGTAGTTATCCAGCCGTTCCCCTAGGTTTTTGCCTTGTCAGCAATAACACTCAGTGAAAATGCAGTGAAATTTGACTCTCCATGTCAAAAACGCAAGCTACATATAAATATGAATAACCTACCAAGTAAGCAGCCAGCTGCTGCTTTAATGCATTAGCACATGTATAGTTATGCACATGCCTAAAAGGAACTGCCATAAACCTCCATAAAGAAACAAATAAGCTCTTGTGAGTGAAGAGAAAACCGTAAGCCTGCCCAGAAATCTGAATCCTGCTAGTCATCACTTTCAAGGCTCAAGCCAGCATGACAAAGCCTTTTCAAGAAAGGGTCCTGTGTCAGGGAGCGAATCTGAAAGAGACACGCTTTATATTCACCTCTCAGGACACCATGGCTTTTTAAAGCAAGCTGTAAGGGAAGGGGGAGGAGCAACAGATAATAATTGGCAAAGCAAGCAAGCTGTAAGGGAAGGGGGAGGAGCAACAGATAATAATTGGCCAAAGGATTAAATAAATAAAATTAAATGTCTTTCAAGCCCCTGTCATCTACGTTTGTCTACATCTCCTTTTAAAGCCTTTAAACAACTGCTCTGTGAACTAGGGGAGTCTGACGTCCCAGTGTTTGTCCCCTAATTCTTTTTATGTAGGTCCTACGCTATTTCACCTCTGGCCATTAGACAGAGTGGACTGAGATCACTCCAAAGTTACAGGTGCTGGTTAGCCAGTTTCTTGCATCTAAATGACATAGAATTGGTAAATTCTGTTCAGCTGTCCTTTCTCAAGATAACTGAAGCCAACCACCTTTAAATGGATACCATCTCTGTCAACAGACTCAACGCATCAGGTAGCAGGTCCATCAGAGGAGCTTCCTTCTCTACCAAACAGCAGCCTGCCCCTGTCCTCCTGCCTGACACCTACCCTCCACCCTGATTCCCATCTCAATCAGTTCACCAGAAACTGAAACATAGGTATTGTTCAAACTCGGCATTTTAAGCGCTTCAGAAACAAGTTCTTCTGTGCAGATCAAAAGGACACGGTGCATGCCACATGGTGCACTGGTCTTCCTCACTACAGCAGAAAAACCACATTGAAAAGGACTGAGTCCTTCCAGCAGTACAGTACCAGAGGGGCAGCTCACCATTCACTGCCTTGAGGCTCCCACTAATGCCATCGCCGTGCTGCCGCTTCTGTGCGTTCTTGAACTCCTTCAGAGATAAATAAAGGACCTTCCGCACCACCCTCTCCTCTGACCAGGGAATCCCATCGCTGTCATCCTAAAGAAGGAGGAAATGGAAAGGAGACATTAGTTGCATGCATCTGAAACAAAACCAAAACAAACAAAACCCAACAACCCAGGGCCTGCACAGATTATTTGTAATTGGGGGGGGAAAAAAAAAAAAAGAGAAGCTGAAAAAAAAAATTGTGTAACAAAATGCAACCTAAACTCGACCAGCTCTAACAGAGAACAGAAACATAACTATTGTCATCAAATCAGAGCATTAGTCCCTTTAATCCTTTATCCTGTAAACAGCAGTAGCCATATACCAGGTGTTAGACAGGAGGTGAAACTTATTTGTTAAAATCCTCATAATGAGTCCCTTATGGAGAAATTTATCACAGTCAGGAAGTGCTCTCCCAGATAATTAAGGGGGGGAGACACAACACGACACACACAACACCACTAAATTGAATGTTGGAGAAATTTAAGAGGTAAGTTTTGTGAACCAACTTCTCTTGTTGCCCTTTTGGCCTTGGTTTGTGCCTCTTGGCTAAGGATTTTTTTTCCCTGGTTTCATGATTTGCATTTATTGCAGCATTACAATGAAGTTGTACATTGATAACAATGAAGTTATTCTGAATTTATCTCAGCATAAAGCAAAGTGGAATTTTGCCCCCGGGGCATATGTTTTCTACTTCAAGAGACAAATGCTATATTGTCAAAAGGAGTACCTAGTGTATGTCACATTTAGTACTTGCTTTAGTTAAAAGATTAATTCCCTGGAAAAGCATTTCCCTAAAGCATTTAGCATTCAAATAAATTAAGTCAGCAAATTGATATAAAGACATAAGTGAGATCAGGTAAGTCATGATATTTTCATAAGCCCTATAATTGTCTCGGGGTCTTCAAAAATCACTATTTGAGCATTCTTGCCCTTGAATTCCTCAAGGGCTACATCACTGCCAAGCAAAAAGATTAACATTTCTAGGCAGGCCTTATTTAGGTAAGCGTACCACAGCACACTGCCACACTCCACTGGAAAAAAAGCCCCATCAACAATCCACACCAGGAGGCAGGAGTGTTTATACCATCTCCTGTGTCAAAGTGACCAACGCTATCAACTTAAAAAAAAATAAGCATAGTTTAGGGTGACCATTTTCTTTGCTCCTCCAGTGAGATATTGGAATTCAGCTGCTGAATCGTGATCAAAAACATTTCCCCCCCTAAAAAAAATTTTTGACAAATTACTTTGGGGGGGGGGAGGAGGGGCTGGGGCGGGGGGGGGAAGAGACAACACAATGAGTGCGGTGAAGGCAGCCAGCATTTTGGCAGTGGGATGTGCATTTTTCACGAGGGACAAGCTACTATACTTTGAACAAGGCTGAGCTATGCCCAGGGAGCTTTACAGCGTCGGCAGCTCTGGGCCAAGTAAGCAGACTTCGTAACTCAACACCCACAGCAACAACAACAACAAAAAAATCTCCAGGCAAGCATTTTAAAAGGACTAGTACATTCAGTTATTTTGTCAACAGAGGTTTACACAAACAACTCCGGCTTCCCATTTTGCAGCCAATACAACTTCAGCCCTAACCAGACACGACACTAAACATGGGAGGGTTGTAGCCTGCACAATTTTAACAAAGCTTGCCTGAAGATGCCCCATTTATGTTCCCACTGACCAGTAGGTATGAAGAGGAAACCCAGAGAGGAATGCCACAGACAAAGGCTTGGCGGGATGTCACACATTTCTCTTGTCACAGAAACTACTTATTAGAATCATGGAATGGTTTAGGTTGGAAGGGACCTTAAAGATCATCTAGTTCCAACCCCCCTGCCATGGGCAGGGACACCTCCCACTACAGCCCTCAAGGGAATCGTGCTCAGTTAGGAAATGGTCGTAAGCACCTCCGGCACCCGTCCATATTCCGGACACAGGCCTGCAGACACCGCTTGCTGTCTTCACCGACATTTGTACAAATTCCTAATATAATGGGCAGCAAACATGAGGAAGAGGATGAAGACCCCTCTGGCCAGGCACACCGCTCCTGGCTCTGAAGCCCAGATGAGTAACACAGAAACCCACCAAGACGCAACAAAACCATCACCCTGTATTTTTATACACTTTAAGCCAAGCATACACAAGACACATGGAACGATCAAGCCCAGTTAACGTAAGCCCTACTCAGAGACATGCCGCTTTCCTTAGCCCCTGTCAGCCTGAGGCCTCCCTCCTGTGAAACAGCAGGCCTGTCCCGACGCCATGAAGAAACCCCCTGCCTCCACCGCACCCTGCAGTCCTCAAGGAGCTGCAAGTTGCACGAAACCACCCATCGGCTCCTGATCCCACCAGCCCCTTTATCCCTGCTGAAAATGCACCCCCCAAAAAAAAATTAAAAAAAAAAAAAAAAATCCCACTTAAGCTCACTTTGTCATGACAGCTCACTGCAAGGAGCACATGGCGGCGTTCACTGTGTCAGTAGCGACAGGGCGAAACCCGCCGACAGGGCTGATCTTTAAATCGGCAAGTGCCGGCCGAGGGGCCGACTGCAGCGGGTAAGCGACCTCTGGCAGGTACGACCCGTGCCCTGGGACATGCCAGTTACAGTCCCTCCTGCAGGAGGGAAGGAGATGATCACACTGGAGGCCATTGGTCTAGGCAACCCTCTCTAAGTGTTCTATGATTTCTGTGAGCAGCCTGAAGTCATCTCCAGATCATGTGCTGGACATACAAAAGGACGGTGTGCTACCCAGCACCCTACTTTCTGAGGGACAAGGCCACCAAGACGCCTTCCTGGTGCCAGCTGGAGGCTCCAGCCCTGCTGCAGGAGATGCTCCCACCTTCCCGCTGGCCCCGGGGCTGCCTGGGCCACAGTGCCACCAGCGAGGAGACGGGTCCCAGGAGGCAGGAACAAAGACCTCCCTCAGCAACCCCCTGAAGCAGCAACATTTCACACAATGCTCAATTCACGGAGCTGCAGAACTCCAGGTGAACCATATTGCCTTCATCCCCCCATGCCCCCCCATAACAGCAGCACTGTCAACAGAAACGCACACGGGGGAGTCTCTCCACACCAGAGCTCCCACCAGCCCAGCTGTGCCGAGGCTGCAGCCACTGTCCTGCCTACACCGCTCTGTTGTGGGCTTTCCCTGCATCCATCACTCTGCTTGGGGGAAAANGAAAAAAAAAAAAAAAAAAAAAATCCTCAATTTCCCCAACACCGTGTTATCCGAGGTCAGCAAAATAAGGGGCTAAGCCGCTGCCAACACCCGCATTCACGCGGCTCCATATGCAGGAGCAATAAAAAGGTTTCACAATCGTCGACGGCATCTTCCCCCGAGCCTGCGGCACAAAAGCAGCCGCAAGCCGGAGAGCAGCTGACTCGGAGCCCAGCTGAGCTGCTGCTCCGCCAGCGACGCAGCTCCAGCTCCCGACACGTTTAACCATAATTACATGGGTCAGATCGGCTCTGCCTCATCGTGTCAGTGGAGGGAGAGCCGCCGCGCGCCCCGCTCTACGCTCACACCGCCAACAACTGGAAGAGTTATCTCACTCTAGCAAAACAACACACACACACCCAGAACCGTTTAGAAATACCCTCAAGTGAAAGCCTTGAGGAATTTAATCTATGTAACTTCTCAAAAGCAAACAAAAAAAAAAAAAAAGGAAAAAAAACCCTCAAAGGGACTGACTCGATCGCTGCCTTTAAATATTTCCACAGGGAGCAGAAATTTGATAATAGATGGCTCTCGAGGCTGGCAGAGAGGGGTATAATATCATCCAACAGCTGGAACTCGAATTCAGAAAAATGTAAGACAGAATTAAAGAACAATTTCTGCAACTGTGCAAGTAATTAGTCATTGAAACGACTTAGGGGGAACTAATGGATTGTCCATAATTGACTTAGACCCGAAAAAGGACTGAGTAACATCTTAAACTGTGGGTTCATCACTGCAAGCCCATAGCCTTCGCTGTGCAGGTGAGCCGAGGTGATTTCTGCCTCCCAATCTGACAATACGATTGGCTTATAAACTCAGTAAAAAAGTAACAGACACAGACAACAGGGAAGCCCTGGGGCGGAATTAAGAAACAGAACTGCATCATTTCCTTTAAACTGCTAAAAAAATTAATCATGCCACCTTCTTTGTTATGCCATTTCAGGGAACCACACGTCGTACATGTACATCTGAACTTCAGCTACCAGGGCAGCCAAGCAACGGTTCAGCAAGTTCAGTCCGAGGGGACGGAGAAGAGGAGCCCAACCTCCGTTTACCTACGCAGTACGTTCCTGTACAGGATGCTACCTCGCGGAGAGCAGAGCAGCTCTCTTTCTCTTTTCTGTTTCTCTGCCTGGCTGGTAGCTTGCTTTCAGCTCTACAGTTGTAGCGGTGATGGCTGTAGCAAAGTGCAACAAGCTACTGCCACATACTGCTGATTTGGGAAGAAATACATACGTGTGTGTGTGCACATGGGTTTGCTATGTGCATACTAAATGTATAATACATTAAATATACAATACATATATAAATATGTGTGTAGAGAAACTAAAATATATACATATTAATGTATAAAGCATACACAAATATAAATATATAGATATCTATAAATAATGCACATCACTATATAACGCGTCTATATTTGCAATGAAATCCCCTGTACCTTTCACCATTCACCTACAGCTTAGGTCCTTGTTCACTGCGGTTCAGCTGCCCCTAGCTTGCACATGTGGCCTGTGCGCAGCCTTCCTATTTCTGCAGTTATACTCAAATCCTCACAAAAAAAAAAAAAAAAAGGAGGCAGAAGCAAGAGGCAGCCTTCATGCTGCCTCCCGGGTAGGTGAAACGTCAGCCTGGGTAGCGGGTGCTGCTGCACGCTGCTTTGCTCCACGAGACGCAGCAGAAGCATACACGAACGCACGACTCGAGCTCCTCCATTCATTCATCACTAGATGCGGCATTCTTCAGCCTGGCCTGGCCTTGCCTTAAGCAAACAGGAGTCACAGTTCACGGGGTAAAACGGAGCTGGAACAAGGGAGAATGCATGCAGCACTCCATGCTATTTGTTTTACTTTTATGTAAGTACTTTAACAGCAGTGATGGTTTTATTTGAAAAGTCACTACTTTGTAAGGTACAAAGATACTTATAAGCATGTGTGTTATGACTCAGTGTGGCTGGCGTGTTTCCAGCTGTCTCTTTGGGTCTTTCCCAAGCACACATCTCCTAACCCCATTCTTCATGCCAGGTTGCAGAAAGCAAAACAACAAAACACAAACCCCCTCTTTTTTCTTTTTCCAGCGCTGCAGCCAACGCTCGGTTAAAATCACTGTGGCACCCAATGCCCTAAATGAATATGCTTTCATGGTTCAACAGCCCCCAGAGAGTCTTTCCCGCAGATGTAAGAAGGTCATTTTGAAGCAATGGGAAAAATAAACCACAAGCTTCTACCCTTTCCTCAAGGATATTTTTGAAGGAAAACTATTTCAAAGGGTGTTTTTTTCTGTGTTTAGTTAGCAACAAAACAAAAAGCTGTCTTTTGCATGAAAAACAGACAACACATTTTCAAAGATCCTATAAATTACTGCTCAGTTGAAGGACCAAAATGGAAACGTTTGTTTACTAGATTCAAGACCTGCAACAGATACTGCCCTTTGGCTGTATATTATCAATGGAAAACAGTTATACCTGTTTTTCTCTAAAAGCCAGACCTAAGAGAAATTGGTGCAAAACCTAGATAGGCCTTCTGAGGCTGAAAGAGATCTGCTGTGCAGTCTTGGGCAAGTTAACGCTGCTAAGTGCAATTAGCATGCTTATTCATTTACAAAGCCCACTTCCTCAGTATACATATGGCACGGCGTGAACCTCATGAGAAAGTGCAGTCTTACTACTGTACCAACGCATGTACTTCCCCCATTACGTTAGCAGAGGTCTCCATTGTATCGCAAAGTCCCATTAACCTTCCCACCAACCTGAATGCACATCCTACTCGCAGAGGAAAACCCCAGGGTTGGCCCATCAGGGCAAACTCCCTCTCTACATAACTTGCAGGAGCAAGTGGGCTGGTTCTACAACCAGACAGCAGGAGCTCTTTTCAGCAGAAACTCCGACCAAAAGTTTGAACTTCCAGGGTAATGACTTGAAACCAGACTCTAATATATTCAACTGAAGCTATATAAATAAAGATTTTTGGCTCCTTCTGGCAGCTATCGTGCTGCTTGGACTTCTTACAGCCAAGCACAGCATCATGCAAACTGGATATACCCATATATATCCACAGTAATATCCTTGCAGTCTTTTGCTTACTATCAAGGTCCCTCCACTCCCTTCTCTCAGAATAAAGTTCACGCTTATTTAATATTTAACCTGTTAATCAAGTTTAACTACCCAAAGAGGATGTAGCAGTTTCTCATTTAAAACAAACTGCTTATATTCAGTGAGAAAAAATAAAACCTCATGAATGGTTTAAGTTGATGAAGATTGATACGGCTTGGAGACTTTATAGTACAGTGACTCATGCCTTCTGGAAAATGTAATCTGTTCTGTCTACTTTAGGAAAATAGGTCATGTTTTAAAAATGTGCTAACTAACATGAAGAAAGGGGAAATTTTCTTTATTAATGGTTCTGTTATAGCATTTAAGTGCATCTGGTAATTACAGCGACTTTGTCCCTTGTACTTCTAGAAAACTTCCCCAAAGAACTCGCATTACATTACAGCTCCTGACTAGCAGAACTGATGTTAACACTGCAAAGAACGGATGGAGGAAAACAAAAATCTCTCTTCTTCCTGCTTTAGCACTTCTCCTACAGCTTTCATCCCCTGCAAACTCCCGTTGGTTCGCACTCATTCGCCACCTCCTGCTGCGCCAAGGATTCTGTTTCCTCCTTTCAGACCGAATTTTTCTAAGAGCAGCATGGGAGAGAAATGCTCTGGTTTTTGGGTCACTAAAGGCCTCAGGCACTTTTGAGTCCAGTGAGCTTCAACCTGCTCTTGCAAGAATATATTAGGGTAGAAGAGTTAGAGTCAAAATTTCCAAACGTAAGTCGCTAGTGTCTTCATACAGGCTTCCAGAGTTGAGACATAAAAAATAGTTCCTAACATTATCTTAAGCCTAATAATGAAATATTTAAAAAACGGTGGGATCGTGTGTTAATCGTTTCTTTTACGTAAACTCAGAGGCCTTGGTGATGTTTCTGCACCTCTAGAAAACTACTACTCAATACGAAACTAGTGAAAGCTTACAAGACATCAACTGTTTCCCATGTTGGTCTGCCAAGATAAACACTTTAAAAACAAAAGGCTAAACACAAACAAATTCAGAGTAAAGCCGGGTCGAAAGTTTACTAATTTATCAACTTACAGCAGGACTTCAACCATCTCTCACCAATAGCAGTGACTCCACACCTACGACTTTCTTAGGCCATACCAGGAAATCTAATCAACCATTTTGCAAACAGACTGCCAGAGTTTCAGACTCTGATGAGAGCCAGCAGCACACAGAAGCAAGCCACAAAAAGCCAAGGGTGGCAGAGTGCTGGAAGAAATAGGTGTGAAGGTAGAAGATAATTATTCAGACTGGGGGAGCAGTTTTCGTAACCGGCTTCAGCGAATTCACCTGCCACCACGTGGGATGCACCTACCCCAACCCCGATGCCAGAACTAGCCCTTATGAGGCCATTTGACCAACTTGATTGGGAAAAAAGAATCAAAATCCCACCCCAAGACATGAAAAATTACCATTTTGAGCCAGATCAGCTCCCTTATTAATAACCACATGGCCATATGGGAGCTACTGCTGGGGCAGAGAGAAAGGCAGAATTGCCCCTTTTAGCAGCAGTCCACATTTGGAGGGATGCAAGCCCATCATGACACCAAACCATGACAGTCACCATAAGGAAGGGAGGGCACCACAAATAGTATTCAAGAAATTAAAATCACTTTGGTTTAATGTAACTGTTTTAAACCTCAAGTATGTCACTGCATTCAGGTGAACCATACCCCCTTTTTCCACAATGAATAATTCACTTTAGGGGAGTAAAAGGGAAATATACTGGGGGTATATCTTTTAGAGGGACAGGGCCTGCAACATTTCAGGTAGGTCACAGCCTGACAAGGTACGATCTTCTGTTTGACCATCACTTGTAGCCAATTTACGCCTGAGCAAAAGCTCTGATTTGATAAATAGGCTCCTTATTTGGTACTCTCTTCAAAAAAAAGGGAACGTCTCCTAAAACGCGCGTTGAATTATCTTTGAAAGAGTATGCTGTATACAGATACATGCCTTCCGGGCAGAAACCAAAATAATTTAAGCATCATTTCCCATGCAGGTGAACAGGTCTAAACCCTTCTTAAAAGAAAAACAAACAGACTGACCTGACGGAGGACACACGCTGCACGTCTTCGCTTCTCCGAAACACCATGAAATAATGTATACTGATCTTTGATTACAGACTACTAAAAAACTACAGCTGAAATTGGATTAGAAACTTCTGCTGAAAAACAATTTATTGCATAACAGAACTCTGACAGCCTGGGTTTCTGGCCACCAACTGAGCCTTTATAAAAATCTGCTGGGCAGCTGCCAAATCAGCTCTTTGAGTCTTGGCATGTCCAACATCTGAGACAGTAGTCAAGGCAGCCACATGTCCTATGCCATCCACAGACCTGCTCTTCTATGGTTAAATGGTACCGTCAAAGAACAGAGTAGTAGGAGCCATTAAGCACACAAAGGTAAAAATCTCCTGCAGCTGTGGATCTGACAACTCTGATCATGCTGTAGAAAACTGAGAGCCACAGCAGGATTTTTTTCTTTTTCAGGATCTGGTATTAATTTGAACATAAAAGTAGCTTATTAAGAAGAGGGAAAAAGAGAAGCGAGAAATGGTAGCGAGCTCCAAAAAAATGGTAGAGAGCTCTGCTCTCCTAGCTGAAAATCGCTGCCATTTATAAATTTCACATTCCAAATATTCTTACTTTGTCTCCAGTTCTAATTAAAACTCTCCACCAAGTACACTTCAGGCAGACACATAAAACCCAGTACGCACAAAGAGTATTCAGCAGCTCCAGATAATTAAATTCAAATATATTCTTTCTAATTAATTTCATTTTGATTCAGTTCATATTTTTATAAGGTGTTCAAGCTCCAGTATGCAACCATATGAATACGGTCCAATAAAAAGTGATTTCTACAGTTTAAATGTCTGCTAATAAGACCTACAGATGTGAAGTTTAATATGGCTAATCCAATCCTACTACATATTACTAATTATCTTAAGACCTTTTTTCACCTTCAAACTGAAATCCTGATCCTTTACTTGAAAAATACTAACTGCTTTTGCATGCCAAAATAGCGTCAAGGTAGTAGGGAAGAGAAAAAGACACAACCAGTGTGTTATAAATTTGCCTTCACTATTTCTAAGGGAATTTAAAGAGAGATAATTTTTTGGCATCTCACAGCATCTAAAAGATTAGTGGTATCAATATTTTAGAGAAGCTGGAGTGCTGCTGAAATGTTTAGCATCTATCCTCATAAGTGCAACAGGAGGTCAGTGCTTACATCACTTCTTTGGTAGGACGTTGGTACCTGCATGATGAAGCCTTGCCTATAATAGGAAAAGATCTGCTCATCTGTCTGCTTTCCAGGATTATAGTAGTATATACCAGCAAAGACATGCATCTGCCGATATATCTTATTCCTCCCTCATTTAAACAAATAAACTAGCCCAAAGCCTATATAGCTTAGATACATGATTAAATATAGCTGCGCCCAATAGGAGCGTGATGTTTTCATAGGCTTGAGGCTGGGGATTAGAGGTCCCCTTGCAGGCTTGGGAAGGTCACCACACCCCTACTGGATGACCCCGTGCCAAGCGGAGCGGCTCGCTCACTCCCATTTAAACCTTTCCAGAACAACTGGGTTGGGCTGGTTTAAAGAGACGAAACAGGAGGTCTTGGCCCATCTGACCCGCTTTGATGGCACTGCAGTAGAGTACATTTGCATAAGTAACTCCACCATCAAACGCCCCGCAAGAGGACCACAGCCAGCAGCGGGGCGAGTGGCATTGCCGAAGCTGGGTCAGGGCAAACTCTACCCACAGGGTAACGTGCACAGTGACAGACCTGCAAGTTTGCGTAAATCTGACCCAAAGCAGGTATGGCTGACTCAAGAAGTCCCTTGCCTTAGCTAGCAAATATTTAACTTTGTTTCCTCCTCTTTTACAGTAGTCTACAGGATGCCCCTCATTCAGGCAATCACCAGGTTTAAAAGAAGANAAAAAAAAAAAAAAAAAAAAAAAAACAAACAAAAAAAAAAAAAAAAAAAAAAAAAAGAAAACCAACAACCAACTAAGCCATCTTGTCAAACTTTACTCAGGAGGGGTAATGACAGAGCCAAACATGCTGAATCGGTTGCTGGGAAATATCGGGGCCTGAATCAATTTTNGGGAGGACCAAATCAGTTATATTGACACAGGCTGCTGGGATGGACACGCTGATACTGCACTAAAAGCATGACATGTTGATTTTGCTGGATGTACTACCCAAAAAGTGAGATTTTTATCAGATGCTTTTTGTCCTTGTTTACACTCCTGACTGGCAGAATAACCTTTAAAGCTGGGGGGTGGGGGGGTGTCCACTGAAGCTGGGAGAAGTAAACTAAATCTGTACCCTTCACTCGTAATCCAATCAAAGAAGACATATGAGGAGGAGACTCTAAAGCTACTCTAAATGTACTTTCAGGTCAGTTTAGTTACATCAGCAAATTTTCTACACGAAGATAAGCTATGTAATCGGTGAAAACCTATGCTCTAAAGCTTTACCAAGCTCACCCTTCAGTATTAAATGTATTTGACTTCCAAAATACTACCTAGCAAACAAATGATGGTATTTTAGTAGTGCAGGGAAGCAAATAATAAAACTGGCATTTGCTCTGTGAGGCAATCGCTCAGTAACAAATCAGATGAATGCACCCCAGTAACTTCCCAGAAGGCCCGCAAAACGTTTTTCCAAATAACCAGTGCCAGAGGAGGGTAAAGGCCGTTACCTGGAATTGAAGTTGCAGCAGGTTGCTCAGGGTACGAAGTTAAGAATTTCAGACAGAACTACGCTGAAGCACTTTTCTGCCATATGCAAGCTTCAATTCTTGCTACAATTTAAAACATGGGAGAAGAGGAAGAGCTACTAGCACCCAGTAACTTTAACATCTGGCCAGACTTGTGAAGCCACACTAGGTCTCCCCTGAACAGTTAAATTAAGAAGATGATGGGCAGCTGGGAGGCTTTGTGGGGAAAAGGGATTAAAAAAAAAAAAGTTCCTTCTCATGGAGATAGCACTTTCCTAATTGCACAGAATGATTTTTTAAAACGCATGTGTTTTGCAAAAAATTAATCTGTGTTAAACTGATAAGAAAAAAACACAATCAAGTTTCAGCCTTTCCATGATCTTTTCCTTTTTTTCTTTTTTTTAAAAAAAAAAAAAAAAAANTTTTTTTAAAAAAAAAAAAAAAAAAACCCAAACCAAAAAAAACCCCAACAAGTCTGCGTGAGACCTTCCAAAGTAATGGCACAGTCATTTTTCCTTCTCTTTTGCAAGTTTCTCAGCAGGCAGCGCCAGGCGGCACAGGACCAGGGCAGGGGCGATGTGCAGGCGGGGTGCCGGGCGCCCACACTGGCACAGCTCATGCGACTGGGGGTCTTCAGAGAACAAGTGCCTCCGCTCCAGGAGAACTGTTTGTGTTAGCGTTCAATTCCATCATCCCTCCTCCGCTCCCTGATCAATGGC
>RSEF01000002.1:70864265-70895091 GCA_003993805.1 Himantopus leucocephalus | reverse complement strand
CCCTTCTCAGACAGGATTTTAGAGAATTCAAATTACAAATATAATGCACTTCAAAAAGTAACACGTTTCACAAATTTAAGAGCTCTTCCATAAAAGCTGTAAATGGCATCACAGCTATAACTCACAGGCTTCTAAGCTCCAATGAATTCTGCAGCTGTTATGGCACGTCGAAGCCAAATCATTGTTACCTTCACACCACCACAACTGAAAACCGCAGCTATGATATTACAAACTGCATGGTGCTACATCAAAGGGGGGGAGAAAGAAGAAAAAGAACCCAAGGGTGATTTTGCAGCTCCTTTCTTCCTTCCCCAAGTTAGCATAAAACAGATGCTAAAACCGTGAAAGACTGCTTTAGAGTGACTATCTGACAACAGGATCCAGGGAAGAATTTCAGAACAACCTCCCCATAGATGCTGTAAAATCAGAGGATACAGTCCTCCACACCCCGGGTATGCCAACGTACAGCAGAGGAGCCCCTACCCAGCGGCCAAGCCCTGCCTCTGATTGCAGAAGAGCATCTCAATGACAGCAGGTCTGGACCCTTCTTCTATTACTGTCACATACCAACATGTTCACCTTCTGTTCTGTTAGAGAAATCCTCATTCAGTCCCAATATTTAAAGCAACAAGAAAGATCAAATTAAATTCTCAGGGTTTTGAGCCGTTCAGTTCATTGCTAGATCTATTTTAGGGTCTGAGGCTGCCATCCACCCCCACAGAATCTGCACGCTAAACAAGGCTTTTGACAGGCTTGTTTATGCCTTCTGCAGCAATCAAAGGCAAAACATTACAAATCGAAGAACCAGGAGACAAATACAGCACTGTGCATTAGAGAAACCTCAAAAAGCTAGCCAGCAGCAAACCTGCTGCTCACCGAACCCTGCAGAGCAATACGTGTTAACGCAGGAAAACAGAAATGGATGGTTCAAGTAAGAACCCATGTTCTTTCTTGTGCTGTACGTTGGCAAACATCTGCAGGCAGGACCTCTGAAGCAGACATCCAGCAAAAGAGGTGGATGTAGGAGACAAGATGCAAGACAAGGAGCAGACAAAAATCAGTCATTTTCTCCAAAAGTAACATGGGTGAAAGGTCCTAATTAAAGAATTGAAGTTTAAAGATTGCTGGGGACTTTAGATTTTTACTGGTATCAGAAAAACACCCAAGAAAACAAGTGGGCATAGACAATGTACAATATTTCTCTGGCTGGGATTTAAATAGAAATGCAAAGTCCACATTTTGGGACTTAGGCAGTTACGCTAGCCAAGGCAGTTACCTCCAGTCCCTGGCTTTCCTTAGAGAAGGCAAAAATCACATTTTCTGTTCAATTCTTCCCTATGTTGAACATGTGATAAGGATGGAGTCAGTTTTACTCAGTGACACACACTGTGAACTCCATCACCCTTACTTTAGCAAACCCACCACATCAGGGAAGCATGTAAGATGTACGTTAAAATTACACCCAGAAGAAATTTAGCGGTACGCCTTTGCTACTGTGTTCCTTTAAACTTTTCACCTCCTAAACTGTGAGTTCAATGTCAGATTATAAACATCATAAAAGCTCATAAAACCCAATCATAAAACTGCCAGCTCATTTCAAGATTATTTGCTCTTAGCCTTGCAAAAACATTGTGAGCAGTATGAGAATTGCATCATCTCCCTGCAAACCCCAACCCCTCTTCACCTGCATCAAGCTATGGTCGCTGCATTCATCCTGTCCGTGTCACTGGGACAGGCAGGTGTTGCAGCCTTACCTTGAAGGTGGACCTTCGCAGGTGAACTTCATAGCACATCACCCACCTGCTAAACCATCCTGAGCAACATCCCCGACATCAGCTTCTGACGANCCCACCTGCTAAACCATCCTGAGCAACATCCCCGACATCAGCTTCTGACGAAATCACCTGCTGCTTCACCTTCCTCCTGCAAAACCTAGCTTTGTGTGTTACCAGCACAACCAACAGATATGAAAACCTCCTGCAGCCTGAGCAGCAGCAAACACCGTCAGGATTTTGGGGCATCTCTACAGGCCCCCTNAAATCACCTGCTGCTTCACCTTCCTCCTGCAAAACCTAGCTTTGCGTGTTACCAGCACAACTGACAGATATGAAAACCTCCTGCAGCCTGAGCAGCAGCAAACACCAAGTCAGGATTTTGGGGCATCTCTACAGGCCCCCGCATCCCATGCAGCAGTGTCTACCTCCAGCCTTGCCAGAGACTGACCCAGGCAGCACGGCAGCTGCCCAGGGAACGGGAAGAAGCACAAGCTGACAGATACCTCCCAAAACATCATTTGCATCAGGTGCTGGTTGTTTGCATTAGCCTGCAGTAGGAAAAGAGGCAGCATTTGGTTATTCGGGCTGGGTTTCCTGCATTGGCCAGCCACATCATTTCACCCCTCTCTAGGGAAAAGACTGTGAGCTGGATGGAAGCTGTCTATTAGCTTTTCTATGGACAAGGACAGTTTTAGTGAAACGAAACTGCCATGGGGGTCTAGGCAGAGCAGAGCTTACCAACAACAGGTTTATGCCAAAACATTGCAGGAACTGGCTGAATCACATTTAGCATAATGTCAAGCAATCCCACAGTGAAGTAATGGTTTTGAAGGCAGACTGTGATCAAGCCTGTGATTTGTAGGTCAGAGCGTACCCACCCCACCTACAATAAGCTCAACCCAATTCTCACACTTCAAGCACATGCTAAACCACTCTGGTTTTCCGCTTTGCTGTGCACTTGCGGAAGGCAAAACAGGGTAGCCAAAGGGGAAGAAAAAAGAAAAAGTGGGAGAAAAAAGGAGACAAACCTAAAGACTGGATTAGAGAGCAGCAGTACGTTTTCAGGCATGGATCAGCTCTTGCAGTCTCTTGGCAAATGAGGTGGCAGCAGAGAATCATCCAGGCAAGTTTAGGAGCTGTGTTTCTGTTTATTTTAATTTGCAGTCTATTGATTTTACTATTTTGTGAGCTCACTCATGAGTAACATTGGAACTGGAGGCTGAATGCAGTAATGGACTGGGCAAGGCAGATACACCCACCCAAAAAGAGCATCTCCTCTACCGCCAGCCTCTGCTCCCAGTAACACAAACGGAGCAGCTAGAGAGCCCAGCGCTGCTCCTGTGATGCTGCACGCAGGCAAAAGATTAACCATCCATCATTACAGTCCGTTGCAATTCTTTATCAAATCTCCCCGACAGATTCAAGGAGGAGGGACAGACTAGCAATGCTTACACTCCCTGTTGTGGGCAGGCATGAACTTGGTAGCTCGATTTTGCTACTGGAATGTTCTTAGATGCACCGGGCACGTGATTACATCCAGTCACATTACACAAACGCAACAGCCTCTGAGAGCGGCAGCTCCAACAGGACGCAGGAATGGAGTTACGTGTGCCTTGGGAGAGCAGATCATGCTGANTTAAAAAAAAAAAAAAAAGGTGTGACTTGTTTAAATGCCTTTGCAGTACTAGGTGACCTACTCCTCCTCGTGACTCCTGCGTCCCAGCCATCACAAGTTGCTGCATACAGATGTAGCAGCAATAGTACGGCTTAATCAGTCAATGTTTTCACAACACATATTTCAAATATTAAGCACTTATTGAAGACTTAGAAGTTACTGTGTAAATATTTGTATTATATTATACTGCTAACGCTTCCTCGCCAACTGTGGAATTTTAAATCTATCTCGTCTGATAAAGCTTTATTTACATATCACACTGCTCTCGATACTCAACAAAGTGAACTGACTAAATTTACACCAACTCCATTCAAGGAGTACATGTCAGGAAAGAGCAATTCAATGATTTTTTGTCTCTGGTATGTGACTAAACTAAACCACAGGCAGTCACAAGGCTTGTTTTGGGTTGACGTTACCTGTTTTCACAAGGTGACAATGTTCACGGGGAAAGCATTGGAGAAATGCACCTTCCTCTTGAAATACCCCACAACCAGTACGGTCTACACTGAGAGCTGTATACTGCCAACACAGAGTCTTATAGTCATTCTCTACGCAAAATTTTGGAAGCTGGTGCTGCCCACAGACCTTACATCCACAGCACTGCTGCAGTCTGCTTTAGCCCTCTGAAACGCTCCCAGGATACTATATGATGCCCCCAGGCAGCATAAAAGACCCAGGGGTACCCAGCTATTCCCAGAGAGGAAAGGCAGGATTTCATCTACCCATTGAACATGGAGGCAAGCGGAGTTTCTGCCTCGTTTATTTGGGTCAGATTATCACCTCCCACTATTTTACAAGAGGAAGGCCGTGAGAAGCTGCTAATGCTCAGACAAGCAGCTAATGCTTGGGAAAACATGATCAAGACGCAACCAGCAGCAAAAACGCAAACACCATTATTAGTCCCAGACAAAGTACCTTATGTGGATAAAATAACAGCCACTAAAACGCAGTGAAGTTTTTCACTATTTCTGAAAAAGACGACAGATTTAAATGGGCTGTTTTCCCACACATGCATTAGGAAATACTCACTGTGCAAACCCCCTTTTTCCTGCCCCTCCCTTCCTCCCCATAAAAACCCCTAAAAAGCACAAAGGAGACTTATGGGACACCGCTTCGACTCCAACAGTTGATACCAAGTTGATCATCACATCAGCTTCGAAAAAAATCTGTGTGTCTAAAGCACCGGCTGTATTGAAGAAAACCCTGTAGTGCGATAATCTGTTTACTCGCTGAAACCAACTCGCAGATTTATTCTTTATTTTACATACTGAATGAATATTTACTCTCCAATGAATTTAGTTAGACTTGCACAATCATATGTTGAAAAGGGGAAAAAAAATGGAGTTGAAGTCGCATGCTACCTTTCGACAGCTCTGCCAGCTGGAAATATGCCATCAATTGTCTGTTCAGTACGTGACATGAAAGCAGAGGAGCCTGCTTAATAGAAATTCACTCAATTTCACCATGTTTACTTCGGGTTTAAGAAAATGGCCATGAAGAAGATAGATTAAATATTTTTCCTTTTACAAATATCCTCCTGTCTTATTTTGTAACAAGCTTTTAGCTTCATACCAAGTTTATGACATTTCTAATTTAAAATGTTATGGAAATTGGAAGAACAAAGTAGAAATGGAAATATTAGCAGAATTTTCCTTCGTTTCAAAACCTGAACAGTATCAGACTAAGAAAAAAAGTACATCCACGCATTCTGTATGTGTTAATACCAAGCTATGCATTCATTAAATATATAAGCATTTCTGTTCTGGAGAAATACATCCTGCTTCCACAGAAAGTCAAAGACATCACATTAGCAAATAGCAGAAAGCAACGATTTTTGTCAGCCGGCTTATTCAAGACAACCAAAATTCAGTATGTGGCGCTTCACACAAGTCTTTCCCCTACCTTTTGCTATGCACAGGAAAGGATAGACAAATGTACACACAAATAAATACATGACACGTATTGCCCGTGAGTTGCAGTGTCTCAAGCGTCAGGCTGCTGAGCTCAAGCTCGCTATTGCTCACAGCCCCGTGACAGTGGGCCAATTTACTAGCCCCAGCCTACTACAGATAAATAAACAAGCAGCACGTTGTTCGCAGACATCTGTCTTATTTTTTTTTCCCCTCCTTACCACTCAAGAAATGCTACTAATACAACAATTACTTAACCATATAAATCTGAGGTTAATAAAAAGACCATGCTTTGAGTGACAATATCTACTTTGCCATCACAGAACTAACTCTTTATTCCCTATAAATAAATGTTATTATCCGGGAATTGAACTCTGAGTGGTGAACTAGTAGCTTGCTTTCTTAGATGCTTCAATACATTAAGTGCTTTGCATTATGGGCAGATCAGCTGCCCATTCACTAAGAAAGGTTACCAAAGTGATGCTGTAATCTCATTTAGCTCCCCCAGTGTTTACCTTCTATGGCCGGTCTTGGATAGCACGAGAAAAAATGTGCAAGAATAAAGCTGGGACATTCAAATGTGGAAAGGGAAGAGAAAATATTTACCACCTCAGTAAAAGATCCTTTTGCTCCAGCTACCTCACCAAAAAGGTACAGTGTCAAAAGTATGAAGACGTAGAAAGTGATTTAGAGATCAGAAACATTTTGCTATGTAGATGAGAAAGAAGGAAAATCAAAACGCTGTGAGTAACTTAATTGTTAAACAATCTAGCGCATTTTACAACAAATCTCATTGGGTAAAACCTCTTATCCATATCCAAAACTACATACATAAGATCAAGGCAATGAAAAGGAGGGACAAAGGTGTCAACCACAAAGCTTGGAAACAGTCCTTTACTTTGCTCCTTTTTTCTGTTTCTACCCTGTAACCCTCGGCAATCAGCGAAGATCCCCACAAAAAATCCTGCTTCCTGTAAAAATAGAACCCCTCATTCCTGTTGCAGAATGAGTTTCTGACCTCAAAACTGCCGGCACTTGAAAAACGGAGAGGGAAAAGAAAAAGCTCAAAATTCACCTCCAGAAGGACTGAGAAGGAAAGAGCAGTAAGAGAAAAAAACAAACAAACAAGGTTACTGGTACAAAAAGAACATATTTTGCCTCAGCCAGGTAAGAAACATGAAATTTTAATTAAAGAAAAAAAAGTTAAGAGAAACAGGACAAAAAAATTTGGCAGTGACAAAAGTCTGACCGGAGCCTTTGTTTTAAGCAAAACACCAGCCCAGGGAACAATTTTTACCTTTGGACAGTAACAAGCCTTTGGTGCACGGTGCGCTGTAAGCGGAGACCCGCTGAGCAGGCAAGAGTGGGAGAGCAAGACTGGGTGAGAGGCCAGCACAGCACTGGGGAACCCAAGGCATACCTCTGAGTGCAGAACTAAGTCTAACAGATGAAGCATTCACAGACATCAAAGTATTTAATATTACGATGTTGCATACAGTAAGCTACTGCTGAACGCCATGTCCAATTTCACCCACAAATTAATCATTTTTACGTGGACTTTCTGGAAGCTAATGTGCAATGTGTGCTTGCCTACCTCTGCTGAAATCACCCCTTTGCTTTGCCTTGCAGACATACATAACTAGCAACATGGCTGGTCCAGGATAAGCAGTCAAGGACACAGCACCATCTACAATGCAGATAGCACCACAATCAGGTTCTATAACAAATGTTATTTTAGTTGGAAACCAGGTTTAAGATCTCAGACACATTAATGAACTAGGATTAGGCAACGTTCAGGGAAAGGGACCCATCCGCTGCAGCTGCAGGCATGAGCATCTGCACAACAGGATCCTGTGCACAGGGTGGGGGAACTGCAAATGGGTCAAAGCTCAGGAGAGGACCAGCGGCTGCCCAGGCAGTGGGAAGACTTTATGACAGCGACTGGCACAGCCAGAGGTAGTTGGTGTGGGTGCTCATGCTCACGTTGTGGAGCTGCCATGGTCAGGGAAGGAGGGAAGGACAGACATCAAAACAGGCATCCAGAAAAGGGGGTTCCCAAATTGTCCCCAGTCCTGGGGACGGAGGGTGGTGGGGCTGCAGCCAGAGCAGTGGTCCTGGACCAGGATGGGGAGACTTCAAGCACAGAGGGATATCGAGAAGAAGATGACCCATGTGGCTGTAGAAAAAGTTCCCACCATTTTGCCCCATGGTGCACCTCAAACACTTCAAGCAGGTTCATTACCTCAACTTCATACTATGACATTTCTCTACTGACTTGAAAGAGAGGAAAAGACAAAGCATATTTCTGCTCGAGCTGAAACTCAAGTTGCTAAACCACCTTGGGAGCAGGCTGGCACGATCTCACTTCTCCGTAACTAAGACTTGTTCATCCACTTGGGCCTTCACACAAATTCCCCAGCAAGCAACAAGCTTCAAGGGCTGCCATGTCTGAAAGGCCACCATGCCCAAGTGCCAATAACCCATCCCACTACCCAACCCCAACTCCTGAGGCTGTTCGCGTGGGGTGAGGAAGAGGCAACGGGCAGAGCACCCATCCCGCCGGGGCACCCGCTGTTGGGGAGGGAGGTTGGGGAGGGAGGTACACACAAACCTGCCCGACACACAGATGAGCCCACCCGCAGGGATGCCTGAGCCAGCACGGAGGGGAACCAGCCCAGAAAGAAGGAGACAAAATGGCTTCACTTGCTTTCTGCTTCGTTTCCCCCCTTCTCCCTCTTATCTCTATTGCTACAGGTAGCTGAAAATAAAACCATTACAGAAGTTTGAAAGTGAGGTCAATTAGTAAATGGAACGAGCATCTCTCCATTTTAGCCAAGCCTTTTACAGGGCCCAACTGCTGCATCTGAGCAATAAAAGCAGCACTGTTTGTTTAATTACTTGTTTATCAGCATCAGGCTCTGGTGCTGCTCTGGAAACACAGGCACTCTCCCATCCACTGGTGGGGAAGAGGCAGGGCGATGCTCTCTGAGCAGCTTCCCCCAATACTGCACTAAGCGAGACACAAGTAAAAGATTTATTTTGCACACCGTGCTCACAGACATAAATGTGACTTAATTAAAACAAGTTGCTCCATGAGCAGCTAAATTAATGAGACCTGACTGCGTGCGGACCCGTGTGCTCGTCTCCCCTGGCACCACTGGCCGCCATGCGGCACCCAGTGGCCAGCTGCTGCCTGCCGCTCCTCCAGGAACGACCACCAGCTTCCCTCCCACTCCTCGGTTCAACCATGCCACTTGCAGAAATTATATTTCAGACTCCTACTCCTCTTCCCAATTTCCTTGAGATCTCCTGATGGATTACAAACCTGCCGGCGAAGGGCAGAAGGATGGCAGGAGCGCACAGGTCTCCTTGCCATGCCGGGTATCCTCTTCCCTTCACCACATCCTCGCCTTGCTCCTCCTCACATCAGGTAGCACAAGCACGGCCCAAACCCTCATGCTGACCATCAGCTCCCTGGACACTCCGCTGGCTTTCCTTCTCTCTAACAGAGCACAAAGGAAGTCTGCTCACATATTTCCAGTCTCCATTGAGAGCAGCATTCGAGACAGCTATGAAGCAAGTTGGGCTTTGCTGTATTTTTCCCAGATTTTCTTGCAATAGCTTGCCAGGCACCTACCAGCACTGTGCTTTCAGGACAGAGGAGGAAACAGAGGGAGAGGGGCAAAGCATCTAATTGCCAGACAACTCACAAAAATGGTGAAAGGATGTCAGATCAACTAGTGCATTCTTCACATTATCTCGCCCCTGCAGCACAGATGTTCTGTCCAGCCCAAGATACTCCAATAGCAAAAGTGCACACAATACCTGCAAGTGTTTACCATTGCAAACATCTAAAACGGAGATGTCATAATTTTATGAATGGAGCCCACAAATTTCCAATAGAATTACCTCCTTTTTGGTGTATATTTCTCTAAATGCAACTTCTGGCTGTCGCTTTTTTACTTTTGGTTCATATAGGTTCCAGCTTTCTGTTCCTTCTCAACAGGGAGAATACAACTTTTAAAAATGTGACACCAAGTTTATGAGCAAGATGGCCAAATCTTACAAACCAAGTATTTAAAAACAGGTGCTCCTTTTTCAAATGTTTCCTGCACATTCTGATATCATCTCCCTTGCCTTTATGGAGAAAGAGAGTAAGTGCTAGGTGCATCTTAGGTCATCTAAGAAGGCACAGACTTAGATCTGGGTTAGTAGGTCTTTGGCATTTATTTCCCATTGGCTACTATTCCCATGAGCAACCCAAGACTTTAAATAGTGGTTATTTTTCTTCATGTCAGTGAATTTTAAGATTTCATATTAATCAAGACTGCATAACTCAGCTCCTAACATAACACAGTTAACTATGAATGAAGACAGATATACAGATAGAGAGGTGAGGTCAGTGTTAGTCTCAGAATAAACATTTCTTTTTATTTTATGGTTTTTGTCAAATTTCGGTCTCCAAAAAGGAGGCCACACAAGGTCACTCCCACTGCACTAATCAGAAGAGTGACAAGTGACAACAGACTTGGTGTGCAGAGCTCATTACTTGCTTTCCAGCACTTACCACAAGTCAACTGCATTTACAGGAAGTTTCGTTGTACTATGGAAATGCTGAAGGCCTTTGTAGCAAAACCAGGATTCATCTTTCGGTTCCGACAGCTCGAAACACATGAAATTTCAACAACATTGGAAATGTAAGGGAGAAATATCTCAAGGAGTCACGCTAACAATTTGACATTCAGCAACAAATACTGCAAATCACCAGGAATTATTTACTATAAACTCAAGGAAGCAAACAGTTCGCTACCTAGAAATAAGTATTTTCCATTCTGTACTAATTTTGCTGTTTTCAAGTGTGCATCTTAAGTATATAAAAAGGTTTAAAAAAATGATTGCATGAGAATTTAAAATCAAGAACCATCATGTCCAGTGGCATTCACTGAAATGTAAGGTTTTATTTCTGAAAAATCAGAAGTGTCTTTTCCTAATAATTTTACCAAGAATGACTCAAAACATCTAAAAAACTGGTGGTGGGGGGTGGTGTTGCGCGTGATCCAGTGTTACAGCCAGCCAGCTGTACTGGTCAACTCCCTGATTTAGAATTTGGCCCTGTTACTGGTATCATTTAAAACCATGAGCTAATACCTAACTAAAGGTTATGGGGAACTTTTCCCAAATAATTATTTGGTACAAAATTTATTTACAAAATGCCATTTACAACCTTGTAATGTCTGGAAGACATACTGCGAGTATTTCTAAATCCACAGAGATCTGTAGCAGAGGGATACAACACATGATGACATAGGAAGCACAATTAACAACTGCATTATGCGTTACCAATAATAAAACAATTTTCCTGGAGAACTAACCTGATCCTTGAGAAAGTCTTGTATCATTCAAGAACCTGAGACAGGATCAGCAGTATGTGAGAAGATAAACAGTATGGCTTAGGCATTAATAGTCTTGGAATGCTAGATCCACTTTAATAACTGGATAGCAAGATCAGGAATCAACTGGGTAGGTACCACTGGAGAGACAAGTCAAACATCAGTTGGACTTAAAGTAGAAACAAGGGCATCTGTCAAGTCCAGAGAGAAGATGACATGACTACCTATTTCAAGGTCTCACTCCTTTCCCTTCCGTCCCCAGTTCCTTACACTTTGCTTCAGCTGCTCCCGAACAGCAACTGTTCTAAACAAAAGTACTAAAGCTGATTTCACACTGCTACTCCTGATGGAGCTCAGATAAGTTCTCTGAGTTCTCTCTTCTTCCTTCCAGGTCGGAAACGTACTTGACTCCTAAGAAAATGCAGAACATTAATCTGGTCTAACATGAGGACCGAGTCCTACATCCACACAGAAGCCAAGGCACCCAGGGGGCTGAGAGGGAAGGTTTCTCCTTCAGATGCAGACTGAGCTCCCTCCAGACCCAGCTGTATGGAAAACGTGATCTCTCACTCCCTGCAAGCAACCACCAACGTACTTCTCACACTCTTCGCTGAAGGAACCTTTGAGACAGATCTTCATGCATGCCTGTCTAATTTTGTAAAGATTTTTAAGTAATTTAAGTAAAAGCGGTAATAAGGATGTGACAGCACAGCTTCAGCCTCGCTATCAAACTACCACCACCTATTTTGGGCATCCCCAGAGGGCTGGTATTCTAGTTGCTTGCCTGGGCTGAAACCCATGCTGTTGCATCCTCACACGTTTTGTCTTCTTTCAGGTATTTACACCTCTGCTGCTCGGTTAAAGCCAGAGCAGGCAACGCCTATCCGTGCTGAAATCGCACCTTTGTGTTATTACAGATACACATCATTACAAATGCAATCACGTCAGGAAATGCAGGTACAACAGCCCAGCCTCTCATGTAACCAGGACTGTAAATCAGCCCCTGTAATCAACCTCGTGTTTAGGAAAACACTTTTTAAGATCCCGTCTGGACTTGCTTGCAACCATGGTTCCATGCAGAGCGGGGAATCTCCAGCCCTAGCACCAACACTGGAGCACGGCAGCTGCCTCTTGCATGGGGATGAAAGCCAGGAGGGCTACGCAGAGCTGCTCAGGATGGGCCAAGGTACGCACAAGAGGAGCTGGAGTTGCCGAGACGGTGAGAAAAATGATGCACGTCTGCAAATCTGATTAATGTCCCTGCCCCCATTAATAGTAATGCAAAGACATTTCTTCCTGTGGAAACAACGTGGTTGGGGAAACAAAGGAGAAGCCTGGGAAGTTAAGAACCAATTTAGGGATTTTTGCAGAGTGGTTTCAACAGTCCGCTAGTACCTTATTGCCGAACGATCACCGGCACTGCTAGGATAACAGACAGACAGACAAAACCAGAAGTTCGTATGTGTGATGCAACAATTCTGTGTTGTTACACTTTAATTCACCTGCAAATCCTTACACATGGTATAAAAATGAAAACCCCACAGGCACATCAACTACCACACACATACACACTGATCACCTTAACAGCTGGGGGGAAAAAAAACGTTTTTCAGCCTTTTAAAATTAGAAGGCATATACATCCAAAAAGACACACGGTATAAAATTATAGACTCTTTGGAAATCAAAGGCAGAAGTCAGGGATATTTTCACCAGTCGAGGCTTTCACTGAGAAGCATATACCCCCCACAATGCCAGGGGAAGCGGATTTGGCGGGTATACTTCAGTATTTCAGCAGAAAGTCAGGCTGAAAGGGAAGCAGGTAAAATTAAAAAAATTATACTCCTTCGAATATACACTTGCCACACAGTCGTAATAGAGCCAAGTTTAAAAAAAAAAAAATATGCAGCAATTAATTGAAAGGATAGCAAATGCATTTTCTCTGACCCGCTCCTGCCCCAGAAACCAAAGCCGGGCAGGAAACAGCCTGTTACCAACGCTGCCTTCAGCAAAAGGCGTTCAAGGCGGCCGCCAGCCCCTTCCTCGGGCAGGCAGCACCGAGGCGTCTGCACACCCACCTAAGTGCGCACGCATCCAGGAAGACCCACTGATTGCAACACACCGTATCTTAATTACTCCTGACTGATGTCTATCGTATGGCTGTACGCGTTCACGTCGGAGAGCCGCATTTCCTTTAGGTCTGCTCGGGAAGCGAGAGGGGCAGAGAGGAGTTCAGCTCAGGCAAAGCTGTTAATGCTTTTTTTCTCTTAGCGAGTATGACTTCATCAAGCGAACTTCGTTACATACAATTACCGCCACTGGAAACCCCGTGTGCTTTAGCACTCGTAAGACCTCTAGGTGTTGGCAAGGAAACACAGAAGGATGCACAAGATTAAAACCAGAGCTGGAAGTTGAAAATTGCTTTTTGAGTCCCTTACATATATTTTTTTTCCTTTGTATAGCTGATCCAGAGCTGCAGTCTGCAGGGGGAAAAAAAAAAAAGAAGTGTTGGCATTTTCTTCACAGGCTTAATTTCCCTTTATGGTATCCTTCCTTTCATTCAGCTGTTCCACAGGAGTTACTCTTATGTCTGGCAAGCCAAGACCTATAAACTTTGTCCAAAACTACACTTCTAAAGCCGATCGGTGCCAGAATCCAGCTTTATATATTTATATGACAACTTTACTCTTCTTACTTTTCTTATTTTAAACCTAGCCTTTACATCGAACTACTTGCTGGAAATAGAAAACTATTTCCAAAGAGGATACATTTCATCTCAAGGCCTTTCTTCACCAATCCACCAAATTAGGTAACTTATTACAAGGAATTAACCAGAAAAGCATGGTCAGCTAGAGGGCTGGGTTAAAAGAAAAGACATCTGGAATCCGTCTGGTTCTTCTAGAAGTATTCTGAATTTCCCCCCCAGGCTTCAGTACCTCCAGACACTGCTTTATTGAAAATAGTACAAATGAATCCTTGAATTTCTTTACCTTCCATCTAGCACTTTCTGCATAATGCCACAAGAAAGTTCCCAGGAAGTACCACTCGAAATGCTTGTGTTGGCAAGTCAGGAGGGCCAGTAACCACGTAGGACATGGACATCAGAGATCCCAACAGGTAGGGTGAGAGGTGGTGGCACTGCTACACATTAGGTTGAGGAGGCTGAAACTCATAAGCTGATGTGTAACTGTCCCCCAAGCCAGACCACAACATGTAATGGGGAAAAACCCATTAAATATCGTATTTCCTCTGGAAAGATTGGTTTGTCTCGACTTTTGCAAATACTTTCATAACCGAGCCGTGAAATAGAAAATACCGAAAAAGATTTTTTTGTAAAAGATAGCTAGTTTTGGATGGTAGGAGCATTTAAAAAAAACCCCACAAGATTTGCAACTGACACATTGTATTTTTGACACTAGAAGGAACAAAGTAATCTACCTAATGCCATAATGCCACTGCCTATGGAAAGAAAAAAGGTGATAAATAAATTTTAATTTCAATCTAATGATTCACAGCTTACTCCCCCCAGCCAGATCCAACCAACCAGAAAGGTCACTCATTTTGGGCACCATAGTACATACCCTCTGTGACAGGGTTAGCTTTACTTAGAAACCCATGAAACAAGCAGGACAAATACATTCAGCTTATTACTAGAAAAACCTTTGGGATCCATTGTTTAATATCACAAATACTTTTTAAAATTTTTAATTTTTTTGTTTTCTACAGAAAACTTGGTAAAAACATTCACATCATTGTATCTATCCATGACACATACACTTGAGATTATTTTTCCATTCCCAAAGAGATAAACTCTGTAGATGACTACTTTTCACTCAATCTGAAAGTGGTGGTCTGCGTCTTTAAGTCCAAAAAAAAAAAAACCCTTCCACCCCAAACAACAAAGCTAAACCTTTCCATTCAATTCTCCTTTCACCACAGCTGCTTCTCTTATCACTCCAGCTGTACTTTCCTCAGAGCTTCAACATGATGCTTGGGTCTGGAAGAGCTTAGAAATATTTATTTTTTAACACAGGGGTTTGGCGGGTTTTTTTTTCCAGTAGATGTAAAAACACCAGGCTGGAATGAATCTCTACATCTTTCTTCTTGAAAGTTCTAGATGAAACACTGATTGCTGAATAGCTCTTCGTATTTTATAAGTTTTCAGGACCAAAATCTCTGCCTGAGGAGGCTAAAAGACTGCAAACTTTATCAGGCAATTTCTGTAGTCACCAAAAACCAGTGAGCTGCAGATTTTTTCATTTATTATTATTTTTAAACAATTTTACCCATTCTCAGTAAGTTTCTGTGACGGAAAATTCACTACAGACCTTATGTTGCTAAAGTGTACTCAGAGTAAATAAAGGTAAAAAAACCACTGCAGCTGAAAGAAATGCTTGAAAAAGTTGGGAAACCAGTCACAATTTCTAGTAGGCTTCAGAGGCTATGGGGCACTTAGCATTTAAGTTGAGACAAATGTTTCAAGAATCCTAAGGAATACAGAGCATAATGGCAGTAATTTACATTTTGGAGTTAAAAGAAAGAAGGCATGCATGTTACGCAGAGGGAAAACACAAAGAAAGAATTACTTCAACAGCTCCGAAGATCCCTTGGGAAAATAGTATTTCAGTTTGAATGTGTTTCTTCCTATTTCTTTTCCCTTCTGGAAAGAATTACTACTTTTTTTTTTCTTTTTAACAAGTATACACATATAATATACACGTATGAACTGCATTTAAAATTGTTCAATAAAATTACTACATTAAAGAAACCACACATATTTCCACGAGAATCAAGAACGACAGACCGACCCTGTTCTCACAAACCAAAATACTGCCAGATACACAGGATTGCCCAAAGTCAGAACAAAGAAAACTCACGCAGATGAGCAACATGTGGCAAACCTTTAATCAGCCATTTTTTTTCTATGCGTGCTAACACCAGCAAAAGCCAGCCCCAGGAATGTCAATACTTCACGGAGCAGAACGAAACCAGCCCTGACAGCACGGGAGCATCTCACGGTGCCAGCAAACCGCAGCACTGCGCAGGCCAAAAGACAAACACCTTTGAAAGTCAAAAATATAAAGCGTCTTGGAAGACGCGTTTTGATGATTTGGGACCTTAAATCAATAATAATAATAAAAAAAAAGTTTAACGATATTCAGGTCTATTGTAATTCAAAAAAACTAATGGCAGGCAGTCATCCCATACATAGCACAGAGCCTACAGAAGACATTTATTGAGACATAGAGAGAGACCTTGCTGGAAGAATTTGTTTGGCTCTCCTCCTCCCAAAGGAGGAGCGTACCACGAGTCCCTCAAGCACAAAGAAGCGACAGGCAACTCATCCTCTTTCCCAAGGGTCTTGCCAGCCCTCACCTGTGCCCTGATGGGACACGCACTCCCACCATACGCAGGCACTACCCACCCAGACAGGCACTCATTAGACGACGGAGCATCTACATTTAGGCGTGAGAGATGCGACCCCTACTAGAAATTGAGAGGGAGGCTGGGGAGGGAAGACAGCCACACATGCCCTCCCAAACCACGCGGTGGCATGCAGTGGCCAGAAGCTCATGAATCACTGATTCAAAAGATGCCCGTGGTCCCCTGGTCTAGGCTTGGCACGCACACAGTGGCTTACTGGAGCCACCTCAGAAGAACCAGGTTTGCTTCACTGGCTTCAACAGAGGAGAACAAATCTGCATTACTTAGTCAGGCAGCAGCAAGTAGGTTTGCAGCTAGGTTTGTCACCCCATTGCATCCCAGACCTTCCCCAGTAAGGAGCGGGCAGCACAGTCTCTCCATCAGGAGAGCAAGACCCACTCACAGCCCACCAACATACTGGTCCTTCTCACTGGGAGCACACTGCGTACCTCCTTGGCACCCCAAGTCAGCTACACAATGGACAACCAAAACACATGCTGCTACTTCAGGTTATGCAGAAAGGTGGCTCTAGAAACAACAAATTTTGCAGCCTCCCCAAAGCCCACAGAAAAATGGNGGGGGGGGGGGGGGGGGGGGGAAGTACTTCACAGATTAAAAAAAAAGAAAAGAAAAAAGAACTTGCGCTGCAAGGGAGAGAGGAATCTGTAGCCAAACGTGAGTCAAACTGGCCGTGATGATAGAGAGAAATATTTCATATAGCCGCTGCTGGAACTTTTATTGTACTTTCTTAAATTCTCCTAAGGGCAAGGCTCTGTTCAATTTTTGCTCATTAGATTTCTGTAGTTTCTACCATATACTGGGCTATTTGACATTATAGGTTTCTCTAACCCACACAGATGCATCAGCCCTGCATCAGAAACCTGAAAGGAGCTGTAAGATCAACAGCCTGTATCAGTTCTTGCGCTGCGGCTTTGTTCTCTTCTTTTACCTCTGATCCAGCAAATTAAATTCTGTTTAACCTAAGAGTCGATATTGTTACTGATTTGCACGTACTTGTTACAGAGGCATATATGGATTGTCTGACAGTTAACATTTTTCAGAGTGATCTGATGAAGATTAAGGTAATTTACTTGATAAATGCATAAACATAAAATTTAAAAAATATTTAAAAGCACCTTTCAGTGTCAAAAACTTTCTATTCTTTAGATTCTAATCTATGTATTTAAGCATTAAGTAGACCTGTATTTTCAGATTTGTAACATTTTTATCTTCCTCCTTTCCTCTGCACACTCTCAGCCATACTAAATTTCTCTCTGAGAGCTTCTGCTACCCATTAACAGCTTAGAGCACCAGATCATGGAGTTACCACAGCCATTTTAGATGGCCCAAAATCCAAAAACAGAGCTTAAATAAAAAATAAAAAAAGGAACCTGATTAAGAAAAAATGGCTTAACGTGCGTTTTGAGCTTTTGTTTGTCCGTTTTAATGAACAGTGTGTTGCAGGGGATGAAGCCTGATTTATAAGGAGCCACGGATGTTCTAGCACAGGAGGCAATCAGTTCCCAGTTTAATTATTCACCGTGAAAATAAAATTCCCTTTAAACACTTCAAACATTGCCTTTTAGTTTGACTTAAATGCCTCCTTGCATTGCATTTGCCCCTGTCCTTGTTAAAGGATTGTGTCAGAAGTCTTGCTGGAGCCGCAAGAGAAGCAGGACGACCTATTGTACAACAAGGTTAAATACAGCAGCGCTCCATTTACTCCTTCTGTACGGCTTATTATGTTGCACACTTCTGCCATTTAATTTCTACTCATACGTAAGTGGCTTACACATTCCTTTATTAAACCCACCTGCCTACACCTTTACCTTTTCATCTCAATCTCTTCAATTCCACACCCCCCCCACCTACTTTAAAAAATAAAAAAAAAGAAAGAAAAACAACATTTTCTAGCTCTCTATCCTAATTTCCTGATTCATTTCTGGCTCGCTTTTTATTCCGTCAGTATTCTGAGATGAGCAAAATTAAACAGTTTTAGAACTGACGTCAGACCACCACATTCTAGAAGAACAACAGAGAAGTTTCATAATTATATTTCATTCTGTTCTGCACCGTTTTATTTTATTTCTGTTTGACTATCGATGCACGCTGTAACAGAACATGAAATGGTTTGCGAGAGCTGGGCTGGGTGATGCCCGTATCTTTTTTCTTCAGTAGTTACAGTTAATTTATAACCCAGTAACGTGCATGTCTCGTTCAGATTATTCCTTCCAACGTGCATTACTCAAAAATTAATTTTATCTTCCAGCAAGCTGCCCATTGAGCCTACCGGGGCTGTATATCACAGAAGAGAGGAAGGAAGACACTTATTTGGTCTCTGGGCTACGGCTTGTAACTCCATGACCAAGGAATACAGCAGCGGCACAGGCTGCCTACAGATAAGAAAAAGAAGAGCGGGGTGAGCTCCAAAGCCGCTCCAAAAACAACCGTGCTTTATGGCAGACGGTCCCTCCGCTCCTTTTCGGTGCAAGCAGGGATAGATGGAGGCAGACTGCATGGATGGGGCTGCAGGCTAGCAGGGAATGCCGAGCCCCAGGCCAGAGGGGCCACCGGCTGTCGGGGGCTCGTTGATTTGACGGGGTCCGAGCCCCACGGATAACCTTAATCCTGCACAACAATCCCGCGGGTGGGTTTGGTGTGGTGTGGTTGTTTGGTTTGGGTTTTTTTTTAAAGTAAATCTGTGTACACTTGCAGGGCTCTATAAATAAAAATAATAAATGTGCATTTCTCTCCAATTAAACTCCGATGTAAATTTACATGCAAATTAAGTGCGCCCCTTGGGCTCCTGGTGAGGTGCCAGGTCAGCCCCTGGTACGGCAAAAGTTATGCGCCACCAACATGAGACCCGACACATTCGAATTTAGTCAGGAGAAAAGCACAGATGGTCCCATCCCGAGGAGAATGAAACCAGGGGAGCAGTTGCAGGTTTTGAAATCTCCAAAAAACATCGCATCCGCACCATCAGAAAATGCACGCGCATCACTCAAATGCAAGGGAAAACGCAAATGACTCTGTCATTTTGTGAAGATCAGGAGATTTCTTTCAAGCTCCTCTCCTCCCCTCACCCTGGCTCCTTAACGCTTCACCCAAACCTGCACAGTAGGAGCCAAAACCTTTTCATATGCTCTGTACACAGGTGTAGTAACAACACCGCCCCCCCCCCCAAAATCCAAAAAAAACCAAAAAACCAACCAAACAAAAAACCCAGGAAGACAAGCAGGCTGCTATAGGGGAAGGAAAGGGGGGGGGGGAAACCAACACACAACCAGATTTCAAAAGCACATTAATCTGCTTGACAAGCCATGAACCACATCACCGCTCTAATTAGAAGCAGAATCTGGGGAAGCAGAGGGAACACGGAGGTGCAAGCATTTATAACAAAAAAGGGACTTGTGATTTAATGACCTCCTCTGCTAGTTTAAAAATTAATGGGGCCAAATCAGATTAAAGCATTTTTAATACAAACCAGTCCGACATTTATCACTGGTGTTAACTGTAAGGTGGCTCCCCTATCATTTTAGCAGAATAAGAAATTCTGCTCCTTTTTCATCCAGGCCGGCTCCAAAACTAATTCTTAAAGCTGCCTCATATTTAAGGTGTTTCTGCTGTGGTTCAATGTGCGCTGCTGACTTTCAATCTCAAATCCCTGGTTCTTCAGGGTAACTCTTCCCTGTCTCGCTGCTCCAGGCACGACCTGGGAAGGGAGATGGGGAAACCCCAGACCACCTCCAGACAGGGGCGGCACCGCAGCCAGCCCTGCACACCTGCAGGTTGGAGGGGGTGTGTGTGCGTTCCTCCTCCTTGCACCCCAACAACCATCACAACTGCTTCTTGCTCCAAGGTGCGGACCCTGGGCTGGGGGGGACACAGTCAGCTGGAGGGTGGACAAGCGGCTGGATGCCGTCCACCCAGCCTTGGGGCGACACCAAAGCCCCTCGCTGGGCACTTCCTTGCATCAAAACCTGCCTTTGATTTATAGTTTGCGACTTACCACCACAGAGAAAGGGAGGAAGCGTGGCAAGCGATATCCTCCTGATGGGAAAAAAAAAAAAGAAAAAAAAAATCTTTTTGAACGTGGCATTTCTGCAATGCTTTGAAGGCAGTCAGCCTAGAGAGCTGCATGTGCCAAGAGCGTGGGCTTCCACATTAAACCTTCCTGGGGAAAAAAAAGAAAACCCAAACCCATCTTGCAGCCACCGGTGGATGGCGAGGCGGTGGCAGAGACGCGGTAGCAGCGTGCCGGTGCTCTCACTCCTCTCCTCCTGCCCTATCGCTTCGGTTCGGTTTCAATGAGAAAAATTATGAAAGCGATCATCTCAACCTCACTCCTCTTAAAAAAATATACCCGAGTTATTCCTTAGAAAAGTAATTTACTAAATTGGGAGTACAAAATTCTGGGATAGTCAATTAAAATACTGAAAAAGTCAGCCCACTAGAAACGAAAGCTAATTTCCTTTGGACAGGTATATAAAACCCCCTGCAGTTTAAAGGCTAATGTCACAACTTTAAATAACTCGTTTTAAAACAAGTTACCAAGACTGCAGAAAGGAACTTCATTTATAAACTCAGGTGATTTATTTCTCAAGTGCATGAGATTTATATTTGCTTGCTTACCACTGAGGGTCAAATTTTCTTGAGGGATATGAGCCATTTACAAAGAAATATTCTTAATTCAAAGTGTATCATGACTTGAGTTTTACTTCTTAAGATGCACAGTGCCCATCAAAAAAAAAAAAAAANAAAAAAAAAAAAAAAAAAAACAAACGAGTTACAAAGAGGAGCTTGAGCCACTGAATGAAAAACAGATTAGATCTATCCAACACATTCCTGGAGCGTACAAAGACACTGATGAGAAACAAAAACTAACACAACCCCAAATCTGGTATTTCATTCTCTCCTGTCCAGGTATCGCTATGTCTCAAGCCAGAAGAGAACCCCCTCTGCCTGTCCCAGCTGTGGCACGGGAGGGACTCAGCTTCCCAAATGGCAACCGACCTAAACCCACCCACTGCTCCCAGCACATCTGGACATCTCTGCGCAACTGCCTGCCCTGCATGTGTAAAGCACCAAAATTAAACCTACAGAAGCTTATTAAACAGCAGCAAGTAGTTAAGCTGCAGAGAAACAGCCCATTATGCCACTCCACTTAGCAGGTAAACGGTCTTATCTCTTCCACTGCTTCCTTGGAAAAATATGCACAGCTGGGAGAGGAGGAAAGCACAGGGAAAACAATTTTTGGCAGTGACAACAGTCAGAAAGAGCTCAGTTTCTGACAAGAAAGGTGGAAAGCTTTTTCTCACTTGGAACTTAACAGCGTGGAGGGTCCTTCGTGTTATATATTAAAGCAACATCTATTTTTAAAAACCTAAGAATACAGTATCTACATACTGCCTCAGGGGTTACATCAATTTCCTACTTATTAATTAATTGGCTTGTTAATACAACAATTTGCAGGCCTGTACTGCCTAGCGAGCTCAAGGAGCCTGTGTTCTCCCTGCCAAGATCAATGTGCATTAGTCTAAACCCTCTGATGTTGAGCAGACTCTGCTTCTGTCAAAGATAACTGAGAAGCGACATTAACTCTTAGAAACATCTGCTCGATATTGGAGCAACGAACAAACGACACAGCGTAAAGTTTAACTCCAAAATGCCATCATTTAAAGGGTCGGATGAAACGTCACTTGCAAGACCAGTACAAGAAATAAAACAAACCCTTACTTTGTCTGCCAGCAATGCTATCAATGAAATATAAAAACGAGAGATCTGTAACCATCTCGCAGGTCAGACATAAAAAGCCCTATAGCTCTTGCACTCTCTGTGGTCTGGACCTCTAGATAACACGAACATCATGTTACTGAAGTGTATCAGTAGAAAACACTCACTTGGCTGCAATCTGAATACCAATAAGCCATCTTTAAGGCACTTCCCCAACACACCAGCTTTGTTCTTCGCATTGCGTTAACATTAGCCCAATTAGGTCCTTTCACTGAGCACATATCAATTCCCAAATGCTCATGGATAAATTTAAGAGGCGTCAGGATGCAGCATATTAATGCATTGTTTGCCTCTCTGTTTTACAAGGGCTCACGGAATGAAGACTAAAGGGAAAAATTTAGCTCTGAAACCTCATCTCGTGTAAAATGGGACTGCCTGCTAACTTAGCAGTCATCTGCTTTAGGAGCATGCGGACCACGTGCTCGCTCCTTGCACTGCACCAGCCTCTGCTTTATCCCTCCGTTCAAATCTCAGCGCTGGCCTGACGCTGAGGTTTCATGCTTCAAGCCCTGAACACACACAGGGGATTTCCCGCTTTCTTGCTTAACTCGCCCACTGGGCTCAATCCTGAGAAAATCCCCAGGTCTGCACTTGCAAGCACGGTGCAGAGCATCCTCTGCACTGCAGCCTCATCGCTGCCACGTAACCAAGGCATTTCCAGAGGAAGGCTTCTGCTTTCCAAGCATGTTCCAAACTGAATGGGTGGGCTGAGGAGACACAAATCTGAGTATGATCTTTCTATATACACAGAAGTATGCTCACTCTTAACAGGAGTAATAAGCAGAGTATCAACACTGCCAGACTTGCATCATTTTCCAGCTCATTCCAGTAATGTACCTTAATATAACTTTCACAACATTCTGTTATTTTTTTTATATATATTGCCTCAAAATAAAACTATTATCACTTCCCTACATCTTTCAAAAGATACATTTATGTGCTTACACCACTTAAATGAAAGAAGATAATATTTTGCTAGAGCAAAACAAGATGCTAAAGAAAAGGTATGTATTTAATACAAGCAGCATACAGTCCACTGTCATGCTAAAAACATGGGTTTTTGTTGTTGTTGTTTTTCCTTGGAATTTGAGCTCCAGAGATGTCTCCCCCATGGCATGGCTAAACTCAGGTGTCCTTAGCTTTTACCAACTCCCCTCTATCGATTCAAACTATCCTCCCCCCACTGACAAATGAAACAAAATACCCAACAGCCTTCCAGAAATAAACACGTTTAAATTCCACTTGTTTTCAATTGTTGCTTATAGCTGGGTTTTTTCCCATTAATTCATTCATTTACATAAATACTTTTGGAAGGAAAGCTTCCAGTGATGATAAAACTTACGGGGATTGTTTCATGCCTGGCTTAAGCTGCTGCTGACAGGGGCACTCCTGCTCTCCGCTGAATTATTCCCACATTTATTTGCAGCCAAACGCTGACTATAAAACAGGAAGGAGGGACAAGCTGCCAGCAAGGAGGGGAGAAGCGGATCTCAGGCTGGCTAATGTCAACTGGGAAATCGCATCCCAAATCCTACGTTGCAATCTTTGCACCTTTTCACACCATTTATAGTCTGTCCCTTTGGTCCCTGCACCCGGGCAACAACCAGTACGAACCTCCAAACAACTCAGACAGCACCTTGACTCTGCCTCTACTCATTTTATCTCCAGCAGCAGCCAGATGTTCTCTAGGTCAATTCCCCAGTACCAAACCGCCAGAAAGGCGACATGTTCTTCTCAAGGCCTTGGCTTCCGTAACCTGCAATTGCACAGGGAAAGCAGTACGTGGGGCAGGCAGCCTTCCTCCGTATGACCCATTCTCAAGGGACACCCCGTCAAAGAAAGGAACTGGGGAGGCTGGATACGGGTTGCACCACCACTTAACCGTTGACAAAAACCTGACAAAAGAAGCATGTGCGTGTATGTGTTAAAACATCTCTCTACGGTTGCCTGTATATACATACAGTTATCTGCTCAACAGGCACATTTTCACATTATGGGGAAAAAAAAACAACTGCAGCCTGCTATCAACATTTTCACCAACACCATACAGTATCAATTATCTACCAGTCACTCACATTTTAACCCCAAACTTCTCCAAGTCTGGATACAAAAAAAAGCAGAAAGTTCTTTGCCATGAGAATCAAAATTTTAACTCACCATTTAAAAATGACTCAGTGGTGCGTAAATTCCTTCTAAATGTGTGCCAAACTTTAGTCTCCAAAAGGTAGTTTTATGGATGAGGCCAAAAATCACTTCTAATAAGAATTTCAAAGGGTATCACTTAAAAAAATAATTACTAAGTCAATGCACAAAAGCAGACAGGTTTGTTTTTAAAATATTTCTGTTATCTCCCTCTATATTAAAAACACATAACATTTTTAAAACTGTGTAGATTGTCCTGTCTATCATTCCCTCTGGGCCAGTGCTCTACCAGACAGCGCAGTCACCAAACACAGTAGTTTTACTTTCGGAAGACCAGAAGATGACGAGATGCAGGAGCTCTTTCACTACCTGACTGCCCAGGAGGTACTTCATCACAGCTGGGCCTGACCAGGTAACACCCTGCCGGTTAAGTGAACAAAACAGAATGCATGAAAAAAACATTATTTTCAGATCCCTAATCTCTATGAACATTACACATTTCCTTAATACTGCCCCCAAGATGGGAACAATGACTTGACCCCCTCGCACCAGGCTGCTGTGCAACAAGAGGGTGTTCACGGTAGGACAGGACAGAGTAAAGCCAGGTATACAGAGCTGCAAGGGAGCGCAGTAACAACCACCACCACCACCAGGTGGGAGAGAAGGAGAGTTGGTGCAACAGCATCACATAGTAAGACTAGCTACATGAGCACTTTACAGGGTTTGGGTTGATAAAAATGTAATTCACCTATACATATTCTTATATATTCATTTCTATATATTTTATATATTTATATATGAGATCTATACAAAATTATAAATATGGTATATTACCAGTAAGTCCCTATGATATAATGCTGCAATGATGATAGCAAACAGTGTGAAGTGGCCAACTGAAGAAAGGCCTTGAGGACATCTGGAGGAGGAGAACACTGTGATCTTAGACATTCACCCAAGGACGATGGTCCATGTGCACAAAACCGGGTAGATACAGGGTGCACACACTCCTGTGAGGTCCGAGCCAAGAGGACAGTGGCCAGCACTATTAGCAGGGCTTGGGAACGTAATACTCTGCTGCCTTCCCGTAAAAATTCAGGGGGGGAAGAAGGGCAGGCACAAACCACCTGCGCTGCAACACAAACTTCATGTCACGGTTCCTTGGACAAGGACGACAAAACAGAGCGGCATTGTAGTCTGTCTAAAATAAAACATGCTTGAGTGAGACTAAGCTGTGTGAACTAGGTACTAACCCCAAGGCCATGGCTCTTTGGCATCATCCTGCACTCAATGAAGCTCCAGAGGTTCAGCCTCAGGGGTTTAACCCAGTCAGTGAGGAAAGCACCATCCCCTGACTGCCTCCTCCTCCTGACCATCGCTTATTAGCCCATAAAAGCCCAGACCTCTAACATAAAACTGAGAAGACACGTTAATGCAACTGGAGACAAAGTACCAAATCTCCAAGTCACACTAAAGATAAAGAGAAACCATGCTGGCAGGCGAAGCCACTGCTGCGGTAGCGGAGAGAGGGACGGAAGAAAGAAGCCAAATAATTTTGTAGTCACAAGGAATATACCTACAAGGAGAGTCATTCTGTTACCAACATGCGAACTGACGCAGGGATTGCTTCAATGATGTAAAAACCCTACCAAAAATCATGTGGACTTCTACAGTAAGGATTACTAGGCATAAATTGCTTGGACAAGTAAGAAGGCAAAATAGAGCAAAGCAAAAGATAGGAAACACTGACGACACGTCTAACAGCAGATATTACCTAATGCTCTGCCAAAATTTTTTTTTGGCAACCGGTTGGAGACAGTTCTTGCATGACTTGCCCTATCCAGTACGTATATTGCAATTCCCTTTCCCCAACACCATAAAATAGGAGTGGGGGGCAGGGGGGAAATCACTTTAGTTGACTGTTGTATCTCAACCACGGGATCCCAGTGTATTTGTGAAGCTAGCCAAGCTGTCCTTCAGGCACGAAGCAAGGGTTTAATCAAACACAAGGTGTGCCAGCTTAGCGGAAGCCTCTCTTACAGAGATTACGTAAACTTTTTAAAACACTCATAGGAAAACACCTCGGAAGATTTAGAGGATTTGTAAGTTGAATGCCTGATGATACCCTGCAGGGAAGGAGGACTTAAAGATAAGATGTGGGCTTGACCTTGCACTGAAGGCATCCTCCAGCAGAACAGAAAGCACCATATTCAAGGCAGAGCAAAGGCAACAGGATCCCCAACATTTTACCATCGACTGCGATGAGTATCACCAAGAATCCAATTTTCTTGTGTCCTTATAACACAGAAAACCACAGACATTTTAATTCAATCACATCCAATAAAGAGCAAAAGACACCACATCAGCTGCCCTGGGAATGAGTCCTTGTTAAACTCNCCTTGCGATGCAGGAGCTGCCAGGAGAAGTACAGGCAGCCTTTCAGTGGAGCCCGCTGCAGCCAAACCATCTCCCGACCTGCCTCGCAGACGGTATTTATAACCAGAATACAGCATCTTAATGAAACGTTTTACCTTCCAAAATATGTAATGTTTTCTCAACAGAGATGAACTGAAGTGTCAGGTGTTTCAGTGTCTAGTCTCCTGCCAAGACTGATTTGCAAACGCTCTACTTATTGAAGAGGCTCCAAAAAGAGCTCTTTTAGGGCTGTCTTACTAAATATCTAAATTCTCTTTAGACAATCAAAACAATGCAGGCAAAACCAGTACTTCTTATCTCAACTCTTAGTCAACACCCCCCATGTTTTTCTTAAAAGAAAAAAGCCCGAGTAAAAGTAGAAGCATGCACAGATCCAAAAGTCACAAAGGGTCAATCTTCAAGCAAACGAAGCAAAGCTGTATTTACAAAGTAACATGGAAACTAGGGATTTTAAACATTACAGCAGATTGACCGCAAGTATTAATAAAGTTTGTGTTGTGCCAACATTTCCCTTATAAAACTCGTATTTTCAGGGCTCTGTTCCACGCCAAGCACGTCATTCAAGATTTCAGACTGCAGTGCATCTAGTGATGCACTCAACTCCTGGGTATAAAAGAATAAAGAATAAATCTTTCCCAGTTAAAAAAAAAAAAAAAATCCTTAATTACTTTGCCCAAATGCCCAAACTTTCACGAATTAACTTAAACTACAGTTGTTCAAAATTTTAAGAGCTGTCTCAGAGCAAATTTCAAAATTAAGGTTTAAGAAAAGCAAAGATTTCTACTTTTGAAATGTAAGGGTTTTCCTTGGACGTTATACCTGCAGACCAACGGTTGCGATACAACATTACTGGGCCAGTAGTGAAGTGCTGAAAAGGAGAAACAATATTTTTCGACCATCTGTAAAGATACATGAGAAGCAAAAAGCAACATTGCAAGAAATAATAAATGTCTTCTGGTATAATAGTACAAGATAATTCCTGTTGTTTTCATAATTTTCTTCTAAAATACCTTAAAAGTGAAAACATCTGCCAGGTTCACACAAACTTACACGGAGGATTTCTACTGTTAGATATATCAAATACATTCATTTTTAAAGAGGTACTTACTGAGGACACAAAATCTTCCCATTTAACGTTTAATATTTTATCTAGTACCATACATAAGGGCATTTCTGAAATACTTAATTGTATTATTTCCAAGTATTTTCCTTTCAGCCAGCATGCACTTATGCATCAGCTACTGAAGTCAGAGAGCCAGAGCCTACACACAAAGACATTAGCAAGTTGTAACAGTCCTTTGAGAAGCGCTGTATCGAGGTGAGACATCCCAGTACTTTTAAACGTGGCCTGTGCTTCTTCTAAATAACTTATATATTTTGTAGCCTCTCGCAAAGAAAAAAAGGAAAAGTTAAAAACTAAGCTGGCAAGAGAAAATTGGAGAAAGAATCATCAATTATAACACAGCTTCGAAGGGAAATAAATGGCTAGAAGTAGCTTCTGCTGAATTCAGTGAAAAATTTTGAAACTAGAAGCAATCATTCAAGATGCAATATTAAAAAAACCCTACCAAACAAAAAACTAAAACACACAAACAAAAAAAAAACCAAAAAAAACCCCAACCCAACCAGATGAGGGCCCTTAATAACATGTACATGACCTATACCAACTCAAGAAATGCCATAACCCCTTTTTATCCAAAACGACACCTGAGTTATTCGGTGGGCAATAACTGTTATTCACAAACCCGTGAGGTCCAACCTCCGTACTCGTACTTCCCGCAAAGCACACTCATCTCCCCCAGCCGTGCCCCGTTTATGAGCGAGGTGGCGCACACATGGACTGAAAGAAGATTAATTCACTGAAACCTGGTTCGCATCACATGGATCTGAAGAGGCAGTGTGAGGGAACTCAGAAACCACAGACACTTTTTGTTGGCTGGTTTGGTTTTGTTTTTTTCTGAAACGCATGCTGAAGCCTATACTAAACCTCCCCGTTAATTTACCAGGAACATGTTTTGGAGTTTCCTTGTAACACAGATTTGTGTGTTACACCATTTGCGCACTTCTCACAGAAGTGGCTCTGTATTAGCATGCTGCGCAGCTTGGGAAAGTCTGAATTTCCTCCATGTCCCACCACCAACCACAAAATGTCCACGGGCTCAGCGACATCCTGATGACATGGAGCTCTCTCTTTTTTTCATGCAAAGATTTTGCATTCTTTTTGCTTTTCTTTTTTTCCTTCCACATTTCTGAATAATTTGAGCATATGAACAGCGTACTTGAGAGGAACTCTGCTATTAAATAAAAAATGAAAATAAATATAAAAATTTAAGGTCTCTTCATTAAAGAATCCCTAGGAATTTGATATATTTAGCTTCCCTAGAGATAAAAGAAATCTCCACCATTTCAAATTGAAATTTGATGATACCGAACTCTTCGCAGACATATTTGGATGATTTATTCTTTTTGAAAGGGCCGTCGCTGAACGTACTGTCTAAACACTGACAGTCGGAAGCCCCGCGGTGACTTGGAGGCCTGTCATCTTAATCCTGCGCCAACACGAGGGGCTATTCTTGCTCTCAAGCTGCAACAAGTCCTTTCTTGATCCCCATCACGAATGCCCTTGCAGGCACTCAAGAAGGTCCCTGGTAGGCGTTCGCTTCTGCTGCAGCTCCGAAGTGACGAAGAAGGAACTGCCACTGCTGCGGCGGCAGCTGGAGGCAGAGACAGCTTCAAAAGTCCCAGCCAAATTCCGAGCACGGTGTCCCCGATTACCACTCTGCTCCCCTCCAGCTATATACCCTTAGGGTTTGTTTTTCTGAAACTGAGAAGGCCGATGGAAACCAGTCTGAAACAAAACCCTGTCCTTGCCCTCACTTCTGCGCCATACTGAGCTGCTGCAGTAAAGCACGTATCGATAATTAGACGACGATGGTATTTTTGAAGCTGCCGCTTATCTGTTTAGATTTGGAGGAGCAGGAGTTCGCCTGCCTGCAATTGTCTGATGTGTTGCCTTTATCACCAGTCTCCAGGAAGGATGCATACAAAACTTACAAGTCATGTAGAATGTCTTGCAGAGGCATTTCCAGCTTTAATGTTTCAGCTACAAGCGTTTGCTTTGTCTGTTCAAGTGAAAAATGATCACTTGTCCCACAAGCTGACAAAACTATTTTTCTTATTTGAAGCTTTTGCTCCCTTCTCCTGTCAAGTCTTGCACCTTTTCTTAAGCCCGTGGGGTTTTGCAGCCAAACACTTCTGTAGGATTCCGCCAAACCAGAAAAGAGGCTCTTTAATAAATACTATTTATAAACTTAAATGACCCAAATTTACTTCTGGATAATGGAATTTTTATGTGCGTATTTTCAGCGAGACTTCAGTCCTAGGATTAAGTTGAAATTTATGTAGATAATTACCATCACTGGTGAAAAATACAGGATAATCCACGTATAACAGCTTCCTCTTGTAATTGTAAATACTGGCCACTGTGTCGTATCAAGAGCCGGCCACACAAGTGGATAACTTAACCATTCCTGTACTCACGCAGGATGTGCGCAAGGTGGTATTAATGAGAGAAAGGGCCTGAAATAGAGCTCACCAGACCAAATAACCTCCCGACCACACAAGTAGAAAATAATTAAAACAACGCACCGCTCTAATTTGGTTTTTGGGACCAGATGGTGGATGCTCAGGCAGCCAGAGGGTGAGACAGCAGCGATGCTGTGGCAGGGGAGGAAAGAGGACAGGTCGCCTGTGCCAGGCTCGGCATATTTAAATACTTGAAAGGTTCAAGGTAGCAGTGTCTTCCTGAGAGCAAGACCTCGGAGCAGGAGGCTATTTCAGGGCAACCCATTCCACCCAGGCGTGCCAGGCAGGAGTTGGCTGCCCGTTAAAGTCAAGCCACAGCATCTTAAGTGGGGAGAGAAATGCATGTCCTGCTTCCGAATTGCTGCCTTCAGAGCGGAGTAGGTAATAACATGCACGTACGCACAATGAAGGGGCTGGGGGGTGGTTTTGAGAAAAGAAAAAAAAAAATCCTCCTTCTGAAAGGCCACTCACAGTAGAAGAGCATCCTTCAAGCAGAGCAGGGGGGAGTGTGGTCAGGCTCAGCCCCTGTGCCGGGGCTACATCGCCCTCCCGTTCCCGCTCCGGCAGGGAGAGGAAATCAAAATGGTAGCGTGACCTTCACAGGCTATAGACAGCTTGAATGCAGTTTAACCCCAGCATTAAGGATGAAAGCCTCTGCTCATGAAAGGCAGGCATTAACTAATCTGCTTACCCGTACAA
>RSEF01000002.1:70846470-70856687 GCA_003993805.1 Himantopus leucocephalus | reverse complement strand
CTCCCTTGACCTGCTGGCCATGTTTCTTTTGATGCAGCCCAGGGTGCGGTTAGCTTTCTGGGCTGCGAGCACACGTTGCCAGGTCATGTTGAGTTTCTCATCAATCAGCACGCCTAGATCCTTCTCCTCAGGGCTGCTCTCAATCCCTTCTCTGCCCAGCCTATCTTTGTGCTTGGGGTTGCCTCAACCCACATGCAGGACCTTGCACTTGGCCTTGTTGAACTTCATGAGGTTGGCATGGGCCTGCCTCTCCAACCTGTCCAGGTCCCTCTGGATGGCACCCCTTCCCTCCAGCATGTCTACCTTACCACACAGCTTGGTATCATCAGCAAACTTCCTGAGGGTGCAGTCAGTCCTGCTGTCCATGTCGCCAACAAAGATGTTAAACAGCACCAGTCCCAGTACCGACCCCTGGGGAACGCCATTCGTCACTGGTCGCCACGCTTTGAGTGTGCTCATCCAGCCAATTCCTTATCCGCTGAGTGGTCCATACATCAAATCTGTGTCTCTCCGATTTAGAGACAAGCATGTCGTGTGGGACAGCGTCAAATGCTTTGCACAAGTCCAGGTAGATGACGTCAGTTGCTCTTCCCTTATCCACCAAAGCTGTAACACCATTGTAGAGGGCATTATTGCAGGAGACAGTCATCAGTGGGCAGATTACAGGTGAGAGGTGGTTTTGGGTCAGTTTTTATTGCTTGGCTTTGCAGACTTGCCCTGTGGGTGACTCAGTCGCATACACAGATTGAATTTGGCCCCTTTTACCTGGGATTGAGTGTCTTCAAATAGTGCTCTCATTAAATAAGAGCTTTTGGGGCATTTGTATAGGAATAAGAGAGCCCAAGCTTTATGATTTGTTTCTAATTAACTGTCAGCCCTCTATAGGTGCAATTATCAACAATATAACATAAAAGTCATAGAATCATAGAATTGTTAAGGTTGGAAGGGACCTTTCAGATCATCGAGTCCAACCATTAACCTAACCTGACAAAACCACATCTAAACCGTATCCCCAAGTACCTTGTCTACCCTTTTTTTAAACACCTCCAGGGATGGTGAATCCACCACCTCCCTGGGCAGCCTATAATTGAAAGTCCAATTATTTAATGTATTTATTATTTTAGAATATGACCCCCAATTAATTTTAAGTGTAAAAGCACTTGTACCATTTCAAAAGGAAAGAATTCCTCTTGTTACCCAGTGAGGCACACTGTAAAGACATGCTTTTCCTGTGGGTCTGTTATGTCACAGAAGATTGTGTTATACAATTTCTTTGCTTCAGTGCTTGCAGGTGGTCCCTGCCCTCCCTGTCTCATAGTGTGTTCTTGCTCTGTTCTGGCTGGCATAGCAGTCTCTGCAGCCACATGGAAAACCAGAGCAGGGAACTAATCCAGCTGAAAAATAACCAGCCAAAATATTTTTGTATTTTTCAGTCTGGTACATTTTCTGCCACACGAGTAGTTCTGCTGACGTGGCAAGAAGGTATCAGTGTGAACAGGGCAATGAGGGGCTGGAGGCAAGGTGGCATCTGCTCGAACTGGCCTGAGCAGCACTGCCTGCCAAATTTTAGGCTGTGCTCCGAAAGGTGTATATTAGCTTGGCTTCTTTCTTTGGTGTTGAGAAGTAGTTTGAACAGGCAAGGCAGGGTTCAGAAAAGAGGAAGAAATTTTGTCCATGCTGTGCACATGGAGAAATAATGTTTGGAGAGATTTGCTGACTTACTTTTAGATTCGTTTTCCAGTAGAATGTAATTTCACACTGGGATCCATTTTGTCTAATATTTGAGCCGTAAAACCAAACCATCCTCCCAATACCTGAGTTAACTGTTCAATTTCAAATAGAAGGGACTCTTAGGTACTTTTCTTTCAGAGTGGAGTTCTTAATTATGATCTTAGACCAGCCTGATAAAGGCAGAGAATAATCTTGCAAGTTGCAGGTGACTGTAGCTGACTTCCTGAAGACATTGTGTGTGTCTGCTCTTCTCCTATCTTCTCCTTGATGCTAAATATACCTCTTTTATTTACATGCGTTGGGGTGCAAAGAATCATGCCCTAAAGAATCTGTCTTGTAAGCTAAAAGGACATCCTAAATTTCAGCTAATCTCTTGACTCCACTGTTCCATATTGGTTTGATCTAGGAAGCTCTTGATGAACAACCTTACTTAGGTCTCCTCTCAGGAGCCTTCTACACATCTCTGACTCTCTGCTGATTAGGCTTAGGGCCTTGGATTGAAAATAAGCTGCGTGATATGGACTGAAGAATTTATATTTTTTTGAGTGAAACCAGACCAATATATGAACCATGGGAAGGCTATTTATTTGTTTATTTTTCTTCCAGTAAGGAGAAAATATTGCACATCAACTTCATTTGAAAGGTTATTCCACCTGGCAAATGCTCTCACTTACCTGAGCATGGGAAGGGAGGCTCTGTGGTGTGGTGTGGTAAATCCAGTGTTAGACTGGCCCTCGAGTCTTGAGTTCTCAGTGTTGCTTGATGATTCCAGCCAACTCCTTTCCTATGTCTCCGTTGTCCTGTCAAGAGAAGAGGACAGTGTTATTTTCCTTTTTGTTAAAGTGTACTGAGCTCATCTGGTGAAAAAGCTGTTTAAGAACTGGGGTGGGATAGTTAGCTCATACAATTGTGAGATCTACGTGAAAAATGTGACATTCTGGGCAATTCAGTTGGTGGTCTGACCTCCACAGAGGGCTGCTGAAGAGAGAGCAATGTAATGGAGCATCTTCCTGTGTTATGGTTACCCCACAAGAGAGTTTGAGTTTTGGCTGCAGAAGTAGTGGCACCCTCCCTATGAAATACCACAAAACACTTTCTGTACCACAATCATCAGAGACAGCACCTTCAGCAGGACTTGGTTTCCTGTGGTGAACCTAATGGGCTGAGCTTCCGAACATCCTCTAAGGGTCTGTCTGTCCTGCCAGACTTTGGCCTGGGAAGGAAAGGTAGCTTTATTTGAAAACAGATCAAGATTATGCTGGCTAAAAGTTCTGTTTTGCCTTTTTAGCCATTTGCAGGGACTGGAGACCATCTGGTAACTACATTTCATTGATAAACTCTCTGAATGCTACGTTGCGTAACTTAGTAATAGTAATAGTGTCTCAGATAAATATGATTACGGTGACATACACCTTACATGATAATATGATTAAGGTGACATACACCTTTACATGGTGGTATGTAAGACTGGATTTATAAGACCACAAGAGGGGGTCATGACTAGACCAGTGTTTCTCAATCAATTGTTCATGGACCTCTCATTGTCTGTAAGATAAAAGATGATTTTAACAAAAATTAAAAATCTAGGTATATTTGGGTAAGCAAACAAAAAGGGGAAAAATAGGAGTAGTAAATACTGCATTTAGCTTAATTTTTATTTCATTGCAAGTTAATGTTAGCTTGGTAAGATTGGACAGGAGGCAAGTCTTTTCTTTGGAAGGGTTGAGTAGCACTGGTGCCACTTTCTACTTCAATATCAAGTGTAGCTGTTATTCGTGGCATCCTTTTGACTTTTAAAGGAATTCTAGTTGGCTACTGAAATTGCTGATTTGGTTTTTGGACTCAAAAGTGTACCACAAATTTTTTCTCATATCAAGTTCATTGTTTTATTTTTTTGTCTTTCTTTCATGTTGTACATATAGGTTATAAATGTGCTTGCAGGCCCAATTTCATCAGCAGGAGTATGGCATAGTAAATACTTATATACAGACTTTTAGCTGTCTTATAGAGTTGGGAAGACGTTTGGATTTGGAAAGAAGGGGGTAAAGATCTTACAGGACTATTCAAATCCCTTTGAAGAAAAGAGAAGTGAGAAAAATTAAGATATGTGCATTTTAAAAATATTATTGTAGAAAGTTTAAATTCTTCTTCACCTTTCCCAGACTAGTTAACTAGAAGTTGGAAAGGCATATTGTTTTCATGACGGATGTTAGCTAAATTTCAGAATTGTCACATGCCAATTTAAACTTCACTGATTGTGGTCAACATTTCGGAATGAAAAGTATTTACAGAAAGTAAAATTTCCCTGAAGTGTATTAAATAAGCAACTTCTACCTAAAAACAAAACTGAAATACTAATTTAGTAGATCCTCTATGCTTTAGAGTCTAGCGACCAAAATGATTTTGAGAATGTTTGTATTTAAGTTTTTCCCTTTTAAGGAGTTTCGAAGCATGCCATTGTGTTCCTGTTTATGAGAGATAAGTTGCAGAATTAAGCAGCTGTACCCTTAATCTTTTGATACCCTGTAAGCAGAACAAAGTTCTGGAAATGTCAGGCTGATGTAGCTCATATGGAGAACATTAGATGCTCCTAGATGATGTTTATGAAATATAAGTGGGTTCAAAATCACAATCATGTTAACACAACCTTTCCAACAAGAAGAAACTTATCCATCAATCAGTGTCTGTTAGAGCTTATTACATGTGCTCATGTTTTGAAAAGTGTGTGTGAAAATGCTCTCTCTGAAACTAGTAAGATTTTGTGAACTCCTAATAGAAAATAAAGTGTGGTGGTGATTTGATATGGAAAAATACAAACAGCTCAACAGTGCAAATAAATAACCACTTCACATGGTGATAATAAGAATATATTTTGTTTATATTATTCCCAGAGAAAATGGGAGATCACTATAAATACTATTTTTCATAACGTAAATTTATACTCTTGCATTTGACATCTTTGTAGGTGGTTAGATTGGGGATTTTTTAACAAGTCACTACTTAACTGTCTTACATTCATTTGCAAGTGTAGATTTTAATTTGTATGAGAGAACAAATTGATAAAGAAAACGTGTTAGAGTCATTGCATTTCGAACAAACAGTTTTGGAGTATCCCATCAAGAAGCTGACATTGCTAGATTGTTGAGAATTTTGTGTGTGTGTGTAAGACTGTCAGAAAAATTTTGAGTGCCAGTGGCTTTAATTTGGTGTGACACACCACTGTTTTGCTTTGCCTGTCTGTAGGACAGGCATGGCTGCCCTTCCAGCCATAGCATACCACCACTGCAAGACAGAGCCTACCCACAGGGATGGTTTGCCATTACTGCCATGCTTTAACTTTAGAAGGCTGTAATGGTACTTGTGAGGGAAGGCTGCCAAAAAAGAGTACTGATGTTCGATAATCCTCCTTGGAATTCTCTTTACTGAGCATCTCAAAGTGGCTTTTATATTATGAGTGAAAATATGACCCATATGTGTAGCCATAGAGAAGTATCTTGTCATGCTATATCCTCAACAAGCTAAAATGACATGTTTTGCAGTGAGAAATGAGGAAATGTCTCTTAGAGAAAGGAAAAGAATATATAAGAAAAGGGTGGTGGTGTGTCACTACGTGTATTTGCAGATTGGTATCCAGAGTTCAGTAGGGGTGTTTCACTCACAGTGTTGTATAGATTCATCCTCCATGCTCTCTTGGTTCATAGCTTATTCTAAACATAGGTAGGTGCTGATAGTTGGCAATTGGTTACCAACACTAACACCTAAACAATATGAGGGTTCAGAAAATAATAATAAAAATGTATGTCAACATCAAAACTTACCTGAAATGAGAATGAGCTGAAAAGAGAGCCACAATAGTACATATAGGATTAATCTGTGAAATGTAATGACAATAGAAACCTGATGAATTTTATTTATTGAGCCAGCAATGTGCCCTTGTGGCCAAAAAGGCCAATGATGCCCTGGGGTGCATTAAAAAGAGCATGGCCAGCAGGTTGGGGGAGGTCATCTTCCCCCTCTACTCTGCCCTGGTGAGGCCACATCTGGACTACTGTGTCTAGTTCTGGGCTCCCCTGTTAAAGAAAGACAAGGAACTACTGCAGAGAGTCCAGCAGAGGGCTATGAACATGATCAAGGGAATGGAGCACCTCTCTTATGAGAAAAGGCTGAAAGACCTGGATCTGTTTAGCCTGGAGAAGAGAAGTCTGAGAGGGGATCTTATCTATGCTTATAAATATCTAAAGGGCGGGTGTCAAGAGGATGGGGCCAGACTCTTTTCAGTGGTACGCAGTGACAGGACAAGGGGCAGTGGACACAAGCTGGAACATAGGAAATTCCATCTCAACATGAGGAAAAACTTCTTGACTTTGAGAGTGACAGAGCACTGGAACAGGCTGCCCAGAGAGGTTGTGGAGTTTCCTTCTCTGGAGACATTCAAAACCTGCCTGGATGCATTGCTGTCCAGCCTGCTGTAGGTGAACCTGCTTTGGCAGGGCGGTTGGACTAGATGATCTCCAAAGGTCCCTTCCAACCCCTGGCATTCTGTGATTCTGATTTGTGAATCAGCTTTTACCAGGTAGCCAGGTATTGTCAAGGTGGAGAGAAATTATTGAAAACAGTGAGGAACTGTTTTCTAAATTCTCTCGTCTTACTCAAGTGTTCGAGGCAACAGATTGCTAAGAGACTCAAGTAGTCTTTATTTGTGGAAAATGGCCAGATATGTCTGTTGTCTGTCCATCCCCACCCTTTTTTTGATATATGGGTTCTGGTACTGTTTGTTTTGATGTTATTCTGTTTTCTGCTTGCTAATGTCTGCCAATACATGCCTAGCATTAAACCCCTTCTAACCAGAAAAAAAAAAGAGTTCACTTTTATCCTGAAGCATTGATGAAAGGTGGTTGTGCATCAGCTGTTGGAAATGTTGACAAATGGCTTATACTCAGCTGAATATAGACTGCAGTACAGACTGCTCACAGCTGCTTCGCTCTTCTCTTTTTGTGGCAGGCTTCTTTACCCTACAGAGTTTTCCACTTCTCTCAAATTTTCTTTGTCTTTTTCTTTCCCTGTTGACTGCCACCCACATGATTTGTCTCACAAGTTCTTTCTCCAGCCGAAGAAGACCTGAGACCTGTTCACCCGAGATGCCTTTTTAGAGTCTTCTGGTGAGAATCATTAGAAGCCATGTACAGAATCACAGAATGGTTGAGGTTGGAAGGGACCTCTGGAGGTCATCTGGTCCAACCCCCCTGCTCAAGCAGGGCCACCTAGAAACAGTTGCCCAGGACCATGACCAGATGGCTTTTGAATATCTCCCAGGACAGAGACTCCACAACCTCCCTGGGCAACCTGTTCCAGTTCTCAGTCACCCTCACAGCAAAAGAAAGTGTAGCTCTCCTCTTCTACAGGGGAAGAGGAATAGATCCACGAGAGAAGAGTCATAGACCTTTAAGCCTACCACATGTGTCTTCTAACAATATGGTAGTCATGTCGTTTTACCATTGCCAACCTGCTATGTCTGCTTACTGTTCACACGGTGATTTAGCTCAGCCCAAGAATTGGTTTCCATTTGACTACAGCTTTGTCTGTAGTAACTGAATAAATTTTGTTTTATCTTAATGAATTAAATATAGGAGCAAGGTAGTTCTCTTTGTTCTGTCAAAAGACATCCTATATGTATGCTGAATAGTTGGGTTTTTTTTCACAGATGCACCTGACATATAACTTGACTACACGAATCACGCTGATGTGTAGAATTTAATTGCATTATTTTACTTTAATCTTCTTCAAAGAGCCAAGAGCTTTTGAGTGTTGTATATGGAAATGTTTGTCAAATCATTTTGCATACACTGCAGCAGCATCTAAAAAAAAAAAAATCACACTTTATCACCTTATTGGGGTTTTTTTTGTGTAATTCAGTTCATTAAGGCGTTTGATGTTGACTTCATTTTGCCCCCAACAGATTTTAGCTGAGCTTTGTGATGCCTCATTAGGAGATTTGTCATTGAAGTCTTAAGACTAATCCGGGGGTTTTAGTGTGTGCTTCTGTTTAAGGGGGGCTTTCAGTGTTTCATGTGGAAAGCACCACAGGTTTAGTGTTGTATTTATCCTTTGACCCAAGTCGAGATCCATTTATCAGTTACAGAACGAGGATGAAAACCATGAATAGAAAAAAGCGTATTCTAGTCTCTTTGTGCTAAATGATAAGGAATGCACCTTAACAGCTTCCTTTTGGCTGCTACACACCATTTCAGATATTAAATGATGAGTTAATATGGTATTTTATTAGCTGTGCCATTTTAGTGAAAGGAGTTATGCTTTTGGCCGTATTGCAAGGCCTGTTTGTAGATTTTTATTTTGCATCACCATGGTTTCAGGTAATATGCTAGAGTAGAGGTGACTCTCTGGGAAGATGGATGACAGCAAAATTTGAAGTAAAAGCTATGTATATGTCCCTATATTGAACTGCACGTGACAGCTCACTGTTCAATCTTTACCGTGGCTGCTACTAGAAGATAGTCTAATGGTTAGTTAGCGTTTCCTGCCTGTTGCCTTGAATTAGCTGCCACTAAGAGGTCTCGACTACGTATGGCACAGAAAAATACGCCCAAGTCAGAGCTGCCCTTCTGCATCCAAGGGAAGCCTGCTTGGATTCATAGGTGTTCAGCCCACAGGACTGGGGGGAGGGATGTTTGAGAGAGAGAGAGTAACCACTTACCTCATTGCCAAAATATAAGTTGTCTGATTCCACATTTTGGATCTCCACTTCCACTATGCTTGAACAGACATATAATGTAGGAATGCCGCAATAAGGTCTCCGCGGAGCCTTCTCTTCTCCAGGCTGAACAACCCCAACTTTCACCCTTTCTTCATAGTGGAAGTCTTCCAGCCCTCTGATCATTTCTGTGGCCCTCCTATGGACCTGCTCTAATAGGTCCATGTCTGTCTCATACTGGGGACCCCAGAGCTGGATGCAGTACTTCAGGTGGGGTCTCAGCAGAGCAGTGTAGAGGGGGAGAGTCACTTCCCTTGATTGCTGGCCGCGCTACTTCTTCTGCAGCCCAGGACATGGTTGGCTTTTTGGGCTGCAAGTGCATGTTGCCAGCTCATGTCCAATTTTTCATCTACCAGTACCCCCAAGTCTTTCTTGTCAGGGCTGCTCAATCCATTCATCCTCTAGCCTGTATCAATACTGGGAATTACCCTGACCCAGGTGCAGGACCCTGCACTTGACCTTGTTGAACTTCGTGAAGTTCGTGAAGTTCAACAGCTTGGTGTCATCTGCAACATCCACAGATGCACATGGATTTAAATAATGTGTGTTTCTGCATGCTTGGATCCAGTCTTCATCTGGTGTGTTTTAGTTACCAGCTCTAATATTTGAATTATACTTTTACTGTCCATATCTGTACGTAGTTGGAAATGTGGTGGTTTGATCATCATCCTGCTGATGGCATTGTTATAAAGGAAATGGTGTCTTGTTTACTTATTGTGGCACCAGTTTGGCTCCAGCACCTGAGAATGCATGATGAACTTTCGAATCTGCAGTATTGCCTGTGGGATTGATAAAGTTGGAAGTAAGTGAGCATTTGAGGTTTGCCTGGACATGATGTAATGAGGTTATTGCACAACCATTTGGCTTTTAGTCGCAGATATAGCCTTTTTTTTCAAATGTACTCTATTTAGCTTAAAAAAAAATAAAAAGACATTAATCTTCAGTCTCTGCTACCTCATCAAGTAGTAGAAGAATTGTAGGTTGCTGAGCTGACACAAAACTCCCCTGAAACTTAGTTTTCAGGAATGCCAGTGTTATTTTTAACTGTCTCCAGCAGGAGGCTTTTTGTCTGGAAGGAATCCAGAGGTTTACGTTGTAGCATGTGTTCAAATTCACATAAGCTGCTAGATAGTTTTAAAGTTCTTGTGAAGTTGTTTTCCTCTGCAGTTGAAGACATCTGCACTCTAGTGCATTAGCAATAAAAGGAGGACTAAGGATAATCTCTGTCCTTTAGGAGACGGGGGTGGAAACATAGTGACAAAGGATGAGGAAAAGGCTGAGGTACTTGATGCCTTCTTTGCCTCAGTCATTAACAGTAAGACCAGTTCTTCCCTGAGTACCCAGCCCACTGTGCTAGTAGACAGGGGCGGGGAGCAGAATGAAGGCCTCATAATCCACAAGGAAATGGTGAGTGACCTGCTTCAGCACCTAGACATATGCAAGTCTATGGGGCTGGATAGGATCCACCCAAGGGTACTGAGGTAGCTGGCGGAAGTGCTCACCAGGCCACTTTCCATCATTTATCAGCAGTCCTGGCTAACTTGGGAGGTCCCAGTTGACTGGCCGTTAGCAAATGTGACTGCCATCCACAAGAAGGGCCAGAAGGAGCATCTGGGAAACTAGACGCCTGTCAGTCTGACCTTAGCACCGGGGAAGGTTATGGAACAGATCATTCTGAGTGTCATTATGTGGCACGTGCAGGACAACCAGGTGATCA
>RSEF01000002.1:70829027-70845470 GCA_003993805.1 Himantopus leucocephalus | reverse complement strand
ACAGGCTGGGAGGAGAATGCATTGAGAGCAGCCCTGAAGCAAAGGACTTGGGGGTGTTGGCTGATCAACACTTGGGGGGTGTTGGTCAACATGAGCCGGCAATGTGCGCCTGCATCCTAGAAAGCCAACCGTACCCTGGGCTGCATCAAAAGAAGCATGCCCAGCAAGTCGAGGGAGGTGATTCTGCCCCTCTACTCTGCTCGGGTGAGACCCCACCTGGAGTACTGCGTCCAGCTCTGGGTCCCCCAACATAAGAAGGACCTGGAACTGTTGGAGCAAATCCAGAGGAGGCCAGGAAGATGATCAGAGGGCTGGAGCACCTCTGTCACCTCTCAGAGAGTTGTGGTTGTTGATCCTGGAGAAGAGAAGGCCGCGGGGAGACCTTATAGCAGCCTTCCAGTACCTAAAGGGGACCTACAGGAAAGATCGGAAGGGACTCTTTATCAGGGAGTGGAATGATAGGACAAGGGGTAATGGCTTAAATACAATAAATTAATAAATAAAAAACAAAAAATGGTAATCATGAATACACCCTTTATAAACACCTTCTTCAGGTATGGCTGTTGATGCCTATCAGCATGAGCACATATGAAATATTACAAGAGTGTAAGTTTGCTGAACAGAAACTGCCTGTGCGCATACTTCTGGCACCACAGAAAGTAAAATTTTTGTTGACTAATCTTTTCATTAAATGGGTTGCATTTAGCAAGACATAGAAGTGAGCATCCATATAGCCCTCACAAGTAGCTAGCTTGCGGTAAATACATGCCTTAGTTTATGCAAAAACCCCACCCTTCATAATATGTCCACAGCTGACTGAAATAAATATACATTACTGTTGTTTGAATAAAATCAGTTCTGTTTCTGAGGTATACAGTGATGAAGTTATGCACAGAGAAACAAAGTTTCTATATGAACACTGTGTTCCTTTAGCATGGCTGTCATTTCTAGTGATGCTTCTTGGTTTTGGTCTGGCACTTGTCCTCTCTCACTTCTGGCAGTGGAGCCTTTTTCAGTTTCCAAATCAGGAAGACTGACAAACCTAGTCCAGGCAGTGGATGCAAAATAAAACATTTCTATGAGTTGGTCAATAAAAGGCACAAAGTTCTTAGAACTGTTGCCCTTGCTTAAAATTGGAGAGATACAATGAAGTAATCTCTGGAAGACTCCTGTGAATGAAGTAACTTGCTAGTACTGCTTAGAAACATGGACCAGTTTAAAGACATGAACTGGATCTCTCTTTTGGGGTTTTTTGGGTTTTGGTTTTTTTTTTTTTAATGTGAGTATGCAGGCATTTGCTTCTTACTCTCACAGAAAACTAAGATTTGGCCTTGCAGGTGCTTGCAGTTTATTACCTATAGATTTCTATAACCTTGTGTCACACTACGTCTTTGTGTTGGGTAATAGAGTTTCAAATACTTTTTTTATATATATATATATATATTAGCTAATGCAAGTCCATGTTGGATTTTTAAATAATTTATTCAGCGCTCCCAGACTAGACCACGTTTGTGTTGATATCTTCTTGATTTTTCTTGTGTTGAAAAATTCACAATGCTACCTTGAATAACCAGTTTGGTAGGTTCTGTGAGAAACAACTGTATATTATTACATTAACACGCAAATGCATCGTGATACTATGTCACTATGATGTTTTCTGCTGATAAATACTTTAGGAGGGATAAATTAGTTTTGAGTTTGAAAGAGTAATCTCAAAAAAAATCAGCTTGTTGTCTCACAGTATGCCCACGATTTCTGAGGCTCTTGAGATCCTGAAGTTTTACAGCATTGTGAACTCATGCCGTATCATTGTGATACTCTGATTTATCAAGATATTTTGTCCTAGTGCAGTATAAGATTGATTCAGACAGATAATAGTACACTGCAACATGTTGATATTTTGAATTCACTGAACAGAACTGTATACTGTACCAATGACCAGTACAAACAGACCACACTGTGCTCTGAATACTCTGTATTTATTTTATGCTCTGATGGCATCTGAAATAATTTTGTGATACCAAGCTCTGCTGTGTTGCCTTTAAGCCAGCTTGGGGTAATGCACACATTTGATGTACGATGATGGCACGGTCGTCTTTTCCTCAGAGGTATGGAGGCCATAGAACCCCCCAAAATGAAGAAAATCTGTGACTTTCATGCTGTGCTTGGCCACTCAGTTAGCAACCACACTGATTAGGTATTTTCAGCCTACAGAATACATGCTTGATAACTTTCACATGTGTTTTTCTGGTTTTCCCCTATTCTGCCAAGAAATTTAGTTTAAAATTCTGATACCAAAATTGCTTAATTATTATTATAAACAACAATTTATATTAAATGCATCAGTTAATGCACTGTCACTCCATTATAACTTATCATTAATAAGCTATGACAATCATTGGATGATATGGCATTTATTATAGACAAGGTTTAAATCTCCACCATTTTTTAGCTATTTTCAGAAATGAACCTGGACAAAATACATTGCCGTGCCCACATTGATATATTACTGGTATCTTCCCCCATTACTTCCACTTGGTGCCACAGACACATTTTACAAAGTGACTTCTGAAAAATGCACCCAAATTTAACCTCCGTAACAATCTGAGAAACTTTAATTTGCATATACCCAATAGAGATCTTTTAAAAATAAATTTTCTGAAGAGTTCACGTGCACTCACTGCAATTCTGCACCTGCATCTCTGTGCTGCGATGGACTCTTCCATGCCGGGGAGTCTGAAATGAAAAAGCTTCGTCCCCATAGTCAGTAAGGCTGCCGAGCGTATGTCAGGGTTTCACTAGAAGAAGAAAGGCAACACTGGTGCCGTAACAGCGTACAACAAAGTAGTAAAACCTTTCAGCAGGAATATGGGAGATTTGCACCTCCTGAGTTGGTTTTCCTGTACGGCAGATGATCAGATAATGCTTCAGCTTCAATAAGCAGGTGTTTTCCAAGGAACAGCATCTTTGAAAAACTGTCCACTAACAATTACGGTAACGAGTTTAGAGTTACATGATCCTAAGTCTTTTGTGTCAAGAAGTACTTAGGTACTAGGTTTAACTAGTATGGAGTAGATAACTCATGAGAGTACACATCTAACAATGAGGATAAAATACCTTATTGAAACTCTGGATTATGTGAGCACAGCTCCCATTCTCATGGCAGAAGCCATTCTGAAAAAGTAACATGCAGTTGCATAAGCAAAGACTGTGTTTACAACAATTCTCATATAATACTTTATATGCGCAGTAATCTGAATAAATATGGGTTGTGCAAGCTTATAAAGGGTGTTTCCTAGCTTTTGAATGCTTGATTATTTTTTTTTAGGCTGATGCACGTCCATCTGTGCAATATTTAGTTGTGAAACAAAACGGCGTATGGTGACAGGGCATGGCATAATGGCGTGTTGCTTTGTAGCCTAGCAGTATTTGCTAACAGACGGTGAGGTAAGCGCAGTGCAATGATTTCTGTGGCACGGATAGGATGCGTCTCAGCAACACGCTGGCGATACTGACATTGCACATGGAACACCGCCCGGGGTCCTCCGGCTTCAAACTCCCTCAACAACGCGGGGCGCTTCTGTGGAGGCCTTCTACAGCCTCCATTGGTTTCGGACCTTTTGGCTGATTTCAACCAGAATTGACTTAGTATCTCAATATTCAAAGCTCTGGAAATTTAACAGAAATAAGCGAAACCCCTGTGGCGACTGACGAGTTGCTGGGTATCTACCTCAGGTGTCGGACGCACAAAGCTGCCGTCCCCACAGGCGCGTACCACGCTGCCACGGGCCCGCCGGGCGCTCGCGTGTGGCGTGAGTGGCGGCAGCGCCCCGAGCAGGCCGGGCGGGCTCCTCCGGTGGTGGCCTCGGGGCGGGGGGGGGGGNGAGCCCGCGACGAGCCACCGCGCTGCCACGGAGCCGCTCCGCCGACTGCCCATCTGCGCGGCGGCGTGTGGGGCCGGGGGCGGCGCGGCCCAGGCCTGGGGACAGCGTGGGGGGGGAGGGCCGCCACGGACGGAGGGGGTGTTGGCGCAGCGGGGCCGGGCGCCATGGCGGCGGGCGGTTGGCGGGGGCCGCGCGCGCCGTTCCCCAGCCGCCGCCTGAGGGGAAGGGGGCGCGCGCGGACCCGAAGCGGCGGCGCGAACCCCCAACCGCTCCGCCCCCCCTCCTCGCGCCCCCCGCACGCGCCCGGCCGCCCCACCCGCCGCACTGGGTGGGGCCCTTGGAAGCTGCCAACCCCCGGCGTCCTCGTCCTGCCGAGCGGCGGGGCGAGCAGCCAATAGGCGGGCGGGTACCGTGTGCGTAACGGCCAACGGGAGCGGCTCTTTCAGGACCGCTGTCCGAGCCCCTCAGAGCGGCGGGGGACGGCGCGGGGAGCGGGGCAGTGAGGCGCAGCGAGGGGCGCCGCCCGGAGCAGGTTAGCGGCCGCCGGGGCTGCGGCGGGAAGTCGGGGCGAGGCCGGGGGCCGCGGGGTGAGCGCGCTCCATCCTCTCCTGCGGTCCGTGAAGGGGGGCGCGGAGGGAGCCGGCCGGCGGCGCGCGTTTCCGGGAGGCTGCCGGGGAGGCGCGGGGGGGGAAGGCAGGCAGGCGCCGGGGAGCTCTGAGGTGCGTGGTGGTGGCGGGCAGGCGGCCAGGCCGGAGGCGCGTTACAGGCGGAGGAGGTCGGTCCCCGGGATCGATGCTCAGAAAAGGGGGGAGCCCCAAGCGCTTCCCGGAGCGGCCGTCTCGGCACTCGCCTGGGCGAGGCCGAAAGCCCCGGAGTCCGCGGCGGCCCGCTCCACCTGCCGCTGGGCCCGGAGCCGCAGGGTACCACCCATCTCCCCGTGCTCTCCCTCGCCCGCCCGCTCTGCCCTGCCGTCGCTGGATGGGCCTCCTGCGAGCAGCGGCGCCCCGGCCCTTCCTGCGAAGCAGCTCCGGCTTCCCCCGGCTGCGGCCGTACCGCCGCAGTAGTTCCCCTTTCTCAGAACCCGCGTGGTTGCGGCTAGCGCGAAGAATAGTCTTACGGGAAAAGGCCACGAGTTTCTCTGTCCCGCTTAGAAGAATGTACGGGGAAGAGAACCGAAACGGTCCTCTCCTTCAAACAGGAGTCCCAGTTCAATGGGTCCGTGCGCCAGGAAATAGTAGATTGAGAGCTGTGGTAGCTCTTGGTGTGTGTGGCCGCCCCTGGCTCCGGGGAGAGGCTTGGAGCCCTTGTGGAGCCGGAGCCGCGTGGGTCTACAGAAAGACTGTCTCGAATGAAGTTTAAAGTGTGGCTAATGGCAGAGATACGCTGATTGGTAGCAAACTTGTAATTGAAACCAGCTTGAATCCCATGGAAATAGAAACCTTTAATTTCATTTAACCTACTTCACAGCTTTAGCAACTGAAAGCTTTTGATATTTTAATAACTGTTTAAATGATAATTAAACCAGAAGTGGAACATGTAGGAGTCTTACTATCCGTGACATCCATTTGTACTGTAGCAGGCTAGAATTTCTTGACCCCCAACTTCCCTAATTTCTGTATCACATCTGTGCTTCATAACCATTGCCATTATTTCAGCAATTTGGAGATTGTGTGTTGGGTATATATGTCTAGGATCTTCACTCTTCAGCTTTTCTACCCTGTTTTTATACCCTCCCAAATGTAGATGGCTTAAAAATCAGCCATTTCCCCATCCAAAACCTCCCACAGCTGGATACGAAAGACTGACTCTGCAGGTTTGGGGTTTTTTGTTTTGTTTGTGGTTTTTTTTTTATCCTAGCTGTTGCAGAGCTATAAAGTAATATGCAAGTCTAGATATCTATCTTTTTACTGCAAATACTTAGTCTTTATTTATTTACTTTATGCTGGACTGCAGGTCCAATGAAGCTTTACTAGAGACAATTTTAACAGTAGAAGCACAGTGGGACAGTTGTTTTCCATTAAGTGTGACTGTCTAATGTAGAGGTATGTTTTGGACATGATAAGTATTTTTCCTTCCTATAGTTACAAAAAACCCAACCTGTGAAGATCTTAGTCATCCTAAGCAGCTGATGTTTGTCAGTAAAAAGTTAGCATTGAAGCAAAACTGTAACTTCTATAGTAGCAAAGAATTTCTCCTCATTTGGTATTTAGTGCTTCTCAGACTTCGAAAATGCACAGGATACCTACTAGCCAGATGTGAGCAGAGAGCATCACTATGTGTCAATTTTAAAGTGCAACTCATGAAAGTATGACATGATTCTGCTTAAGAGAGTCATCTTTGAAAGCTGGAGTAATAGATGTCTCGAAATACCTGTACTTACGTTTCTCCTGCAAATGGAGTCCATCTGTAGAACCTCTTAGCTCCTGAGAGGCCAAACTGAATCTCCTCCTAACTACTAGAAGCAAAGGGTCCTTTGTCATCTTCCTGTTTCTGAGTTCTAGCTCTTGTAGGAGCTCACAGTTCCTCTCAAGCGCTTGGAAGGGATATATAACAAGCTAAAACGGTTATACAGCAATTTAGAGAGTCTAAGCAACTGCTAGAAAATGTACTAGAAGTCATTGAAAACACAGCTGTATCGTTGCAGTGACTTCAGGTTTGATTAGCTTCTCCAGCCAGAAGTTGTGTGTGTTTTGTGTGCGCTTGGTTTTTGTTTTTGTTTTTTTTTTTCTTACAAAATATTCAGTGTTTGAGGGGGATCTGTGTTCAGTACAATACGCCAGTTACTTGTCTGCAGGAAGCAGAGCTGCTGGGTAACTCCAAGCAAACAAACAAAAACTTCTGAAAAGGAACCAATATCACTGAAATGTGTACTTGGTTAGTTTGGCACTTTTCTGTAGGTGGAGGCCTTACCTCATGTAAGCCTTTAATGGTTGGGCATTGTTAGTACCTTCATGCACCTCCACAGTGTTTCTCCCAGTTGCTAATTCCGAGCCTCGCAGTAATACAGTCCTCCAGCTATGCTTTATTTAGCCTCAGCGCTTCTAAAATTTGGAAGCTGCAAACAGTCCTAACAAATACTGTCTCTCTGATTAAACCAGGTATTCCTATTTGCTTTTTTTCTTCTGAGTGTCTCCAACCCAGGGTTTGTAGTGAGGCCCTTCTTATAAAACTGTTCTTCTTTGCCTTTGTTAAGCTTTTTCCAAACTTTCTTAATGAATGTGTGACTCCCCCCCCCCATTAGAGTACTTTCTTCCTTTGGGTGTGATTGCTATGCTAAGACTATACTTAGTAGATTTTGCTGAGCTGCCACTTAGTGTTGGTAGCTCTATATTCACTACATCATACCAACCTCTTCATGTCATTGTTCAGCATGACGTTTGTAATTTTTTAGGGCTTCTTGTGTGGTAGGTGTAACTGATAGATCCAAATAACACATCCATTAGTGTAAATAGAACTTAAGGTTGGAGCCCTTAGCATCTACATGATCAATATTAGCTACAGGAGTGAATACCTCAGCTCTTCTGAGAAGGAAGAGAGGGGCTTCATGCATCCTGTTTAATTGATGTTCACTTTTATTTGTCCTGTTTGTAGGACAGGTAAACAATCTGTTAGTAGGACTTACTTTAACTATGTATGTGGTTAAGCTATTTTTAAAGATAAGAAAGTTGTGAAAACGGGCTTTTATTTTTTTGGAGAGGGTTTTGTTCTACATGTACTGGAAAAAAGGAAAGGTAAACTTGTATGTTGGTTTTTTGGTTTTGTTGGTTTTTTTTAAATAAGGTGATTGTTTTCTTAAAACTTGTTTGAAAGCTCTCTGGATATAAGCATTAAACATGTTTCCACATGACCTGGAGATGGAGTATAGTAAATGTTCTTATGTGGTATGCGCTTTACTGTAATAACTTAATTTCTGAACTGATATATGCCTTATGTGCAACTTGGAGAAATGAGGTTAATTATACCAAAAGAGATCTTTTTTTTTTTTCCTTCAACATGCACTTGAAGACTAAGCTCAAACAGTAAACAATTCAGAAAAACAGCCACTTACAGCCTAGTTATAAAGGGATAGTAAAAACATTTTACTTTGTTTTAATTCACTTTTAGAGGAGGGACTTACTATAAAAGAAATGTAATTAACAGCAAATCAAGGGACCGCTCTAGTACACTATGACTCAAAAAAATTACTCAAAAGTAATTTCAAAGTCATCTGGTACAGAATACCTCTGAATAGAAGCAGAAGTGAATGGAAATTTCTAGTAAAATCAGAATTTTGGCAGAAAGAAGGTATGTGAACACGTGTGTAAGAAGTATCTGTGTACTCACATGCATCAAATACCTCTAATGACAAAGTTCTGCTGAGATCAACTTCACAGTGGTCCACACTGAGGTCAGGTTCCCTTCAGTAAGGCTAAAGGATTAGAAGAGGTTGAAGACCTCATGATTTCAGGCACAGTCCTGACTTCAAAGTATCTTGCTTTCACAACGGTGTCTTTAAATGGCAAATGAAATAGTTTGTGGGTTGGGCTGAATTCTGCTAACAAATTATTTGGTGATCATGGGTTAGTTGGTCCAAATTCACTGTCTTCCTAAAGCAGCTGAGTGAATACTGGACTTGGTTTTTGTCATTGTTGTCTTAAAGGAGGTTACAGAACTACTTCATTGTCTGGTATCAATCTAGATTTTGGTATCAAAGTGCTGTAGTGCTGTTAAATAGGTCATATGCAGTATTACTTAAGTCTCACCTAGATCAATTTAATAATGCTCCTTACCTTGAATGTATATACTGTCAGAAGTAGCATACCCAAGAGGGATGTAACTTGAGGAGCATACAGTCCAGGAAGAACTTTCAGTATCTAGCATATTTCTGTGGTTAAGAATAGCGGGGAGCAAAATTGTTTTTTAAAAGCAAGTCTACTTTATTTGTGGACATAAGGCTATACACTTAGTTAATATAAACTTTGACCTAACTATATTAGTTACTCTAACTGGTATGTTGTTTCAATAGATAGATGATTTAAAGTGCACAAATCTCTTCATTGGTAGTAGATTAGTCTCTTTGAACATCTTCAAGAGTGAAGAATATAACTAGTTTGAAATGTCTATTGTTATTTTTCAGAAATTCTCTGATAAACCAGGTGTCAGCCACAAGTTTGCTGTAGTCCACATACAGCTTTGGGTTTTCTGGTGGCAGTTATACTGCAGTTGTGATGACAATCTTTCAGATTGATTTAGTTTTGTTGTGTTTCACTTATTTGTAGAAATCATCAATAAAGGCATCTTGGTATATGTGAGACAACTTACTCTGAATCCAATCCAGTTACTTGTCTGGAAAGTGTGTAGTGAGACACTTACTGACTGGCATACTACCAGGCATAAGCCGAAGACTGGAAAGCTAATATTAAATTGGTGGACCCATTTTGATAGTTCTTCAAAATTTAGGAGTTCTATTTAGCTTCCAAACCTGGCAATGTGTTTGCCAGTTCCTGGAGATGTGTTAAGTTTCCTTGGCAGGTTTATCCTGCAGGGGACTGTGGCTTACAGCTAGTAAAGAAAATGACCTTGCAGAGAGTAGATAAGAATGTTGATGAAGTCAAAAACATAGGTAAGCTTGTCTTTGTGATAGCTGTGGGAAGAATCCCAAATCTTCCACGTGACTGTGAAGTTTGGAATAGGTATGCTTTAAGGTTAACTTACACCAGAAACTGTTTATAACAGGAAATACTCTGTTCCATCATTTCAGTCTCTACTCATCTTCTAAAACAGTATCTTTCACAGATAAGGTTTCTCAATGGATATAACCTTGGACCGTGAGGACAAACAAACTGTCATCCTTTGGTGATATGCTGGATAGGTATTGTCCAAATAGGGCAGATCATTGACCCTTGTGGTGGTTGAAAATGTGGACATTCTGCTGATAGCATTCATTGATTTACTTTTGTGGAAACTAGGCACCAAATGAAATGAGACATGATATCATTATATGACCCAGACTTGTCTTTCTGGCAGTAACCTTGTTTAGATGAGTTAAATATTACTTCCTTTGTTGCCTGAATCTCTCCAATTTCTCCAGTTCTTTTTTTTGTTTTTTTTAATTGCTTGCTGTAGTGTCCTTGCAGTGTGGCAATTGAAGCTCTATATGAGGGACTTCTGTTGTGATTTTTGTCTGTTGTGGATGTATGCATGTGTGGTATGTAAAAATACTTGGTGCATTCAGATTTGATGTCTAGATGGACTTCATTGCCTGAATATACATAAAGTGTCTCTTCTACCTTACTTCTAGACTTTCTTCTGTTGTGCTCCTGCTAGAACTATGTTCAAGCTGTTGGAGGGAAGGGGGAAATTAGTTTGTCAGGCTATATTTTTGCAGAACTTTGTGGCTTATTGCTGATGCTTGAGAGGTTGGGAAATGCATGTTTTCTATTTCCTATGAGTGATAATCTCAGTATGATTGAATTTGGAGGGAATATGTTGTTGACCTAATGTTTGCCAGTGATAAACTAGAAAACAGACCATTTAATCTCTAACAAGGACATACATGCACACTCTTTCTAGTCGCTGGATTCAGTGTTTAAACATTCAGTGGAACAGCAGCAGGCTTCCCTGGTGCTTGGAAAGTAAATCTTTAAACATCTTGATCTGTGTTTTGATAAANTCCTGTAAGAACAGAGTTGTCCTTGTTTTGAGAGTCAGACCTCTGTTTGAAGCAATGAGTTAAATATTGCTGCAGTAGCTCTGAAGGCAAACAGAGCTGCCGTTGTTTGCTCCATAATAGCACTTGCTCAGCCTTGGACACTAGAATTTTTTTTTTTTAAGATGGGGAATGTTGGCTGGGATCCTGGAGTGTGGGGTGTGTTTTGTGGTGGTGTTCCATTTTGTTTGGGTTTTTTTTCTGTTACTGAAGTGCTTAGGAGCTCTTGATTTATCAAAGGACAGCACCCTTCAAATAAGCGGTGTCTTCAAAGTGTCAACATTGGTTTAGCCCTGAACCTGTGAATTCAGAAGTATCCTAGCATCACTTTCTTTGTAGTAGCTCAACAGATGTTTCCTCTACCAAAGACTGTTTATCCCTACAACTCATCTGGTAATTTTTGTCATCTCTGTTCTAGAGCAAGAATCCTTTACAGAATTCTTATTAATCCTTTCAACTGTCAGATTTCTTTTTTTTTTTCTTGACTGTTATTAGCTCAAAAAAGTAGGTGCAATAACAGGGATTCAGATATTCTAACGTGTGCGTTAGACAATTTTGTGTTTGATAGGAGTTATCTGCATGTTTGAAGAGGTAGCTGTTAACAAGTAATTGGGTAACTGGTGAAAATACGTATTGCTGGTTAATAGCTACAATTCAGCTATTGCAAACATGCAGCAAGTTGCACTCTAAAACTAGATAAAATGGTTGCTGACTCTTAAATATCAACCTTAAAATGCTAAATTTGATTTTGCTATGTGTCGGCTCAAACCATGACACTATGTTGTCTTGCAAGGCAGGTGTTTTTTCTGGATCTACTCCAATCTGTTATGTGTTAGAGGTCAAACTAAATTTCTACTGGGAACTATATCTATTTCTTAACTTTTTTTTTAAAAACGACAGTTATGATGTAGTTCTTCAGTAACTTGCTGCCATAAAGACCTTTAAAAGGTAACACAGGTAATATGTTATACCTGTGTGATTAAATCCCTTCTGAGCTTGAAATTAGGAGTTGCCAGCAATGCTATGCTATCTGTCATGTGGAGATGCATTCTCAGAGAAGGCAGGGAAAGGTAGGTGGAGAATGGGAACATTCTTTCCCTTTCCTGTAGTTGAGATAACCTTTCTTTCTACTAGGGCAAAACATAGGCTGCTGATTTCAGACTTTGTTTGTTCACACCTAGATTCCATACATGGGTTTTACCCTTAATGCAAATATGGTGCTTCTAGGCAGTTCCCTCACAATCCTAGTGTTTATTGCTGTAACTTTGGCAGCAATGTGTACTTCTGAAAAAGTTACCAATTCTGTCTTCTAGCTGGGGTTTTCTAGAGGAATGGAAGTAGAAGACAAACTTAGTGTGGAAAATTACTATGAATAAAGTCTACCAGAGGCTAGTTGTCAGGAGAGCAGGCTAAAGGGAAATGGTGTTGAGAGTTTCTCAAACGTTTCTATCAGTCCTTTTGGGGAGGGCCTGGGAGTTAGCCTGCAAATACATAGGTGTTGCTGCCTCTCAAGTGCGAATGTTAGTATTTATGTATGTTCATGTTTTTTTAGCTGAACCCATTTCATCATTGTATTTAATCATAGCTTTGGATCTGGATATTGTGTAGGTCTGGTATTCTGTAAGAGTTTCAGGAGAATAGTATAATTATTTTCAATCTGATACCAACCCCATACTCAAAGGAGTATGGTCAGAAAAAATTGAGGCAGGAAACTTTCTGATCTTTCTGGCTTCTAGTTTTCTTTACATCATATGACCCTAAATATTGTCAGATTTTTCAGTTAGCTAAAAAGCTGGACCATAGCAACACAGATGCTTCCACTGGCAGCCTAACTTTTTTCATTGTTTTAGTTTTCAGAGACAGGTGTTCGACTGTAGCTCATGTACTGGGTGTTGTAGCAAGGTTCCTGTGTTTATGTAGCCGAGGACTGTCTCTGCCCATGTGAACAGGTTTGCAGACTGAGGATACGGCATTATGTCAGAAGTAGTATTAAGCCTTCCTTTGAGGAATGGCAAGCAAGTATTAAAGTACTGTCATACAGTCTTAAGGGGTAAAAAACATGCATTATGGCTAGGCAGGTAAATTAGTAACAAGAATATGTAGGAACCATAACAAAACTGAATCTTGGTGAGAAAATTGGTACAGTAATGATTGCATGAGTTTTCCCTCTTTGAGGGAACAGAGGTCTTATCCTATACGTGGGAGCAAGCATGCAGAGTTTTAGGAGGAAATAGATTTGAATGGAGCATGCAAAGACCATGAAAATGAAAGTTACGGGGAGGACATACTTGAATAGCAGAGAGCATTAATTGTGACTTCAAGAGCCACAGTGAAGACAACAGGCCAATATCTTAATGTTGAACGGGAAAAAATGACTCATAAGCATGCTGTATCTTGCTCTCCATACTTTATTGCAGGAGGTGTGCTTTGAAATTTGCATTGAAGTCTCTTAAGTATGTGGCAAAAGTGGTTTAATGTAAATAGCTTTTTCCCTCCATCCACCTCTTTCAATCTCATCAACCTTCAAAGAAACAATTTTAGATGATGTACTGTGGCCAGTGGAAATAGTAGTGCTTGTTCTGTTCTAAACTTGCTATTGTATCTCATTATCAGTTTTTAGATGCTTCACTAATAAATGCAGGAGCTAACCTTTTCAAAGAAGGGACTTAAAATAAGATTTGGAGTGTTGGACCAAAAACTGTAAGACTTTATACCCAGACTTCTGAAACTGGGGTTTGTGCAGGTGATAACTCATTTCTGGAAAGTAATCATTTAGAGCTTGTTCAGAAGCTTCACTGTGATACGAACATGTGAAAAAGACAGCACAACTGCTTTAATTATGGCAGGTACTGGAGATGTAGACAAGAGTTCCAGAAATATTTACTTAGTTTTCAGGCAAAAAGTGCAAATTAAGCCTGTAGTTGTTCACTCCTAACATACAAAATCTTGTGTGTATTCCCTGATAAGTTCCTGCTTGCAGTAGCCTGCTGTTTCAAAAGAACTAAGTATATTTAGAAGTTGCATTCCTTCTTCTTGAGCGGTGGGTGAAGAAAGGCTCTCATCCTGTTCAGGTATTCAGGGCTGTTAATTCTTCCTTGCTTAAGAAACACTCCATCTGTGTTTAAGGAAACTCACTTTTGGTTTGTTTTTTTTCTTTTTAGTATCATGGTTTTATGGAATCTGTCCCTTTTGGTAGTGGTTTGGTCATAATGGTTTGTGTGTGGATCTGCTATAGGAGACTACAATTAGACTTTCACTATATCAGTTTATTTTTATAAGTCTAATTAGAAAGATTGGTAAAACATGGTGGAAATATATCCATATGCTACAGTAAAAATGAGCTGTTTAAGGGTTATGGTAAAGATGTTGGTATATCTGACTTAACAGAATGGCTTGAAGTCTGGCCTGAGGCACCAGCTGAGTCCTAAAGGTTGTGGTCCAAAGACCACATTAGTGTGAGAAATAGCAATATATTTGTCCTTAGAAAGTCTTTTAGTTTCCGGTATCTAGAATTAGGCATAATTTCCAAGTGGTTGATTAAGGGAGGGGAAAAAAATAATAATTCCCATAGTTAACTTCCTAACTGAAGCAAAACCTACAACACTTTTGAGCTTTGTGTGGATTTGAGTAACAATCCCTTGCACTTCATTCTATTAGGAGGTGTATTTGGCTAACTCAAATCTTTAGTTTGTGTGAGAATTCTTATCACTTATTTGGGGGGAAGAAACCCAACAGACTTAATTGATGAAAAGGTTGGAAACCTGTATCATTTGTGGAACTGCATAGTTTTTTTGTAATCAATATAAAACCAGCAGATCTCATACCAAGCAACTAACTGTACCTGTACCTTCTCTCTGGCCTAGCATAATTTGTAGGAAGGCTCAGCCTAACACTGACAGGGGACTTTGCTGACACGGGCAAAATACCAGGGCCAGCAATTGGCAGATGCCTGGCTCCCTGTCCTCTGTCAGTGTATTTGAAGTATCTACTTGTGATTATATTTTAGTGATATGACCTTTAGTTTACATGGAACAGCCACTTAGAGTGGTAAAGGACCATGCACATAGAGGTAGAAATAGACTGAAGTTGCGCTATTTTGCTAGACAGAGCATCTAATTCCTTAAAATGCTGTTAACGGGCAGTTTACAAGACTGTAGTGACCCTGTGGGACTCCCTTGGAATGTGATGAAAAAAAAAGACATTTTTAATTACTGGCTATAGGAAAAAAAAAGGGCTGTTAAGCATTTCTTTCAGGTATGAGATTGAATGTTTGCATCTACGCTGTTTATTTATATCTTCTGCAAATCTGAACTCCTGGAAGTTCTTTAATATACTTTTGTTTTTAACTTTTTTTAAGGTCATAATGGTTTCCATCCCCGAATACTATGAAGGAAAGAACATCCTCCTGACAGGAGCTACAGGCTTCATGGGAAAAGTGCTTCTGGAAAAGCTGCTCAGATCTTGTCCTACAGTGAAAGCAGTGTATGTGTTGGTAAGACACAAAGTAGGGCAGACACCTGAAGCTCGAATAGAAGAGATTACCAGCTGTAAGGTATGTGTCATATGCTCACGAAGTACACTTTTGTCCTTCTTATAATGTTCCCATTCCATTTTGAGAACAACTTTGGTTTATCTATAGCAAAATATTATTGTTAAATGTTTTTTCATTCTAACAGAAACATAAAATCCAAGACCTGGCAGTATTTCTGTAGCTGGTTTTCAAGCTGTTAGCCTCTAGCAAAGCCAGTAGTGGAAAACTATCCTGTATTTAATTCAGGAGGAGGATGTTCAGCTGTAATGCAGATTTGAGAAGTAAACCACCTGAGTTAAAACTTATTAAGAGAATATATAATCAAATGCAAGAAACAGTGTGGACTAGGAGTTGTAAGATGGGATTGAGACCCTTTAGATCTCAAGCAAGTAATTTTTTGTGCCTTATTTTTTTTTCTGTAAAATTAGGCTTCATACTTGCTTTTTCTTGAATGTGCTATTGGATCTACCGGTAAGCAAGAATATGTGATCTCAACAGGTTGTTTAACTAGCTTATGTTTGTAAACAGAACAGAAATGTTTGTCTTAATAGATTCTGTTATGGATTTCTGTTAGTCATACAGATTACTACATACCTGTGACAACAAAGGAAAGGCATTGAAATCCTGAGCTGTGTAATTATCAAAGTGTCTGTCTAAACGATTTTCTCTGTATGCTGGGTGGGATGCTTTTCCTCCTAAAAAGACTCATTACCTTGATATTCTGGTGAGCTAGGCTGGACGTTCTTACTACATGCATAACCATCCATCAGTGTTGCCCATCTCTCTACTACAGTGTATCTCCTTTATGATAATGAGGATGAACAGGAACGGGAGAGGTTTCTAGTATGAACTTCGCTAAAGCAGAGTTTATTTCTATCCAGGTCTTTCTCTTATGAGACATGGGAGTTGGCAGTTTAATTTTTCAGGCTTAGGAAATATGTTGACGCAATGTAGTCTCTACAAACTGTGTGCCTAGAAGGTGCTTAAAGGTAATCAATAAGAAAGTATGAATGCATTTAAGCTAGGAGGGGTAAGTTTAAAATAAGGCAATGAATTGCTACGACTCTGACTAGCTAAGGTTACAGCAGACATGAGGATGGCTGTGTCCCTAGTAAATTACTTTCTGTAACCATGTCAAAACTATAGCTCACTACTCAAAAGCCTCTGCTTGTGGTCCCATGCAATGTCATTGAATGCAACAGAATGAGTTACAGTGGGGTTCTGTCTTAAAATCAAGTCGCAGATTCTGTCTACATAAAACACTCAGTTTGTCACTCCCTGAAACAAGGAAAAGATCAGAATCATAGAATGGTTTAGGTTGCAAGGGACCTTAAAGATCA
>RSEF01000002.1:70809046-70819121 GCA_003993805.1 Himantopus leucocephalus | reverse complement strand
CATCTTAGTTGCCCTACGCTGGACTCTCTCCAGCAGTTCCCTGGAAGATCAAACTGGGTTGTACCAGCCTCTGTTCTTCAGCATCTGCACCAAATGTGCCATACATTTGCTAAGGCACCATATGAAAACAGGTTAATGGGTACTTCAGTAATAAGTAAATGCAGGCAACTAGTTTCCTTTTTGAAAATTAAGAAGCATTGTTTACACTTACAGCGTTAACACTAATGTCATCTTTAAACTAAAACTTCAGGTAATTCCTGCACACTCTAACTTTTTCCTCTTACTGTCTTTCTCTTACAGGGTTTTTTTGTAGCAGTTTTATATTGCTTTGCTAATGGAGAGGTAAGAGACAATGCTACGAGAAAAGTTTTTATTTGCTTAGTAAAATATATTAATGACACCAAGAAGGACGAACACACTGACTAGCTCTGCTGATTGAAGAGCATGCGTGCACTGTTTTGAACTGGTGTAATTGTTCTGTAGGAAGAGAACAGCAAGACCTCTCACAGGTTTGGGATTCAAATGCAAAGTGTTTCCACTGAAGCCTGAGTGACTATAGCAGTGTGGAGGTATGGATACCCTGGGGTGTCTGAAATACCGGTAGATGTTTATGGCCAGCCACCTAAATCCCACTTCTTTCATCTGCTGGAATCCCAGACTTCATGTTTGGACAGGCTAAACCCGTATCCCTAAAGACCATGTGAAGCGACCAAACTTGGGGTGCTTTACTACCCTAGACAGCAACATGTTGAAAAAATAATTTCATGCATGCACTACTCAGGACATCCCTAAACTTGATGTGAGGGGATTCCTTGTCTGAAAGTTGTCTCCTGCTGTGCCCCCATTGAGCTGGGGGCTCAATTTGCTCCATGCCAGGGTTTAGGCAGATCACTGATAGCTCTTATGCAAGGAGATGACAGCAGAGAAAGCTAACCTCCTGCCAATGTAGGGTGAAGACTGAATTCAGACCAGATTGCTTGGGGTTTTGTCCAGCTGAGCTTTGAAACCCCCTCAAGGACCGAGGCTCCACCACCTCTCTGGTCCTTTGTTCCAGTGCTTCACTGTACTCAGGAGGAAACAGCTTTTCCATATGTTCTGTTAGAAATTCCCCTATTTATTTCAGTTTATGATCACTGTCTTTTCTATCCCTACCAAACACCTCTGTATAGTGCCTGGCTCCATCTCCTCCACGATTTCCTCATAGGCAGTATTTAGGCCTTCAGCATGAACGAGCCCCATACATGCAGTCTCTCCTCATAGGGCAAGTGCTCCAGCCCAGACCTCTGCTGATAAATTCAAGCTAATTGACACAGTTCTTGTACTAGGGGCCCAAAGTTAGATGCAATATTCAGAGGTAGTCTAACAGTTACTGAATAAAGGAGAACAATCACTTCTCTTGATCTATTGGCTCTGCTCCTGCCCATACAACCTAGTGCCTCCATCACCATCACAGCTGCATGCTGCCTTTACCTCATCACACCAACTTGCTACCTCAGAAAATGATGCTATGCAGGCTGTGGAATTAATATCACTTAATTTTAAGTGTTTTCTAAGTTGAAACTCGTCGTCTATACTTCCCTTATATTTGATCCAGGTGCAGACCTCCACTACTTGCAATAAACAGACATGTACCCAGTGTCAGTAGCACTTAAGAGCCTAGCACAGCCAGCTGGCATGGGACACACTACACTAACACAGGTACATGAATTTGGATGCCTTAAAGGCACCAGTGAAACAAATGAGATGGAGTTTATACAAAACATATGTTAGAAACATATGTTCCTAATATTTAACAAGGCATCTTGGAGCAATTTTGGAACTACTTAAATAAAAAAGAGCTGGCACTTGTCTGCAATGGAGGAGTACTTGTCTAACGTTTGTGAAGGGCACAGAACTGCTAGCATCTCTCATCAGCAGTCAAGAGTTGCTCTTTTGACCTTCTACCTCCTGGTCCAGCTGAGCTCTCAGGCCAAAGGTCCTCCTGGTTAGAGCAAGGGCACGTCCCGCTCCTCTGCATGGGCCTGGAGCCTGCCCTCCGTCTGCAGCGCTGCACGGGTGATGCAGGCAGCAGGATACTCACTGTTGAGGATTTAAGGCAGGCTGCCAGATAAAAAGCTTTAACAAAACAAACCCAATATCCAAGCACAACGTTCTGGCAAAGCTGCGTGGTCCTCATTTCCACAGCCCTTGGGCTTTCCTCCTCCTCGCTTCATCAGGCGGTAAACATGAAAGTCACTTGGCACACACATTAGGACCACAGCGTAATCAGGGACTACGAAAAACTTTGCAAAGTTAGAGTGAGGAAGGTGGACTCTTAAGATTGACTTGGCAAACAAGTCTGTTTCTACCCCACAAGGAACTTGCGAAAGGCGCAGGAAGCTCAGCACTTCTGCAGTCCCTCTCATTTTACAATTAGCATTTGGGTTCATTGACTGCAGGGTGGTCACAAGACATCACCGTGGACAGACTGTTTTCTTCTCCCCCCAGGTGAAAGCAGAGCTCCAAAAGCAGTGGTCCCGCTTCCTGCTGGCAGACCCCTTTGGCTGTAAACTCTGCTTTCTTGGGGAAAACATAAAATACCTTAGGAAATGTTCACAGAAACGAAAAAACCAGCACCTCAGCAGCAAACGCCACATGTGCCTGGAAGCAAGAGAGCCCTGGGGCATGCAGCTCCAGCAGGTGCGAGTGAAGCAGAGGACAGAGCTCAGCCCACAGCCAGGCTGTGCTCTTCAGTCTCATCCGCGGGCGAGCATGTCAGACAGCAGCGAAGGAGAAGTCACCACCGGAGAGACAACCGAGGAAGTCTTTGAAGAAAGTGAGATTTAGAAAGCTGTCCACTAGGACAGCACCTTCCAACAGCCACAGTATTTTGAAAGATCTTCTCACACCTCCAGACTGTACAAATCTCTGGGATGTGCAGTGCAAGGAGGAAGCAGCTAATATCGCAATTGTCCCAGTTTTTTTAATCTGAAAAAAATGGTGATCTGGATGTTGGTAACCTGTGTGACTGGGGTAGAAGAGGTTTGCTGGATCAAAAAATGCTTGGAGTTGACCAGTCTGGAAGATAACTGATGCTGAAAGAGATGTACACAGGGGAGCAGGATGTACTCTGGAAATGAGTAGACTCTGGACACACATGTTGTGTCCCGGCAGATTCATCCGTGCTTGACTGCCATTCTGCTCACATAATAGAGAAGTTGTCTGTTTTGTTTTTAATAGGCATGTTTCATAAATAGAGATATGAGTGTAGAAGACTTCTCTCCACAGACTGAAATCATCCCCCATCTCAGAAAAACAGTTTTAGGCCAAACCAGACACATTTTGTTTCAGCAAAATGAAAGGATTTATATATGTTAAAAAAAAAAGCTTGGGAAGAAACAAACTTTTGCTGGTATGTTTGAGCATCTTCTCTTAAAGTTTAGTCTGGAAATGTCATTATGAAATGAAAGACCAAAATGTTTTCTTTTGAAAGTGCCCAAACGAAATTTTTTTGATACAATTTTTGTTTGCTCATTTATGTTTTCACTGTTTTTTCTTTACACAAGCCACACATTTTGATGCCTCTGCAGGTTTGCTCTACCTATGGCCCAAATGACAAAATAGATCAGTGCTGCTTCCACCTTTCTCCCAGGGGACCCAAAATGGACAGTAACATGGGATTGTGACAGCACCAAAAGAATATTGCAAAATCCTTTTTCCAGCATTTAACAAGAACAATGATGAAATTTTAATTGTCACATAGATCTCACCCAGAGAGCTATGGAATTCAATTAAGTTTGTTAATATTCTATGATCCAGTTTCCAAACTTGTGAACACAAGCCAATTGGGATACTAAAAGGAAAAAAAGAAAAAGGCAACAGAAATATTAGTGGGCAATGTTTATCTACAGTCTAAATGTACACCCCAGGCACACACGTGTAACTGTCTAGCCTGCAGCTAGTTACATAGTATTTGCTATGAATTTTTCCTGTAGTTTACTGGCAAGTACTCTGTTTTAACCTAAATGCCTGCAAACGTAATAAAACATATCCTGGGCAGCTGGCTTTAGGTGCCCCTGCTTGAGCAGGGGGGTTGGACCAGGTGACCTCTGGAGGTCCCTTCCAACCTCAACCAGTCTGTGATTCTGTGAAAACACTATGTCAAATAAATAATTTTCGGGGCTGCTCATGGGCTCTATTCATGCATCTCCTCTCCACCAGGTGCTACCACTGTGGCTGCCCTTCTGGCCTTCCCTGCTTCTACATCTCCCCATGGGGTGGCTTTGTCCTTGGACCCCTGCTGCCAGCTTTACAACTGCAAATGGAACTTTTTTGAGACAGGTTGCCTGTATTTTCAATGTGTTGTTTGAGCAGACTAAGTTTATGCAGCTTAGATAACTTACCAATGCTTTTAAAAATTATTTCTCAGTCTACAAATGGTTAGACATGTAAACTTTACCAGTTATGATATACTGTTTTCTTGCAAAGAACATATAAGTTCATTGACTAGCACTAGGTCAAGAACACATTTGAGCTATCACATTTCCAGTACTTTTCAAAAAGTATTTTTTTATAGTTCAATAAAAGGTTGCGTATTTCAGTAGAATAGTAATAAAATGTAAATATTTGATCCATTTTAAAATGTATCTGCAGTTTTAAAAGGCTTTTAACCAGAATGTGCACTCTGCTTATATAGCATTTTCTTGCAGTGGATTTCTCCGCTACCCAATACAAGCACTAGACACTACACATCTGTTGACTGTTTGACTGACTAATTTTTTCTTAATATCTTAGGATATTAAAAAGCTTGAAGTGGTTTAGAATGCATTTTACTTGGGTGCTAAATATGTAGAAAATGTAACATTTTACTGTATTTCAGTAAAATTGTTTATTTTATTGTATAATCATCACATGGATTCCATCAGAAAGCATGTTTGTAAGTAGATAAATCAGCAAGTTTAATCATAAAAATATAGCATTATTTATTATATCACTAAAGTACAGAAGTTGTTAAATGTGGATGGCCACACACACAATGTATCTTTACAGAAATACTGCAAGCTTCTCAGTTCTAAACAAAATATTGTGTAGAAGACAGCAGCAGACTCAACAATTCAAACTTGTTAGTAGAGTCAGTGAAAGTGGCTATGAAAAAGGTCAGCGAACATAGCTGACTATCCTCCTAGGAAGGGGAAGGTTGCAGCTAGGTATCCTGCCGGGATTCTCCTTCCACCTTTTGTGGAGCCCCAGGGTCACAGGAGAGACACTGCAGCCAGAGAAGCTGATAAGAAAAACGGCAGCAGGTCCCTGGGATGTGAGACAGAAGCCAGATGACTTGCCAGGGTTCCTACAGACTGGAGAGACAGACACAGCTGGGGAAAGGACAAGAAATACGGTCTTGCTCTGATGGAATGAGGTGGAGGAGACAGATCAACCCAAACTGGTGTTTGTTTGTAAGTGATATTTTGTGTAAATTATCCAATTTGCACGTAGATTAATTAACAGACAACAAAAACTTTAATGTTAGCCCAGGGTTATATCCTTGTGTAGACCAAATAAAAGGATTTCTCTCCTTATCAATCAATTGCTCATCTTTACTCCCCAGATTTTCACTGCCTTTACCTTATGAGAAAGACTGGTGTGAGCTAAAGGCTTCTTTCCCTCTCGACAAGAGAGCCCATTCTCCTGTGGTCCTGGCAAGTTTAGTCTTTGCTGAGTCAGTCCATTAAGTAAGACGAGGTGGGATACTGACTCTCAGGATGTTAGAGACAACCCACGCTAAAACCTGACTCCCACAGCTTTGAAGTTGTCTTTGTCAAGGATTTTGCTTTCCATCAAGACTTGTATGACAAAAAATTGAATTTCAAGCCCAGAATAGCATGTGGGGTTCAAGAGAGTTTTCCCATTAGATGTACTGTGATAACTGATCTGATTTGTACAAATAAGGCTTATGCAATCTTAATAATCTGCTTTGAGACATGCTATAAATTTTTATGTTTTACTACACATAAAGCACAACCTTCCAGACACAATGGCTCCTTCTATGGCCAGAGATGTCAACTATATGCTAATTATAAATGTGTACTTACATTCTTTGTTTAAATATATTGCTTCTACATACCAGGGTCTGTGTCTCAGAGGATCAAGTAGTAAAGCACAAACACTCCAGTCTGGAGAGCCCTCTGTCAGTTATACCTTGCAATCAATAATACTGGTTTGTATTTTTTTAAATATGGAATAAACCCAGTAGATTAAGAGAGTTGTGCCAGTTCTGTCATGTTTGATGTGCTCACTTCCCAAGGCACCAAACAGAAGTGAAGTAAGGCAAAGAGTCATATGTACCACCTCATTGAATCCTATCAAACATACAAGGTTGAGAAGGTTGGGTCTGGGAGACACTCCAAACTTTAATAAAATAGATAAACAAAGTATTCTATGACAACTTTTTCTTAAACTACAGTCATCTTCCCTCTATGATGTTGAGGTTGGGATGGGAGGAGCTCTGTCTTAGCTGCTGACCAAAGTATGGCATAGTAATGGTATCCCTACAGGAGATGAAAAGACGATGCTGCGCATCTTGGTCTGTTTGGACATCCCATACATCTATGCCTCATACCAGAACTGGAGGAAGGGAGGTCTACCAGCAGGCATGTACCTTTTTCAGCAGTCTTGATCTTTGTGAGTGCTCAGTCTTTGGTGGAAATTGAAGACAGCCTTGAGTGTATGGCACAACAGCAGGATAAGAAATGCCAAACCATGACATACCTCCTCAGGAGGTTGTAGGCCACAACTTTCTGGGCATAGTCCTCTCACCCCAGGCTGATGTCAGCTTCTTCACCTGCACGGTAGAGAAAAACACTTCTACTTGGCTACATTTGTGTTTTGCAACCTGTTGTCTCTTGGTCCACTCCTCTGATATCCCTCTAGCACCAGCATCTGATGTTGCTCGCAGTCCCCATTGCAACAGTCAAATCTTTTCTACTGGCACTTCCACAACATCCTGATGGCAGAAGCTGCATTTAGGGACTTGTGGTGTCCTCAGCTCACCAGCTGTCACCATCCTCGGGTGTCCCATAGCACTTCTCTTTCCTAGTTACCCTTGCATTCCCATTTGCCATTGCTATAGTGGCTTATGATTTGGCCAGGGTACCAGGTTTCTAGGCAGGCTGCATACATGTCTCAACTTTGTAGGAACTGTTCTTCCTTTCAGGATACAGCTTCTTCCTTTCACTTGCTTCAGGAAATTTCTTACTTTTTCCCATCAGTCTCTGCTCCTAGTAAGAGGAACTCTGTGATCTGTAAAACGCTTCCTGACAATACTACTTTTCTTTTTTAATCAAGAATATTTTACTGACAACATCTTTTTCAGCTTTCATAGCAACTACAGTTCTGGATTTTTAATTCTTTCTTTTCAGCTTGCCAATCCAAATCTCACAAACCATCTGCTGTGCTAAATGTCGTTGTGTTTAGGTATCTCTGCAGTCATTCCTGGAGCCACACAGTACTACAGTAAGAAGCAGCTGCTTGTAAATTGTGTCATTGCAATTAGCTCCAGGAAAGTAAACTGGAGCTGCCACAGAGTCAGGCCTCAAAGGCTTGAAGGCTCAGTTTCCTTTTGTATCATGTTTGTCACATAGTAATGATTATTTTCTCCCATCACAGCCAAATTCTCACTGCTCTCCCTGTTTGCTGTTCAGTTTGTTTCTCTGCCTCCTCTGCAGTCAGCTCTGATTTTAAGCTCAGCAGCATCTCTGCAGACACCACTGAGCAGCAGGGCTGGGATGTTCACCCTCTCCCAGAGGCTGCCCTCTTCCACACCTGTAGCCAAGTCCCTCTGGGGCTGACTGAGAGCCCTGTCTACCCAGATGCCAAAATCTTGTTTGATTTTACCATGTTCCACATGGGACCTTTCCTCACAGCATCACAGTTTCCCTGCCTGGAGGACCATGTAATTGCCAGAAAATGGCATGATTTGCAGGGAATTCGGTCCTGTTTGAATGTGGAGAGCTGACGCTACATGATGTGTACCCCTAACCACAGACACCACATGGGCCACATCAACAGCAGAGAGGATGAGCTGACCAAGTGTTCCTGGTTTCCTCTCTTTCTTTTTGTTGGAGGGCTGATAAGCATCAGCTTATCACACAGGTCTGGCTGTGTGTGATGCTCTGGAATAGCAGTCTGCCCTACTGCAGAGGCCTTTTGCCAGGCAGACAGCCAGGCTTAGCAAAGAGGGTGCCTAACACCGCCTAGAAGAGCTAAAGAAAGCAACAAAAAAAATTGCACTAGGGCTAACTCTTCAGCTTTTTCCTGCCTCCTTTGTCTCACAATGCCATTTCCAGTAGGTAGCAGGAGTTTAGGGGTAAGAGGAGGCAAATGGCATTTCCACTTAAAGCTGCCAGTATGTGGTTTAAGCATACTCATGTTTGAATGTCATGGACACAATGAACAGAGGAGCGGGACTCAGGATGTTTAAATTTTACACAAGATAACTTCTGCCTTGCTGGATAGCTTTGGAAAAGTCGTGTCACTCCTGTGTACTTTAATTTCCACTTTGTGAAATAAAGGTGACAGTAATGACTGCTTGTTCAAAGCAAGGGAGTAATGGGGTCATCATTGTTATTTATTACTTAAAAGCAAAATGTCAAAGATTCAGAAAAAAAAATATAAAAGTTCAAAAGTTCAAATATGGGCTAAAATATAATACTTTGAATTTTTTACTTCTTTTTTTCCTCTAAATCTTGTGATTTCCAGATAAATCCCCTGCTTTAGGTGGTTTGATGCATTTGTATTAGCATTCTTCTAGTAGCATCCTTAAAGGCAGGAAAAAGGAGGTGAGCTAATAATGGCTCAGGTTACAACTATGGGGAGTGGTAAGGTAGCAGGAAAGACATAGCACAAGTCTTCTTATTTGTACCTTATAAGGCATAAATAATGTATGTAAGGCCTTAAGTTTTGAGGATTTGGGGAGATAGACAAAATCTGAGAGGTGTCTCTGCAGGTCTATGGGCAGCTGCATGCTCTGAACACTGCAAAGCAGGACCCTTAGCTTGGATCCCTAGGATAGCTGTATGGGACAGGAAGGAGCACCAAGGAGTTGTGTGTAGCCTAAAGGATTTTCCCCCATTTTCAGACATTTGAGTATCACTGAGCTCAAAATTCCACAACAGAAAAAAATCATAAAAAGTAACTGCCTTAATTCTCTTCTTAGTCAACACATTAAGTTGCATTGCAGTTGCTTTGAAATTCACAGTCAGAGATGTTGCTTCCAAGTTCCCCCTTTCTACACCCCAAGGGCAAACTTGTGCACCGGAAGGTCACTCTGTGGTTTGAAGCCCATTTGGGTGAAGGAACCTCCTGTGCTGTGCTGTGAGTTAAGAACTGCTCAGGCACATGCCTGTGCCTAGTGCCAGAATTCTGTTGGCTGGCTCCAGGTCAGTGTTTGAAAGCAGCGCATGAACCTGCAGAGGCGTGCAGACTTCTGAAGAGTCTGGAGAGCAGTAGGTGTATCAAGGATGCGATCTACCTGAAGGTACTGAGGGAGCTGGTGGAATTGCTCACCAAGCCACTTTCCATCATTTCTCAGCAGTCCTGCCTAACCGGGGAGGTCCCAGCTGACTGGAGGTTAGCAAATGTGATGCCATGTACAAGAAGGTCCGCAAGAAGGATCCAGGGAACTACAGGCCTGTCAGTCTGACCTCAGTGCCTGGGAAGGTTATGGAGCAGATCATCTTGAGTGCCATCACATGGCACATACAGGACAACCAGGTGATCAGGCCTGGTCAGCATGGGTTTATGAAAGGCAGGTCCTGCTTGACTCACCTGATGTCATTCTACAAGATGACCTGCTTAGTGGACAAGGGAAAAGCCATGAATGTTGTTTAGCTGGAGTTCAGTAAAGTCTTTGAAACTGTTTCCCACAGCATTCTCCTGGAGAAACTGGCTGTTCATGGCTTGGATGGGTGTACTCTTTGCTGGGTAAAAAAACTGGCTGAATGGCCAGGCCCAAAGAGTGTTGGTGAACAGAGTTCAGTCTGGTTGGCGGCCAGTCATAAGTGGTGTTCCCCAGGGCTCAGTATTGGGGCCGGTTCTCTTT